>JAUPFV010000002.1:63903062-64575895 GCA_036936605.1 Limnanthes douglasii subsp. nivea | reverse complement strand
ATATTACACCTTTTGATTCCAATGAGAATGCTGCAAAAAAGAAAAGCAAACCGAAAAAACAATTCCAAAACCATTGTCACACTGCTTGAGGACCTTACTTCCAAATTGAGTACCAATCTTAAAGATGTCATCCCCGAATATCGTATTGTACTCGAGAACGCTCAATACACATATATTAATCAATTGAAGTTTGTTGCTCTTCGTGGGCAATGTGGATTCCAAAGAATGTTACTCTTCGGTTGCCATCTGTTGGAGATACTTCTATTTCCTATTGTGAAAATAAGTTGGTAGTCTACCCATAGATTCTAAATTGGGGCCTTCACTTCCCATTGGACCCAATAATTATAGACTACTTTGAAATAATTGACCTCTGTCATAGACAAGCAACTCCCAACATTTAGTTTACGTTACTATATAGTATCATGGCTTCAAGACTCGCCAATATTTATTTCTTTATAGAACAGTTCATTACCAAAATTGGTCTCTAAAAAACCATGTTCTCCCATTCTACTATCTGACCGTCAAAAAATCGTCGAAGATAATCGATGATTTTCTCAAGGCAGATAAAACATGGAAGCAAAAGTTCTTTTTATTTATGATCACTAGGAGAATGGCAAGAAGATTCAATGGAGAACCCCTCAATACTTTCTCTAAAATGGAAGAGCACAAGTAAGTTGTATAACTCTCTTATTCACTTCTTCCATAATCGCTACTAATTTAAGTTTCATTCTATAGAAATTTCGAAGCAGTATCAAATTTATCGTGCAGCTTCCGATGAGACATTCTCTGAAATGATTATATGGGAAACACAAGAGTGGTTGAGAAAATTACATAAGTGTTTTGACCCTCTTAACTTGGTCCAAAGTCATATGTGGAGGATATCCCTTGACTCTATCATAACTGCAGATCAATTAATGAAGTCTCCGAATATCGAGATGATATGAAAACATTAGCTGCTCCAGATGCACATGTCATTCTTTCTACTCGGAATAGGGCATAAAGTCATAAACTGAAGAATGATCCAAAGAAAAACCCTTAAAGTTCCTTCCAAATGGAAAAATAAAATGAGTCGAAAAAATAAATCGATGAGAAAAGCTGTAGAGGTCATTATCCTCGATACTGAGAAGTCCGAAGCCGAAGCTTCTAGAAAAAAAAGGTAGTTGCAACAAAGAAAAAGGAAATTTGCTCATCAAAAGTGCCTACTGAAACTGCTACTGATGAAGTTGTTGATGTCTCCTCCCAAAATATGACGTAGCATGATGATGGGAGAATGAAGACCATGACCTCTTCGGCACTGAGCCACAATTTCAAGAAAAGGAACACCACGTTGTTGATATTACAAATGAGACTGTTGAAACTGCATTGGATAATATGGGAGAAAATCCTCTAGATAATAAATTAGTATTACTTGAAACACGACCTACAATGCTTCAAACACACCTACCACCATGTCCTCTAGGCACTCATCCTGATGCTTATGTATTGGAAATATCGTTTTCTCTATACCCCTCAAATGAACAATATGAAGAGGTTCTGAACTTACTTCTTCCTTTTGCAAACCTCAAAAGCGCTGTCATAAAATTGAGTGAAGAAGCTGCAGCTGCTCGAAGTCAATTGGAAAAATTTGCAAAGGACTTTGTCTATTGGAAAAAGAGCTGCCAATAATAAAAAAATGGGCTGAGATTTCTAATAAACAAACTGATTGAAAAATTTCAGGCCTTCAAGAGGACAAGTTAGAGTTTCACAGTAGGGCTATCTAAATAAATGATCATTTGATCTATAAGCATAAAAAAGAATTGGAACAACTAACTTTGAAGGACAAAGCAGAATTACAGCAAGAACATGTGAACCAAATAACAATCAACACATTATACGAAAAAAGTGAATAAGGAAAAACAAAGACCCTTCAAGAATTAGAATCGTACAAAGCTGAATACGAGAAAAATAAAGTTGCTACTATAAATGCTGATGTGAATGCTAGTGCAAGTGATTGTCTAAAAGCTTCAAAGACACGTGAAGAGGAAGAAAAAATATATATGATCCTTGACTTCCACCATAGATTTATGAAGGAAAACATGACAGACTATTGGTACTTAGTGCCAGAAAACACCTTTGATTACATGTCTCAAAACTTTATCACCTACTTTGAATTCCCTTAATTTTACCCTTGAATTATAACGGTTTCGCATTAAAGTTTGATAATGAATCACATTCAAATGTGCTCTACCGCATTAGCCTCCTCGTTATCATCCTCATAATAGTTAAGTACCCTATAAGAAAGAAGTGTTGATTCCGTCAGGCTTACCGATTCATCCCGTATACTAAAGCAAAATGAGGTTCTTGATTTGCAGTTTAAGGTGTTGTCCAATAGGCCTATATAACCTTTTGAAGATAATTATGTCATTTTCCAGTTGCAACTATCAATATTTTCTTAAGACCATCCAAAATAGTTCTGTTAGTAACCTCTACTTGACAAATCGCTTGTGGGTGAAATGGTGTTGAAACGTACTGTGTGATTCCCCTCAAATCACAAAAATATGTCAACTCTCTGTTATTAAATTGTGGCCCGTTATCTATAGTAATCCTTTGAGGAACCCCAACTCTACAACAAATATTAGACACAATGAATCTAATTACATCTTTAGCTCTTGTACCTGATAGAGGTTCGACTTCGACCAATTTGGAAAAATAATACACCGCAACTATAATTGTTTGTTGTCCTCTAACCCGAACCCCATTTATCAAAAGGAAGCACTTCAAAAATTGAGGTTAAGGGCACAATTTATTTATGAATGAGATTTTCAAATCTTTGACAAATTTCACAACTTCGAACAAGATTCTTATGTATCACTCATTATAGAAGGCCAATAATATCATGCCAACAAAACTCTTCTTGTTAATGCCTTAAATCCACAGTTAGTTGAGCCTTCCCCATTATGTTCAGGAAAAAATATTTGAGATTCATTTTTTCCCAAACATCTTAAGAACGGTTGACTCAAATATTTTGTATACAAAATTCCATCTAGTACTATGTATTCATACGCTCTAAGTTTCAATTTCTGAGCTAATATTTTATCAAGGGGCAATGTACCCATAAGTAAAAAATATCTTAGATCAAATCTTCAATCTATTCGGTCTTCCTCGGTAACCACAAATACTTCCTCAAAATATTTGCATTGCTCGGATTTCATCAGTATGGATGGAGAATCTCGTAATAAAACCCAAGGATACTCTTCAGAATAAGAAATAGTTGTCAAAGAATCTCCAACTTTATTTTCCCCTCAGTTTAATGTGTTAAATTATCATTCCGTCAAACAAGATAACAAACCCCCACAATTCTCGCAAATACTTGATAAGTTGATCCTTCTTAGCCTAATATATACCTAACATGTGATTTACTACAATACTTGTAAGACTTAATGCGGTTAAGGTTGCCTCATATTCTTCTTCGTTATTCGACGCACTAAATCTGAACTGAATGGCTTAGTACATAGTTTCACCAGATGGAGCGATCAACTAGACTCTCGTACTTGATCCTAAAACACTAGAGCCTTGATGAGTTGTAACTACCCATTCATTATCCGTTGATAATGTACTTGCATCATTTTCTTCCTCGTCAGAGCGCCTCGAATGGAATTTGACAAGAAAATCTGCTAAATATTGGGACTTGATAACCATTATAGGAAGAAAGTCAATGTCATAGTCCTCTAATTCCAAAGTTCATTTAATCTTCCTTCAAGAAACATATGGTTTTTGTAGTGTATCTTTTAATGGAAACATCATTATTACAATAATCGAATGAGTCTGCAAGTAAGGGCAAGTTAAATTTTTCTCACATAATATACCGGTGGTAGATATCCATCTACCTCCTTTACCAACACAACACTGACAACATAATCCAAAACGGTAATATACAAAAACAATTACTCTCCTATTAGAGGTTTAGATAAAACTTATGGGGATGATAAATGATATTTTATTTTTAAAAATGCTACCCCACACTCTTATGTCCACGAATATTCTTTTGACTACCTCAACGCTTGGAGGAATGATGCACATTTATCTCAAGATCTGGATATGAATTTATTTAGAGCTGCCGACATTATTGTCAAAATTTGCACCTCTTTAATTGAGCAATGAAGAGTCATCGTTATCTAAGCTTTCAACTGATCTTGATCAGCTTCTATTCCTTTTTCATTTATTATATATCCTAATAATTTCCCCGACCTGAGCCTAACGGTATACTTCTCCAGATTTAACTTTAGGCGGATGAATCTTTAATTCGAGAGAGTTTCTTCCATATTACGAAGGTGTTCATTATCTGTCGAGCTTTTAACTAACAAGTTATCAATATACACCTCCATATTCCTATCAAGTTGAGTAGACAAATCTTTGTTCACTAGTCATTGATACGTAACTCCAACATTTTCGAGGCCAAAAGGCATAACCCTATAACAATGCAATCATCTATCAGTGATAAAAGCAGTGTTTTCTTTATCCTTAGGATTAATCCGAATTTCATTGTACCCTGCAAATGCATCCGTGAAAAACGAAGCTTATTTCCCGATTTTGAATCAACAAGCTGATCAATCTTTGGTGCATAAAGCGGATCCTTCAGACACATCCTATTTAGATCGTTAAAATCGACTCACATCCTCAATTTCTCGTACTTTTTTTTTACAAACACAGGATTCGCAGTCCACAATGGATAATGTGTTTCTCGGATATGTCATACCTTAGATAATCGATCCACTTCTTCCACTATCGCCTTAGAATTTTCTAGTGAAAAAGTCCTCCATATGTCTAATTTTTGGGTCAATTGCCAAGCTATGGCATATCATCTCAGAGGGAACCCCTAAAACATCTTCAGTTTTCCATGCAAAACCTCTAAATTGTTAGACAAGTACCTCAATAATTGATAACCTAATATAGGCTACAAAAACGTCCCTATTCGCAAATGTTACTCATTAGGAAACACATATACCTCCACATTTTCATCAATAATTAATGAACCAATGGTCTTCCTCGAAGCATCCACCATGTCACCATTCGAGAAAAATCCCCCTAACTGCTATTCTGCCATTTTTTCAATAGCCACACCTTTTTGGGTGTGCAGAGCCGCCGTATAACATTCTCTAGCCACTTGATGATCGTTTTGAACCACTACGACACGATCCCCAATAACATACTTCAAGAATTTATGGGTTGTAGAAGCTACAACATGCATTCTTGATAACTATGATCTTCCAAAAATAGCTTTATAACTGGCCGGACAATCCACTATAATAATCAATACTTGAACTTTTTTCTTGAATGGACCGCGACCTAACAAACCTTTATCTTTAAATTCTCCAATGACTTGCGTATTACTCAATTAAACCCCACTATGGTGCGTCAGATCAAAGAATTACATGTCGATTTTGGATCTTCTCATATGTTGACATAAACAACACATTTTCCAAACTACCAATATTAATGAGTATCATTCGGATCTTAGTACTTGTTATTTCTGCACCGATCACTACTGCATCTTCATCAGGACCAGTTATTCTTTTTAAATCATCTTAATCAAATAAGGTAAAAGGTGTGACATTCTTCCCATAAAGATGAGTAGACATTCTCCCCTCCAACTGAGTTGTTAAACTTATTATATGTATTTCCCTAGAAATGTTAGTGTTTCTAGCCATAGTATCTCATCCAAAAATTTCCAAACACTCAAAATATTCACATAAGATACGAACCCTTCCATATAACACTGGTTCATTCACTACCAGCACTATCCTCGGATCTGGATGTGGATCCAACTAGCCCGAAGGCACATTGACATCCTGCTTTGATTCAGCAATCATGAATATATATTTCCTGCTTTGAAGACAAATTTACAACATGCCGTTGAGGTGTACAAATGCTTGGATTATTTCGATCACTTCCCTATCCTTTAGCAAAAGTTGCCAGCTTACCATTCTTTTTCAAATTATGAATTATTTCATCAAAGCAATGACATCTGCTGTATCATGCCCTACATCATTGTGGTATTTAAAAAACTTGTTGTTCCGCTCCTTAATTTGTCTATTTATCGATATTGGTTTTCTAAATTTACATGGTTTTTAGTTATATAAAAAACTATTGCTACATTTTTAGTCAAATTTGTAAAATACTATGGCATTACCCACTGATTTGAGTTGACCGAGGTGGTTGATAATTAAAGTGTTGGGATTATCCTGATTGAAGAGGTAAAATAGTAGATACTTTTGGTCATGATGGCCCTTGAGAATTCAAAGTAATTCTTTGATAACCTTGACTGGAAGGAATATTGCCTTGCCCCGAGTTCCTCTGAGATAAACTAGGTCTGATCTGAACCCTCTGAAATAACCTTGACCAATAGTAATTCTTTATCTTTTTTTAGTATCACCACTAGCTCGCATTTCTTTGCTCCCTAAAAACTGCCTTTGTAAAACTGTGTAGAAAGTTCTAAAGTTGATTATCGAACCCCTCAGAATTATGTTGTACCACATTAAAGCCGTGCTCTTGAAAGTTTTTGAAATATATATGCACACTAACTTACCATTATCCTCAAAATTCATCATATAGTTCTTAAATTGTTCAATATGGTCATCAATATGTTGCGTGCTATCAAATTTCTCAACCTTAATAATGTCAAAATGCTTCGTAATAGTTATTGACCTTATTTCACATGACATATGAGAAGTTCTCCAGTCTACTCCTTACATATATTGGCTGGCCCTAGTTCCACTTCCCATATTTTTATAGAAGACTTGATCTGCAAGATTGATGTATTAATTAGTTGTATTATATTCGAAGAGTGGATTCTCAATCATAAATCTGGATTCATCATCTTTCTTAGATTTATGCTCTCTTCAAGATTTCTGAGGTTGACTATCTTTCCTCCTAAAGAAAGTATATATATATATTCTACAATGATCACATTTCTCAACATTTTAAGAAAAATCCTCGGAGTCTGACCCAAGAGACTCACTTGTATTTGTTGAAATGTATTAATTCTCGTCTTTCTTCTCATTCCTAGAGGAGTGATAACCCCTTTCTGACTGAAATTGCCCTTCTGAATGATTACTTCGCGCTCGGTGAATATTGTGAGACTCGTCAGATGGACCTTTCAAATATTTATTCTCATTCACTCATCGCACTTCGGATCGCACCCTACCAGCTTGAAGCAATTGTTCCCTCTGATTAAGCTGATCATTCAAATTAGTTATTATTTCCAATAACTGATTCATTCGATATTCCATATTAGACTGATCACATTGATCATTTCCTTGCATCTCACCTCGATTTTCTCATTTAACCATGTCTGGCTCAAGCACCTATCCTTCCATTAATATCGCTGTACCAACTCGGATTTTGGGATCCATAATGTTTATGTTATTCGATCACGTATCTTTATAGTTTTAGATCTCAAATTTTAGGTACCAAATGATCTCTCACCATAGTCGCCAATGATAAGTATGCATATTTTTAGGGGATAAAGAGAAGTCTGAAGAGAATTGTTAGGAGAGTTTCTAGATAGAGAAAGTTCCTCAAGATTTGGAGAGAGGAAGTTATCAAAAGTCAAAACGTGTCCAATCATCCTTATTCCCAATGTAAGTACACTTATTTATAGGTGATATAATTACATATAACAAAATTCGTTTGTTACATGGATACTCCACCCCACTTTACTTCTTAGTACCAATATATTCATCATAAATTACACATTAGTCCTTAACACTTTACACGTAATTTTTCTAATACTAAAAAAATACTCATTTGGCCAATTATAAAGTAATTAGTTTTACTCCTCATTTATTTATATCCTTATTAGATACCATATATTTTACTATCATGTTAATATTTCAAGCATGCTCAGATCAACGACTACTTGATCGATCATTAAGATTAATTTATGAATTGAAGATTCTTCAATATATTAGTGATTTAGTTTCTTTTAGAAAAACTTAGGTGTATTTAAAAGCAATCGGCTCATGCTTTTGCATGAAAGTCCAGCAGTTAATGATCATGCAAATTCTAACAATAACATAACATTTGTCTTTTGCTAAGCTCACCTTTAGATTTTAACATACATCTTTACACCAAAGTATTCGGCTACGCATCCAACTACATAGAAATAGGGCAGGTATAACATTTAAGTTCTCCGCTTACTCAAGTCTTCAGGCCTTAAGTATACGGTTGAGCTGCACGAGTCACGTTCAGCCTACACCTAACACAATTATATGAAAAATGAGAATACTAAAATTTTCAATAATCATCTTCTAATCCTCGTTGTTGGAGAAGAGTCTAAATGTTACAGATAAACACAAGTAGTCATCCTAGAACTTGTGCAAAAGAAATACAAGAGAGGATTTTAGACAAATTTGTTGATGTAGATGACTAAGACGTAAATAAAAAATATAATAAAAAGAAAATACAAAACACGATGATTTTTTTCTCTGATAAAAACCATAATCTTAGTAAATAATTTAAAATATGTTAATTCTCTTGATTGAATATCTTAATTAGTCTCGGTCTAATTCATATTTAATTGGATCATAACTCTTATTGTAATAACTAAGATATTTGAATTGAATACCTACCATTTTGAATATAATTTAGTCCAGTTAGTATTTTTATAAATAAAAATAATGATATCACCTTTTAATATCCGCGGAGTCAAGGATAAATTATCAAAACTATTATTTTTATTGTAGGACCAATTTTTACCGTGACTAATATTATTTAAATTTAAAATGGATGCAATATCTCAATTAACTATAATTGGATATATCAAACAACCCAGTAATGATATGTGGTCTAAACCATCTTATTCTTATTACTTCTATTACAATATTAGGTGTCTAAACCATCTTATTCTAATTAGGTGGTCTAATTAATATCCCTTCCATATTAATACAATATTTATTGTATTTACAATATGTGTCAATAAAAATAAAAAATATTTTAAGACGATGAAAATAATGTATACTATATATAAAGAAAAATAAATTAAAATGATAAAAAAATGTGGTGCGTGATATATCGTATAGATAAAAAGTTCGATATTAATATAAATGATATGTTACGTAAATGATAATGAAAATGTGTAAATAGTAATTTGTGTAGATAGAACTTTAAACTGTTGTACGTCCATGAAACAAATAGATGTATTTGATAGATAATTTGATACATAAATTCTAATAATATAAAACCTATTATACATTTTTTTTCTTTTATATATTAAGGGAGACCGGATTTGAAATGTATAGCTGATATCCTAGTGAATAGTATTATATACAAGTTTTAGCTGAACGGGTGTTCATCAACACAGATTAA
The DNA here is from genome assembly GCA_036936605.1 of Limnanthes douglasii subsp. nivea. Classification (NCBI taxonomy): domain Eukaryota; kingdom Viridiplantae; phylum Streptophyta; class Magnoliopsida; order Brassicales; family Limnanthaceae; genus Limnanthes; species Limnanthes douglasii. The sequence continues at coordinate 64,566,550 of JAUPFV010000002.1, read as the reverse complement.
CTGTGCATGCCCATTTTGCGATCATAGCTGATTAAGTGACATATCCAAAAAAAAATTATATAGTTTATCTTTTTATTGATTGTCGACATGTGCGATAAAAATTGTACGTTACCATAATTATCATTTTCAGGTTTATTATTTATATAGCTTTTGTCCAGATTGATGAATGGATGTGCATCAGTGCATGCATCTTGAAGGTGGCTACTGCTCGAAGGTGGCTATTTGGACAGTCCATAGGCAGTAATTCAAGACTTATACCCGACTCAGCAGTGGTGGTTTGGTGGGATATAAATGTTAATGTCACCTCATATACAGGCCAAATGTAACTTTCGGCTACATATGATCAAACTTCGTGTACATGGGAATTTTTTAACATAGTTTGATAAGTCCATATATAAATACAAAATAGAACTGGAAGGCATTTTTTAATCACAACTTTTACTGCCTTTGCTGACTGAAATTTAACCAGCTGTAGCTCATTTTGGAATTGAAAATCAAACCAATTATTTTGACTAGAGTAGGGTGGGGCTGATACAATAAGTGGGGCATGCAGTTAACATCACAAGGACATACAAAATTGTTTTTATTATATTGTTTATATTAAAATTTGTATTATTTATAAAACGTTACAATCTGTTTTTAATAAAAAAGAATCTAGAAATATATATGAGTTTTGCAGTTGGATAAAGAACATATGTGTTAAAGTATTTTTTTTAAAAGAGGCTCATGGAATTTAGTAGTTCAGCGAATTTTGAAACAATGTTGAACTAAATCAGTTGTTCGTTTGTGTTGTGAATGAGTCAAATAGTGTCTTGACAGTGTACTGTATCTGGTAGTACAGTCATTGTGCCTTGGCAGTGTAGTATGTTCGGTAGTATAATTAAGTGTTGTGACAGTATCATCGTTAGTCTTGTGGTATGAGTCTATTATGTTAATTATCTAGTAAGTTCTATTTATTCCATATAAATAGACTACTAGGACTCCACAAAAAGACAATGTGAAATCTATAACCCTTTTCTATCATAGTGAAACACTTTTCTCTCGCGGCGCCTGTGGACGTAGACAATTGTCGACGTTAAAATGCTGTGTTCTTCGCGAGATTAGTGGTGAGAAGATTGCTGCATGCGCATTGATGAAACTAGGAGATCTTTACTCAGAGAAATCAGTAGTAAACAAATGAGCATTTTGATAATTTATGAAAACTTCGTAGATACCATAATGTATGGCAATGATACGTTATCGTTAGCAGATGTCAAAGGGACGGTAAAATCAAAGAAGTTAAGACAGTTGCAGCCAGACAATCAGAGTGAAGAGGAAGGTCTTATGACTAGGGGAAGATAAAGAAGCAAAGTGAGTTCTTTAAGAAAGAAGAACTAAATGTCCAAATCAAAGGTAAAGAACTCAAAGTGTTATAAATGCGGTGATCATGGTCATTATAGGAGAGATTGTCCAAAACAGAATGGTAAAAAGAGAAATCAAAAGGAAAATGCGGCAAACATAGTTGAAGGTGTGAACGATTCTGACGATAGTCAAAACAGTGGTAGAGGAGATGTATTGTCTTTGAGTTCAGATTTTGGGCAAACCTCTTGGGTACTCGATACTGGCGCTACATATCACATGTGTCAGTTCAAGAAGTGGTTCGATACTTACAAGCCAATGCAGGGAACTGTATATTTAGAGAATAATCATTTGTTGACTGTTGGTGGTATCAGTAATGTCGAAATCAGAATGTTTGATGGGGTTGTTAGAATCTTGATGTGATTGCATGTTCCAGGGTTAAACAGAAACCTGATTTCTATTGGGACAGTAGACTATCAGGGTTACAAGTACCGTGCAGAAGATGGTGTAATCAAAGTGCGAAAAGGCTCAATGGTGTGCATGAAAGGCAGTTTACAAAAGAGTCTTTTCTAAGGGAGTGTTGTTATGGGCGATGTTGGAGTAGCATCATCAGGGAGTAATAACCAAAGTAGGCAGGATCAAAAGAAGTTGTGGCATTGGTATCTTCGTCAAATGAGTGACAGAGGATTAGCAGTTTTGGGAAAGAGAAATTTGTTGAAAAAGTATGAAGCATAATCACTCGGGATTTTGTGAGCACTGTATGTTTGGTAAAAAAACTAGAGTTAAATTCAGCAAATCGGCTGTAAGAAAGACTAAAGGGACAGTGGATTATATTTACTTTGATCTTTGGGGTCAAACGAAATTCCATTGAAGAGCGGAACAAGATACTAAAGGAGTTTGATTGATGATTATTCAAGGATGGGGTGGGTTTACTTTGTGAAAATGAAATATGAGGCATATTCAACCTTTGACAAATAGAAGACGATGATTAAGAAGCAAACAAGAAGAAAAATCAAACGTCTTAAGATAAATAATGGGTTAGAATATTGCAGTCGTGAGTTCAACGAGTTCTGCAAAGTTGAGGGAATTGTTCCGGTATGGGAAACAATACCAGAAGAATGAAGATAACGCTTTGTGACAAGGCATGAAGCATGCTCTCACATTCCGGTATGGGAAACAATTTTTGGGCTGAAGCTATCAATACAACGTGTTACTTGGTGAATCGGTCTCCATTAACGACTATTGATTGTAAAACTCCTTTTAAGATTTGGTCTGGATCGTCAGCTCATTAGGAACAATTGAGGGTGTTTGGTTATCCTGCGTATGCTCATATGAGAGATGGTAAGCTTGAGTCGAGGGTAAAAAGGTTCATATTTCTAGGATATGCTACTGGAGAGAAAGGATAATCGCATTTCAGTATGGGAAACAATTTTTGGGCTGAAGTTATCAATACAACGTGTTACTTGGTGAACCGGTCTCCATTAACGGCTATTGATTGTAAAACTCCTTTTAAGATTTGGTCTAGATCGTTGGCTGATTAGGAACAACTGAGGGTGTTTGGTTCTCCTGCGTATGCTCATATGAGAGATGGTAAGCTTGATTCGAGGGCAAAGAGGTGCATATTTTTAGGATATGTTAATGGAGAGAAATGATATAGGTTATGGTGTACCTCTCCAAAGTCTCCAGGTTTTCTCATCAGTAGGGATGTTACTTTTAACGAGTTTTCTTCGATATAAAATCAAAAGAATGTAGGAGAAATGGTCGAATGAGGATTGATTGTGAGTAAATAGATGGAGGCTTGAAGTAGAATCAGGTTTCTAGCATGTCCAATAATTCAAGTGGTTTTGGGGTGGATCCAAAATTAGGAGGTGAAGCGTTAACATTGGATGATAGTGACGATGATTCACCCGAAGAAGAACAACAACCTTAAACCATAGCATTGGGCAGATAAATAAGATATATTAGACTTCCAAAAAGGTATGCGAATCTAGTTGCATATGTTCTACTAGTTACAGAAGAAGTTGAGATGCAGGAACCTAGTAGATACAGAGAAGTTGTAGCGAGTTTAGAGTCAGATCGATAGATTGGTGATATGGGGGAAGAGATTGAATCTCTTCATAAAAATCAAACATAGAAGCTTGTTGACTTGCCTAAAGGACATAAGGTAGTAGACATTAAATGGGTGTTCAAGAAAAAGGAAGGTAATCCAGGGGTTGAGGTATCTTGATTCAAGGCAAGACTGACCGCTAAGGGTTTTACTCAAAGGGAAGGAATCGACTTTAATGAATTGTTTTCTCTAGTGGTGAAGCATAGTTCGATTCAAGTTTTGTTACCCGTGGTAGTTTTGCAAGATTTAGAGCTTGAGAAATTGGATGCGAAGACTGTATTTCTATATGGTAAATTGGAGGATTAAATCTACATGAGACAACCAGACGGCTTTATCGAACCTAATATAGAGGACAAGGTTTGTTTGCTCAAAAGGTCATTGTATGGTTTGAAACAATCACCGAGGAAATGGTACAAACACTTTGATACATTCATGGTGTCAAAAGGGTTCAAGACGACTCCATATGATAGTTGTGTATCATCAAAAGATGTTAGATGATTCTTATGTTTACTTGTATCTGTAAGTGGATGATATGCTTATTCGTGCTTGTAGTATGTCACACATTGTGCAGATAAAGAAACAACTTAGTGCCAAGTTTGAGATAAAGGATCTGGGTAGAGCAAAGAAAATTCTTGGTATAGAGATTATCAAGAACATATGTATAGGATCATTACACTTGTCTCAACAAAGCTATATTGAGAAAATGCTACAACGATTCAACATGTTTGATGCTAAGGCAGTTAGCATCCTGTTTGCTACTAATTTCAGTTTGTCTGCAGCAAGAGCGACCAAGGACGATGCTGAGTTGAAACAAATGGTGAAGGTTTCATATGCAAGTGCAGTTGGTAGTATCATGTATGCTATGGTATGCACACGTCCTGATATTTCACATGCGATTAGTGTATTTATCAGATACATAGGATGTCCTGGGCAAGAACACTAGCATGCAGTAAAATGAAAACTTCGTTATCTTAAGAATACTGTGATTATTCGCTTAACTTTTAACAAGAATGATATTGGTGGGTCGCTGAATCATATTGCAGGACCAGTAGTTGGTTTTGCAGGTGATGTGGATAACAAAAGATCTCTGACATGATATGTATTTACTCTAGCTGGGAGGGCGATCAGATGGAAAGCATAATTACAAGCTACTATAGCTTTGTCTACAAAAGAGGCAGAGTACATGACGGTAACGGAAGCAGTTAAAGAGGAAATATGGTTGCAAGGTTTAGTGGCAGATTTGGGCTTGGATAGGACTACTACAAAAGTGGTTTGTGACAATCAAAGCGCCATACACCTTACAGGGAACCAGATGTAACACAAGCGTACAAAGCACATAGATGTCAGATATCATTTTATTCGTGATATAATATCAAAGGGAATTGTTGATGTGAAGAAAGTATTTACATATGATAATCCAGCAGATAGAATGACCAAGACAGGAGTTCAAAAGTTTAGAGAGTGCCTAAACTGGATTGGTGTTCGTAGTATAGAGTGAATTACTTAGGAGAATTTGGTGAGTCCGAAGAAGATAAGTTTCTTTGTTGATAGTGACGAAAGGATATTCACCTCAATGGGGAGATTCGTTGTGAATGAGTCGAATAGTGCCTTGCAAGTGTACTGTGTCCGGTTGTACAGTTTTTTGTATGTGATAGTGTCATGTGCCTTGACAGTGTACTGTGTTCCGCTGTACATTTAAGTGTTGTGACTGTATCATTGTTAGTCTTGTGGTATGAGCCCATTAGGATCATTATCTAGTAAGTTATATTTATTCCTTATAAATAGACTACTAGGGCTAAACAAAAAGACAATATGAAATTTTTAACCCTTTACCAATCATAGTGAAACACTTTTCCTTGCGGCGCTCATGGACTTAGAAGATTGTTGAACTACGTTAAATCATGTGTTCTTTTCAGCCTGTCCTTTATTTGTGTTCTGTGCTTGAGCCATTTGTGATAAATTGCATAGTGATTTATAGAAATTTGTTTTAGAAATGAAGTCTTTATGTTTTTCAAATTTATTAGAGTAGAGCTTCTGCTCTGTGTTTAGGCTTCTATTTTCGGTCGAGCCCATAATTTTTAATATTAAATTAGTAAGTTTTTTTAAATTACTGATTTCGTAAATTGAGCCTTCAAGCTTGAATCTTAATTCTTGTTCCAACTTTAAGTATCATCGAATCATTTTTTAGAGTTACTCAAGAGCGAAGACACAATTTCGATCGATTTCACTATCGATCGTTTTTTTCCAATAGGTATTGAGACAACGATGATAATTTCATATCATCTTCTTCAATAATCCATTTGAATTCATTATGGAACCCAACTGTTATACTTGATTATTTTGTGCGTATAAAATATAAATGAAAGAGTATTGAAGTTTTGAAGATATAGAGGAAGCAAATCAACCACCAACCTTAAACATATTAAGCATCATTGAACCTATAAACATAAGAAGAATACAAGAAATGAAAAAGTCAAGTATTATCTTACTTGATATTTGGTTAATAACAAAAACTAAATTAGAATGATTAATTTTTTGTGGCTTATAAATTTGGTAATTTAATTTTATATAGAATTCCTAATCTCTTAGCTACCTATTCTGAGATAGTCAACATCAAGCCATTCAAGTAATAGAATGGTTCTCAATAGTGCTGGAGCTTGATTAAGTGAAAAATCACATTTATTTTGCAATTTAAGACCCATTTTATAACCCATTCAGCACCATAATTTTGTCATGTGTGTGTGTGTGATAGTCATCGAGGAAGTTATTAAGTTTCTGCACCAATTGATGATAAATTTGAGATATCATAGACCCTTACCATTTCTAAGAATCTAAAAAAGAATCAAATAGTATGTTTTAATATATATGAACTTATACCCTTTGTTTTTACTTAAAATAAGGCCATCTAGAAGAGCCCTAGTTTCGGTTATTAGAGAAGATTGTTTGCCATACAATCTTCATATAGAATTCAACAAATCACGTTTATTATTGATGAGTCCGGATTCTGTCACCACTCTTTGTAAGAACCGTACAGCGGAAATTCAGACATCATCCATCTAACCGGACATGGACAATTCGGACAGCTTCCACTTACTAAACTGTCCGAACAGAACTAAAGTATTAAACACATAATCACTTCATATTTAAACTAATTACTTGTTAACTCAAAAGCTAGTGGGTCTTTAAACTCGACCCGAATATATAGAACACAACCCGAAATCCCATATGACCCAAACGATAAGGGTATAAATACCCAACCAACAACATTAAATAAAGGTAATGAAAATTAAATACAACCAGGCAGCTCAATTCTCCCTCTACATTCTATCCAAATATTAAATACCCTCAAAATTCCACAAAACTCTAGACAAAATTACCCTCAAACTAAAATAAACCACATCAAATTGGCGACGACAGTAGGAGAACGACGATGCCTGAATCTAGCATTCAAAACCATCAGAAAAAGCCAGTTCGAATGAATCTGAACTCATCAATTATTTCTAATTGTAATACCCCCGCTTGATTCACCATTGGTTAAACATGCTCCATCATAGTTGAGCTTTAATCTATTATTTAATGGAGAATTACATTTAAGTACTATGGCTTTCCTAATATTAGAGAGACGATGAAAGCAACCTAAATCATAGGTTGCTTCTAAATCTTCGGACCAAAATTCATTTTTGATAAGATTAGAAGAGTCAAGTTTTGAAAGGATGTATAATATTTTTATAATATCTTATTTGTTGAAATGATTTGGTCATTGAATTTTTAATTTTTTCTAGTAGAACAGATAACCCAACAGATTATTGGAGGCAATATAGTTCTTATATGAAAAGTTTTATTAGTTGAAAGAAACCAACAACTAATCATGTGGTTGAGTGTCATATACTTTCCAACCAGGATGCCAAAGAGCCATGCAGAGTATTTTCATACTTCTTAGGTAGTGTTACGGGATATAAAAAGGTGATTTATGGATTCAATGTTATTGCAATATTGACATTTAGAAGCTATACTGAAATGTTTATTTTGTAATACTATATCTAATGATATTAATCCTTTCGGTAATCTCCAAAAAGTGAATGAACACTTTTTTGTAGTTATGTTATTTCAAAATTTCTTGTATAATATTGATTGAGTCCTATTTTCTCTAATATTATTCCAACTATCGTTAATAGTAAAACAACCATTAGAGAAAGCATATAAAAAGTAGTGTCTTCTTTATTCTCATGAATTCTAAATTTCATTATTCTATTAATGTTAAATGGTAGAATATTATCTTTGAGGATGATTTATACCAATTGTTGTTTTCATTATATAAGAGGATGATTAAAGGCTGAATGTGGCTCCATCTTTCTAACCAGAATTCAATGTTGCATTTACCTACATTCCATTATATAAAGTTTTCAGCAGTGTATCTAATATTGATTAGTCTTTTCCAAGCTTTTGAGTCTGTTGCTTTGATGTGAGTTTGGAGAGGGTGCTTTGAGAGACAGTAAATCAAATGAATGAGTTTTGACCAAAAAGTCTTATGATTTCTGAAGTTTAGCCAAAGTTTGTAAGAAAATTAGTTTTGTATATTATTTTTCTTTCTTATGTTGAGGCATTCATCTTCAAATGGTTTATAAAGACTAAACCATTTAGACCAGATTGAGTAACCTATTGGTTAAAGTTATAAATATGTTGGGAAGTAGGTAATTTCGTACATAGTAGAGAGAGATGTATTGAAGAACTGATTGAATCATGACCAACCTTCTACAAAAGGATATTTGTTCTCCCAATCCATAATTTTATTTCTTATATTTGTCACCAATTCATTAAAGTAACATGATTTGTTACTTGGATGAATTTTAATACTAAGATATTTAAAGGTTAAATGTTTGTATTTGAAACCAATAATAGTTTCAATAGATTTAGTCATGTGTCTACGCATTTAGTTAGAGAAAAAGAAGGTTGTTTTTTGCTTGTTTATTAGCTGCCCATAAAGAATTCGAAAGTGATCAAGGAACATACATGGTTTCTTAAAATTATTTGAGGAACCATTCATGAAGATCATGAGATTATCTGCGAATGTTAGACAATGAATCTTTATAGGATTTCTAAAGTGACACCTCATAAATATGTTATCATACAATAAGTTTTTGATACCTCTTAGGAGGTATTCTTAAGAAATTATGAAATGGTCATGTGATAATGGATCACTCCACCTAACTCCATTAAAAAAATTAAAGTATTCATGGAAAGTGTTACTATGATTATAGAAAAGCTGTATGAATCAATACATTTTTTAATTAGTTATATAAATTCATTGTTAAAGCCAAATGCTTTTATGATAGTGAAAATGATATATAAAAAACGTTCTTATAGAATATTAGAAAATTTATAGGAAAAATATAAATATTTGTATGTATAAAATATAGAACTAATATTGAATCACGTCATATAATTTATAATATGTAAAATAAGAAATCCTTATATTTTGTGATTAGTTAATAAAAATAGAACATAGAACTTACGGTTTTGCCTACAATCTATTTGTTAAAGAGAAATCTAACAAATATTCGTCAAGATAGTAATTTATTGATTCGAGAAGAGAACTCATATTTTATATAGTGATAACCCTATTTATACTATCTAAATAGCAGTTTGAATCTTTCATTGATTAAATGATTCTAATAATCTCGATCGTTGACCTATATTTATGGTAATGGCCCAATAATTATGGTCAGTACTCTACTCATGGTAGTTTACGCGGATCGTTCACTCAACAGTTCCTTTAACAAGTGTTGATTTATTTTATGACTTCTTTATTAGTCGTTACTGATGATTTAACTGCTTGGCCTCGATTGACGTTATCCAATATCTGATGAGTCTTACTTTTCTTGTTACTCTTAGTGTGTGGCTTATGCTCGGTATAGCCTCAGCTTGGTAAAATCGTAATCGATCTGGTGTTAAATTATAGGCTCTGCTCGGTTTCTTTGTCAATGGAGCAAGCCTCAATCATGTTCCATTGATCGTTGTGTTCAAGTTTGGCTTGGTTTCTTTTTGTAAGATGGCCTCATTGTCTCTCGCTTGAGCCTCAACATGGTCGTCAATAATGATCTTTCTTGATAGTCTGCATGTTATTTTATTATGAAGTTGATACCCCTTGGTTTGGCCTCAGACTTAATGTCAATAATGGTGACCTCATCACCATTGTTAGTGATTGGTTGCTTCTTTAAGCTTCTTTAGATACATTATGGTTATGGATTTTCCAATACAACAAAATGACGACTAATCTTTTGTATATAAGAAATAAAATTAGAAACCTTAATAATATTAAGCCTCTATACTTTTTCCATGTTATGATCGGGGACCGCATTCACTAAATTGAGTTATCAATTTAGTCTCAGAATTTTATGTTTAAGTATTGATATTTGGACTAAATCATTCACAGTGTCCAAATTCAACCTCAATACCACACTTATACCTTCATAACGCATTTTCACCTCTAAGACAAATTCTTGTTTAATTATACATGGTATAATTAATCCAATCACTTTTTAGTTAGACTACATTATGATAATTGATAAATATATATTTAGTATACCGATCTATAATTATTCCAATAATAAACACCAACAAATACTAGAGTGAACATATAAAAATAATGTTACAATAACATAAAAGAAATAACACTAACAAAACTAACAAATGTATGATATTAGTTATTTTTCCGAGAAAAGAATTACCAACATTTCTTCTGCGTTTAGATCTTTACTCTCGAGAGTCAAAATTCGGATCAACATGTGCAACGAGCGTAGATTAAAATTCACATATTAGAATTTTCAAAAGTGATATGCGACTGTTTGTTAGGCAACACCAAACATATTTTGTAAGTAAGGGATGAAAATACTAAATATCACCAAGCCTTGAACTTGAAGCATATTTACCTACAATGGCAAAACTATTTGAAATAATAATAATTTGAACTTGTTTTATTTTTCATTCCAAAACTTGATAATTATCACTTCGTTAATGGCTAATCATTAATTATTATATTAAATGCTTATATATATATATTAAAAGAGATATATAAGAATTAAAAGTATTGTATTGTTTACCACCTCAAAATATGTCTAAATAAGAATCCAACATATTATATAGTGTGACGTGTACTAATACTTCATTAAATGAAACACTAAACTCCCCTTTTATACTTTTAATGACATAAAAAGTTTTGTTAAACTAAATAATATAAAGAGAATACCATGTACTTTTTAAGTTATCATATATATATATATATAATATAAAAAAATGAATACAAAATAAAAATGAATAAATAGATTTCATTAAATATTTTTATTAAACTTTTGATGAGTTTTTTTTGTATAAAAAGCAATAAATTATATTAATGAAAATTATATAAAGTGTCAAAAGGCCAGTGATCCGGGCCTTTTATGGCTCAAAGTACAAGGAGGACACAGATTACATGGATGTTGATAAGGAAATATATTCCTTAAGGACTTAAATGATAAGGACTTGAATGATAAGTTCTATTCAGATAGAGTAAGATTAAAGTTTTACAGGAAGAATAGGGACTGAACTGTAAATAAACCCCTTATGTAACCGAATTTGTAACTAACTCACTAGGCCTATTTAAAGAGGTCGAAGAGGCCGATTACACCTATGAAATAATTAGAGGCGAAAGATTATATTCACTACCTAAAAATCTCTCTGTTGATTCTTGGTCAATATTCTCAATCTTCTCAATTCAACTTTTATTCTCACCAAATTGGCGCTAGAAGGAGGGGACGAAGATACCTTGATCAATAGATAAAAAATCGAGTCTCGAATTTGTTCGTTTTCTGAAGAATTTTGTTTATATTTTTGCTGATCGGAGATGAATTCGGAGGAAGGAGATAATCCACCTGTTCGAAAAGCTTTGGAGACGTTGAAATCTGATCTGCAAGAGAAAGAGGCAGGTAAGTCCATTCCGATTCAATCAAACCAATTTGATTTTGAAGGTAAAATGAAAGAGTTGATAAGAAAAGTGGCGGAGCTTGATGAATTTGCTAAAAAGAAGCAAGATAATAATGGCGCTAGACTTAGATCTAAAATAGCAAGAGGTGATCGGGATGATCAGTCGGATCCGTCAAATGACGATGGCGACGTTCAATATGTACAGCGTAAAATACATTTTGAGCGTAAGAAGGAGCATAGTGGAATGAAAAGAAAAGAAAAGTTGCAGAAGCGACGGTGTGTAGATTCTAGTGAAGAAGAGGATTTTGAAAATTCGGAGTCAGATGAAACACCAAGATATGAGCATTCTCGAGGTCATTCAAGAGGAGGAGGATATGAATTTCGGCCACCTAAAATGTATAAGAAAGGAAGGCAAAAGAAGGAAAGACGAGTATATTCTCCTCGGAAGTATTCTCCTCGGAAATTTGAAGGTGAATCAAGTTTGTATGCTACTGTGGGAATGAGGAACGAAGACCAGTTTGTTCAAGGAGTAGATTGGAGGGACTCACCATTGATTAGTGAGATTAGATCTGTGCCACTTCGGAGGCGGTTCGATATTTCTAAAATTGACAAGTTTGATGGAACTCAAGATCAAGATGATCATATAGAACAATTCAAAAACTATATGACTAATTTCGAAGACGATGATAAATTGGTGTGTAGAGCATTCTCTCAGACATTCAAAGGAACTGTACTAAAATGGTACAACAAGATTCCTAAGGAGTCCATTGCAAATTTTAGAGGCTTTTACACAGCTTTTCGAAGACAGTTTGTGGGAAGCAAAGAAATGAGAGCTAATGGAGATACGATAATACAATGTAAGCAAGCTGTGAGAGAAAAGTTGAAGGATTATATTAAAAGATTTGTGTCAACAAAAGCTGGATTAGATGATTGTGAGGAGGTGGTGGCGATGGCAGCGTTCAGACAAGGATTGTTGCCAGGAGATTTAGCTGATGAGACTACAAGGCGTAGGGCATTAACGTTTGGAGCTCTCATGGCTCAGGTTGAAGATCAGATCAAAGTCGAAGAGTCTACTCGAGTTCGAGGAGGAAGTAGTACTGTTCAGAAAGGGAATAGTCAAGTGAACGCTTCGAATAATAACTCATCGCGCCCGAGGGGTAATCAAAATGTTTCTAATTGAGGAGGTTCGAACTCATACCAAGGAGGTTCTTCGAGCTCATATCAAGGGGGTTCTAATCAGCACAATTCTAATAATCAACACCAATTCAGATCAAGATCGAATGTGTGGGTAAGACCAGAATATTATGCAGATTTGACTGAAAGTGTGGCTTCGATATATGAGAAAACCAGGGGAACAGTAAATTTCAGAAAGCCGGCAGCGATTAATAAGCCAAGAGAGGAGCGCAATAACAGGTTCTGTAGGTATCATGATGATATTGGACATGATACAAATGATTGTATTGCTTTGAAGAAGGAGATGCAGATTTTGATAGAGAATGGAAAATTGTTGGAGTATGTAAAAAAGAATGCTAAAGCCATAACTCAAAAGGTGGGCAATCCTAATTCTAAGCAGGAAAGTGCACTGATGATTTTAGATGTTGCAGGTGATGAAATTGATGTAGCTTCGGAATATGTCGACCTAGACCCTAGTCGATTGTTGTTGATGTCAGTTGATGAGCCGATGCATAAGGGACGTGTTCGAGATTTGTGTGCGTTCTTTGAGTCACTGACAATATTTGGGGGAGATTCAATGACTAATAACACTAATAATTCGAGGAAGAGACATATAGTGAATTTAACACATCAAATTGAAGGAGGAGCATCAGCACACCTAAGCAACAAGAAGGATGTCCCATTTATAATTTTTGATAGGGATGATTTGAGAGGAATTACTGGGCCACATGAAGATGCAGTGGTCATTGGAGCAGAAGTGTGTGGGGTGGAAATTCGACGAGTATTGATTGATACTGGAAGCTCTGCTAATGTGTTGTTCCAATCAACATATGATAGATTAACCGCTCCGCCTCAGATAGAAAGGTCAGAAAGAACTATAATTGGGTTTACTGGCGCGACAGCGAATGTAGTAGGGGAGTTTGAAGGTGAAATTTCTTTGGGAAAAGGGTATTTCAAAAAGAAAGTACAAGTACTTTTTATGGTGGTAGATTGTCCGTCGAGCTACAATGCTATTTTTGGAAGGTCATGGCTGGCAAAAATGTATGCTATAGTTTCTACGGTTCATCAATGTTTGAAGTATGTAGTCGGGGATCGAGTTGGTGTAGTTCGAAGTGATCAAAAGGTGGCTACAGAGTGTTACGCTGCTGCATTTAGACTACGTGGCAAAAGTACCGATGATCCAATGGAGAAATAGCAGTTTGGGGGGTTGTCTTCTAGTGGTACAGATGAGGGAATTGATGATCCGAGGTCAACCCCGAGTTCTGTGGTGGTAAGTGAAGAAATAGAAGAATATATTTTCAATAATAACAGAGTACTTCGAATTGGGACTCTGCTATCTTTATCAGTGCGAGAAAGACTGTTGAATATTTTGTCTAAAAAATTGGATGTGTTTGCTTGGACATCTGAGGATGTAGTTGGGGTCCCAATTGACATTATATGTCATAGTCTGGCTGTGGATTCGAAGATCAAGCCGATAATACAAAAAAGGAGAGCTTTTTCTTTGGAAAAATCTGAGGCCATAATTGCTGAAGTAGATAGATTGTATAAAATGGGGCATATTAGGGAGTCCAATTATCCGAGGTGGACGGCTAATCGTGTGGTGGTGAAAAAGAAGAGCGGAAAATAGAGAATGTGTGTAGACTTCACAGATTTAAACAGAGCCTGCCCAAAAGATCCTTTTCCAGTACCTCGAATTGACCAATTAGTGGATTCTACTTCTGGAAACAAAATTCTAACATTTATGGATGCATTTTCAGGATATAATCAGATTCGAATGAATCCAGAGGATGAAGAAAGCACAACTTTTATTACTGATTGAGGTTTACACTGTTATAGAGTAATGCCGTTTGGATTGAAAAATGCTGGGTCTACATATCAAAGGTTGATGAATAAGGCGTTTGCTTCACAAATAGGGAGGAATATCGAAGTGTACATCGATGATATGTTTTTTAAGAGCAAAAGTGATGATGAACACATTGATGATTTAGAAGAGACGTTTTTGAATCTTAGAGCCATACAGTTGAAGTTGAACCCAGAAAAATGTACATTTGGAGTCCGATCTGGTAAGTTTCTGGGGTGTGTGATTAGTGAAAGAGGAATTGAAGTGGATCCAGAACAGTTGAAGGCTCTGATATCAATGTCTTCACCTCGGAACATCAAAGAAGTGCAAATGTTAACAGGCAGGTTAGCAGCTCTGAACAGATTCATTTCTCGTTTTTCAGATAAGTGCTTGCCTTTTTTCCAGGTGCTGCGTCGACCAAATAATTTTGAGTGGACTTCGGATTGTGAAGAAGCTTTTATTAAGATCAAAAATCTTTTGTCCTCTCCTGAAATATTATCAAAGCCTCAAAAGGGTGAGCAATTATTTTTGTATATAGCAGTATCGGATTATGCAGTGAGTGCAGTTCTGATTAGTGAAGATACAAGAGTTTCGAAGCCGGTTTACTATGTCAGTAAAAGTTTGGTTGATGCTGAAAAACGGTATTTAAAGCTCGAAAAATTGGCGCTGTGTATAGTAGTGGCAGTGAGAAAAATGCGTCCTTACTTCCAGGCACATACGATTGTGGTTCAAACTTCCTATCCATTGAGAAATGTATTGCAAAAGCCAGATATCTCAGGAAGGATGACTAAGTGGTCTGTAGAATTAGGAGATTTCGATGTGTTACTCTCTCCTCGAACAGCTGTCAAAGCTCAAGCCTTAGCAGACTTCTTTGTTGAGTTTCATTCGAGTAGATCCGAAGAGAAAAAAGATGAAAAGATACACTCGAATCCGATGTGGACAGTGCGAACTGACGGAGGATCTAGTAATAAAGGTTCAAGTGCGGGGTAGAATTTGTGGCACCAACAGGGGAGTATATGTTTCAAGCTATAAGATTTGGATTTCATGCTTCGAATAATGAAGCTGAATATGAAGCAGTGCTAGCAGGATTGCGGTTAGCGAAAATTTGTGGAGCAATATTCGTGCGCTTAGAAACAGATTCGCAGTTAGTAGTTAACCATGTTAAAGGGGTATCAGAAGCTAAAAAATATCGTTTGGTTTTGTACTTGCAAGAACTTCGAGGTATGATGGCACAATTTGAAAATGTTGAGGTGGAGCATATTCGAAGAGGAAACAACACAATGGCTGATTCTTTAGCAACAATGGCTTACTCTGAAGAATATCCATGGATTGTGACACAACTACTGCCTTCGATTATATCAAGCTTTGAGCAATGTGAATTTGTTGAGGAGGTAGTAAATGATTCGATGCGCATTCGAGGTGATTGAAGAATTGACTTGTTAAATTTTCTTACGAAGGGAATACTACCTCTTGATAAACACTTGCTCAAGAAGATAAGGTATAAAGCTCTTGGTTATGTGGTATTAGATGGGATATTGTATAAGAGATCTGCGTCGAGACCTTTGTTACGATGTTTGAGTAAGCAAGAGTCTCAAAACATTTTATCTGAATTACATGATTGAGATGGATCAGCTCATTGTGGATTCAAAGCTTTAACGCGTAGGGTATTGTTGGCAGGATATTACTGGCCTACTATATTACAGGATGCCAAGTTGTTAGTTCGAGGTTGTGATACTTGTCAAAGGTATGCACATCTGATACATACACCAGCGACAGCTCTAATGATAATCTCTGAGGCGGTTCCTTTTGATAGATGGGGGATTGATTTGGTAGGACCGTTGCCTATGGCTTCATGTGGAAGACAGATGATTATTGTTGTCGTTGATTATTTTTCGAAGTGGGCAGAAGCAGAGCCCTTAGCTGGAACAAAAGCTAAGGATGTGATCAAGTTTATTCTAAGTAACATCTGCTACCGTTTTGGAGTTCCTCGAAGAATAACAACAGACAATGGTCCCCAATTTAATAACAATGAAATGGACTATTTTTGCTCCTCGAAAGGAATACATCAATGCTTTTCTACTCCTTTCCACCCACAAGCAAATGGGCAAGTGGAAGTTACAAATAGATCTATTTTGGAGGGTTTAAAGAAAAATTTGGCTGGAGCAGCAGGGAAATGGCCAAATTATCTTCAAGAATTGTTGTGGGCATATCGAACAACCCCTAGAGAGGCCACAAAAGAGACTCCTTTTTCTTTAGTGTATGGAATGGATGTTGTGTGCCCTGCTGAATCTACATTGCCTTCCTACAGGTTATTGCGATATTCCGAAGTAGATAATGATGAAGCTAGAAGGGTTGAGCTTGATTTGTTAGAGGAAAAAAGGGTCAAAGCACATTTGAATGTGGTTCATTATCAAACCTTAATGAGAAGCAGGTACGATGCTAAAGTTAAGAAGAGGGAGTTCAAGGTTGGCGATAAAGTGTTGCGAAAAGTATTTCTTCATACTAAGGACAAGCACCTCGGAAAATTGGCTCCGAATTGGGAGGGTCCTTATGAAGTCAAAATGAAGGTCAAGCCAGGGTCATACAGGTTGTCTGATCGTGAGGGGAGGATGCTCAAACACCCTTGGAATATAGAACATTTGAAATTGTATTGTGAGTAAAATTGAACTTCGAATTTTTACAAGACAGACATACTCTTTCCTTATCTGTTGGCCCAGAAAGGTTTTAATGAGGTGTCTGGTTAATATTGAATTTCATAATAAAATTTCTTTTGGCCATTGGTTGTTTAGTATGATGAATGATTTGTTATTTTGGTAACTTGGCAAAGACTGATCATCTTTGAAAGTTGACCAAGAATAATTTTCCAAAGCAATAGCTTTGAAGAAACAACCTATTTCGAGGTGCCACGTCTTATGAGTGCATCTAATTTTCGAGGTGCCACGTCTTATGAGTGCATCTAATTTTCGAGGTGCCACGTTGTATGAGTGCATCTAATTTTCGAAGTGCCATGTTTTATAAATGCACCAGAAATTTGAAATATTAAGAAAGTTGCTTGTTTCATCGGATAAAACTTGAAGCTTACAAAAAAGGAGAAAACTACTTAATTAAAACACACAAAAAACAAGCGCGACATATATAATCCACTGTTTAGTCATCCTCTTCTTCCGATGACCCTTCAGAAGCATCATCTTCTTCTGAGGAGCTTGATGGCACCTCGAATGCTTCCTTTGGACGATCTTCTTCTGGAACTTGTTTCCAAAATTCTGTTAAATTCAACCTTGGATAGGTAGCATGGATTTCTCGAAGAAGATCGATAGCTGTTTGAGTTTGAGCTTTCTTGATACCATTAAGCATCACAGAACCAACAGCAGCTTCGGCTTTCTTGATGGCAGCCTTCTTTTCCTGCTCGAATCCTGTTTGAAGCGTAGTCAATTGAGTTTGACAATTTTCCAGTTTTTCCTGAGTTTCCTTAACAAGTTTTTCAGCATCGGTAGATTTTTTCTTTTCCTCGGACATGGCAGTAGAGTGTTGGGTATTCATATTTTCGAGAGCCAGACGATGAGAAGTTTCCAAAGCTTCGATTTCTTCTTTATGCTCTTTAAGAAGTTTTCTTTTCTCATCCTCGAAATTTTGAAGTGCTTTATCCTTTGAAGCTTTTTCAGATTCTTTTTCCTTTTTGCTCTTGATTAATTCTTGTGCAAGGAGCTCCAATTGTGTATGTGAATTGTTCACTTCTTCACACAATTTTTTGGCTGCAGCACTTAAATTAGTAAAAGGTCGAAGGATTGAAGTTACCTCATCGGATCTGTCAGGGTTGGGCAAGTTTGATGGGTGATGATGAACATGAACGATTGCATTAGATGTTGAAGTTATGGCAGCCCCGGTAGAAGTTAATGGAATGGTGTTGATAGGTCG
This sequence comes from Limnanthes douglasii subsp. nivea, assembly GCA_036936605.1. Taxonomy (NCBI): domain Eukaryota; kingdom Viridiplantae; phylum Streptophyta; class Magnoliopsida; order Brassicales; family Limnanthaceae; genus Limnanthes; species Limnanthes douglasii. The sequence goes on along the minus strand of JAUPFV010000002.1, from coordinate 64,548,218 downwards.
AGAATCTTCACCAGTGACTGCAAAATCCCCGCTCGAGTTGAAATCTTCGAGGTTAAGATATTCATTTTCTTGGCTATCTCCTAGTGCCAATCCCCCTTGAGGATTTTATTCAATGAAGATTTTCTCATGCACCTCGGAAGCCAATACCTCTTCGAGCATGTCAGCTTCGTTCTTTTTCTTTGGAGTAGTGGACTTGCTCTTTTTCTTCTTTGGAGCATTGTTTTCTTTCTTTTTCTTTTTCAGTGCAGGTGCGTCCTCTTCGGATATTGGAGGAAGTTGAGATGCAGGCGCTTTTCGTTTCCCTACAGGCTTCGAATTTTTGGAAGGGTTAGCCTTGCTTGTGTTGGGTTTTTTGAGGGTTAGCTTTCCCTTCTTTTTTAGTGGCAGGTGATTGTCAGATCGATTCCTGGTGGGAAGGTAGGTTTTCCCATCTGGTGCGAGTATTCTTTGGACCGCTTTAATGGGATCTGGGGGGGCATCGGATCTTCAGGGAAGTCAGCTCCCAAGGTTATGCGCCAGAGATGGCTGTTGACGAAGTTGATTGGTTGAAAGGCTGAGTGAAAGCCATTTCCTCAGGCTTTCTCTGCCCATTCAGCCATTCTCTTGAAGATGTCATTTGCAGTTTTTCGACGACCTTTGAATCTCCTCGGAATTTCTGGAAAAAGAGTAAACAGTTAGATAAGTAGACTTGGTTAATTTGACTAGGCTTAATAAGTTAAAAAAATATTAACAATACAACAATGATTTACTTACTGCTATCTCTCCAGGTGAGAGTAAGTTTTGAGGGGTTGTCATCGGAAATTTCTTTACCATTTTCCCAAGCTCCTGATAAAAAGACAAACCTTTGCTTCCAAAACTTGTCAGCCTCGAGGAGGTCATCAATAGTCTTCAGATCATCCTCCAAAGTGAGGTAGTAGAATGGTAGAACTGGCCCATTTGAGATTTTGGTCAGTGAGATGAAATCCTCTATTTCGAGGGGGATGCTTCCTAGCCTCGACACCATGATGGCAGAGAATAAAGTGAACAGTTGGTTTGGAGTGACTTGTGTTGGGCACAACCCAAGAATTTCGAAGTACCTTACAATCATTGGATCGAGGGGAAATCGAAGTCCCCAGTTGAAAAGCTCAGGGTAAACTACCAGTTCGTTCTTCTAACAACTCAGAGGTGTTTCTCCTTCTACTGGTAATCGAAGAACAATGTTGTCTGTTAATCCCCATAGTTTCTTGAGTTCTTCTTTTTCTGATTCGAGGTAGTAGGTGTAGGATACATTTTTTAGGGCGAGAATGTACCGAGGACAAAGTGGTTGTAGGTTTTCCTGAACCAAGGCAGCAACATCTTCGGGGAGGGTAATAGGAGGTTTCTTTCCTCAAATTTTCTTTGGAGGGATTACCCCATCAGCCTCGGATTCCCCTTCGGCATCGGATTCAGTGGCTTCAGAATCATTTTCTTTGTTATTTTCTTCATCGGTAGCTTCATCGTGAAGACTTCGAGTTTGAGTCGAAGTTTGAGTCACAAGAACTGGTTGACTATTCTCTGGTGTAACGTCAACCACTTCTTGTGGGGGAGGAGAGGAGGTATCTGCATCGTCACCCATTGCTAAAAAGGTTGATTTTTTGTGAAGTTTAACTTTAACGGCTTCGGATTGTAGGATAGGTGATTTGAGTTGTGGTTTTTGGAGAGTTGGAGGTTTGTCAGAATTGACAGGCTTAGATTTTCGATGTGGTTTTAGTGATGGAGAAGTGGATTGATTTCGAGGAGGAGAAGATTGTTGGCTAGATTCTGGGTTTGATGCTAGGTTTGAAGATGAATTAACTAGATTGGGATTGAAGTTACCATATTTGAAGGTGGTAGAGGAGAAACGAGGACCGTTGTAGATTAACCCAGCAGCTTTGTATTCTTTAGCTCTTTTTGAAATACAGAGATAATCGTAAGCACCAAATACTTGATTGCTAGAACCAGGGAAGAGAGATTTCTTTGGTTTTCTTTGGTTTTTAGGTTTAGATCTTTTGTATTTGGGGTACCTTCTCATATAATAGATGTTGATCTGGGAAGTTGTTTTTTGTGACTGAAGAATGGGTGTTTCTGGGGAAGGTAGCAGAAGATGAAGATGAAGGTTGATGAAGAACAAGATGAAGATGGTTTAGGAAAGAGATGATTTTTCTAAAAGGTTCTCAGTAAAGTGGAGCTGAGTATTTATACTTGGAAAAAAATGACGTTGAGAATTGGAAGGGGCAAAACGAGTGAATTGTTTTCATTGGGTAGAATGTGAAACGTGGAGGAAAACTTGCTGTGTCATAGACCTATCAAGAAGGGTCCAATCAGTCTTTCAAGTAGGGGTCAAGAGATTCGAAGTAGAAGTAAAGTTGTAATTTTGGTCAGAAAATTCGAAGTGAAAGTAAGGTTGTATTTCAAGTTGGTAGATTCGAAGTGAGTGCGGAGTTTATTTGCACCTATTCTTAGATTCGAAGTGAAGTTGCAAGTCATTAGGCTCAATCATAATGAAGGGGCTGGATGAAAGAAGTTTTATTCACTTGGAGTAATGTTCGAAGAGTGGATAGTTCTTATAAAATTGTCTGTATAAGAACTAGGGGGGCTACTGATAAGGAAATATATTCCTTAGGGACTTAAATGTAATTAATAAGGACTTGAATGATAAGTTCTATTAAGATAGAGTAAGATTAAAGTTTTACAGGAAGAATAGATATTGAACTGTAAATAAACCCCTTATGTAACCGAATTTGTAACTAACTCACTAGGCCTATTTAAAGAGGTCGAAGAGGCCGATTACACCTATGAAATAATTAGAGGCGAAAGATTATATTCACTACCTAAAAATCTCTCTGTTGATTCTTGGTCAATATTCTCAATCTTCTCAATTCAACTTTTATTCTCACCAGATGTCACCTAGACTATTCTATACTATTTGTTACAATGTTGAATGGACCAGCTGCTAAGGAGGATGGATCTTAGTCCTATGGAAACGGGATCAGAGATCCCTAATCAATCTAGAAGCTACATATGAGTTTGGAATCGATTTTTCGTTGAAAATCCATACATTTTGTTCTTTCCATATGTGGTATATTGTTGAGCAAAAAGCTGTTTGCCACAAGGGGGTTGTTTGGTTTGGGAGGAGAGACCAGGAACTTGTTGTTTCAATCCAACTTTCCCACGATGTAGGGAAGGATGGAATGAGGATATTTTGGCAGATTTTCTCCCAAATAGAAGAGGAGTAGAGGCATAGTATGAGGAGATGTTCCAGCGATTCTGGGTGGGATGAGCAGATGACACAAGTGGGGTCGATGGTAAGTCCCCAGGTGATTAGCTTATCGCGAGTTGTCAGCTTTCCTTTAATTTCCATCCAAGAGACAAAGGAATGACGAGGGATGAAGTGCTTGTTCCATAAGAGGGGTCCCCAACGGACTTTTGGTTTATATGGTCGGATGGCGGCGTAAGTGCTGCGGATAGTGAATTGGGCTTAGATTTGTTTGGGCTCTAGATAAATGTGTCTTTATTGTTTGGGGGGAAGGAAAATTATTTAGTGCATCTTGGATCTCAGTCAACATGGTACGCAAGTGCTGATTTTGAGCTCGATCTTGGGTGGACCATTTTCATTGTCCATTTTCGATGAGGTCGGAGACTCGGGAGATCTTGCGGAGACGGCAAATGTTAACAATGCTGGGGCCTTAGCGAGTCACCAGCGAGGTTGGAAAAATTCATGGGTCGTGCCATATGGAGGTGTTATTTTTGTTTCCCACGATAACTTTGTATATGTGAGAAGCTTGATGTCTGAGGTTCATTATTTTTCTCCACACCCAACTAGACTTCGTAGGGGGAGGGAGAGTCCAAAAGTTTTTTGTTTTTATCTCTTCCTTCACGATCCATTGAGAACAGATGGAGTTGTTATTATTGGTAACGATGGACTATAAGAGCTTAAGAGTGACCGCCTGATTCTAGAATTTTAAGTCTGGAATCCCAAGGCCACCCTCATCCGAGGGCAAGGTAATATTTTCCCAGGCCACTTTAGCCCCAAAAATCTTCATTTCCGAGCCAGAACAAAGGAAGCGTCACATGAGTTGTGAGAGCTCTTTTAGGACCCTGGCGGGGATGATAATGATGGAAGACCAGTAGACTTGGCTCGCGAAGATGACTGATTTGATTAGCTGGAGGCGGCCAGCATAGGAGAGGTGTTTCATAGTCCAGGAATTGATTCGGTTGGTATCTGACGTGAATAGATGGTGATAATCTTGGTAAGAGAGTCTCGAGGAAATAAGGGGGACTCCGAGGTAGTGCATAGGGAGAGATCCTTCTTGGAAACCGAGGAAGCGAAGAATTTTGGCTTTTGTTACAAGGGAGGTGCCAGAGAAGAAGATGTGGCTCTTTGCAAGTTTAAGGCGGAGACCCGAGAGATTTGCGAATTCGTTAAGGCCTTCGCGAATAAGGTTTATTGACTGGGTGTTTGATCTTCAGAAAATCATTAAGTCGTCGGCAAATAAACGATTAATGATTCGAATGGAGTGGCACTTCCAATAGAAACCGAAGGTCGGGGCTTTGCTTTTTTCCTGAAGGATACTGAAAAGTACCTGCATAACAATAACAAAAATGTAAGGGGATAAAGGGTCTCCTTGGCGGAGACCCTTCTTCCCCTCGAAGTAACTCGAGGAGTTGACATTTATACAAACGGCGAAGGAAGGGGTTGCAATACAATGGATTATCCAACCTATTATTTCAATTGGAAAATCCATGGCGTAGAGGGCATCGAGGACTATCTCCTATCTAATATTATCAAAAGCTTTTATGAGGTCAATCTTAAGAGCGCAACGGGGACCTTTCATGTTGCAATGATAACTATGGATAAGGCTTGGGAGAGGAGGATGTTATCGGTGATTGATCGGCCAGGGATAAAGGCTGATTGGGAAGGATCGATAAGGTAGGTAAGCGATGATTTTATCATGTTGGTAATGATTTTTGAAATTATCTTGTAGATCACGTTGCAACAAGATATGGGTCTGAAGTCTAAGGGATTGGAGGGGGAGGAAGTTTTGGGGATGAGGATAATAAGCGTCTTGTTCCAGTTAGGGTTCATTTTACCGTGGTGGAAGAAGTGCTTAATCATTATGGACTTGTCAGAGGGAGAGACTTGGGTTTTGAGGAGGGTTCTCAGTCTGCTAAGGTCGTTGTAGTCCGTAGGTCTAGGGGTGCAAAGAAGATTTCTGAAGTGAGAGAGGAAGGTGTTGGAGACAATCTTAGGGTTGGTGTTGGTCTGTCCATCAGTTGTGGTGATCGAGAGGATTTTGATACGGGCTCTACGAGCTTTTATACTATTATGGAAGAATTTGGAGTTTTTATTCCCGAGCTTGAGCCAAGTTTCTCTAGATTTCCGCTTGATGAAAGATTCCTCTGCTCTACTATAGAAGATGTAGGTATCAGCAGTTTCCCTTTCCTTGGTGAGGAGGGAAATCTCGGAAGGATCAGCGCCAAAGTTGGTTTGGGCGCGAGCTAGGGCCTTTTGGGGTTCATCATCTCTATGACTAATATTGCTAAATTATCTCTTGTTAAGAGCTTTAAGAGAAGGGGCCAGGGGGGATATCTTAAGGACTAAGGACTTCATGGGGTTTTTGAGGCCAGGTTGACTCCAACTGCTAGAAACACTTTTTAGGAAACTAGGGTGCATGCGCCACATGTTAAAATATTTGAAGGGTTTCAGAGAAGGGAATGCGGGGGTGGTTAGGTAGAGGATGATGTGAGTATGATCGGAGCTACGAGGGAGGTCAAAATGAGAATATGAGTTAGGGAACAAATCCTCTCAAAGATTGTTTATAAGATATCTATCGATTCTTGAGGAGATGCGGTTTTCTAAGCAGTGGTTAAACCACGAGTATTGAAAACCCGAGGATCGAAGATCTTCCAGGTTACAATAACGACAACAATCATTGAAATCAGAGATAACGTTATTCCAGCGGGATTCAAAAGAAGTGCGCTCATGGGGAGATCTGATGGTATTGAAATCTCCAAGGACAGTCCAAGGGATGGCATTAGCAGTGTGCGAGAGGGTACAAAGGTCTTTCCAGAGAGGGACACAGTCAGAAGGTTCATTACCATAAATGGCGGTGCCAAGAAATGTGACATTTTTAGAGGTCCAGGTCAACTTCATATGCATGAGTTAAGGGCATGCCATTTCTAGGGAGATGTTATATACACTAGGGTTCCAGGAAATCCAGATGCAGCCATAACAATGGCAAGTGTGGTTGGTTACACACTGCCACCAAGGGAGCATGTAGCGCAAAATAAAGTCAATGTTTTCAGAGCTGACTTTGGTTTCAAGGAGGCAAAAAACATTTATACTATTAGAGAAGAAAAAATCCCTAACATCTTTTTGATGTACAGGATCGTTAAGACCACGCACATTCCAACATAAAATTCGCATTAATATTAAATTAGAGTTAAGATTTAGGATGATATGAAATCAAATGACAATGGGGTTGGCCCCGTACATACTTGAGTGGTCTTTTGCTGTTGGTTGAGCTGTTCTTGGTCAGGTAATTTCCATTGGGGAGGGTTCTCTATTCATGTGTCCAATTCTTGAAGCTGCTAAACTATTGCTGGCGATGATTTGGCTCTTTGTCCATCCTGCTTTGCTTGTCAAGAGGTGCATCTTGTCATAGCTAGGCAGAGGAGCTGAGTCACTTCCACTGGAGTCAGAGAGCACCATTCCTGAAGCGCTGTGATTTTGCATGAGTTCCTTACCTGACCGACGCTCGAGCGGAAGGGGGACTGCCTCAGAAGGGTTCTTGCAGGCAGCAGCAGCGTGACCGAAAGATTTACAGCGAGAGCATATTGTAGGGAATCCTTGGAACTCTACTTTGATGGAATTCTCTTTTCCCAGGAAGTCAATGGTGATTGAGGTTGGGAACAAGGCAGACGCATGCATGATTATGCATATCCTGGCGTAGCTTAGGCGGGAGCGGTTTGCGGTTTGGCTGTCCACGTAAAGAGGAGTGCCCAATACGCTGCCAAGGATGTTGAGTCCCTTCTCCGTCCATATTTCATGAGGCATACCATGGAATTTCACCAACAGGGGAATGGCTTTGAGCGCTTCCCTCTCTAAGGATCCATGGGGGGCGCAGCGCCTGAGAAAGACCGGGTGGCTGCTGAAGAACCAGAGGGCTCTCTCCAGGACTTCAGTTGCGTTATCGGCATAAGAAAATCGAAAGAAGTAGTGTCCGTAGGGAGTGAGTTTGCATTCTTGGAGACCTAGCGAACCCCAAAGAGGAGATGGAGACAAAGATGAAGATGACTCCAAAGAGGAAGAAGAAGAATCTGACTGATGGTAGGGGGAATGATCTGGTTTTATTTTTTGTTTTTTAACTAATTGTAGAAGTAAATTTATGTTTATTTTATTTTTTGATGACCATAATGAATAAGGAGAATCTGACTAAAAAGTGTCTCAATCAGAGTTTGAACATGGAAACTCTGTTTTTAAATTTGCTTTAAGTTTGTATGTACTAATATTGAACTTATGATGTATTGCACTTCTATCATAATGAAATTAATCTTTTTATTTATCTGTTTGTATACATATTATAACCCATATATCAAAACCATGCATTTTACTTATCATAGATTTTTCATCTATCACCACGAAAAATATAGGTAGTAATGAGTTGGTTTAACAACTATCAAAACAACGTATTTAGTTATACAAAGTTTTGCATCTACCACAATATGATATATTTTATTATCTAAGGTTGCGCATCTATCAACATGTTAAGTATTTGGTTATCCAAGGTTCCGCGTTTATCAGAACCATGTATTTTGGTTTCAATTGATTCGCATCTAATATAAACAAAGGGATTTTGTTGTATAACGTTTCGCATCTAGTGAAATCAGTAAATTTGTTAAAGCTTGTTTCACATCTATCAACTTAATCTAGTTTTCTTATTAAATGCTTCGCATCCACCAGGTGACTATATAACAGAAGGTTTCGAATCTATTAGGTCCATCTAAGTGTTCCAATCTATTGTCATTATGACAAAAAACATAGAAAAACTAAAAGTATCGAAAATTAAATTAACCTTACAAAATGTCTACACATGTTCGTCTATTATGACTAGTTTTACGATAACAAGAACACTTTATAGAACAAATACATAATTCTCCTCTAGATGGAATTTATTTCTTCTTAGGTCGTCCAACTCTCATTTTTAAAAATGGACGAAGTACATGTGGAGAAGTTGTTGAAGTAGATGTTTGACCAAAAATAGTAAATGCACATATATCATATGAATATATTTCGTTATAAGAGCTTACAAAATAGGATGGCTTAACATATTTATAGGATCCGCATCTATATAAAATAACACATCTAAAGCATGAGCACACGGGAAACACTTATGTTGCCACTTAATACAAGAACAAGTACATATGCTAAGTTCAACAACCATAGCGGGATCACAAAACACTTCATGCAAAAGTGGAGTAGACGAATGAACTATCCATGGACGACCTTGTTCCACATTAGCTTTAAACGTTTTATTAATTTCAGGACACAAATTACTAGTCCAACGTTCAGCATCACCAAACGTCTCGAAATTTGACCCATTTGTACAACTTTAATCCTATCAATTAACTCTAGTATGGTAAACGACAAAATTGTTTAACTTGATTGTTAAAATACTCAGCTGGAGTAGACGCCATAGACCCATACCTCTTGGCTTTGAAAAAAGCACAAGCATATTTTTCGGGAGATAAATTATCACAAAAACTTTCAACGTTCTCACCTCTTTGTTTTAAAAAAAATCATCTATATACAGAATAAATTTTTTATAATTAGCATCATATGCACATCTTTTAAAAAGTTGAACCATAGTATCCTTAAATGTTGTCGATGTAGACCTTAAACAATGCTTCAAATTATTTAAAAGATGATAAAGATAGTATCCATGATGGCAATCTGTAAATATAACAGATACAACACTAACAATACCTAAATGACGATCACTAATAAATGTGATTCGACGATCTGGAAAATGTGGTTTCAATATCTCCATAAACCATAACCAATTCTCAATATCTTCAGACAAAACAATACTAAATGCAACATGAAAAATGATTGCAATAAATATATAAAAGATTATATATCATAAATGACTAAAGAAAAGAGGTCTCGCATATATCAATTTACTTATAATATACGTATAATATCTACCATATTAGATATACATCTTTTGCATCTATCAACTTACTGATACATTAATGTTTCCATCTATATACTAGACATGTGTGTTTCGTATCTACTACTTTACTGATACTATAATGTTCCGCGTTTAACAAGTTAGTTATACCAAGGTTTCACATCTATTATATTATAGTCCAAGCTTGTTTTCACAAATAAGATAAGAAGATAACATCTATTACAATATAAAACAATAGATAACAAAAACTCACCATTGTTATCATCTTTAGCTATGGCAGATAGCAACACCCCTTTATATTTCCCCGTTAAAAAAGTTTCATCAATAAATATAACTTGACGAAAAGAACTGAAACCATAAAGACAAGAACCGAATCATACGAAACAACCCTTGGACACATTGTTTTCTAAAGAATACTCTAGTATGTAATCACTGTTATCAAGAATCTTAATTGTCTTAAAATAATTCTTAAGTAATTTATACGAAGTAGAACTATCTCCATATACAGCCCTCTTAGTTTTCTCTAAAGCAAGCCATGAAACACGGTAAGAAATATCTAAACCGTACTCATTTTTAAAAATGATTACATGCTTGTAGCTGTAATATCTACTCTCCTCCTAACACATTCACATATTTTGTTTGCAATCAAATCCAATAAAAAATTATTTCTATTATCTTTGCTAAAACCAATCCCACATGTATGATTTCAGACATATTTTTAATAATAAAAAAGCGAGTAGACCTCTCTTATTTAGCATATAATCTCCAGGGATAGGCCTTTGAATCTTTTTTTCATGCAATAGACAATTACTCTTTGTTTATTGTTATGCAAATATTTAAAAGTAAAACCTTCTTGTAAAGCCAACCGACTAACAGCTAATCTTAAACCTATCGCACCATCTTCAAACACCTGCCCAACACCATTAATTTCATTAACCCAACCAACAGTAACAATTGTTTTGTGCTTGTGACAAATAACATTAACACCAGAAGTTTCACCAATTTCTCCACAAACAATGTCTTCCTTTGAAGCTTCAAATATAATTTGAGCAGTTTCTTTAATATTATCACCAATAACAACATCACCTTTACCTTTAATAGTAACAGTCAAAACACCCAAACTATCAACAACTGATATCAGATCAATTAAATCACCACCACAGCCTAAGATAACGTTTTATAGATCAATACAAGAGTATCTTCATTTGAATTTACCCCAAACCAACGTATCATATCTACTTAAAACAAATTTAACAATATCTTCAAACTCAGCAAACACACCAAGATCACAAATTGCAAGATCTTCATTTAATTTAAAAATACACAATCTACTACTAGATATAACGTACGCGCATTAAACAGAAAAATAAACATGTTTTGAATTTGTCATTATTGATAATTAATACTTTTGTTTCGTAGCTATTAGTAGATAAAAATACAAATGTTTCGCATCTACCACTAAATATGTTTAGGATCTACCAGTACAAGGAATACATATGTTTCACATCTATCAGTGGAAAACAATACAAGGGTTTCACATCTATTTGTAATGACGTTTAGCATCTATACAAAATGTTTTGCATCTACCATTCCAGAAAAATACACGTTTCGCAACTATCGTTACGTACAGAACAAAACACGTTTTGCATCTCCTACACATAAACCTAGAAACGTGTTACACGAACAAAAATTTCAAAAACACATATTACAGAATAAAATCAACGAAACACCAACTGCAATGCGAGAAATAAACTACATTAGCACATTCGAGCTCAAAAAACAACTAGTAAATTCGAATTTCTAGAATACGTAAAGAACAAAAACAGATTTTCGAACTCAAATTCGACTTTTAAACACACACAAATCGAGTATCTTTGCATAATCAAGTAAAAACACAATCAAAATCATACGAAACAAAAGAGTAACAAGAAATCGAGTAAAATATTGATCATCACCTATAATAGTAGGACACTGTTCTTCTCACGTACAGTTGAAAAAAAAAGGTAAAATATGGTTGTTAAAAGTTTTTTTTCGGAAGGAACCCGCAACCGCTACTCAGAGTGCAATGAGTGCGCACAGGGTAAACCCTCAGTTTGACGCGATAGCCTGCAAACCAACGCCAGAAGGTAAACCACACAAGGTGACAGGCTTAGCCGAGAAAGCGTATGTTGAGGGACTCGAACTCATGACCTTTGGTTACAAGCACACCATACTCAACCAACTCGGCTACCCCCTTGGAAGCGTTGTTAAAAGCTTTTATATAAGTGAATAGAGGTATTTAGGGTATTAGTGAGTCTTTAATAATAATTATTTGATTAAAACAGATATTTCTCGGAAAAATATTAAACATAAATAGATAATCGTTAGGGCGTGGAATCTTAGATAGTGCTTAACCATCTAAAAAATCTAAAAAAATATAACAATGAGTTAATAAATAAAAAATAATTATTAATAATATTTAATATCATCGTAATTTAAATTTTACATGGTGAATTACAACTAACGAGGTATCTTTATATTAAATAGTATAAATTAAAATATTAAGGCCAGAACATCTTAACTGTTTTACAAACCCAATAATATATATAGTTTTTTTTTCCGAAGGGAACCCGCAGTCGCTACTCAGAGTGCAATGAGTGCGCACAGGGTAAACCCTCAGTCTGACGCGATAGCCTGCAAACCAACGCCAGAAGGTAAACCACACAACGTGACAGGCTCAGCCGAGAAATCGTATATAGAGGGGCTCGAAATCATCACCTTTTGGTTATAAGAATGTCATGCTCAACCAACTCGGCTACCTTTAGAGGCAAAGTATATAAAATTATTTGATTTAACATTTACCATATTATAAATATGTCATATCCGTTTTAATTTTTTATTTTTTTTTATAAATAGTATCCTACGAAACTTAGAAAGTTATATATAGCCCGACCTCGAATTACTAGCAATAGCAGCTAATAGAGGTGTCAAACGGTTTGAACCAGCACCAACCCGCACCGTTTAAGTCTGAACCACGGGTTGCAGTCTCGGCGGGTTGCGGTCTCGGCGGGTTGCGGTCTCGGCGGGTTGCGGTCTCGGCGGGTTGCGGTCTCGGCGGGTTGCGGTCTCGGCGGGTTGCGGTCTCGGCGGGTTGCGGTCTCGGCGGGTTGCTCCTTATGCGGTCTCGGCGGGTTGCGGTCTCGGCGGGTTGCAGTCGTAATGGGCCAGTTTCACAGTTAAACCGCCAGTTCAAACCACCAGACGAACCATTTAAGAGCCGTTTACCAGTTCAAACCATCAGCCAAACCATTTAACCATTTAAGAACCGTTTATCAGAATATATTATAATGTTATTTAAAATTAATTTGTAAGTGTTAATTGAATCTAATTTCAATAATTGAGTTAATTATTCTATTTCATGTATTTTAATTTAAATATGTTATCATTTTAATCGAAATTTTATAATCATCAATTACATTCTTAAAAAATAATTGTAATTTGATTTTGATACGTTTTCTTTTCTAATTATATTTATGTATTTAAGATATTTTATTTAATATTATGTAGATATTAAATAAAATAAGTACATCTAATTGTATTTTGATTACAAATTTACAACATTTGAAGTATAAATTTAATATTTGAAGTATTTAATTTTTGAAGTATAAATTTAAAGTTTTAAAAATTGTATAAATTTGGATTATGTTCCAATTGCATAAACACATGTAATTTGATTGTGAAATAAATTCAAAAATACCAAATGTGTTTCAATTAACTATCTGTAATTTGGTTCCTAAAAAGAAATTATATTATGATGGCATAATTAAATATAATTAATTAAATATATTTATTTAGGAGATTAACATCAACAACAATATAAACTATCTATTATGTTCCAAATTAACTTGCTAATAATATAAAATTTATTTCAATAAACTAGAAAAAAAAGAAGGGTTTATAATATAAAATTTCTTTCATTAATCTAGAGAATTTAATATATATTTTTTTCATAAAAGTACTAAAATTATTTAAAAACTAATAGTTCGAAAAATTTATTTATAGATTTTTATTTTTTTTAAAATAATAGTTCGAATTTCCTATTTAAATAATTTTTTTAATTTTTTTTTTTAAATATTAGTGCGCGAAATCCTATATATAAAGTTTTGATTATTTTTAATAGTTTAAAATGCTTACATTTTAAAAAAAATTAAATTTTTTATAAAAAAAAAATATTTTTTTTAAAAAAATCAGTCACCGATTGCTGACGTCATCCGTGACGTCATCAAGCGGACCATCCGGCCAACCATCCGGATGGTCCGCGCGAACGGCTAGTTCAAACGAACTAGCCGTTGGATGAACCGGGGCATCCGGATGCACCGTCCGGATGCCCCGGTTCATCCAACGGCTAGTTCGTTTGAACTAGCCGTTGGTCATCCGGGGCATCCGGGCGAACCATCCGGATGCCCCGGTTTCAACCGGACCATCCGGATCGATATCCGGATGGTCCGATTTTCCTGTCCGGGCGTCCGGGCGAAACCGTCCGGATGCCCCGGACCGTCTGCCCGGACCATCCGGACGCCCATCCGGATGGTCCGGACGAAAAAAAAAAATCGGTTTTTTCAAAAAAAAAAAATATGGGTCTCCCCTATATATAGAGGAGACCCCAACTCCAACCTCACACACTCTCTAAATCTACTATAAACTCTCTAAATCTCTCAACTTGTTCTAGATTTTGTTATTAAGCTTAACTTTTGTATTTTACATATCGTACTTCTGTTTTCGAAATAGTTAGATTTTTTTTTCGAAAAAAAATTGTTATTAGTTTGTATTAGTTATTATTTGTTCTCATTTCCTATTTCCAATGCCGTCTTGTGGCTTCAACAACAGGTTAGGACAAGCAACTCCGAAAACTGATTTTTCGGAATTTTCTTCTTTTATGATGTCTCCTCCACCCGAGAGGGATCCGATCACACGACGCATCAAATGTGCTACTGAACCTACAAATATGAGTAAGACTCTCAAACAAAATTTTAGTTTGAAAATTTCTAATAAGGAGAGGCGAAACTTCAAACTTGTTAGTACTACACGTACGACTGTTAGTAAGACCGCCAAACCAAATTTTAGTTCTAAAATGGTCGACAAGGTGACACGAAGTGTCAAACACCCAACTATAACCAAGACTAAGAGTAAGACCGTTGTTCCTAAACAAAGTCTTAGTACGAAGACGAAGATGGTCGATTTGATTGCTGCTGCGTTAAGTAAGGTTAATCGTGAGACTCGAGGACAAGTTTTGGGAGATCCATTACAAATTGCAGCTACTGTTGAGAAAGTTTTGCGACTTAAAAAAGTGGTTAGCGACAAGAGACTAAAAAATGTATTTTAGCAATTGTAATATTAAATATTTTAATATAACTTGTAATATCTTAGCATTTGTAATATTAAATATTTTAATATGACTTGTAATATTTTAGCATTTGTAATATTAAATATTTTAATATGACTTGTAATATTTTAGCATTTGTAATATTAAATATTTTAATATAACTTGTAATCTTTTACCATGATAAAATATGATTTTGGTTTAAAAAATAATAAATAACATTTGTAATATTTAAAACCAAATCACAATAATAATATTCAACAGGTAATTTTAAAATTACAACAATATAACTTAAAAATAATAAATAACACTTGTAATATTTAAAACCAAATCACAATAATAAAATTCAAAATGTAATATTAAAATTATAACAATATAACTTAAAAATAATAAATAACACTTGTAATATTTAAAACCAAATCACAATAATAAAATTCAAAATATAATATTAAAATTATAACAATATAACTTAAAAATAATAAATAACACTTGTAATATTTAAAACCTAATCACAATAATAAAATTCAAAATGTCATATTAAAATTATAACAATATAACTTAAAAATAGTAAATAACACTTGTAATATTTAAAACCAAATCACAATAATAAAATTTAAAATGTAATATTAAAATTATAACAATATAACTTGTAATATTTTTGCATGATAAAATATGATTTTGGTTTAAAAAATAAAACCAAACACTTGTAATATTCAAAACCAAATCACAATAATAAAATTCAAAATGTAATATTAAAATTATAACCATAGAATTTGTAATATTTTAACATGATAAGATATAGTTTTGCTTTGTATTAGATATAAAAACATAATAATAATAATATTCAAAATATGATAATAACATAAGTAATATTTAAAATTTTAGACTATATAATAATTACAACACTTAAAATATTAATAACCAAAACAAATTAATATTAACAAAAATGTAATAATAATTCTATAATAATATTCAATCTCAATATTTTTTAAATATAACATTTTGGATATAAAATAAATAAAATCAGCATAATATTTACCAATAAACCACCGGTTTTTTACAAATAAACCGTGGTTTCGCGGTCTCGGCGGGTTGCGGTCTCGGCGGGTTGCGGTCTCGGCGGGTTGCGGTCTCGGCGGGTTGCTCCTTATGCGGTCTCGGCGGGTTGCGGTCTCGGCGGGTTGCGGTCTCGGCGGGTTGCAGTCCTAATGGGCCAGTTTCGCAGGTAGACCGCCAGTTCTTAAGCAGGTTGTCAGCTTTAAACCATGGTTCCTGAACCATTAGACACCTCTAGCAGCTAACATGTTTATTAATGTAACGTACATGTATGAATCATGGTCGCCGCGATACACGAGTGGTAAATGGTTTCTTTATTATAATATAAACACGTTCTTCAAAAGATAACAGGAAGGCAAAGTCAAAGGGTTGGCTTATAACAAGTAGGAGTATTATAATGTTTAAGCTTAAATCAAAGTATAGTCTTCCCGTGACGTGTTTTATGCACAGTGGAGTAGCCGAGTTGGTTGAGTATCATGAGTTCGAGTCTTTTAATGTAAGGTTGAGTATGTCTTGGTTTGCGCGCACTCATTGCACTCTGAATAGCGGCTACGGATTCCCTCCAAAAAAAAAACCTTCCGAAAGAAAAACAAAAAACGACGTGGATTATCTATCGACTAAAATGTCATTCATGATTTCCAGGCTGTTAAAATTTATAAATTTTTAGTCTCTGGTTTTTTTATGTTTTAGTCTTATGATTTGTTTTGTTGAATAATACGAATCTTACAAACAGTTTTTTAATTTTTAATTCGATAGTGTATCCAAATAGAATTAAATATTAAAAAATAAAAATATTAAATTTAATATTTTTTGTTTTATTTGTTTTATTTATTTATTATTAATTTTTGTAAAACAAAATATCAAAATGGAATTAAAAGAAAAAAAAATAAAAAAATTAAATTTAAAAATTAAAAATAGAATTAAACTTGAAAAATTATTTATAAAATTCGTATCGTTTTTATTACGGAACACGTGATTGCGGAATGTCGCGCTCTGCTCGATGGGTTGGTGTTGTATAACAGAATAGGGCTGGTTCAAGTCGACGTTGAGATGGACTCGCTGGTTTTGGTGAAATTTTTGGTCTATAAATCTTCAATATGGTACCTCTCTCCTTTGCTGAGTTGCTGCAGAAGAATGATCAAGCCCCAAATGGTCTTCAAGCATATTTTTCGTGAACAAAATTTTGCTGCCGATTGGGTTGCCAAAGAGACTTTGAAGCTTCGATTAGATTTTGATTTCACTGATTTGAATGTGCCTTCGAAATTAAAGGCTATAGCCCTTTTAGAAAGTTTAAATCTAGGGTATTTGAGATTGAGAAATTAGGGATTTTGCCCTAATTTCTTAGGGAAGAAGAAGGAGCTCTTCTCCCGCTTTCTCTTTGAATTTTTTGTAATATTGGTATCAAGCCACTGTATTCTTTTATCATTTCAATAAAAGTCAAAAAAAAAAAATTATAAATTTGAAATAGTCCAGAAACTATAACCCACAATTTTTAACTAAAAGATTAAATAGAAAAAAAGCACAATAGTTAGATGACTATATCCTTGTTTAAGTCTAATACTTGTATTCGAATTTGAGTGGGCGATTAGTTTCTCCCCTCCCATTTGGTTCATTAGTAGAAATAAAAGCCAGAAAGCACTCACCGCGTACCTTTATTTATAAATAAGCCAGGTCTTTTTTGTCTCTTTCTTTATAATTTCTTCTGTTGTTGATAAAAAGACATTTTCAACCTAAGAAAGTAGGACAAATGTGATTTCCAGTTTTGAGCATGTATGGTCATAGCTTTTTATCAACTTCGCTAAGATATAATATAATTGTCATCAAATTCTAAAGTGCGTGTCTTTTTCTTTTCTTTGAGATTCTCATGCACTTTTTGTATTTGAAGTCAATGAGTTCATATGGTGCAGGCCACTGGTGTAACCAATTAGGGGAGGGGAGGTGCTCAAACAATAGCCGATTCTTCTTGATGTCTTATTGGAATCGTGTTCTCTTAATAAATAAAGTAATCGGAAAATCTTGTTGGAACATTATGATGTTATAGATTGGACAATTAGCTTTTTGAAATTAAAACAAACGTCAGTGTTTCATGTTAATTATTTAATTCTCTAAAAAGAGATAAAGTTATAATTTCAAATATTTTTTACGTTTTTTTTAAATAGATAAGTTGTTGAAATTCAACCAAATAGATAAAATAACGTGCGAAGAAACAAAGCTTTTATTTTAACCGTCGTCGGACTACTTGCCTGAGTTTGGATTCATGGATTACAGTAAAGAAGAAGGAAAAATCTCTTCTCCAATTTCTTCGAAATCTACTCCAGCATTTTAAAATTTATTATTCAATACCCGCTTCCCTTCTCTAAACCCTGTTCTTGATAGAAATGCTGAAAACAAAGTCTTTCTTCAAGAACATACAACCAAAAATCAGATGATTCCCTCCTATGGAACTACAATCAGAACCAATCCAACCTTCGTTTCGAACTTAGATGATGCAAAACCTGCAAGTAATCCAAATGTTAAATCATTTGCAGACCTATTCAAAACAATCACAACGAGATTCAAACATGAAGATTACTCTATAATAAAAAAACGAAGAAGTGTTTGGGATCAAATTCAGCAAAAAAGATAAAGATGAGTTAAACACAATAGCAAAGAAAACTCTAATTGAGAAATTTGCTTCACGAAAGCCAAGTATGAATCTCTGAGAAAATTTCTAGAATCTTTCAACTTCTCAGGAGAATTCAGCGTTTCTACACGGGACTACAAACACATTTTCATAGAATTCAGCTCTCTGGAAGACTTAAAAAAACTTTGGAAACAAAATGTCTAGTATTTTGATCGAAAAATATGAGATTACTCAAGTGGATGCCACACTTCAATCCTAACATAGAATGCTAGTAACTCCTGTATGAATTTTGCTTCCTAATCTTCATGATTATATGTACAATGAAGACACCATAAGAATCATTGGAAAGGCTATATGCTCTCCTTTGACTGTATGGATACCTCTTAAGAATAGAGCTAGATTAATTGTTGTAAAATCTGGCTGGAGCTGGACTTGTCAAAGGAGTTAAAAGGAAAAATCTGGATTTCTTTTGGAGATGAGTTAGGTTTCTGGCAAGAAATCATCTACCTAGCTAACTCTGAGTATTGTTCTGACTGTCATCATATCGGGCACAACTTGAGCAATTGCAAGAAGTCTATGAACAAGGAAGATAAAGAATCAACTAATGACATTGAGATGAAAGCTAATTCTAAACAAAACTTCATTAAAAAAAACAGGAAATGGGCAAATAAAATATATAATTTTTAGGCCTACGACTGTTACTCACGAATCAAATAATCAAATAAAAAAAGACAAAGAAAGAGAGAGTAAAGTAAGGATAACAGAAACTCCTTGCAAGGTCAACCTCACAAAGAAGCTACAATGATAAAAATAATTGTTTATTCGGAAAATTATGCTATCAATGGCCCAATCAAAGCCATTGATGAATCAAAATTCATCAGTGCAATCCAGTGGATTAAAAAAGAAGATATCTTTTCGTCTATTAGAGAATCCAACTCTGATCCTCCTGAAAATCTATCTCCACACAAAGAAGCTATCGAGAGTTTACAATCATCTCAAATAATGGGTAAACCAGAAAATAATAGAGAGTTTGAAAAAAACTACAAAAAAGAAAGTGAATAGGCCAAAAATTCCAATATCATCCAAACTAATGCATATGAAAGGTTCATTAAAACCTTACAACAAATCTACAAAAGGACTGTTGCAATCATCAATTGGAATGCAAGCGGTCTAGGTAACAGAAAAACAATGAGAAGATTGAAATCTCTTAAAAACTCTGAAAAAGCTACTTTTATGGCCATTCAAAAGCCTTTAATTTCTCAATGTCAATTGAGCTCTATTGCTAGCAGGTTCGGTTTCACATGGTATACTAGCAATGGAAATAGTAAAATCTGGGTGATGGCAAATGACGATTACTGTATTGATATTTTGCAAAATGAAGACCATTTACTTCACTTGAATGTTTATACATTTTAATTTGAACAAAAGTTTCAGAGTTACTATTGTTTATTGGAAATGCAATACAAAAGATAGAAACCTATTTTGGAACTTGATGAAATCTATTGAAGAGGCTACTCTGGAGTGGCTGGTTCTTGGTGATTTCAACGCTGTCGCAAATCTTGATGAGCATTATCTTGTGTCATTACCTGCATAAAAAGTATCGATGAATTTAGTAACATGATTTTGGATTGTCACCTGGTAGATTCAGGTTATTCTGGATCAAAATACACATGGTCTAATGGAAGGAAATGGAAGAGCTTAGACAAGGTGTTATACAATGCACCATGGATGGATTTCTTTGACAACACAAATATTAAACACTTATCCAAGACTTGCTCAGATCATAGTCCTATTGTCATTACAATTAACTCCAATTCAGGTTAGTTCAAAACATCCTTTAAATTCTTGAATATGTGGGCTAGACATGAAGACTTTCTCAAGCTGATTGTAAGAACCTCGAAGAAAGAAATTTATGATAATCCTATCCAAGATTTCTGGTCTAAAATGAAGAACCTAAAAGCTGAACTAAAATCAT
The DNA here is from genome assembly GCA_036936605.1 of Limnanthes douglasii subsp. nivea. NCBI lineage: Eukaryota > Viridiplantae > Streptophyta > Magnoliopsida > Brassicales > Limnanthaceae > Limnanthes > Limnanthes douglasii. Next base: position 64,528,014 of record JAUPFV010000002.1, on the reverse strand, counting down.
GGAACAATCTTACTTTTGGAAATGTCTTTGATGCTAAAGAAAATTGAAGACATCGTAAACTTTTATGAAGACAAATACCATGCTTCTAACTCTGAATTTGAAAAAAAATTTACTTGAAAAAGCAAAGATTGACCATCTGGAATTACTGGCAAGGGAAGAAATTTTTTGGGAGCAAAAAGCTAATGCCAACTGGTTAAGTGACAACGATAGATTCACAGCTGTTTTTCATTCTCTTGTTAAGAAGAAGCACAAGAGAAACAAGATCTCGAGGATTAAAGTTGGGCTGAACTGGTTAGATAACAAAGAAGATATTGGTGCTTCTAGAGAGAAATATTTTAAAGCATTATTAAATGACACTTCGAACCGCAGAGATGATCCTAACTTACTCAATATTATTCCTTCTTTGATCTCTACTCAAGATAAAACAATGCTGACTAAAAATTCAGATGACAATGAAATTCTAAATGCTATTAAGTCTCTCAATCCTAATGGGGCTGTTGGACCAAATGGTTTGAATGGGTAATTCTATCAAATCTACTGGGACATTATAAAAACAGATCTTTTTGAAGCTATAAGGGAAATCTTTAATGAAAGCTTTATCCCTCTGGAATTCACGCTCTCTAATCTGCCTTGTTCCTAAAACTGACTCTCCAATTGGTTGGAAAGATTTCAGGCCTATAAGCTTAACCACGTTGTTCAACATAATTTACTCTAAGGTGATCAATAACAAACTCTCTGTTCTTTTGCCAAAAATAATTTCTGAAGAACAATGAGCTTTTGTCAATAACAGAAGCATTCATGATAATATACTTATCACTCAAGAACTATCCGTTGACTTGAATCACACAACCAAGGGTAATAATGTGCTAATAAATCTTGACATATCGAAGGTATATGGCAAGCTCTCCTACAATTTCCTCATGAAGATTCTGGACTCATTTGGCTTTAGTGTTCAATTTCAAAGGCTTATCCTTAACAATATTAACAATATTCATTCTTCCATTGTTATTAACAGGGAATGTAAATGATATTTCAAGTCTTTAAAAGGATAAAGGCAGGAAGACCCATTATCTCCTAGTTTATTCATAAGAGCAGAAGAATACTTACTGAGATCCTTAAAGCACTACATGAATATTAATCCTTCTTTGAAATTCAAAGTAGAGGGTCTATTAGCATTCCTTGCTTGGCGTTTGCAGATTACCTGATTATCTTCTGCAATGGGAAAACATCTGCAATCAACATAATAAGTCAAATTCTGGATCATTATCAACTTTGCTCTCGTCAAGAAATTAACAAAGAAAAGTCAAAATTGATTGTTCCTAAGCTTATTCCTTGCTCCAGAATGCTAAAGATTGAGAAGATTTTGGGCTTCAAACATGGTTATCTCCCTTTTAAATACATGGGAACTATCATTAGCAATAATAATAATGTCTGCAACTTTGAATGAATTATTACTATAATCAAAAGAAAGATTGAGGATTGGGGGCTTGTTCTGACTCAAGCCATTCTTAACGCAATTCTTAACGCAATTCCTATATATACTCTTCATCACTCAACTTTTCCTAAATCTACTGTGAAAAGAATAAACACGCTCTGCAGTAAGTTCTTGTGGGGTTTCACTGAAAAAACGAAGGCCATCTCCTGGGCATCTTGGTTTAAGTTTTGTAGACCATATGAAAAGGAGGGTCTTAATCTAAGGAAGCTTGAAGAAATTCAGACTGTGTTATCTTTTAAAATGTGGTTTAAATTCAGAGAAAATAAGATGTTATGGGCTAGACTCATGGACCCTATCTACTACACAACCTATGGTCCTATCATCATTCCTTACCAAACCAGAAGTTCCAAGACTTGGAAACGCTTATACAACAATAGAGATCAAGCTGAGAAATGTATCTACTGGTATATTGGGGAAGGAGTTATTGATCTTTGGCTTGATAGATGGGCTTCTCCAAACCCGTTTGATCACTTCAACTTACCTGACAATAGAGACTGAAATCTTCTTACTAAAGTGAATGAATTATGGAGAAATGTTCAGTGGAATCTTGACACTTTTCAAGGAATTATTTCCTATCCAAAGATTGATCTAATAAAGAATAATTCTATAAACTCACACATGATTCAATCAAGTTGGCTCTGTCAAAGACTGGAAACTTCAACACCAAAGATACTTGGAGTTTTATAATGCTAAAATCAAACAAATCCTCCTTATTTGCAAAGATATGGAACTCTATTACTCCGAAAAAATCTTCATTCTTAGTTTGGAAGACTATACATGGTTGGATTCCTACTGAATCAAATATGCAGAAAAAGGGTTTTCAACTAGCTTTTAAGTGTCAACACTGCAAGAGTGTTGAAACTACCTATCACACCTTTATCAACTGTTCTAAAGCCTGGGATGTTTAGTTCTTCTTTGCATCCATGTTCAATATTCATATCAAGAGAAATATGACCTCCCCTCACATGATTTGTTCATGATTTTGGCAACTACAAAGGAACTTCACATCTGGAATATTCTCCCATTATTATCTCGTGGAACATTTGGGCTCCTAGAAACAAGAAAAAGCATTCAGACCAAAATTTGTCCTCACATTTTATCATTGATAATGTAATCAATATGATTAGTGGGCTTGATCAAGCTCACTTACTAAAGCAAAAGAACTGGGGTAATGAATCTGATAAAGCTCACTTTCTGGGTTGTCTAAATCATCTAGATAAACCTAAAATTGCCTTATCTCTTCACTGGAAACACCAAAAAACAACCAGAAATAAACTTAATATTGATGGAGCTAGTATTTACAATGGAGAAGCTAGATGAGGAGGGCTAATTAAAGATAATGAAGGAAAACTTGTAGCAGGGTATGGGAGGATGTATGGTAAGCAGTTAGCTATAGTTGTCGTAAGTAGAGCGCTATTAGACGGACTGCTCTTATGTCAATATCAAGGGATCTCTATGATAGACATTGAAACAGACTCAACTCTTCTCAATGAAATGATTTTGAAAGGGAACTCACCTTGGTACTGGAGCCAATCATCAAGTGTTGCAGATCCTTGATATCCTCTTCGATGAATCTGGCTCATATCTTCAAGGAACATCACTCAGCTACCAACTGAATAACGAAGCACACTCTCAAAAATGGTAAAGACATCGACTTAACTCCTAATTTTATTCCCAATCGCCTTAGTGTAATAATCTTTCTGGAAATCCTTGGAGTCGGTTATATAAGAATCACCGAAAGAGAGTGGCATGCTCTCTCGGTTTCAAATTCTCCTGTTCCACTCTCAAGTTTTTCTTGAATGAATCCATCCAAAATTTTCATGTCGTCTAAAATCTTTCAAAAGCTACTCTCTGAAACTCCGAGAACAAAGGTTGAAGACAAAAAAAATTAGCGGCACATTTTGTTTTGTGACGCTTTTCTTTTTTTTCGAATTGAATTTTGTTTTGTAATAGGCTAGATGCACCCTAATTGTACCCATTCGGTTATTAATAATACAAATCGAATCAATTTTTTTAACCAAATAAAGTAATTAAAAAGTTCAGCAATATAAAAAATTATAGATTTACAGAAAACTATATGTTTTTTAGACTGTTTCATATGTCATTTGTCGTAATATAAGAAAAGTATAAGTGTCAGTCGCGATAATAAATAATGATAGTTGTAGTGTTAAGAGTTTTTATGGCCTAATCTAATCCTGACAACAACGGGTTATCCTCAACAAAAGCTTTTCATCCTTGAATAATTATTTAATCATCATGAAGATAACATAACTTGTTGCGGTAATTAGAATTGTTTTTAAAGTTAATTCCCACAAAAACCTAAATACTTACTATTTTATTTGTTATTCATTTTACTATGATAAACTATTTCACGTTCTCCAAAAGTTACACATAGATACAACTCTACTGCAATTTTTTAAATAATGGATATTGTTTTCAAAAAATTATAAACGATTTTAAAAAGTGTTGCAAGTGTTTAAATAAAAAAGATCGTCTAGAGTTACAAAACATTTTTAAAAATATTGTAGCCTCTTTCTACTAAGTTTATCGATCAATTTAATATATTTTTTCATCAAAAATTAAATATTTATTAAATTTTAAATGATCTTTCCAAAAAGACCTCGAAAGTTATAAGTTAAGAATAATTTGGTTTGAAAATATAAAAAGTTACATGTTCTAAAAAACGTTTTATCAAGTTTTATCGACTATATTTTAAAAAAATTATTTCTCGCGTTTTCAACATTTAACATAACATCACGATTATTGGGACGAAAATACCAAGAATTAAAATGATGAATTAAGATCTTATTTGTTTAGACGGTTTGATTATGATAAAACCTAATCGAATGGTATTTTCTGTAAGTGTTTGGACTAGGTATTAATTTTTTGATAAATGGTAGAAAGATAATTGAGGTTCTTGTATTTAATATCTAGAGAGCATGTTCAACCCATTAAATATTGTTTTTGGCCCTATTTATAAGATTGCGAAGATTCATAGGTCAGCCAGGTCAGTTCATACATTGAGGTAAGTTCGGTGGGTTTGGAGGCCTAATATTAAGTGAAATAGGTACCCAAGTTGCTATAATAGACACATAGCTTACTCAACATTGTTCTTATTATAAGTCTAAACTGCGCTCTAAGAAAAATCCGAAGCAGTTTACCCTTTGGTCCTCTAGCAGAATTTGGCCTTATCATCTAGCCCCCATAGCTCTTTCAGAAGCTTCTAGGAGAACTAAACATATTCAAATCAAATCTGAACCACGTCCGATGAGCATTCGTAAAATGGTTACTATTCAAGAGTCATAAATTTGGGCTAGTTAATTTTTTTAGAGTCACGTGTCAAATTCTAATTGGACCACAAACTTGTTGCGTTCTAGGTGAAATCATCTAGTCAAAGGAGAGAAGCGTTGCCCTCCTTTGTAGCCCCTTGTTACTGCGTTGATTCTCATACCTTAGTAGAGCATTTAAGTGTTTTTAATCTTTATAAGAAATTCCTTTGTTTTTCACTGTTGTTAATTTGAGAATAAGAAAAAATTGAATTTCTAGAGAGAAAAAGTAATTCACTTTAAGATTTTAGATGATGTTCCTCACTCTTTTTCAACTTTGTTAGTTGTTAATTTGGATTCTTAGAGTTTTCTAGGGTTTGTGTGTTCACAACGAGAAACACTCTTACTAAAGGGGGTTAACTCAATTTATCTGAGGTTGAAGAAGGAAAAATGAAGGCTAAAGTTGCTGCTGGGCTACCCGCTTCTTTAGGTGACGTGGATGTAACTCAAACTGTAGATTACGGTGGAGATTTCCCATATAATAAACACTAATTTATTTCTGAACCTAGTTCAGCAGTGCAATCATCTACATATCCCACTCGTTCTCCATAATCAGTCAAGTCTTCTCAAAACAGAAAGGCAACTAGTCATAGAACTCCCTCTACACTCATTACCATGGGACTGGATGTTGGTGAAAGCACCTCACGCCGAGTTACGAGGTTATCTAAGGCAAAAAACATGCCTTCTACATTGGATAAATAAACTGAAAATCTAGTTGAACAAACCACTATTGTTAATGATACCCCACACAAGCTTCGATTATAGGAGGATAAATCACCACAACTGAACTTCCAATGGGGCCAACTATAACAACAAATCCCTAAACTTCAACTACTGAGCCTCCTTCAATTGAGGAATAAAATCCTAGCATTCATCCCAGTAAACCTTTGGAACAAAGACCACAAGGAATAAAATATGGATTATAGTGACGAAGATACCATTTTACAGACATCTGGTCACACTATGATACTGAAAAAGAGAAACTAGAAAAGGAAAAAGGTTTCCTTGCCCGAATACGAACCACTTCCTGAGTCCCTCATGAGGAGAGTTGGGCCCAACTTTACTAAGGTGAGTGTCAAGTATCTCTTGGCTTTACAGAAGATATCATACGCTTATTTTTACGAATTCGAATGGGAAATGATTTGAAAAACATGGCCATTCCCTGAATTAGTCAAAATCAAGCTACCTCAATCTGGAGATACTATGATAGACAATAGGGTGGAAAATTAGTAGTTTATACCGATGTACTCAATTCGGGTCTTCCATTTCCCCTAGATCCATGGATAATAAGATATTTTCATTTGATGAAATTATTCTCGAATCAATTAATCCTTAATGACTGGTTTACATTGTTAGCTAACATCATAGTTTCCAGACTATCCACAGTTCTAATGCCTATGGAACAACTAGTTGTTGTGGCTGGTTTGTATCGTAATGGTCATATCCCCTTTTACTATTGTAATATAGGGAGTGACTATAAGATGGTAAATGATCATCTAGAAGTAGACAAGCCTTGGAGGACTCAGTTTCTTTTTGTTAGTGGTTCTTAGGAAAACGATAGAAAGAATACTTCTAAAGGAAATCCAAGCATACTCATGAGATACTGGAAAATCTAAAGTAAGTCTGTAAATATTTCTTTCATTTACACATTTTGATGTTATTATTTATTACCCTCGATTTGTTTTATCGCAGTGTTCAATAAGCTCTTTGTACAACATTTGGAAGATGGGAGAGAAACTTTTAAAAAATTAAATCAATATGCTAATGAGAAGTGGTCAATCAAGTTTCACAACTACTTCACTTTGGGAAATTTTGTGAGAGCCCATCTATGGAGAAAAAATTGGATCCGTGAACTTCCATTGAAATAGTTTACCACACCTCCCCAATCCTCTAAACTTTTCAGAAGGACTAAGGTGGCTGATGGTAAATTTTTTTTTACTAGTTAGGTATAGAGCTTCCAGCTACCGTGACAAAAACAAGAAGAAGAAAAAGAAGAAAGATGTTTTGTCTCAAGTTGTTCCCGGATTAGGGAGTAATGGGGCACCTAATGAAATAGATGCAGTTTTGTCGGAAGTTGTTGCAGTCACTGTTGGAGAGACTAATATGACATCAGACTCTCCGATTGTTAAGAAGAAAAAAAGGAAAGAAGAGGAGTAAGGAGGGCAGTGACAAGAGAGTAATAAAGAATAATAAAATTTCAGTCGGTTTGTAGTTCATTCTTTGACCCGAAGTCCTCCCTTTTATCACTCCCATCGAGATTCCTTCTCAAACAACTACCAATCTTCCTTCCCCAATACTTCCCATAGATTAAAGGCCAAATTTAGGAGGTGTGACAAAATAAATGTCTTAAGGAACTTTAATTTTGAAGACTTCGAACAAGCTTACCCTGAATCCACCAGCCATGCGAATGCTGTGATTTACGATGAGGTCTCCTTTGAAGTTTCTAAGGAGAATGAAGAATTAGGATACGTTGTTTTGGGATAATAAGGGCCAATTATTGATTTAGAAAGGCAAGTGAGGGAGCAAATCAAGGACATCAGTTCTCTTTGAGATGAAAATCAAAGGCTAAAAAATTCTGTTGAGGCAGAGAAATATAAGGCTCAAAATCTGAGTAAGGAAATGAAAACCATCAATAAGAAGATGGTTTAAACAAAATCCAACCGTGATAAATAAAAATATAACTACAAAGATTTTAAGTCATCCAACTCCAAGGAAATCACTTCCTTACAAAATTAACAAACTGAGAACAATTCTACCATGCAACACTTGTGCGATGAGAATAAGAACCTTGAAGACCTCCTTAAACAGAAAGAAGAAGAATTCACTTTTCTCAAGACAAAAACTGCTCAATAGATAGTTGATGTTAAGGATGCATATGCTGACAAAGTCTTGGAGTCTATGCAAGAGAGGGATAAATTTATTAAATCGGATATGGTGATGTTCTTTCATAACAAGTTCCCTAAATTTCTCTTAGGGATCTATGGAGACACGTGCCAGTTGATCAGATTCCTTATCACAATTTGGCTTTAGATGATAAGTTTAATATTTCTGATGATTCAAAATAACATGAATCCGATGAAGAGGATTCTGATGGCGAGAATCCATAAGAGAAAGAAGAAAGAAATACCCAGTAGGGACGAGCCCTAAGGTCAATATGTTTTGATATGTATGTTTTTTTAAGTAAGTCTTTGAAGTAAAGTTCTTGATACACACAAGGAATTTTGTTGTGTTTAGATCAGATACGTTTGTATAAGTCCTTGGTTTGGCTAGAGGCATGCTGTAACTCACCTTCAAATTTTATTTAACCTTAGATTACCCAATACACTTTATGTTATCTTTATTCTTATTAACTCATTTTTAAATATATTAGTACTTCTATTCATATCTGACCCTAATTAAGTATGCTTTGTTCAAGGATGACCAAAACTAGAATAACTAAGCCACTCAAAGGTAATCCATTCAAAGGCAATACAAATTTAGTCCAATCAGGCCATTTGAAGGTAATTCATTCGAAAACAATAAAAAGTTAATCCAACCAAGCCATTCAAAATAATCGATTCGAAGGTAATAAAATTTAATCTAACTAAGCCATTCAAAGGTAATCCAATCGAAAGTAATCCAACAAGCCATTCAAAGGTAATCCATTCAAAGAAAATAAAATTTAATCCAACTAATCCATTCGAAGGTAATCCATTTGAAGGCAATACAAATTGATAAATAATACCTTTTAAAGGAAAAATATGATAGATTAATTATGGTTCAGACACGTCATTAAAACCTCCATGCGCCACCAAGGTTGGAAAGACTATGCCCCATAATATCTACATTGAACTGAAACAAATTAAATATTTACAAGATAAGCCTATTCTAAATATAAACTTAGGTGCTAAACATTCCTTGGGTGATTTAAAATATTTCCTTTTCGGTCCAGGAGCTTGTATGCTCCTTGCTTGATCCTTTTACACACAGTGTACGGTCTTTCCTAGTTTGGAGCTAGTTTTCCAAACTTCATTTCTTTAGTACGGAAAAATACTTTTCTTAAAAATTTATCTCCCATTTCAAAGTCCCTTCTTCTAACCTCGGATGCATACATACTTCTCGTGAGGCCATGTTAATGAATAGTTCTCAAATGAGTTCTAATTATTCTTTCTCAATCATATGTAACTGAGGCCTTATTGCAACCTCATTATTCTTTTCAGAATAATTTTAAACTCTGAAATAAAGAAGAGTACCATATATTAGTGTGATTGCATCCATTTCATAAACTAAAGCGAATCAAGACTCTTGAGTAGCTATGTGGGGAGTAGTTCGGTAGGCCCACAACACTTCTTGTAGATAATTTAACCATTTCCCGGCGGATCCCTCGAAGTTATTTTTCACACTCATTAAAAGCGTTTGATTTGCTACCTCAACTTGTCCATTGGCTTGAGGATGACAAGGAGAGGAGAAACAATGATGAATTCCTCTAGATGCACAAAATAATTCCATGTATTTGTTGTCTAATTGAGGATCATTGTCTGTAGCTATACGTTCGGGAATGCCAAACCTACAACATATGTTAGTATCACTACTTTGGAAGTTGACCGAGATAGTGGTTCAGCTTTCACCGATTTGGAAAAATAATCGATTGTCATGGTGATAGTATGACATCCCCCATATGTCACTGGAAGTGGCCCAACTAAATCAAGTCCCCACTCATCAAAGGGCACCGCTTCAAACACATACTCCAAATGGTAGCGCCAAGCTATAAGATGGAACAGGCGGCAGAAAATACAGGGAACGAAGGACGAAAAACAGAAAGATAGATAGGGTTAACCCTAGGTTAGAGTAAAAGATATTTTTAGAGAAAATCAAATTCTATTCAAAAACCGTGTGCCGCAAAACTAGGGCTTGAGAGCCTTTTATAAAAGTGCTCGAAACCCTAGCCCAAAATTACAACTTCTTCCTTTTGCAATAAAATAAAGCTCAGCCTAATTTCAAAGTGATTGGAGTTGGTTAAGTATTTTAATAAAATCCAACAAAAATAGAAAAATATAGAAAATTTATAAAAACAGGAATAACATGTGTTAAACGGTAGAATCTTAGGCCTGAACTTCATCACCCAGCGTTACTCCGTGATGCTTCTGAAAATTGTTTGGCTTCTCGATGCGTTCAATTGGAATGACCGCAAGGCCTAATTCAGATATTGGGGCCCCAAATAGAGCACGTTTACGTTTGTCCGAAAGGGCTATATAACCATGGGCCCGTGCAACTACATCATTCTCTCCTTCTCCGGAAGAATTCGCCCACAAATTATTAGTTTCATCATCCTCAGCAGCAGTAAATGGCACCAGATTCTTTACGTTGAAAACGTTATGGATCTTCTTGTGGTTGTGGAGCTTCAACATGTATGCATTGGGATTAATCTTTTCAATAATTTCAAATGGATCCACCTTCCTTGTAGCCAACTTGTTGTACTCGTGTGCAGGATAATGATCCCTGGTCAAAACAGCCCCTACAAAGTCCCCTGCTACAAACTCCAGCATGCGGTGCTTCTTATCTGCGACAACCTTGTACTTTTGTGTTGTTTCCTCCAGGTGTTTGCGAGTGAGGTTCTACAAACTCCTCCAAAAATGGCCAAAAAACCGCGGATCGCATTTGGAAACAATATTCAAGTGTAGACCATGTAAGCGGTAGACCTCGCGAAAGTATACATTAACTACATTCACAAGATCTATGGTTTTCTTGCAGGCAATGAAGTGGGCCATCTTAGAAAACCTGTCAACCACTACAAAAATAGAATCATTACCTCTCAGTGTTCTTGGCAGCACATAGATGAAATCCATGCTGACGGATCAGGACGGTCCTTCCGGTATTTGGAGTGGTAGGTATAGACCTACGTTGGAGGATGTACCTTTTGCCACCTCGCAAACCCGACAACCAGATACAAAATGGATAACATCTCGCCTCAGATGTGGCCATAAGAACTGATTGGATCAAAGTGAAAGTTTTGATCTCTATCCTTATGCCCCTCGTTGTGTCTCTCTTGTACAATCAGTAACCTCAAACTCCCCTCAAGAACATAGAGTAAATTACCTTTGAAGAAGTAACCGTTTCTCACTCCAAAATATTTTCTCAAACCTGCGCTAACGTCCTCTAGAATATGACCAAAATATGATTTGATACAAGTGGATCCTTCATCATCTAGAATCCCACAACTTATCCTTCCATACGAATAATTGTAATGCATTGGCTCAGTGCGTCAGCTACGCGGTTAACTGCCCCCGAAGTATGCTTAATGGAAATGGTAAATTTTTGAGTAAATGCTAACCAACGTGCATGGCGGGAGGAGAGTTTCTCCTGAATCTTCAGATGCTTCAAAGCATCATGATCAGTGTACATGACAGAGTCATTGTAGGCCAATTAGGAACTCCAGTGCTTCAAAGCTCGTACAACTGCATAAAACTCCTTGTCAGAGGTGTTGTAGTCAATTTAGCTCCACTTAACGTTTCGCTAAAGTATGCTACAGGGAGGCCTTGTTGACTTATTACAGTTCCAAAGCCTATTCGAGACGCATCAAAATGCAGTTTAAATCTTGTAGAGAATCCATGTAAAACCAGAATCGGTGCAGTGGTCAGTCTTACCTTGATTTCCTCAATCTCCTTAGCTGTTTGAGGGGTGGAACAGAATGTCTTACCGTTCATACACTCTGTAATGGGAGCCATGACAGTGCTGAATTTATGTACGAACCGTCTGTAAAAGGAGACCAATCCCTGAAAAGAGCGTGCTTCAGTGAAGGAAGTAGGAATAGGCCAGTCTCGCACGACTGCCACTTTCGACTGATCCACTGGCAGCCCATCATTTGACACGACATACCCCAGGAAGACGATCGAGTCTGTCATAAAACAGCACTTATTGAGTCCCCCCCATAAAACTCTTATCGCCTCAAAACAACCAACACTTCGCGTAAGTGCTGGAGATGCAACTCTTCCATGGTACTATATATAAGAATATCATCAAAGTACACAACAAGAAATTTTCCAATGAACGGGCGAAATACCTGGTTCATAACCCGCATGAACGTGCTAGGAGCATTAGAAGGACCGAATGGAATTACTATCCATTCAAACATACGGATACAAATCTTGTGATATTCGCTCTTCAAATCCAGCTTCGTAAACACAGTAGCACCATTCAACTGATCTAGTAAATCATCAAGACAAGGAATAAGAAACCGATACATGACTGTAATTTTGGTGACAGCCAGGCTATCCACACACATTATCATTAAGACATCCTTATTTGGTGTTAACAGTACAGGAACCACACAAGGACTAAGACTCTCAAGAATGTGGCCTTTCGTCAATAGTTCTTCCACTTGTCTGCGGAGCTCTTCATGCTCTTTCGGGCTCATCCGATAATGCGGTCGGTTTGGTAGGTTAGCCCCCAGTACAAGGTCAATCTGGTCTTGTATATCTCTCGATAGAGGAAGACCTGTAGGTAGAATATCGAGAAAGACAACAGAAAACTCTGCTAATAGCGGTCGAACTTGCTTAGGTATACCAGCAAATGGATCAGTACTAAATTCTTTAACCACCAAAAGATAGACAATCCCTATTTCATGAGCATGTTCAATAAACGCCTTTCGAGCTAGAAATTTCTTACCCGACTCCTTTGACACTGCACGACAGGTTTTGGGGAGACCTTTCTAGTTGGTGTTATATGAACCTGACATTATTCCATATGAAATTGTAGTGGTTCCTCCTACCATCATATGTGAACATTCTATCATATTGCCAGGGTTTTCCTAACAACAAGTGACATACATCCATCCCAATGACATCAAACCATGCTTTATCCCTATAGTTACCGATAGAGAAAGATACCAGACATCTATTAGAGATATTTACCTCAATACCTTTATTTAACCAGGCAAGCTTGTAGGGGTTTGGATGGTCTTCTGTTTTCAGGGCCAACTTCCACACAACTTCTTCAGAGATAACATTTTTGCATCTCCCTGAATCAATAACGAATTTGCATACCTTTCCCCCGATAGTACAAGTCGATTGGAAAATATTTTTCCGTAGCCAATCATCCCCTTCACTTCTGCCTTTTGGCGTCAGACAGATACGCCTTAAAACCAATGCATGACCAATATCTCCTCCTGTAAGCTGGTCCTATGGAACCTCATCAATAGCATCTTCTCATTCCTCATCAAACTGTGGCTCCCCCTCCAATTAAAAATCAGCAGTGTCAGCGAACAGACCCTTCGATTGTTATGGTTGTTGTCTTAATTTTCAGAACTGTAAAGTAACATGCCCTAGTTCATGAAAATGTTAGCACCGGACCTGTGTGGAAGTAACTGTGCGACTAGGGACCCACGAATTAGCACGTGTACGCATAGGAGCAGCAGTTGGTACTCCTGGGTTAGGGATTGGAATCGTCATTTTTGGAAACGCCAATGGAGTTGTTATGACAGTATCTCCTCTATAAGGCCTTCGTGACAGGGATTTCTCCAAATGCAGTGGACGCTGGTGTGCTTCAGACACATTCATAGGGTGGAACATGTTTAGTTGGTCCTGAAACTGCTGCCTCATCCCCCCTATATAGCGCGATACTAGTTGATCTGCTGAATCAGCAATATCGACACGGTTTTGTAGCTTCAAAAAAATTGTTAGTGTATTCGTCAACAGTCTTTGACCCTTGTTTAAGGTTTTGGAAATGTTGATACATGACACACACATAGTTGTATAGTAAAAATGCATCTCTCAAGTGCTTCACAAACTTAACCCAATTTTTTATTTTTGGCTTACATTGCCTTGCTCTAGTTTGCTTGATCTGTTGCCACCAGGATGCAACTCGGCCTCAAAACTTAGTTGCAGCAAATTGTACCTGTTCTGCATCCGGAACCTCCTTGAAATCAAGTACTTCTTCAACTGAGGCGATTTAATCTAAAAACTCCTCTAGTTTGAGCCCCCTTGGAACTCTGGGATCTCCTGTCTGAATCAAGATTTCCAACGGTTGTTGGCGTTCAGATCAGAATCTATCGCTGGCGGCTGCTCAAAGACTTGGTCATGAGTCTTGTGGGGAATATCGACCCTACCTTGTTCTCGCCGAGGAGCAAACGTATTCCACTCACAACAGATCTCTCTCTCTCAGATCTCGTCGACTGGTTGCTCGAACCCGGAGCTCGAAATTCGTTGGTTTGGATGTTCAACAGCATGTGTAGTGCTTCATGTACGTCTCTCATCTGATTTTCTAACTAGTGCATATTTTCACCAACATGGGATTGGAATTGACCTAATTCATCACGGTCGACCGATTCGGTGATCGAAAGAGTGGACTTCCCCCAAAAAGATTGATTTGGCGGCATACCTTCGTTACCCACGCCCTATGAACTCTTAATCTGATACCAATATTGTAGCGCCAATCTACGAGATGGAACAGGCGCCGGAAAATATAGAGAAAGAAGGACAAAAAATAGAATAATATAGGTCTAACCCTAGGTCAGAGTAAAAGAGACTTTAGAGAAAGTTAAATTGTACTGAAAAAAAGTTTGCCCCAAAACTATGGTTTGAGAGCCGTTTATAAAAGTCCTCGAAACCCTAGCCCAAAATTATAAATTTTTCCTTATGCAATAAAATAAAGCCCAGCCCAATTTCAAAGTGATTGGAGCTGGTTAAGTATTTTAATAAAATTCAATAAAAATAGGAAAATGTAGAAAATTCATAAAAACAGGAATAACATGTGTTAAACGGTAGATTCTTGGCCTGAACTTTATCACCCGATTTCGCCCTGTGATGCTTCTGAAAATCTTTGGGCTTCTCGACGCGTTCGATTTGAGTGGTCGCAAGGTCTAATTCGGATACCGGGGCCCTAAGTAAACCCCGTTTGCGTTTGTCCAAACGGGCCATATAGCCATAGGCTCGTGCAACTACATCACCAAGGGTAGGGTCAGTATATGGATCACATTTCCATACCTTTGAGAAGGATCACATATTTTAACCAAGTATATAGCGTCTTTCATATAATACCCCGCTAATAAAACCCTTCTAGTTAAAGCCTTGTAACCACAATGCGTTGATCCATCCATATCATATAATTCTAGTAGAACAGTTTAGGATTCGTTGAACCCGAGAAAATGCAAGAAAGGTATGTTGAATGAATTTTCATAATGAACCCTTGTTAAAACCAGAAATCAATGTGCTTTGAATTTCAGCTTTTTGCCAGAAGCTTTATCCTTAGGAAAAAATCTGTTAATAATAAACTCTTGGATGTTGTACCTAAAATATGGAGAGGCTATGATAGATAACTAAAAGTTTTCTTCCTTGTCAACCTCCATTTTAGGACTTGTGACTATGGAAGGAAATTCTTATACCAAGATCCAAGGGTATGCTTTAGAGTAGGCTAGAGTGGCTAGAGAATCAGCCATTGCATTTGCTGATCTTGGCACATGTTCATACTTAACATGTTTAAAATTGGTTGAGACTTCTTTTAACACCTTTAAATATGTCACCTAATAATATTTTTTGGTTTCAGATTGTCCATGTGCTTATGAATGACTAACTGTAAATCACTCAATAATCGAATCATTTTCGCACCACATATCTAAACCAATCACAAACCAATCACTCATATCTATATGAGTTGCATCATATTTTGATTCGTTTTTTAATCCCAGAAGGGGGTAATTAGGAAAATCCCAACACCATATCCCATTGTACTAGATCCACCATTAGTTCGAACCATCCATTCCTTCTCAGGCTTACTGGTTTGAAATTTCCCATGAGGTCTTGTAGAGTAAAAATCAACCAGAAAATTAGCCACAAATTGAGCTTTGATTGCAGTTTGAGGTGCAAAGTCAATTTCATAATCCCCAAGCTCAACTGACCACTTAGTCATTTGATCTGTGGGCTTGAAAATACAGCCTCATTTTTCTGGCTATTATTACAAATGGTAAAGCTAGTTTTTCTAGTTTCAAATGTCTTTTCTCAGCTTCTAACAAGCTCTTTCTAATATAGTAAACAGGGCGGTGATAATTATCAACTTCTCGTAACGATATTGCACTCACAACATAATCTGACATTACTAGGTACATATAAAGTATTTCTCCAACACCAGGTTTGAATAAAGTTTTGGGTGAAGATTGGTGTCGCTTAATTTTGCGAAATGTTTTGTCACAATTTGGGGACAAGTTGATGTCTTTTGCATTTCTCAAGACTTGAAAAAACTGGGCACACTTATCTAATGACCTCAATGTAAACTTGTTTAACGATGTTAACCTAGCAGTCAATATATGTTCTTTAGTAATTCGAAGTGGATCCATGGCAAATAGAGCATTCAATTGGTCTGGGTCATCTTGGATCCTTTTCTAACTTATGATGTAGCCCAAAAAATTATCGGATCAGAAATCAAAAATATATTTTTTAGGATTTAATTTTAGGTTGATGGCTTCTAGGTTAGAAAACATTTCTTGGAGGTCGGATATGTGATCCTTCTCTCTAGGGCTTTTAACTATCATGTCATCAATATAAACATTTACATTTATTCCACTTTGGTTGGAAAATTCTTTATTAACCAATCGTTTATAAGTAGCTCCAACATTCTTCAACCCAAAAGGCATTAATTTGTGACAATGAAGCTATATTAGTGATGAAAGTAGTGTCATCCTGATGGTTCATATCCATCTGTATCTGATAATACCCAGAAAAAACATCCATGAAGGAGAATAACTTATTCCTCGATGTTGAATCTAGCAGCTGATCAGGGCACTGTAAAATGATCGTTGGGACAAGCTCTGTTAAGATCTGTAAAATCAATACACATACGGTATTTTCCATTTTTTTCAAACGTGGTAATCTTCACTTCTTCGTTTTCTCCATTATGATTTCTTTTCTGAACTGGTTCAACAATCCTCCCAAGTAATATTTTTCTTCCGAGTAACTGAATCAGCCAAATTGTATGGCATTAAGAGTTATCTTAGAGAAACGATAGCTACTTGCTCAAAATAATCAGCCATTCCATCATTTATATTCACAAAAGGACTGATGTAATCCTTTAAAGACATATTTTGTTCTTATGCGCAATGAATTATGGTGTCACTGTTTACTTTGAGCTATTTACTTTGTAAATAATACCTTCGAAAAGGCATCCAAAACATGTCAAAGTTTTTTATGGACCTTTGTGGCAATCTGTGATACCATTTCAGGACACTTTATTTAAAAGTCTGAGAAAAGGCCATACACAACAACTCATCATCGTCATTAAAACTCATCGGTAAAAATTTAAACATTTCAAGGTGATTATTAGGATCTTGACTTTTATCACATTTCTCCATTTTCGAGCTATCAAAACGCCTCCGTAAATGTCCAGAAATAGTTTTTCAAGATAAACGTGACTGCCTCCAATTATGCCCTTGGCTAAACAGATGATCACTTAGTAGATAATCAATGATGTGGTTTGCCGACCCTTTCACTTTTCCTTGATAACCTTTGTTTTTTGTTTTGCCCTTTGCATCCATTTTTAGAGTGATTTTTAGTTAATCGCTATTATTCTTTTTATGATCGTGATCACTACTCGATAAACATATCAGAATCTGATTTTGTAGTTGAATTTCCAACATAATTCGATGTGTTTGAAACTTGTTTAGCCCAATGTTTTTTTTCATTTCTTCACGAGCTTTTGGGGACTGATCACTTTCATCTTGTTTGTTGTTGTTATCTGGCTCAGCGGTACTAGGACATCATAATGGATTCTTCCTATTTAACTTTTTTCAGCCTACTGTTGGGCTTTCAAAGCTTCAATTCTCTCCGCAACTGATCACACTCTTCTTGCATGAAAGGTTTTTCCTTTTTTATTATGATTTATATGAGATGTGTTAAAGTTCTCATTTTCACCTCTTATCCCCTCATTCTCAAGAGGGTATCAATTTGCATGTCGGGATCCATGCCAAAAAAAAATCAAAAGCACAACAGGTTTTGAATTTTTCTATTCGGGCACCTCACGCCCCCGCTATGGTCGCCAATTTGATGATGATAAAACTTGAGAAAAGGGTATTTCGGTAAGTATTTGGACTAGATATTAAATTTTGGATAAATGGTAGAGAGATAATTTAGGTGCTAGTATTTAAAATCTAGAGAGAGAATGTCCAACCAATTAGATGTTGTTTTGGCTATATTTACAAGATTGCAAAGATCTACGGGCGAACTGAATTGATTCATACATTCGGGTCAGTTCGGTGGGTTTGGAGGCCCAATATTAAGTGA
Source organism: Limnanthes douglasii subsp. nivea (assembly GCA_036936605.1). Lineage (NCBI taxonomy): Eukaryota > Viridiplantae > Streptophyta > Magnoliopsida > Brassicales > Limnanthaceae > Limnanthes > Limnanthes douglasii. The sequence goes on along the minus strand of JAUPFV010000002.1, from coordinate 64,509,949 downwards.
AGTAAGCACTCAAGTTACTATACTAAATGCATAGCATACTCAACATTGTTCTTATTATAACTCTGAACTACCTTCTAAGAAAAATCTGAATCACTTTACCCTTCGGTCCTCTAATGGAATCCGACCCTATCAACTTTGATGATCTCAGTTTTACTATATGGTAAGAAAAACTAAAATTATTACTTACTTCTCAAAATATATGTTACATCCTTGATCCTAAGTTGGATGAACTTCTTAGTTCAACTTCTAAAAATACTTATAATCATAATAAACATAATTTTAAATATATGTGTTACCCTCTGAAATAATATTTCATCCTAATACTTGTATTCATAGTTAATAAAGTCGTGTCTTTAAAACTCATAGTTTTGGATATGTGTCTCAATCAAGCAATGTAGCAAAGATTTTTCTTTTTTGGGAAAAATATAATAAACAAATTATGTCTAAATCAGAAGAGTGTAACTCGATGTAGTACAACAAATTCTGTAACTTGAAGGAAGTACAACAAGTTCGTAAGATTTAAGAGAATTCATATGTGAAAGATAAAGTTAAAATGAATTTAAGATTAGAACTTTCAAAATTTTCAACACCATTGAAAAGAAAATTTTCATTTTTCGTCATAAAAATATGCTTTCGTGCATGTTATTATGAAACAATATTTATTGCAAAGATTTGAAGCACATAAAATAAAAATAGTCAACAGTAAGCTATCAAAGATTGAAGATGGGTAAAATGGTGAAATAATTTTTACAACTAGTAACTCTTAGCGATGTTGACTATATACTCAACATGTATACAAATCTTATATATCGTGATTTATTATGACATACTCAAATTTGATAATTATACGAACATATCAAACTAATTTTGTAAAAATTGGGTACTTTGTTGGTAAAAGATATTCACATGACATAATAGTTGAATTTTTTACCAATGATGATTTATAAAATAAATATTTCTTTTTATTTACTCATGTATACAGAATAACCATAATTTGTGGTAATATAGACTCACTTATATAGGTCATAATACAATAAAATAAATTAAAAGTTTTGTAAAAAATCTATAATAACCATTTTTGTTTATCCAAAAAATAACAAAAAATGTCAGCTAGTTGATTTATAACTAATTTGTACATGAATAAAAGAAAGTGAAACCCTTTGAGCTCGTATATTATATCGATAATAAGACTCAAACACTTAATAAAACAAGAAACATATTTTGAAACAGACATATAGTTGAAGATCAACCAAGTGAAACTCGAAGATGTCAAATAGATAAAAGACATAAAATAACAGAATATGATGATATAAAGTCTTAAAAAAAATTTCATCTACTAGGAAGGTTATAAAAAACCCACGAAAATTATGATTGTACTTTTCTTGGAGGACAATCATAAAATTTGCGACAATGAATTCTCTGTTTTGGCCAGAGGTTATAAACGATACAATGGATTTAATCCCATCTAACCGCACCTTAAATTTGGTTTATGTAACTTTCGATATAAGATAAATATTATAACTAGGTATTTAAAATAAATACCACATAGAAAAAACCATGAAATATTTATGACTAGATTAAATGCAAACATTTTTTTTAAATAAATATATATTTTTGATACATATACTACAATTTCAAATACCAAGATAATAAAAATATATTGTGTAAATCAATTAATATACAACCATAAGCTTCATGAAATTCTAAATAAATATCTCAAATAAAAGATCTACATAGAACAATCTGAAATATTTTCACTCCTAACAAAGGAATATAAAACATATATGCATATAAAATTATTATATGGTTCATAACAAGCATCAAATAATTTTGATTGGTTTTCTTATGGAATTTTATTTGATATATTTATGCGATATAATGCGGAGAAAAGTTTATGTCGCGATAATCACTGTATGTTTAAATGTATATGATATACTTGTTTTATATAACTATACCAGTAAGATTATGAAGACAACAAATATTATATTCACCAATAAGATTATGAAGACAAAAGATATTATATCTTATACTTCCGAGATGCAACATCTTAAAAAAATAGAAACTATTTATAAGAACAAAAATGATTGAAGATAATATGAGTTATTTTCTAAACCAATTTCGTTATGGTAAATAATACTAGATAGGTTTAATCATCATAAGGTGAAGGAGATAAATAAACCATTTAATCCAAGTTTAAGATTGGGTACAATAATAAAAGTGTAATAATTTTTCAATTAGAATATAAAAGTATTGTAGGAAGCCTCATATATGACTCTCTATGTACTAAGAGAATATCTTAATTTCATTAATAAATTAAGTAAATTAAGTGAAAATCCAAATATGAAGCATTAGAGTGTGATAAAAGCTTGTTTAGATACTTAAGAAAGACATGTCTCTATGTTTTAAAATTTTTAAAACTACTTGAAGGGTGTAAAGATACGAGTTGGATCACCAACCTAGTCAATACTAAATTGACTGCAGGATTCGTGATTGTCTTTGAAAATTAAAGAAACAAACATGTATTCCATTTTCCTACGAGATTACAGTTAATCACCTTAGTGATAACATGAAAATAAATTGATTGTTTGAATGATATATTGCTAGAAACACCATATAGTTATAAGGATTGTCAAACAATATTATATATGAATACAAAAGATAAATGGTTCAATAAAAATAACATTGTTCTCATATATACGTTCGAGTGAAAAAAAAATTAGATCGCTTTGTGAAGCGCCATTATCTTGAGTATTGGTAGATTCAACATGTAGAGTGATACAATTAGAATTCTTAAAATGATAAAAATACAAAATGGTACGTGATCGTTGTGATTGAATATGTTGTGTATATCATAAAAATTTTGATATGATTTAGTTTACAAATGGTATTGTTTTTACGAGTTGAGGTGTTTTGGTATTTAAGCAAAAGAAGTGGTTGAAACTTAAAAATATGAAGACAATTTTAGAGTAAAAACCAAAACATTATGGAGTGATATTTAAAATAATGCAACACATGTTTAATAGGTATATTGAGCTAATTTGATGAAATCTAAGATGATATTGTGTTGCATAACATATATTACAAAAGACAATATACTATGATAAATTGTCGTCACAACAATACATTCCCGTCATTTTAACGTGCGACTGCCGATGGTCTAGTTTAGGCCCATAACTAATTTTGTAGTGAAGTTATTATCAAAATCATGACAACAATATTTTTTATGGGAGAATTTTGGGACAAATGGATGTCAAATGATATAATGATTCCACAATTGTACAAACACTTTACAACCTACTTTAATAGTATATAAGTACATAATATTTCAAATATTTTCAATATATTGTATTGACTTAAAAAATAATAATAGTTGTAATAATACTTTAACTCTATATAGAAGAAAATCTATTTAAAATTACAAAATATTATATATAAATATTATAAATATACTTATTTTTAAAATTGATAAAAAACTTATTTTCAAATATTTGTATAAAAGTTTAAAATAAAACTATTTTTTGAAACATTAAAAAAATATATTAAGTATAATATTTTAAAACTAAACATAAACATATTTATTTTGTTACAAAAATAAAAATTTGATAAATATTATATATATATATATATATATATATATATTCTTTTTAAATTTCCAATGATTTTTTCTTATCGTTTAAATATTACTTTTTTAGTCAAATTAGTTAACACCCACTAATAAAACTATATACGCCCATTTTAGTGATAAAATTGGTATTTTTAGTGGTCAGAGCACTTTGAACCAGTGGTGCATGACCAAAAACAAATTGGTATTTTTAGTGGTCTGAACCTCTATATCTACCAATTTTAGTGATTTATGTTTATCTCCTAACTATGTCTTGTGTTTTGGATTTTGTTAATTAAGGAGAGGATTTTAAAGATGGATCGACGAAAGCTTTTAGTACTAAGTACACTCATGTATTTTTCATGACTGTGTTATATGCAAGAATCATTTGTTAAGTGGGTCAAGAAGATCATAATATATAACAGTTTGGTATCAACGTAAAGTACCGCGATAACATAGATGGTAAAAATAATATTCAAATATTTTTTGAGTGCGAGAGGTCGGGAAAGTATACTCGGGCGGTGCCCGAAAAAGATCGTAAAAGAAAGTCGACGGGAACAAAAAAACAAATATTATCTCTTCGACCTTAAAGATACCATAGTTTCTTCGGATCAATGGTCATTAGAAGTTATTATTAGGATTCACAACCATGAGAATTCGAAACACTTAGATGGTCATTCATACGCATGTCATTTGAATGAAGAGGAGACTGAATTTGTAAAATGTTAAACCTTTATGGGGACATGTCCTAGAGAAATAATTTTTCTTCCATGCGCATAATCTACAACGCTAGGTAGAAAAACCGGATGTTGAAGAAGGCGGGCATGTCACAGTTGCAGTTTTTGTTGGCAGAGCTCAAGAAGCATAATTATTACGAATAACATAAATTAATTGAAGATGACGGTTATATTATTATTTATATATATATATACACATATATATTTCGTATCCAATTAGTGCTGATGTGTTACAGACATTTTCAATGAGTTTTATCATGATAACACTTACATGACCATAAGATATGGGATCCCGTTGTTGGAGATCGTAAGTGTGACATGTACAAGTTTTACTTACTGTGTTGCTTTTGATTTTATGTCTGGGAAGAAATTAAACAACTTAAAATGGGTATTGAAATGTTTACCATCGTTGATTGTGATAAGGGGAAAATATTTGGAGAAATAGTTAAATTGGTTAAATAAATGATATAATTTAGCTTTATAAAAGTCTTGTAAAGAAACCCAATAAATGTGTAAAATTAAGGGGGGCTCATGTAATAAATAATAATTATTGTTGAGATTAGTAAATTAGTAAGGGGAGGTGACCATAAAAGTGGGCTATCGTGTAGTTTATGGATCCTCATCCTATATAAAGCAGCACCCCATTTTTTAAAAAATTGACCAATCATTATCTAACCATTATTTTAATATTCTTTGTGTCAGTTTTTCTCTCTAGATTTCTCGTGTTTCTCTCTCTAAATATTCTCCTCTGAACATAGATCGGGCAGATAACCCCTCTAAATATTCTCCTCTCTAAGGTTGTTAATATTTCTAAGAGAGAGCAGGTTTCACCTCATGTACAGATCCCTTCGGGAAGTCACAACCTTGAATGTCAAGTGAGTAATTAATTCACATACCCGCCCGAAAAAGGTTTGTATACAGCAATACATGATGGTCATATGGGCAATATATATAACATAGGACATAATTATAGGTATTCTCCTGTCCCCATGGAAATCCTATCCGGACATATGCCAAAATTCTTCGACATCTCAGAGCTAGAGAAGTTCGATGGGACACAAGATCCAAATAGTCATATTGAGCAGTTCGAGAATTTTAGATTAATTAGGATGATGATAAATTGTTGTGCATAACTTTTTCCCAAACATTTAAAGACGCTGCTTCAAAGTGGTATAATCGTTTACCTCAAGGTTGTATTAAGAATTTCGACATGTTTTGGAGCATCTTCCCCTAACACTTTTCGGGGAACAAAATGTTTTGAGCGAATTGTGATACGATAAGTACCTATAGACAGAAAATCAGGGAGAACATGAAGGATTATACTAATCTTTTCATCAAAACCAAGACTGATATGGAAGGTTGTAAAAACCAAGTGGCTTTAGTAGCTTTTTGAATGGGACTTCTCCCTGGTATTTTGAAAGATAACATTGCAAATAAGCAGGCTATGACATTTGAGGCTTTCTTAGATCAATTTGAAAAAATAAGTTTGCTAGAGGAAACCCAAGCATCAGAAATAGCTTCTACGACACAAATTGAACAAAATAAGTTCGAACAATCTTCGATGGTAACGTATAATCCGCCAACGCAAATTCATTTGAATTATCATCCGAGTACAACTGTACGACTAAAAGCTCCAACCCAGTTACCTTCGAGACCGCAGGTTCGCAAGTGGCAAATTTACAACAAAATGTCAAGCCGATGTCAAACAATTGGGTCCGACCATTCATTTTGCTAAATTGACAAAGCGTGTAGCGATAATTTTCGATAAGGCTTAGCATCACATACAATTCCGCAAACCTGCCCCAATACAGACTCCGAGGGAAAGAAAAAGTAACAAATATTTCACGTACCATCAAGATGTTGGGCATGGTATGGAAGATTATGTGGCACTGGAAAGAGAAATACAAGTGTTTATTGAATATGGTAAGCTGACAACATTTTTTAATAAAAATTATTTTACCGCTCTAAAGCAAGAAAATACTTTGATGATTTCGGAACCTATCAATTCTTTTGATGTTTCTTCGAAGTACCTAGATCCAAAACTGGACAAGAATCAGATCATATTAGTAGAGGAACCGGATGTGAATGGAAAGGTTAGTGGATTGTACACTTTTTTTGAATCACTAACAATTTTTGGAGGTGACACTTTTTGAGGGACATCAAATTATTCTCTGAAAAGGCATATTGTAAGCTTAAAAACCCAGTTAGAGGTGGGTACTTTTCCGCATTTCTATAGTAGTCTATATCCATTAATTTGTTTTAAAGATGATTGTATGAGTGAAGTGGTTGGCCCGCATGAAGATGTTGTGGTGATTGTGGTAGAATTTGTTGGGGATGAGATATGAAGAATCTTAGAAGACACTGGTAGTTCTGCCAATACAATATTATTGTAATTTACAAAAATATAAAGAACCCCCCAATAATATTTTGGTCGGACCGGATAATCGTAGGATTCACTAGGGTGACTGCCGAAGTGATTGGGGAATTTAAAGGAAAAGCAGAGCGAAGTCGTGGACCATTGAATAAGAGGTGGAAATGTTGTTCATTGTGGTAGATTCCCTAACATTGTATAACACAATATTTAGAAGGTCTTGGCTACCTAGCATGCATGCAATGTCATCAATTGTTCACCAATGTTTGAAATATGTTGTGGAAATAATGTAGGAAAGATTAAGAGCAACAACCAAATGGTATAAGAATGCTACTGAACGGGTTTGGTCCCGAATCAGATCAACAGGGCCGAGTCGAAGAAGATATAACAGTTACTGGGATCTTTCTTGGAGTCCGTTCATGTTGCTGATCGGATGGAGACCCCCGGGTTTCTGGTCCATGAAAAACGTTTTGAGGATCATATTTTTTGAAATGAAAGAGTTTAAAGATTGGTACAAAGTTATCTCCAGAGGTGAGATAGAGGTTAATTTAGTTTTTGTCAACAAGGCTGCATATGTTTGCATGTTGTATTGAAGATGTAACAGGGGTATTTGTGGAAATTATATGTCATAAGTTAGCAATTCTACGCAGCATGCGCCTTCTCATCCAAAAAAAGATATCTTTTTCTCTAGAAAAATCTGAGGCCATCATGGCCAAGGTACATCGGTTATCCAAGGTCGGGCACTTACGAGAATCATAGTACCGTTTGTGGACCGCCAATCCACTTTTAGTAAAAAAGAAAGATAGTAAATGGCGAATGTGTGTAGATTTTACTTATTTAAAAAGAGCATGTCCAAAAGATTCTTTCTCGGTTCCTCTAATAAATTAGTTAGTGAATTCTACCTCAGGAAATTTATTTTTCATTCATGGATGCATACGATGGGTACAATCAAATCATGATGGATCCAAAGGATCGAAAAAGCAATTCGTTCATCAATGGAAGGGTCCTGTATTGTTATAAGGTTATGTCTTTTGGGTTGAAAAATGCTAGGGAAACTTACCAACGCTTAGTAAACAAATATTTTCCGCTCAAATCAAACAATTAGGTTAATAAGCGATTCACAACCTCTTGTAAATCATACATATGGCCAATCCGGGGCTAGAAATCATCATTTAGTGAAGTACTTGAGAGCATTAAAGGCTTTAACAATTATCTTTGAAACTATCAAATACGAACATGTTCATAGGGCTCATAATTGTGTGGCTGATATTTTGGCCACTACTGCACTGATCAAAGAGCATCCTTATTTTACTACACGAGAAAATATTTCAAAAGAAAAAGGGTCCGAGAAGGTAGATGAATCAGTTGAAGTTTTTCAAATTTCTATGATACTGAGAAAAAATGGAGGTACGGTATTACGAAATTTTTGGTTAATGATATTCAGCCAATTGGTAAAGAAATTACAAAGAAAATACGGTTAAAGGCGCATTGTTATGTGGTTTTTACTCGAACATCTTATTTAAGAAATATTTTAGTAGGCCTTTACTTCAATAACTTGGGAAGAATGAGTCACATATGATATTATTTGAGCTACACGAGGGAGAAAGGTCTGCATATTGCGGGTACAAGATTTTGATAAGAAGATTTCTTTTGGTAGGTTATTATTGGCCCACAATTTCTTCCATTGTAAATAATTGTTGAAAAAGTGCGACCCTTGCCTAAGATTTTCTAATACAATCCACGCGTCAAAAGTACCTCTCGAGACAATAAACGAGGTATTACCTTTTGACCGATGGGATATTAACTTGGTAGGACCTTTACCATTGACATATTGAGGACGGAAAACAATAATAGTTACATTAGACTATTTTTCTAAGTGGGTGGAAGTTGAACCCTTGGTAGGAAAAAAAAGTCAAAGATGTGATTAAATTTATTATTTCAAATATTTGTTATCGCTTCGGTGTTTCGAGGAGAAAAACGATGGATAATGGGCCACATTTAACAATAAATATATGAAATGTTTTTATTCTTATAGAGGAATACGGTAGTGCTTCTTGGAACTTTTTCATCCACAAGCAAATGTCCAGGTTGAGGTAAATAATCATACACTTCTTGATAGGCTCAAAAATGATTTATAAGGTAAAGCTGGCTAGTGGCCAGATTATTTACATGAAGTCCTATGGGGATATCGGACCACCCCTTCTGCAACAACTCAAGAATCCTCATTTGCACTAGTTTACGGGATAAATGTTGTGGTTCCATCGGAAGTAGTCTTCCCATCATATCGAATCACTGAATATTCCGAGGAGGATAACAATGAAAATAGGTGTTCTTAATTAGATTTAATCAAGGAAAAAAAGAAGGCAATAATAGTTGAAATCTTTGCATTAACAAACTTTGATGATGAGAAAATATGCGTCTAAAGTGAGACAATCAAAATTTAAGATTGGGGATAAAGTATTAAGGAAAATGGTTTTGCATAGAAGGAAAAATGGCTTGGTAAATTCGAACCTAATTGGGAAGGCTCGCACATAGTAATAGAAAGGTTGAAACCGAGGACTTTTCGGTTCAGAGATAGTGATTGAAGAGATCTTTGTCACATGTGGAATACTGAGCACCTAAAGTTTTATTTGGAATGAATGTAAAAGTATGCGTATATTTTTAAATTTGTGTAAAGATCGTTGCCATTCTCTGTCCTAACCTAGAGGCGCATGAAGGTTTTAACGAGGTCCCCTCATAAACGATTTATATATAATATTAATTTACCCTTCTAAAATAGTTCTTGCAATTCCTTATTTTTTTGGACCCGAACGGTCTTCCAACGAATGTTGGTCACCAACTTTTTATTTTTTGGGCTGGAAGGGTAATCTTTTACTTTTTGGACCATAAGGGTTTTCTAACGAATGATGGTCAACAACCTTTTTTTTACTGGAAGGGTCTTCCAACAAAAGTTGATCTACGACCATTTGGTTATAACCATGAGCGTCCTCCAATAAAAGTTGGTTTATATCAATCTTTTGATAAGTAAATGTTTAGTAAAGTAGAGTTATACGAAGATGAACATTTCTATTGATAAAACCTTCCATTTATAAAATTCCCCAAAGTGATACGAGGACTTTACAAAAAGTTCTCAAGGCACAACCAATTCATAAAAAAACCAAACATTAACCAAGTACTTGTTTACCCCGAATGGGTACTTTTAGAATCATTCTCCGATAAGCTTGACGAAGCGCTGCTCGATTCTTCAGAGTTGTTGGGTGAATATTTCTCCTCTAAAGAAATGCCCACTGAATGATACTTGTCAGGTACAGGCTCCCAAAGTCTACCTAACGATACTTGTTAATAACGAGCTCCCAGATTCTCCCAACTTCTTTATATTGTTCAGCTTGGCCTCTAAGACCTTGGTTCTCACCAGTAGCTTTTTCAAGATCTTTGACAGCCTGTTTGAACTAATCTTTGGTCTTATAATAGCCATCAGTAAGAGTTTTGATGATCATATCCCTATCAGTATCCCTAGCAATAAAGCATTCCTGCTTATTGTCAAACATATATTGCTCCAACTTCAACCGATCGTCCACTGCCTCGAGTTACATTAGACATTAGGGATCCGGTTCTCTCTAATGGGAAAGCTCTTTCTCCAATTTTTTTACTGAGGATCTTCTTTGGAAACTCCTGTCTTTATAACAATATTTGAAAATGGTTAAACATTTAGACTTCCTTTCGAGAAAAGCTGCAGCATGAAGAATCTTACTAAGTTGGAGGGGTACATAGTCATCTTCTTAAATATTTCACTCCACCAACAAAGACACAGCTTCGAAGAGGCTCCCTGATCTATTTGGCAATCAGTCGCCTTATTTTCTTGAAAAGACGGTTTCTTGAGTTGATGCTCGAGAAGATTCTGACTCAATAATCAAAACTCTCTTAGGAGAAGGTAATTAGGCTCAACCATTTCATCACCCGAATGTGCAATATTTTCTTTTGCATCTTGATTACCATCTTCGACAACTTTACCTTTGGCTTCTCTTTCAACGAGCGTTTTTTTGATGGCCTCAAAAGCCATCTTCTGAAGCGGGAATAACCTCTTCGGTCTCAACTTTAACATTATCTTCCTCATTAGCCTCAGCTCAAACTTTAATATTTTATTCCCCAACCACATCATTTTGGGGTTCCGGTGGCTTCGAGCCCTAGATCTTGTAAGAAGGTAGGAAAGAACATCTATGGATTCTAATTGTTCAAGTATAATGCCTTTTGTTGGAGGAACCATGAGCTCTTCCAAAGACATAGCTCTTGTCAAATCACATTTCCAGAGATGGATTTTAGCCATCTTAGACGGGGTGGAGTATCGGTGGAATTCATTGAACCATGAAGTAGTAGCCTAACTACTTAATTGAGAAAAGATCTGACCAGACTCCACTAGATGCCCTTCGAACGGTTTGAGACACCACTTTCATTGTTGTCCCCCAAAAAACATTTGGTAAAACAAATCAGTTAAATGACGTGAAAGTAAATTTGAGTAAGGAAAAACTTGGTTTGTTTGCTAGTCCACCTCAAAGTAAGTCGATGTGGTCTTTCAGCGGACTCCTCGAATCATGTCTCCCACAAACCAGAGATGAATAAAAATATTTGTTTCTACTTCTTGTTGGCTTCCTAGAGATCATCAACTATCTTGAATTTACTACAAAGGGTCAGGGAATAAAAGGAAAAGTGGGGATGTTTTGCTTCCAAAAATCGAATGTTTATGAAGTTTGGAATTCCCCATCGATCTTGAAGATTTTCCTCCTTGAAAGCTTGATAGTACTTGTACTTGATTTTGTACAGATCCACGAGATTTTGGCCCTCAACCTCTCGCAAGTTGTTTCCTAAGATAACCTTGATGTTCAAGCAGTTCAAAAATGTTGTTTTTTTATCTGCTTCGACTTGGTTTTCTTTTGAACATGTGAACTTATGTTATCTTTGTTATGAGAGCCTGACGCCTAGCTCTGCGCGGAAGTTAAAATATGAGAAGTTGATTCAATAGTTTCTTTGATAGGGTGAGCAGCCAGATAAGCTACATCATCATCCTGATCAACTTCAGGTTTGTCAACCAAGTTCCACTTTCTTACCTCTTTGATGGGTTCGAAGGTCTTCATCCCATATGGAATTTGTTGTAAGAGTAGTAGTGTCCACAACTAATAGTCGATGAGCTATAAGCGGAGATCTTGTTGAAAGTCTATGAGGAGTAGTCTCATGAGGGTTTTGAGGGGTCCCTTGAGGAGTATTTAAAAGAGTAGAAGTAGCAAATGAAATTTTAACTTTTGTGTACCTTTTATATACGGGCTTGGGAGACCGTTTCCTCTTCAAACCACTACCATTCGTTTTCTCAACTCTTTTTTCTCCGCCACCCATGAAAATAAATGTTGATGTACAGTTTGGGTTTTTTGAGGGGTCTAGATCATCTTTCTCGAGTACCGAAAAAGTGTGACCAGAGGGCTGAGTAGTAGCAGGATTAGAAGAAGCACTGGTGTTCGAAGTCCCTGCCGTCTCAGAGTGCTTCTTGATTGGAGGCCATCGACCATAGTAGGTAGTTTTGACAATTTGCAATGGCTTGGTCTCCTCGTCTATTACCGGCGGCTCTTCTCTCTTCGACTCTCTTACCTTTGTTAAACCAATCCCAGATCTTGTACTTATCAGGTTTCTCATGCTCCTTAGGCATGAGCTATGGAAGAAAGTATTTAGAAAAGTATCAAATTTGTTTCTCTCTCTAACTAGATGGTTCTCTTCTATCACTCTAGAGTTATGAAAAGAAATAACTTCAAACTGATAAATGATTTAAGTATTTACAGACAGATGTTTGGGCTTCCAAAAGGTGTGAGGACCCAAGTAAGTGAAGAGTTGTTTCTTAGGTTACAATCACCTAGGAAAAGTAAAGAGTTCTATAGAAGATAGCCGTTATACTTATGATTTGAAGTGGATACGCGTACATGAGGATAAGAGTTCTCTGACATACATAATCACATAAAAATCCTTTCGAAAGGCATACACACCTATGTCAGAATCCGAGTGACACATAGATTTGAAGTAGAGCATGCGTTGTGTTGTCTTTTGACATTTGGATTTGAAGCCAAACATGAAACGCGTGATCATGAGCTTAACAATATGGTTAGTGATGACATTGTTATGATAAGATACATGGGGAAAAGAAGGTAAAACGTCTCGGAGGGCCTTACGTTATTTTCGTCCTCGTTCGAATATCTTCACAAGGACTTGGGGGCTACTGATAAGGGGAAAAATATTTGGAAGAATAATTCAATTGGTTAAATAAATAAAAGGCTTATAAAGAAATCCAACAAATGTATGGAGGGGGGCTAATGTAATAAATAATAATTATGGCTGAGATTAGTAAAGTAGTACGGTCATGTGACCATAAAAGAGGGTAATCATGTAATTTATTGACTCACTCGTTATACTATATAAAGAAATACCTCTTTTTAAAAAAATGGACCAATCCGTGCCGTTTTTTAATCTAGTTTTATTGTGTTATCTTTCTAGATATTCTCCTCCGAACATAGCTTAGGCAGATAACCCCTTTAAGAAATCTTTGGAAGTATCAGATTGTAGCTCACGACATTGAAGAACCTTCTGTGATTTTAACAGACAAATATTTAGCGATGATACATTCTTTAAAAATAGTATTCCCTAAGACAATGCACACGCGCTGGAACATAAACCAAAAAATTCAAGGGAATAATATGGAGTATTTCCCTAATAAAAGCGATCATGCGCTGTTTGTGTCTGCTTGGAAAAAAATAGTGTGCGCAGCAATAAAAATTGTATTTGATCACACTAGGTTGAGATGCACGGTGACTACAAAAACTATCATCTTGCAATCATGTCCACTAAAAAGTTTTGGCTTGAAAAATATATTGATAAATTTGTGGTTTGGAAAACAAACAAGTTCATGCATTTGGGATATGTCACGACTAATCGGGCCGAGAGCGCTCATTTTGACCTGAAGCATTACCTACATATGTCCAAACTTAACTTCAAGTTATTTTGCGCGAGGGTGCATTCAATCGTTGAACTCCAATATTGTGAAATAGATATTTATTTGAAAACGATCTTTATATAAAACAACATAAATTGGATTCAAAGTGTTCGACCAAATCCGAGGTAAGGTTTCCAGCACAACTCTAGACCGCACTCCTCGTGCAGACTCAAGCTCTACGCAGACCTAATCGTGTGGACTCAATTTCTATGTGGACCTGATTGACAATGAGTCCCAACATACTAGCACAGTAACCGTAAGCCTCGTCTCGCGGGACCGTGACCAAATTAAAAGTCTTACCGCCTTTGGTTGTTCAAGTCCCACATACATAGCACATTATAATGTGCATTATGCCTAGAGAACTGCGTTGTTGTAAATCCAAGAGTAAGTAACAAAACATAAAAAAGTTAAACTTGAATTTTGGTAACTATAATAGCTTAATATTTGCATGACCAACAAGGACGTTGAACGCATCGTGCTCATTGTAGTCCGGGAAGAGCAGTACTTTGTTGCATGCCAAAAATGCAAACACGTTTGTTTACTCCTCCGTATGAATGGCATAAACTACCTCCTTATCAAGAACAGTTTTCTCAAAGTTTCTTGTAACATTTTTCCGAACGGTAGCGGATGGTGGAGGTGGTGATATATGCGCCAATGACGGTAAACTATGTGAATATGGTGGTGGTGGTGATATATATGTCGGTACTACATGTGATTATTAAGGTGGAAAAACATGTTTAGATTATCGACCAGCATCCAGATCAAATGTTTTGTCTACTAATTACCATTCCTATGAGCATCATGAATGCGATGCCACAACCTTTCATTATGCTCCTTTAACTACTCCTCCATGGATGTTTGGCCACGTTTTTTGTGCTCAGGCCATCTCAACTTCGATTGAGTTTACAATGGAGATATTGTTTCCAGGGTGAATCGCCCTCGATCGGGGGAGACTGTCCTTTTTAAGACCATCAGTCTGAATACTGAAATAAACAAGGAAAAAAATATTAGTAGCAAAAATGCGTAAATAAACTAAATTGCTATTAACACATGAAAAAAGATTATTAACTAATTAAATTAGGTAAAAACTTCAACAATTTTTTTTAAAGAAAGGAAAATAATTTTCTAAAATATAAGTTGAATAAAAATAAAAATAATTATTATTGGCCTATGCACCTTCGGTGCACAACACATGCACCGATGGGTGCAAGTATTAACCACCATACCAATGTTTCCTATGGTGGCATCATCTTTATGGTGCTTACGCACCAATGAGGTGGTTGGCCTCACCCCATCGATTCGACCATTTTTCAGTCGATTGGGGCAAGAAAAAGACCAAAAAAATCAGTTATATATCACCATGAAATCTCTACTATAAATCCTAAATTTGAAGCACTAAATCCAACTCATCAAATTCACACAACAACCGATCCAAATCAAGAAAAACTAACCTAAAATCAACAACCCAAATAGAGATTGAAAATAAAGAAAACAGATTACATCGATGGGTAGTTGAGGAGATTGACTTTCGTTTCTATCCATCATGATACAAAATGAAAGGAGAATGAGGTGGAAGAGGAGCACGCCAAAATTTTGGATGGCTTGATTCTAGAGAAAATAAATGAGTATGTAGAAAAAAGTGAAAAAAACTGGAAGAATTTAGAGTTTATGTTTTTAAAATAATGATAGATATGGTTTAAAAGAAAAATTATCTTTAAATATTTCTAAAAAGTATTTTGATAAAAAAAAAAGGATTTACTCTAAATGAGCATGAACTCAGTATTTGACGAAAATACATTCGTTTTTGGCCGGAGTATTTGCCTTCCTTTTCCAAATAACTATACATGACTTATTAAATAAATATTTTATTTTATTTTTATACTGTTTATTTATTGAAAAACTAAATAACTCAGTAAAACTAATATTAATATTTTTATTGTCGATCTAAATCGGTTACCGTAGATTCGGAACCTATTAAAGTGGTAACATTGTGATATAGAGTTCTATAGAATTGGTTCATGTTTTGACACGTCGTGTGTTGTGTGAATTTATTCCATATAAAAGTCGACGAGAATAATGGGCTTGAAAATAATGGGTTACGTTGACAAACTTCTTATCACTAATTTTACACCAAAATATTTTATATTGTTTATTGTTTATTAAACAAAAAACAAAGTATTATTCATTTTTTTTTCATTACGTTTTTTCTATTGTTATATAACCTTTTTCTTTCCTGTAAAATATTTAATTCTTTAATACTATATATTAGTTAAAAAATATTATATTACAATTACAAATACTATATTCGAGATTTTGGTTTAAGTATTTTAGAATATTAAAATATTCGTTCAACTAAAAAATTACAAAACTATAATTACAAATATTATATTATAATTACAAATATTATCTAAATATTTAGATTTTGTTCGGAGGTTTTCATGCAAGGTTTTGCCATGGCCAAGACATTTCTGTAATTCAGATTAAATTTTTAGACCATCCAAAGTATTTTCGACATGCTAATTCAATAATTCTGTCTATTTCCCTTACGGTCTTTTGCTTTTATAATTTAATCCAATCTATTCGGAAACAATCCATTTTAATCATTCAAACGAACTTTACTTGAACGTATATGAAATTGATACATAAGTCATTCGAAGGTAATTCATTCAAAAGCACACAAAACTACTACACAAGTCATTTGAAGGTAAACAAGATTAATATGCAAGCCATTTCAAGGTTATTCATTCGAATGCAACTAAAACTAATACAAAATCCATTCAAAGGAAATTCATTTAACGGAAATCTATTCAAAGGAAAATAAAATTAATACACAAGCCATTCGAAGGTAATCCATTCAAATACAAACAAAATTAATGCACAAGCAATTTGAAAGCAATCCATTCGAAGGTAAACAAAATTAATACACAAGCATTTCGAAGGTAATCCATTCGAAGGAAAACATAATTAATACACAAGTCATTCGAATGTAATCCATTTGAAGGAAAATAAAATTAATACAGAAGCTATTTAAAGTTAATCCATTCAAAGGCAAACAAAGTTAATACACAAGTACACTTTAAACAAATTTCTAAGGCAACAGTGGTAGATTAATAATAATTCATACATCTCGTTAAAACCTCCCCAAGCCACCTGAATATGAAGGAATATGACCCCAAATATTTACATTAAACAAAAATAAAGTAAATATTTACACATTTTACTCAAGCTGATATCTCAAGTGTTCGACGTTCCATTGATGGCTCAGTGGACTTCCCTCTTAATCAACCAACTGATATGTCCCCCACTTAATTTTTATTGAAAATAAAGTAATCTAGTCATTTGTCTGCCGGCCCTTCTATTTTTTTTGCGACCCATCATTATAGTTATGTTCACAACCTCTATCGTTTCGTTAGTTTGAGGATAAAAAATGTGAGGATAAACAATAGTGAATTTATCTAGATGTAGAAAATATTTTGATGTCTCTATTTTCGAATTGAGGACCATAATCTATTGTAATACTTCTAGTTATTTCAAACCTACAACAGATTCCATTGGGACTACTGGTACATGTATTTCATTTCCAAACCTTTTGCACGGATTAAACCGCTTAACTAACTCTTTAACATTCATCATGATGGATAGCCAATAATATCATGCTAGTAAAATCCTTATAGTTAGACTTTGGTAGCCACAATGGATGAAGCCTTCTCTATCATGTAACTCAGATAAAATTACTTGGGACTGATCGGATCTAAGGCAATGCAATAAAGGTCTACTAATATATTTCTTATAGAGGACCCCTCTTAAACCCAAAAACCCGTATGCTTTAAACTTCAATTTATTAGCCAAGCTTTTGTTCTCGGGAAGGCTTTTTTTAATAATGAATTCTTGGATCTCATGCCTCCAATCTTAGCTTGTTATTGTAGATACTTGAAAAGTTTTCTCAGTCCCAACTCCTATTCTGAGGTTTGTTGTTATGGAAGGGAACTTTTGTACAAAATCTAAGGATATGCCTCGGTGTGTTCGATAGTTGTTAAAGAATCGACCATTGAATTTTCAGATTTTGGCACATGCTCATACTTTACAAATTTATATAAGGCAGAAGTTTCTCTTAATACTTGCAAATATTTCACTAACTGATCTTTCATCGTTTCAGATTGTCCATGAGATTGATTCTTGAGCAGTTGTGAGTCGTTTATCAATCAGATTCTTTTGGCACCGCATATTTGGGCGAGCCTTAAACCAACTATTGTTACTTCGTACTTACCTTTATCGTTTGATGCCTTAAAACCAAAATTGTATCACTTGGTACATTGAGTCTCCAATGGGGGAGAGTAAACAAATTACTGTCCCCCAATCCATCATATTATATCCTTCATCTGTTTAGATTGCCCATTATTTTCTATACAAAGATTCTACATAGGGTCGCTCTGAATGAAACTCAAACAAGAAGTCTGCCATAGTTTATGCTGATTGTTGTTCAAAAAGAAAAATTGATATCATAATCCCCCAATTCTATAGACCATTTAGTCATCCGACCCGATGCATCTGGTTTTTGTAGCATACCTTTAAATGGAAAAAAAAATTCAAACAGTGATGAAATATACTTGAAAACAGGGCCTCATTTTTCTTCTAACGATATATATATATATATATATTCATCATCAACAAAATCTTTCTTACATAGTAAAACGAGTGAGGGTAATTGTCAACTTCCCAGACTAACACTACACTTACTAATGGTCGTATACTGCCAAGTATACATAGAATCTCTCTCTCTCTCTCTCTCTCATTACCGGTTTAAATAGAGTTTTGGCGAAAAATAGATTCTTCTTGATTTCGATGAATTCCTTATTGCAACTTGGGGACCAGTTAAATTTCTTGGTATTTCTTAACACTTGGAAGAATTACGCACACTTATCTGATGACCTTAATATGCACCTGTTTAAAGTTGCCAGCCTTCCAGTTAACACCTAAACCTCTTTTGTGCATTTGGGACAGGCTATAGTCATTAATGTATCTAATTGTGTTTGGTCAGCTTGAATCTCTTTATCATTTATAACATACCCCCAAATACTTTCTGAAACGTATGTTAAAAGTGCATTTCTTCAGATTTAAATTTAAATTGATGGCTTCTAAATTATAGGAAGTTTGTTTGAGGTCAAGAAAATGATCATTTTCCCTTAGATTCTTTACCATCATCTCATCAATATAAACTTCTAAATTTCTCCCAATCTTATTGACAAACATTGTGTTAACTAAATATAGGTAAGTAACCCTAGTATTCTATAAACCGAAAGACATCGGATTATAATAGTGTAGCCTCTATCAATGATAAATATAGTATGATATTGGTCCTTAAGATCCATTTGTATCTAATTATACCCAGCAAATGCATCCATAAAAGATAAAAACTTATTTCCATAAGTGGAATCTATCAATTGATCTATTTGAGGGACAAGTAAAGGATCATTGGGACCTGCTCTATTGAGGTCTATCAAATAAATACACATTCACCATTTTCCATTTTTAGGTTTTACGAGCATTGGATTTGCAGTCCATAGTGGGTATTGCGATTCCCGAGTATGCCCCATCTTTGTTAGCATGTCTACCTATTTAAGAATAACTTTACATTTTTCTTAATAAAAATATATTATTCTCTATATCGCTGAGACCATGTCGGATTGCACAGATAAATTATGGAAAATGATGTTAGATGGTACATCTATTACATCTTTATTACACCACGCGAACACATGTAAATTATTATATAAAATTGATAATAGTTTTTCTTTCAATTTTGATGGAAATTTAGTTCCAATTCCGATGATTTTCCTATATGCAAAATTTTGCACTTCAACCTCCTTAATAGGAATAACTGCACTATGAGTATCTCTTGGATCTTCTCTTTCGCTTGGATCCAAATAGAATTCTAGTAAATGTTATTATATTGTTATTCTCACATTTTCCAAAGACTTTGGAGCAAGAGTAGTAACATACCTTTCCCTAGCGACATTTTGACTGCTCCAAAGCATCCTTACTTGGCCTCCAACAACATATTTCAAACATTGATGAATCAATGATGCAATTGTATGCATCATTGATAGCCACGATCTACCAAAAATGGCATTGTTAGGGGTCGGACAATCAAAAACTAAAAACAAATTCCCATAATCTTTTTAAATGACCATATGCCCAAGATAGTTTCCTCTTCGAATTCGTTCATACCATGAGAAGAATTTCTTGTAAACCCTACTATGGTTATGTTCGATTGGAGAGTAATAGATGGGTTCTTCATTAACCTGTAGGTGGACAAAAATAAAATATTAGGTGAACTTCTCGTGTCAATCAAAATCCTTCAGATTTCTAGTCCCTTAATAGAAGCCCCAATTACCACAACATCTTAATGTGTCCCCGCGACACATTCTCATAAAAAACTATGAATGGAGGTGGATTTTGGTACAAATGAGTACATATATATCCTTTTACATGTGTGTTCAGGCTAACCACGTTCCTTTTCCTGGACCAACTTGAATGAGCTATCACTGTATCCCTCCCGAAAATAGTCAATGACTAAAAGAATTGACACAACGTGGAGACCCTTCCACCATTTTTAGAAACCATATTCACTCGACCCCAATCCGGATCATGATCCAATTATTCTTAATTGGTATCGAACTTCCCAATCATCACCATCTTACTTTTATGTCTGGGAGATTCTATGGCTTGCCTTCGGATAACAAGTAAATTATTTAGCACCCCACTCGTGTTTGGCTGTGATTTGTTACCCGCTTGACTATTACCCACTTGTGATTCAACAAAGGTGGTTACCTTTCTATTTTCAATTAGCGATTATATTTCTTTCTTCAAAGTAATACAGTCCTAAGTATCATGTCCCATATAATTGTGATATTTACAAAATTGTGTGCTTTGATTTCCTCTTGGAGTCTTGATGGGTGGAGGACTTTAGAATTTCACAAAATTCTTTCACTAGACAGAAATAATTGTAATATTTTTAATCAATTATGTAAAATAACTAGGTTATACCCATTGATTTCATTTTTGTCTAAATTACTGCCCTGAGGGGATTGGCTCGATCAAGTTTGATGAGAACCTTATCCAGAGTCCCTCAGATGATTGCTAACGGTAGATTGTGATTGGCTACTATCTTGTTAAAGAAGGGTTGAAGTTTCCTTTAGATGTTGATGAGGTTGTCTTAATCTTTTAGTTTCATCTATTGTGATTTGCTTTCCAACTTTGTTCAACAAACCATCCTAAGTCATTATTTTTCTTACGAGAAACTGCATCAGCCAATTTACCAGCTAACAACCCTTACCTAAGTGCAGCTATAACTACATGTTCGAAGCAGTACGCCAATCCATTATTAATATTCACAAAATATTATGTGTAATATTTTAAAGATTCACTAGGTTGTTACCAGCAGTGATTATAGTATCCCAATTTTCTCTAAGCTCTTTCCTCCCCCATAAAGTGTCTTTAGAAGGCCATCCAAAATATGTCAAATTTGTAGATCAAGCCTTGCTTATTCTATTATACCACTTCAAGGCGCTATCCTTGAAAGTTTGAGAAAAAACTCCATTAATTTTCTATCATCGTCAAAGCTCATCATAAAAATCTTGAAATTCTCAAGATGATCATCCAAATCTTGGCTCCCATCATATTTGCAGGCAAAGGCAATTCCCTCCAATTGTGTCCATGACTAAACATATGATCCTCATTAGAGGTGGAAAAATCTGAGTCTCAGATTGAGCGGATAGTTGATCACTCAAAAAGAAATATATGTTATCATCAACTGACCGTTTTATCTTTCCTGGATATTTTTTATTTTGCTCATTACCCTTTCAGTAATTTTTCTGTAATAATCATGCTTATTTGATGTATGGTGTTTATTCAAATGTTTCTTAAATCTAAGTTTTTCTTTCTTTTTCCTACGATAATGATCACTTCTCGAAGAGGATGGGGGGATTTTCGACTCTGTTGTAGAGCCCTCAGTAGACTTCCAAGCGTTGGAATATTGTTTAGATCGGTTTTTTTATAATCTTGTTGGGCTTTAGAGGATTGGTCATCTTGGCATCGCTTTGGATTATGTTGGAGAATATCATATGGATCATCAAAGTTTTAGTATTCAGATGGAATATTCCTCTTTAGATTCTTCTCAACCTCATTGTAGGCTCTCAAAGCCTCAATGTATTTTCGCAAGTGATCTCGCTCTTTTTGCATGTGAAGCTTTTCTTCAGTTTTGTTATTCACATTCTCCTCTTAAATTCTAATTTCCTCATTCTCGAGAATATAGGCTGAGAATATATTCTAATAATATACTAATATACAATAATAGTGTATACTTTACCATAATAATGTATATAATATTTTATAATTGACTATTGACTACAATAAACTATGTAGTCAAATATCTTCTATTATTTCCATTAACACTCCCCCTCAAGCTTGTGCGAAAGTACTTGAAGTGCAAGCTTGATCGAAAGGCTAAAACAAAATCACACTCCTCCTCAAGTTGGAGCATATATATTAAGCATGCCTAGCTTGTTGCAAATATAATTAATACGTGATCCATTGAGGGCTTTTGTGAATATATCTCCTAACTGTTCTCCTGTTTTGACATATTCTGTATGAATGAGATTTTGTTGAATCTTTTCGCGGATAAAATGACAATCAATTTCAATATGTTTTGTTCTTTCATGAAAGACAGTAATAGACGCAATATGCAACGCCGCTTGATTATCACACCATAACTTTACAGGCATGGTAGTTTTTATGCCAATATCATTCAACAATTGAGAAATCCAAATTATCTCACAAGTAGATTGAGCTATGGCTCTATATTCAGCTTCCGCACTCGATCTTGATACAACATTTTGCTTCTTACTTTTCCAAGATACTAAGTTACCCCCTATAAATACACGGTAACTAGTGGTTGATATTTTATCAGCTTTAGATCCAGGCCAATCTGCATCTGCAAAACACTTTATATTAGTATGACCATTACTACCATACCCCAATCCGAGTCCAAGAGCTGATTTGAGATAACACAAGATATGTTTTCGTGCTGCCCAATGATTAACCGTTGGTGATGACATGAATTGACTCACAATACTAACTGGATACGCAATGTCTGGTCGAGTTACTGTAAGATAATTAAGTTTTCCTACCAATCGACGATATTTTTCAGGATCACCAAATAATTCTCCATCATCTTTTAGTAGATACAAATTAGGAACCATCGGTGTATTACATGGTTTTGCTCCTAACTTGCCTGTTTCCATAATAAATCGAAAACATATTTTCTCTGCGATATGTATATACCTTTCTTGCTTCTTGTTATTTTCATTCCCAAAAAGAACTTCAATGCTCATAAATCTTTTGTTTGAAATTTTCAATGTAGAAATGTTTTGAGTGAAAAAATTCCTTCACTGTCACTACCAGTAATGATGATGTCATCAACATACACAACCACAAGTATAATACCGTTTCTAGAACTTTTATAAAATACATAATGATCACAACTACTCTTATTTAGCCCAAATTCATTGAGTGTCTCACTAAACTTGCCAAACTAAGCACGTGGACTTTGTTTTAACCCATATAAGAATTTTTACAAACGACATACCTTTCCTCTCTCCTCCTGAGCAATAAACCCAGGTGGTTGCTCCATATACACTTCTTCTTGGATATTTCCATCTAAGAATGCATTTTTTATGTCTAACTAATGCAATAGCCAATCATTTGAAACTGGTAAAGAAATAAATAAACGAATAGAGGTAAACTTTGTTACCGGATAAAATGTCTTAGAGTAGTCAACACCATAAATTTGAGCGTGTCCTTTTTGTGATTGTTGTGTTTGTTGTGGTTGTTGGTTACAGTTCCACTTTGTATGACCGAATTCATGACAATAGAAACACTTTATATGACTGGGATTTCAAAAACCACATCTTAATCTATTTTCTTCCATCAGATAAAATTAAGAACGGGTATGAAAAAAGGTTGTAAAAACCCTAAAACCTTAAAGGGCTTTGATACCATTTAAAAGTATAATTTTTTTTTATTATTGGCATATAATAATGTACAGCCTAAAGCCACATATATATATATATGCTGAGAATATATTCTAATAATATACTAATATACTATAATAATGTGTAGTCTACCATAATAATGTATATAATATTTTATAATTGACTATTGACTACAATAAACTATGTAGCTAAATATCTTCTATTATTTCCATTAACAGTTTGTATCTCATGATCCACCTCCAAAGAATTTTGAAGGCTAATATTTTGCATCAGGTTTTGGATTTTCCTCTCTGGGCACCTTGTCTCCCTCTATGATTGCTAATTTGATAAGGATTAAATTGATTTGGGGGTATTTAAGTGATGTAAAAGAGGAATATTAAATATGAGATGAGAAGTATGGAATAATAGAGCGGCTATATTTAATCTTTTAGAGAGTTAAATTCCAACCCTCGTAGATGCTATCTGCAAAAGCTATTATAGTATGATTTTTATTTAATGGGTCTAACAGGTTAAATCAGGGTTATGGGCCAAACCCAAAGACCTAAAATCTCGTTTACCATTATCTATTTATATATTTTATATAAGGTAATAAATAAGAAAGTAGTAAATACACTTACGGTGAAATAATTAAGTCAAAAGGTGAAAATGTAGTGTTTTCTTTGGGTCGGGATTAACCCTCGAAGAATTCTGACCCTTCAAAGATAGACACTTCAAGTATTTCAGACCCTATCAAGACTATCATGCACAAGACGATTCACAATCTTTGGAATACAAACCGGACATGCAGTTTTTTAAATAAAATAGAAAGGATTAAATGTTTTTCATTTATATCACTACTTTTTAAATCAGGGTTATGGGTTAAGGGTCGGAATGGTGGAGTCGTCGTAAGACAATCCACCATTGACAATAGTGGACTATTTCAGGTAATTAATATTTACCATTGTAGTGGTAAGACAATGAGGATTTTTCGAGCAAAAATATAGAAGACTAGCCGAGTTAGCTTCAAGAACTGCAATAGCTCGAGATAATTATTTTTTTACCATGCTCAAGATTAAGTTTTTTTTGTTATCTGATCTTAATTTTAGATTAGGACTTAACTGTTAGTCACTTTTGTCAATCGACATTTCTCAAAATGTCAAATGCAAAAGTAACTGATAGGTAAAAAATCCTTTGCATAATCTATATTATTTTAACTCAATTTTTACTCCATTTAGTGTTGGTAAAATATTACGCAGGATGAACCAAGACATTTTCTAGACTAAATTACTCCAAAGAAGGCTGAAACTTACGTGATACAACCCTATTATAATTTGAGATCTAATGTTCATGAATATGATACAGAGCAATATAATAATTGTTACTCATAAACAACCTATAGAGAGAACCCGGATTTTTCCCACTGGGTATCCAAAATTTCAATATTGTATTGTTTACAACATTAATTTCAACACATAACGAGCGAAGACAATATAAGTTATTTTTTATATTTTTTTCTTTACCCATAATTGTGAGAATTATATGGTTGAATTATCTCAATGAAAAAATTGGAAGCATATTCCAAACTAATGTACGAGTAGATTCGTTCCTCGGATTGAAGTCAATAGAAAACTTAAACAACTGATACAAAAACGAGTCCATCTTTCTTGCAAGACATATCTCAGGTTAATAATCCCAACTTTCGTAATGATGGAAAGGTTACACATTGCAATTAACACGTCTCTAAGGGTAAACCCATAGGAATTTAACAATCGAAGTGTTAGCAAATTGATTGTCGATGATCCATAACTTATCATCAGTAAAGAAGAGAAAAACAACATCATCTTTATATGGAAAATGATTCGATAAGAGAGGTAAATGTAAAAAAAAGTTGGACAACTTTTTTCAAGTCTAAACGAGATTTAAATATTAGTAAAATTATGAGGATTATGAGTTTAATTTACGAGATTAGGTCCGACATGAATAGATTTAGAACTCGTCCCTAAAACGAGAGAAGGTCATTCGATAGTCTAATTTAAAGAAAGAGAAAATATTACCTTTATGGACTAAAGCCAGCAGAAGAGCACACAAAAAAACCATCAATGTTTAAACCATTATCCAAGATCAGATCTTCTCGTTTGAAAGAAACAACTAAATATCCAAGGGGAAGCAACAACGAATCATCTATCCTTAGTATAATAAAATACTACAAAAAATAAACAAATTTTGTTGAAAGTTCTCTTTAAAAAACATAAGTTAGACATGTTAATAGAAAAAAAATGAATTTAAAATGTGAGTTCGAAAAATCACTACCTTAAAAAAAGAGTTCTGAAAGTTGATTGAGTTAGACTCTAAAAAAATAAATGTTATATTTTTCTATTGAACTTGTATTAGTTAGTTTAGTAATTAAACGTACAGTGGGAAATGTTTTGCTCAAAACAAAAATTATTCTTGGTAATGGTCAAAACTAAAAATATATTTTTTTTATTATTGTTTTTGTTAAAATAATGTTAATGAAGGTCCCAAAATATTTATCAAAAATAATAATAATGAATCATTTCACATATTATAATTAATTATTTTTATACGTTGAAAAATAATTTACAATCGTAAAATTTGATCGAATTAATAAGTTTAATTATGTTTTAAACATATCTCTAATAATATATTTAGTGTTTTAAACAACTTTGTCGATTTTATTTTAGTCTGTCAATTTTTTTTTTTTGGGTTTTCCTAACCAGTAATTTTAGGTATCGGTAACTAAAACATTTATTACCTATATTTTGTTTAGTTTTAATTTTGAAGTACGATAGTGGTCAGTGGCGGAACCAGAAAATAATATAGGAGCTTAGTATGAATAACATATTCTTCGTTAATCATTTCGAAAACATGATCAAGCAAACCATATCTACTACGATTTTTGTTTTAACCGATCATGGTGTTATAAAAAATATTTTTTTCTGAAAATTTTATCAAACATTGATCGTAGCATTACAAACAACAAATATATTTCAATGGTTACATCTAACCACTTAAATCAATCATTCCTTTTATTATCTCTTACAAACTCGATTTTTTCAATGATAATATGTTTGAAAAAATATTCACAAATATTAGTACAGTTAGTTAAAACAAAAAAAAAATCATTCTATTTTAGTCAATCCAATGATAAACCTACTAACACTATGCATTAGTATTTTTTTATAGCTTTTTTAATTTAAATAATCAATAAAATATAACTTTAGTCTATTAATCTTTAAAAAAAATATTAAATAGGTTTATTATACACAATTATTCTTATATAACTCTTAAATTAAAGTAATTGATAAAATAAGCAATATTTAATTTAGTAATATTTTGTTCAATGATATTTTTTATAAAGCACATTAAAGTAATTAAAAACAAATAAATATTTTTTCGAAATTTTTTATTTACATTTACCTCAATAACATAAATTTTATTATTTATCTAGTGGGATATTTCTTTCGCACAGAAAGAAAACCAACTACACCCACTGCTGTTATTTAATAAAATCAAAATTGGAGGATGCTTATGTGAGGTTGAAGTGGGGTTAGGGGCTGCAGCCCCCTCGCCCTACATCACTCTGCCACTCGTAGTAGTTATTATTTTTGTTTGATATTAATAACTACATTGTTATTTAGTTTAATTCATTAATATATAGTTATTAAACTTACATTTTATTATATCATCAAAATAATAATTTTTTTAATATCATATTACTATTTTATTTTAAATAATTTAAAGCTATTTAATCAATATAGGTTGTTACTTTTTTTTAGGTAATTGTTACTATATTTTATGGATAAGAATAATATTCGAAATCTATTTCATAATTTTTTTAATTTTAAAAAAATTAAACTTTATAGAGCTAGATCATTGTTTGTTCAATATTATTTTGGATATGGCTAAATTGTATCCCTAATAATGTTAACCAGTCCCAAAAATAGAGAATTTTTGAATTTTTACTATTTTATCCTTACATCATGTTTGTTCACCCGTCGGGTCGCTTATATCTACTCGACGGGGATAAAAGGACATTTTTTGTACGCTTTTAAATTTGTCAAAAAATTGGGGATGATTATCCTTTTGTCAAAAATTTGATGCCGATGAGTCATCTTCCATTAGAAAAAAAATCCAGCTTCCTTGGACTTGATTGATATCTAGATAACCTTGACTTGCAATTGAAGAAAAGTTTTCCTATTTCACCTCTCTAAAAAGCAAAAAATACTAAGGCCCTTGAGTCATTGCTGCAACCATACTTAACATTGATCCTGAAAATAATACTAAAAAACAATAAATTGAACAGAGGGTAAATACAATTATATATGATATGATTATGAGTTTTATTCATTTGAACCACAGTAAAAGAATCATTCCGAATTACCCAAATTTTGTTATTCATGTTTGAGATACCATGATGAAAACCAATAGTTTTTAAGATTGTATTCAGTATGATATCTGGAATCATAGGGCCCTGAAATATTAGGAACTTTATATTGTCAGATTTGACAATAGATTTTGATAAGTGTAAATTAGATTAGAGGTTATTTAGGTAATTTTATGAGTGGTGTAATATGTTGAAGGTAAACGATAGAGAGATAATTGAGCTGGTTATTAAATGTTTAGAGAGATAAAATTCAATCACTCTCTTAAATGTTGTTCCTCAAAGCATTCATAGGATGATTTTGGGTTAATGAGCCGGGTTGGGGCATGGATATGGGCTAAGCCCAAAGACTAGGAAAGTTCATTAACAATTGTTTATTTATACATATTGTCAAATATAATAAGTTAAAAGTGCAGTGTCAGTATAGTTTATCTTAGGTTTAAATTTCCCACTCAAACAAATATGACCGTATCACTGTTTACCACATTAAAAATTTATGACCTCATCAGCTTTTAACCTCCTAATTGTGCTCTTGTTACTAACACCCCTAGCATTCTTTTAAAAAATTTAACAGTCATCTAAAATAGAGGGGTTAGGATCCTAAGACTAATTAGTAGTGATTGTTTTCCTTTTAAGAAGTTCTTTTTTGACCTTAGACTTATCTACTTTCCTTTTTTTTTCTCAATATGTTTCAAATGTTTCTTATTCTTCCTATATCATAGAGAGTCTTGGAAACTTCCTATTAAATTATAATATGAAGATTACAATTCATGTTCATCATCAGATAAATCATGAATGCAATTGAATCTATTATGTAGCTCTATATAATGTAGAGCTTCTATGATTTCAGAGTTAAGACTTCATGTTAAAGTGTAATTTGGATATTACAATTCATGCTAGATGAATCATGAATGCAATTGAATTTATTACCTCGTTATATATAATGTAGAGTTCTATGATTTCAGAGTTAATCTCTTCAATTGATTTTTCTTTATTTTTTATTGGGACATTATTATCTTGTCTTTCAATTTTATTAGTACTGTTTTTTATATTAGTATTTTAACTAATTCTCATATTTCTTTAAGAGTTTGTTATTGGTAACTTCATAGCTACTCTTTTTTATCATCACATATTTTAGTTTAGGTGTCCATTTGTATGTTACGTTGGAAGGTAACTTGTTCTTCTCAACAATTTTTTGTCCTCTATCTATATTTGTATTTAATTCATGAGTCTTATTCAATTTGTTAATGTTCTTTTACATTAACTATTGGTATGACCAATATGGAAACACTTTAGACAGTATAATAGCATGTTCCCATATACAATGTATTTATTGTCCATCTGGTTTCCCGAATTGAATCTAGACTTTGTTACCACGAGTCTTGGATACATCAATTCATATCCAAGTCTGATAACAATTTTATTTAATTGTATTTTTTAGGAATCCATATATCTAATGGGTTACCTATTGTGTTCGTTATATTCTTAATAGTCTCCTTGTTATACAAAAACACTGGTAATTTTAGAATGTAACCTATACAGAGGTTATAAGTGATTATTTCTTTGGGTTGAAATCAGTGTCCCATTTAATAAGACGCATGAAATGTTGGCCAAATGCCAAACATTCAGTTTCCATAAAGTTTTGATGTCTATTAAGTGAGTAAGTGTTATGAAAATAGGTCATTTATCCCATATTATTAAATTGACTTCTCCATATAGTTTTAGTTTATCTAAGGATATTTGTACATGCAATTCTCATCAACTTAAGGAGAGTTTTTGTACAAGAGTGTTTTTGTACAAGAGTGACTCTAGTACAGTAAAAAATGAGAGACTTATCTTTGGTAGTAAAATGTACTAATTTGAAATCACATTTGTTGGCGATGTATACCTCCTCATGGTGGATTTCCTTACTGGTAATCGGACTCCTGGTAGCTTCTCTGTATGTCTTTCTATTGTTGTTATGCATATGAGCAGTTATAAATTTATGATTAAGATATGAGAATTGGTCTTCATTCTCTGTATATCTTTCTGTTTATATTCATTTTGCTATATAATCTTGTTCGTCTTATTATCATTTTAAGACATGCTTTTCACCATTGGTTGTTTTGTTTATATATTTATGAAGTAACTGGATTCTAGCGATTTCCACCATCATTTATTCTAAAGGAAATTAATCCTCAGACATGAGCTAAAGAAATCCGAAATCGTCAAATCCCATATTGATTTAGGGTTTCCTAATTTCAATCTTTAAGAGCTTCCAATGGAATCAATTTTTTTTGTTGGAACCAAATTAAATTAAGCTTTTCAAAGATTTGGATAATATTTTTATTTTTTATAAAAATATTATTTGCATTCTTTTAGAGATTTTATTTTATATTTTAGAGAAATTATTATATTAGTCAAAAATATTATTCTGTGGTTAAAACTGAATAATATCTTTGCAAACCATGGTTTTAGAATCATCACTTTATGAATCTTATGCTCAATTGATATAACAATCTCTTCGAATCTTTCGTACTGAGATGCGTCTTCAATACCATATTGATAGGATTTCAACCGAAAAATTTCTCCAAGACCTAATCTCCTTTCTTGAATACTTGATTCGATATAATTTACCTTGATAATCGAACAATTCGATGCAAAATAACTTCTTCTTATAAAACATGAACTGGATTCAGGGATGATTTTTTTTTATAGAAAATAAAAAGGGTTAGGAGGAAAAAGTCACCTCAAGAAAGAGGGTAATGTATCCTTTTACCCTATTCTTGAAATATAGTTTCTCCAAGTTATAAACCAATTGCCATCGATTTGTTATTTTTTTATAACAATTGTTATAATATTTTATGGATAACAATAATATTTAAAATCTATGATTATAGAAAGATATCACTAATTTTTTATTTTTAAGATTTTTTTTAATAGTAATCTATTTTTTTACCATTATAGAAAAAAAGTTTTAAAATAGTGATATGTTGTAAAACTGAATTTTGAATTTTAAGAAAGTCATTTTTAAATATTTATTTTTTTAGAAACAGTATATATAAAAGCTTATTTTTTAAGATCGTTCAAATTTGCATTTTTTTTTCAATTTGTTTTTAAGATATTGCCGTATTTAAAATTTAACAAATAATATTAATAATTGATTAATAAAATATTACACGGAATTGTCTTGGTTTTGGAAGATATAGGCCTCCAAGAACCTATTTCTGTTGCTTGAAAACTAGGCCATGGGCCTCATAGCCTTTGTTGATTTGCGAAGCCCCAAATCCTCACAGCCACACAATCCTCTAACCCTAGTATCTCAGCCTCTCTTTCGTCTGTCCTCTCAGATCTAGCCACAAACCGATTTCTGTTCTTCTCTCAAGAAATCTCTCATGCAAAGAACGATTTATGTTCTTCATCATGAAGAACAGAATCGAGCAAATCCCACATCAGTAAACCCACCTTCAAATTGTTTTCCTTCAAATCTAATTTCAGAGACTCGTTTCTTCGAAAATCCAACTTTCGAAAGGAATGAATCTCTGAATAATCCACTCAACGGAGGAAATGAGTCTTGCAAGCAGATGGTTCAAAGATCAAGATCGTATGCTGATGATGTAAAGACGGGAAGGGAGGCGCTTCCATCAATAGTCAGATCTGGTGAGGGTTTCCTGCATGACAAGGTGGAAGTTGGTGTTGAAGATGGATACACATATGTCAGGTTTAGCGAAGCAAATAAGCTTTCTCTCAATTCTTTATCTAAATTTACGTTGATTGCTAAATTCTCATATGGATGTCCTTTTGCAGTAGATTTTAGAACTTATATAGCATCTTTAAAGCCTGTAGGTAATTTCAGTATATATAAATGGGACTTTAGACATATCTTTGTGGAGTTTGAAAATATGGTAGATGTCAAAAATTTCTGGAAGTATAATGTTAGGTCAATAGGTCAGTTTACATTTAGGATTTTAAAATGGTCCCCAGATTTTAATCCCAAACGTGAGTCGCCGTTGACTCCCGTTTGGATCTCTTTTCCAAAATTGCCTGAATATATGTATAATAAAGATACAATTGAGAATTTAGCTAAGGCGATTGGCATGCCATTAAAATCCTGGTTACCTAGTAAAAATAGGGCTAGTTTTAATTGTTGTGAAGTTTGGACTGTAACAGATGTGTCTAGTATCCTTCCTCAAAGAATTTGGGTTAGTTTTGGGGATAAGAATGGTTATTGGAAGGATGTGGTCTATAAGAATAAGCCTTATTACTGTAAAAAAATGTAGACGTTTAGGTCATAACGATACTGCTTGTAAATCTGATGACTTAGAATTCAAGAAATCTCAGAATTTAAGAAAGATTGAAGTTAATACCAAGGATAAAAAGAATAATTCTATTTGGTTGCCTAAACATATAAACAACAAAGATTTAGTAAACAATATGCAATCTAATGTAGAGTTTATTTCTGGAAAAATGAATACTGTAAGTAATGATAATCTTGTTAATAGAGAGCATGTTATTAATAATGTATCTGATAAAACATTTGATAACATCATGAATAAAGATACTTGTAAACATGTTGAGATTGTCAGTGATATTGTTAAGCAATTTGCTTGTGAGAAGATTGATTCTAATGTGCCTGATAAGATTATGCCTTCTAATAATCTGATTGTAGCATCTGATAACGTGATTGATAATCAAGCGTTGCAGATAGGAAAATCATGTAGCAATAATAGGATTGATATTGTTTTGCATGAAGATTTGCATGATGATAATGTTTTGGATGATTGTAATGTTTTGGATGACTGTAATGTTTTGGATGATTGTAATGTTTTGGATGATTGTAATGTTTTGGATGATAATGTTATGCATAGTAATATGGTTTTGCATAGTGATATGGTAGTTAAACATCCTGAATTTAATGTTAAGGAACCTGTTAAACATATTGATAATCTGATTGTTTTGCATGAAGATATTTTTTTGCATGATGTTAATGTTTTAGATGATTGTAATGTTGGGGATGATTGTAATGTTATGCATAGGGTTTTTGATAGATACATGACAGTTAAACATCCTGAATCTAATGCTAAGGAACCTGTTAAACATACTAATAAAAACTGTGATGTTAGTGATAACAACTTAATTGTATTTAAGAATCTGGAATCTGGTGATGCTTTAGGAAAAGATATAGATAATGTAATTTTAACTGGTGATGGTAACATTTCTTTAGCATGTGAGCATATAGTTTCTGAGGTTGATAATAACATGTCTTTAGGTGATTCTAACTCGCATGCTGTAATTTGTGATAATAATTTAATAGCATTCAAACATTTTGATTCTGGTATTGTGTCAGAAAAAGATATAGAAAATGTAATTGAATCTATGAAATTTAATAATCCTTTCAATGCTTTATTGAATGAAGATGTAGATGATTTGATTGATTCTGAAGTTCCTAGAAATAGATTGAGCCTTTCTCCTAGTTCACATAAAGGGAATAATTTAGGTGGAAATTTAAGTTTGCCTGCTTCTCCTAAAAATAAGAAAAACAAGCCTTCCTTGAATAGTCTCCTTAGAAGATCCTCTAGGAATAAACTTGTAATTAAAACCAGAAACTCCAAAGGACCTTTTGGATCCTCTAAATAATACTTATAATGAATTTTAAAATGTTAAATTGGAATGTTAGAGGAGTAGGTAACATTAAAACACTTAGAAGAATAAAGAATCTAACTAAAAAGCATTTTATTAATATTTTAGCTTTGCAAGAACCTATGGTAGCAGTAGATAAAAGTTTAGAAATTTGTTCTAAGTTAGGTTTTGAGTCTGTTCAGGCAAATATAAATAACAAAATATGGATCTTATGGAGAAATGGTTTTAAAATTGATTCCATTGATAATTTTGAACAGCTTCTTAGTGCTAGGGTTAGTCATTCTGCACATAGGGAGGTTGTTTTGCTTACTGTTGTGTATGCTAAGTGTAACATTAGTCTTAGATTATCTTTGTGGAATCAGCTTAGGAATATATCCATTGTTAAGTTTCCTTGGTTTGTTGTAGGAGACTTTAACTCTATATCTAATACTAGTGAACAAAGAGCATGTAATAATCTGCATACTAAAAGTTTGGATGATTTTAATGAAATGATATTTGATTGTAAGTTAGAAGACCCTGGTTATGTAGGTTCTAATTTTACTTGGACTGATAAACATAAATGGAAAAGGTTAGATAGATGCCTATATAATGAAATTTGGAGGAATACTTTTAATGTCACAAGGGTGGATCATCTGGCGAGAACTTGTTCTGATCATTCACCCTTGTTAATAACTATTTTAAAACAAACAAGTTTTCAAAAAACATCTTTCAGATTTCAAAATATGTGGTTAAAACATGATGATTTTATCAAAACTGTTGAAAGTAACTGGTTTATACCTTTAAATGATTCTTCTGATATGTATATATTTTGGTCTAAACTTAAAAGATTAAAAAAGCATTTGCAAATTTGGAATAAGAATGTATTTGGTAACATTTTTGTTAACTTAAACAAAGTTGAGAGTGAAATAAAACTTGCTGAAATTGTGCTTGAGGAAAACAATTGTATTGAAAACCAAATGAAACTACAAGATTTGAATACTACTTTGATAAATTTGCTTGAAAAAGAAGAAATTTACTGGTATCAGAAAAGTTATGTAAATTGGACAACTGAAGGTGATAGTAACTCCTCTACTTTTCATAATTATGTTAAGAAAAGGAAAGTTAAGAACAGAATTAATGGAATTTTAGAAAATAATAATTGGATAGAAGATGAGGAATTGATTGGTCTCTCTGTTGTTGATTATTTTACAAATTTGTTGAACAAAACTTCTCTTTTGCATGATCTGCCTATTATTAGAAACATTATACCTGAAATTTTAACTGAACAAAGTAATGTAAGTATCTTGAAAGAACCTACACTAGAAGAATTATATGATATTATTAGATCCCTTAATAAAGACAGTGCCTCTGGAGTTGATGGTTTCAACTCCAGATTCTATTTTGCTTGTTGGTCTATAATTAAAGATGATTTGCTTAATGCTGTTAAAGGATATTTCTTGAGTTCAGATATACCTAAAGGTGTTTATTCTACTTTAATTTGTCTTATACCTAAGGTTAGGTCTCCCAAATATTGGACTCAATTTAGACCTATTAGCTTGTGTTCTGTGTTTAATGTGATAATTTCAAAACTGATTCAAAGAAGATTAGCGAAGCTTCTCCCATTAATAATTTCAGATGAACAATGTGCTTATATTGACAATAGAATGATTCAGGAAAATATTTTAATAGCTCAGGAGATAGTAAAGGATTTGAATAGGAAAACTAGAGGAGATAATCTTATTTTAAGCCTTGACATGTCAAAAGCCTTTGATAGACTTGAGTATAGGTTTATATATGAAGTTATGTCTGCTTTTGGTTTTAATGATCTAGTTATAGACTTAATTAGAAAATCTATAGAACATATTTCATATTCTGTTATTACTAATGGGAAGACTTCTTGCTACTTTAAGTCTAAGAATGGTCTTAGGCAGGGTGATCCTCTTTCACCTTGTCTATTTATAATTGCTGAGGAGCTTATTATTAGGGGTATAAAGATGTTGGTTGGTCAACAAAAGATTAGGGCCTATAATATGAGAAGTAGCTTAAATATTAGTGTTCTAGCTTATGCTGATGATATAATATTATTTTTAAATGGTTCATTAGCTGGTGTTAGAAATTTATCTAGTTTCTTAGATCTATATCAAAATCTATCTGGACATCTATTGAACAAAGACAAATCTACTTTCTTAGCTTCTTCAAAAATGAGTAGAAATAGATTAGAACACCTTAAGGACTTCTTAGGTTTTAAGCTTTCAAAATTACCTTTTACATATCTAGGTATCCCGATTCATTCAAATAACTTTGCTGAACATTTTGAGTGTTTAATAGACAAGGTTAAGGATAAGATTCATGAATGGAATTCTAAACATATTTCTTTTGGTGGAAAGATAACTTTAATTAACTCTGTACTCATGTCCTATCCTATATATTACTTGTAGTAAACAAAATTGCCTTTAAAAGTTATTACTAGATTTAATAAGTTGTTAAATAAATTTTTGTGGGGTTGTAATGAGAATAGCAGAAGTCTTATTTGGACTAGTTGGGCTAGTTTATGTAAGCCTTTTAAGGAGAATGGTCTTAATTTTAGAAGCTTAGAGGATATTCAATCTGCATTTGCTTTTAAATTATGGTTCTCTTTTAGAAGTAATAAATCTTTATGGTCAAAGTTATTACACTCTAAGTACTGTAATAATATTCATCCACTGCAAGCTAGATTAAGGAACACTGATTCAAAAGTTTGGAAAAGAATGATGGAAATTAGATTAGAGGCTGAGAAGCATATTAGGTGGAGGATAGGTCAGGGTAATATAGATTTTTGGTTAGATCAATGGAGTGATATGAAAGCTTTAATCTTATTAACTGATGTTAATTCTAGGTATTATCAGCAAACAAAAGTGAATGAATATATAGTTAATAATACTTGGAATATCCCTAAACTTCAAAGTAGCTTGCCTTTACAGTATGTTAACAAGATTATTAAAACACATATAGACCAGAATGTTATGGACTCAGTTATTTGGAAATTGTCAAATGATGGTTCTTTTAAGTTAAAAGATACAGTCTTAGAGTTAAGACAGAAACATCCTACATCCATAATCAAAGATAAAATTTGGAACAATCTTTCACCTAAAAAATGTTCTTTTTGTCTTTGGAGGGTTTTAAATAATCTAATTAGTATAGATACAATCCTGCAATCTAAAGGTTTTCAACTTGCTAGTAAATGTGTACATTGTGATAACATTGAGTCTTTATATCATGTATTTGTTTCCTGTGATACTGCTTGGATTGTGTGGAATTTCTTTGCTGATAAATTTAATATTAAGATAGGTAGACACATGACTATTAATCATATTGTGAACATATGGTTTCTGTCAACTGTTAGAAGAGTTCATGTTAGGACTGTATTGCCATCTATGATTATCTCGAACATTTGGAAGGCTAGAATTAAGTATAAACACAGTAATATTTCAACATCTCATAAACAGATTGTGAGTCAGGTTCTTTTAATGCTTACATCACTGGATTTAGCATCTGTATTAACTAGAAAGCATTGGTCATTTGATTTTAATATAGCTAAACAGTTAGGTTGCCATAATCATGTTAAACTATATAAGCCTTTCATGTATATTAAGTGGGAAAAGCCTGTAAATAATCATGTTAAGCTAAACTGTGATGGTTCTACACTAATCAATGGTGAATCTAGTTGTGGTTATATAATAAGAGATAGTTTAGGAAAGCTAATGATGGCCAAAGGGAGTGTGTTAGGAAAGTGTTCTTCTATTTGTGCTAAAATAGCTGGGTTATTAAATGGTTTAACATTCTGTAAGGAGACTAATCTTAAAATTGTAGACATTGAAATAGATTGTTTAGCCTTATTTAATATGTTAGCGTCTGGTTTTAGTCCCTGGTATTTAGAGCATAGTCTATTGTGTTGTAGACAGCTGATTTCATCACAAATGACTATTAGGCATGTTTTTAGGGAGCAAAACTTGGCTGCAGATTGGTTGGCTAAGTACGCTTTGGAAATTAAGAATAGTTTCTCTATTCAGTCTCTGCAAAATTTTAGTGATCTGGCTAACATTTTAAGATCTGATGCTATGGGTTTGGGAAACTTTAGATATGCTTAATATTTTGAATATGTGATTTCTGACATTGTTAGCAAGTTGAAAGACTTGACTATATGGTTTTGCTTGCAGGTTCAGGTTTAGGTATATAAATGGGAAGGTTTGAGGACTGTGGAAGGATTGCTATGGATGCAGAAGTAGGAAGATAGGAGTTGTTGGGAGCAGATTGATTAAGAAGGATGGAAGAAGGAAGGAGGCTGCTGCTGATGGAGAAACAAAAGAATAGCTTCTTAGTCATAAATTCTGTAATCATGGAGCTTTTAGCTCACAGATTGTTTGTAATTAACAGGCTGTATGATTTTTTCAACATCAATAAAAGTAACTTCTTGGGAAAAAAAGAAAGATTAATAAAATATTACAGTATTTAAAAATTAAAAAGAATGAATATATTGAATAAAAGAATATTTCCCGTCTATATAAAAAAATAAATCAGTCATCGTTGTTACACTTAAAATTAGGGCAGTGGTTAAACAGTAAATATGTAGTAAATGCTTTACTAACCGGCGTCCCGCACCTCAGCCAAATCCTTTTTTTTCCTTACCACCGATCTTTATTATAGTTATCAGTAATGATTCAATAAGACTGTATTGGTCCGAAGAAAAAGTTATTTTCGTTTGAACTAATGTGATTGTGGTATTGTGATGCTTTTGAGATGTGTGCTAAAAGATGGGATAATATACAGCATTTGTATTAATGGTTCAGCTAAAATACGACCAATCTTCTTCGTTCGTCTTGTTTTTCGTTCTCCTTGGGAAAGAGAAAATTCGATCAGCACTCATTGGTCCTACTACTATGTGTATAAGGCATTGGAATCTAATGCATCTGCCACCGAAATTTATTGTACAGTCCAACGAATCAGTATTTGCAATGAGTTGTTTCGATGTAACCTCCTCGATCGTAGACATTTGTTTTTATGTTCTCATACATTTTCTTTCCGAATAAGTTCTTTTTGTTTACTTATCAGAATATAATTAAAATTATTTTTGGTTTGCCATAGGCTATAAATCACTTCTAAGACATGTCCAGCACATATATCTCATATCCAAACATCTATTGGAATTCTAGGTTGTATCGAGCATTCGTATCTAATCCTTTATGTATCAAACTATTATGCTCAGAAATCATTTCAAATTGTTGTTTTTTGTTTGGATAACAAACTAGGTGAATTTAGAAATCTCATTTAACAACGTTTTATATATATATATATATGAATGAATGTGAAATCGAAGTTCACATTAAAAAAATCCTTCAAAGTCGAATCCAAGTTCATAGACCGTAGTTATTTCTTAAAAAAAGACAAAGTTTTGTATTCTACAAAATAAAAAAGCAAATCAGTTCTTCAACCAGATACATCTCTAAACAATAATAATATTCATCTAATATCAAATGTATGAAGTATCACAAACATAAGACATAATCCAACGTTTGTACAATCAAACCATAAAAGTCAGAAGAATCAGACTATATAAGATGCTCAACCAAACTTCTATGTCCATATAATGGAGCCTAAGGTGAAAGAATTTTGCCATAAAAATGTCACAATTCAAAAGAAATCAAATTATGTAGTTCCTTAAATTTGAGACAAAAGGTAAGGAAATACTTCAAAAGAATTCAAGGCATATTCTCATTGGAAAATTTACCACATGAAAACCAAGTATGGAACCAGTTAAACAATTCTTGGATAACTTTCGGTTTGATGGAAAATGTAGCATCGCCCAATGGGATTTCAAACATATGATCATTGAATTTGAACTCAAAAAGGATATTAAAAATATTTGGCGAATAAATGTATGTACACCGGGTCACAAAACCATAAGGCTCTTGAAATAGATACCTTTTTCAATCCAAACCAAGAATGTCATATTTCCCCTGCTTGGATTAGCCTATCAAACTTACATAAATTCATGTTTAATGAAGACACAATAAAATCTATAATAAAGGTAATTGGAAATTCTTTTATCATTTGGGTGCCTCCAAAGAATAGAGCCATACACAATTTTATATATAATAATGTAATATAGTTTTGTAAAAAAAATATGTATATAAAAAATATTAGAATTGATATCCACGGGCAAGGTCGGGTTGATCCGTGGACATAAACGGATGGGCTCGGGTTTGGAAATATTAGGCCTAAAACGGGTTGTGTCGGGTTCGGGCTCAATTGTGAAAAAACATGGTCAAAAGGGTCGGGCCAAACGGGCCATTGCCATCCCTAGATCATGGTATGTCCTGAATGAAGTTAGAAATTACAGGGATGATGGGCAAAGAAATATGGAGAATCTTGAAAATTCAGTTTCTCCTTCTAATATTGCTAAAATTAAGAAGATAACTCTGAATTCAACCAATGACACAATCAAATGGTATCCTCCGTTGAATGGTTACTAAAATATAAAAGACGTTTGGAATTTGATTAGACTTAAAGGCAATAAGTCTAATTTATTCAAAATGCTTTGGAATCCAATTGCACCAAAGAAATGCTCATCTCTCTATTGGAAATCCCTATATAATTGACTCTTTATTGATTCTATTCTACAAAGCAAAATGTTTCAATTGGCATCTAATTGTCAATATTATGAGAGTTTTAAAACCATTAAACATGTTCTTATTCAATGTCAAGACTCTTGGAATGTCTGGAATCATTATGCAAGTCTGTTCAACATACATATCAATAA
Organism: Limnanthes douglasii subsp. nivea; assembly: GCA_036936605.1. Taxonomy (NCBI): domain Eukaryota; kingdom Viridiplantae; phylum Streptophyta; class Magnoliopsida; order Brassicales; family Limnanthaceae; genus Limnanthes; species Limnanthes douglasii. Next base: position 64,469,389 of record JAUPFV010000002.1, on the reverse strand, counting down.
GAACATGTTTTTTCCTCACATGGTAATATCCTGGTTTCGGTAAACAAACAAAGACATCTACATACGAACTATTCTACCTCTAATTATCTCCTAGGTTATTTGGTCTTTTAAAAATAAAAATAAACATAAAAATATGAATGTCAACTCAAGGAATTATGATTGACCATATCAACTATATCCTTATTGGTCTGTATTGTGCAAATCTTTTAAAAAGATCTCATTGGGGCAATGATTCAAGTGTAGTTTCTTCTATTGGTTGCGCTAATCAGTTAAACAAGCCCATGATTTATCTCTCTCTCTCTCTCACACACACACACACACACACACACACAAATGAATACACCCTAAAGCTAACAAGTTCAAATTAAAGACGAACGGTGCATGCTACTTAACAAGTGATGCAAGCAAGAGTTGTCTGATCATGGATCACAATTGAAATATAATTGTGGGTTATGGGGGAATATATTGAAAATAATTGGCTATTGTATCTGAATGTCGAGCATTTCTAGATCGTCTTCTTGTCTGTAAGTTTAAAAGCATCAACATGGTTGATATATAAACCGATTCAAGTATACTAACTGAGATAATTCTAAAAGGTAAAGCACCCTCGTATCTTGAGCTTATCATTTAATGTTGCACAAAATTAATTTCATCCACAATGACAATGATCTATATTTTTTAAAACAAAATATGGTTGCCGAGTGGATAGCAAAGTAAACATTAAAATATATTGTAGACACTGACTTGACCCAAGACAAACTCATAATACTCTTAGAGAAATAAATTTATTGGAAATCATGGGTACATGCTATCTCAGGCTCGATAGGTAATGGTTAAAGTTATAAATCGAGTTTACAACACAAAATAAGGCATACATTTCTATTAGCTTTATTACTCTAACATCAATCTCTATTGTAGCAAGCTCTGTCCTGACTATGTCTATCAGTAACTTTATCTGGTCCATGTGCTAAACCAAGAAGTTGGTCCAAAAAAAGTACTAAGGCCAATATCACAAACTAAAAGAAAACATAATACAACAAATCATGTGCTCAAATCATGTAAAATTACAGCTTTCATAATTTACTAATAAGATTACCTAACAACCTTAAAGTATACTTCTTCAAAAGAATAATAGTACACACATGCATATGTATTATATATAGTGCCTTACATTATAACAAATACATCACAAAAAATATAAATTATAGAGAAAAATATTCTTCTTCTTATTTATTATAAACTTATTCTTAGTATCGGATCTTCAATGGAAAATGCCAGCTCTCCAACCATGAGCTCATACTTGACAATTTTTGTGGTCTGTTACCTAAGTCAATAATAATCAAAAAAAATTAAGTGATACAAATGAAAACTATGATTGTTCCCATCATCAAAGGGAACGGATATTTTTGTCACATTACAAAGGATACCCCATGCCCTCCTCAGGTCCTACCGGATTCAAATGGTGCTCTAGATGGAAATCCAACTAATGAAGACTGACATTCTAAGGATCAGTTCTTACTGGGATGACATTTTGCTACAATCACTCCAAATATAGTAGCACAACTATTGGAGCATGAGTCATCCAAAGACTTAAAAGATGTCATGTTCAAGCTCTCTGGTTCACAAACCAGGGCTAAGATCTTCTATTTTAAAGGATAATTTCATTGAAAAAAAAACCTCTAATATGGGTGAGTTTCTAGCTAAAATGAAAACTATAGTTGGATCTTTTCTCGCTATTGTAGATCTAGTATCACAATATTTGGAACAAATCTCATCCTAACAATGATTTATAGTTAGTCTAAATGTATCCTCTACAAACAACAATATCACAAAGGATGACAAACAAACCTCTAATGACACTCAAAACCCACGAGGTCAAAATAATATATCTAGGGGTCAAGGTTAAGGTCTTGGGTGTAGAAGAAAATATCACAACAAGTGTAGAAGTAGAGGAAATTAAAATTACCATGGAGGAAGATGAGGCATATAATATTTCTCAAGTAGAAAAACATGTTATCTCAATCACAGGTTTGGCCATACTTCTCTTACATGTTATTTAAAATATTACCCTAATGCTGTGAGCCTTATAACTGCAGAAAAAAATCAACAAAAGGTCAGATCCATATCCATATCTTATAACCTAAGACTCAAACAATGATAATACTTGGTATGAAGACTCAAGAGCGAATAATCATGTGACTCATAACTCTAGCCTCATAAGTCAAATGACGGGCTATAGAGGTAAAGTTTATGTCCAAGTAAACATTTTGGTAACTATAGGTTCTCTAGTTGTGAAAATAAACCAATTAACCTAAATAATATCCTTTATGTGCATATGCTTTCTAAAAATCTTTTGTCTATCTCTTAACTAACCTCTTAAAATAATATGTTTGTTCAGATTTACAAAGATATGTGTTTTGTGAAGGATTTGGCAACATGGAAGGTTTTTGTAATATGAAAGGCTATACGGGGCTTGTATTTCATTAACAAGCCATTGGACTAGTCTCTTAAGACCTTTGTTTCTGAATTATCTTTAGGTTATAATTCTATGTATTATACCTAAAAAATAGCACCTTAGATTGGGTCATCATTCGTCTAGATTTCTGTCCAATATCTTAGATCTTTGTAATGTTCATTGTAATCAAAAGCAACTTAATTTTTATGATTACTGGCAGCTTGAGAAATCTCACAAGTTACTTTTTCCTACTAATTCTTATGCTTATAACATCCTAGATCTTGTTCACACTGATTTGTGGGGGCCAACTCCCACACAAACTAGGAAATATTACAAATATTACATATTATTCTTACATGATCACAATAGGTTCTCTTGGGTCTACCATTTGAAGTAAAAGAGTGATGCACTCTAAATTTTATAAAGTTTAAGAAGCTAGTTGAGAATTAGTTTGAAAGACGCATTAAGGTCTTACAAACTGATAGAGGTGGAGAATGTAAAGCCTTCATACCCTCACCAAGATTTTTGTTGTATTCATCTCTTAATGTCAAGCCCCTACACTACTATTAAAAATGGCAAAGTAGAGAGAAGGCACATGCACATTATTAAGATTGACCTAACATTTTCGGAACAGTCTCGTTTTCTCTTCTCCTATTGGTTTGATGCTTTCAACAAGCCTCCTACCTAAATAAAAGACTCCTAGTTTACCATAGAAAGCCTGACTACTCAGTCCTAAAGGCCTCTGACTCTGCTTCTTTTCCCTATACGAGATCCTTTCAGTCAAACACATTCAATTTTCAATCCTTAAGTTATTTTCTTGGACACTCTACCACTCACAAAGGTTACACTTTCATCACTCCAACAAAGATAGTCATCATCGCTAGACATGTAGTCTCTAATAAAAATGACTTTCCATGTTCTTGCCAGTTCTTTAATACGAGAAGTACAAAAACTGTAATATTTATACCCTACTCAAATTGGTTTGAATTTCTTCCTAAAAAACCTACCACATCTCATTTCACTGATGCTACAATGCAATGCAACTCTAATTCCTACAATTTTATTGAGAAAAAGTTGTTACCGACACCATCTCTTAACTCAAATCCACATCCTATTCCAAGTGGTTTCGTTTTTGCGAACCCTCCACAAACACAACAATTACTCTCCTTCATATACCAACCCTGTCATATCCAGACACAATACAAAATCTTCATCACAAATATCTCCATCACACAACGATCTTACCTCACCTAAGCAATTACTTCCGGACCACGTAGTTACACCTTAATCACAAAAACTATATATTAATGATGTTTTCCCTAACCAAATTATCTCAATAAGGTCTAATAGCTCCTCTAAAATTCTTTTACATATTACAAACAATCCAAACCCCGAACCAAAACTCATCCTATGCATACCATGGCCAATGATGGTATATATAAACCCAAGAATATCTAAAATGGTCTTATTAACACAATTATGAGCTCACCTAGGGTACCAACTAGATTTAAACAAATTATTTATGATTTTAACTGGTTTAAAGCTTTGCGGGTTGAATTTAAGGCTTTGAAATCTAACAATACTTGGTGTTTGACACCATGGACCCCTAATATGAATATTGTTTTATAGGAAATGGACTTATAACCTCAAGTATGGGGCTGATGGTACTCTACAAAGACAGAAAGCATGCTTAGTGGCTTAAGGATTCCATCAATAGCCTCACATTAATTTTGATAAAACCTTTAGCCCATTCATTAAAGCTTCAATAATCACGCTAGTGTTAAGACATATTGTGTCTACAAACTGGAACATATGCTAGCTGCGCATCAATATTACTATCCTAAATGGTCCCCTTTGCAAACTGGTCTACATGACACAAACACATGGCTTTGAAGATCCCTTCAAGCTATATCATGTTTCCAAACAACACAAGGAACTTTATGGACTTAAGTAGGCTCCAAGAGCCTAGTTTTCAAGACTCATGGATATCTAAATAAATTAAGGCTTTCACAACTGTAAAATAATAGAATTCTATGTTTTTTTTATCATAAAGCAACTGATCCTTATAATCTTAATTTATGTTGATGATATAATTGTCACTCGAAACCGGTCTCAAGATTTATAAGGCTTTATCCAATGTTTACACTCTAGTTTATCTCTCAAATATATGGGTAACCTTCACATATCTTTAGGAATACAGGTCACAAGAGATACTACGTGCCTCTAGATCACTCAGAAAAGTATATTGAGAACTTACTTGAGTCTTCTCGTATGAAAAGCTCTAAACTTTATTACAGTCTAATGGTTGTCGTAATATCTATATCTCTACGATAGTGAGTTATCCTATGATCCTGCAATTTATCACAGTTTATTAGACTTTCTCCAGTATATATTATAATGGCTTACATAGATTTCCTTTAAACAAACTATCTAAATTCCTAAAAGCACCAAGAAACGTACATTTACAGAGTGCAAAAGGAATATTGAAGTACTCATCCGATATGAAATTGTTTGGCATTCATCTGAAACCTTCATCTCAATATCTGCTTATTGGCATCTTTGATACTGACTGGGCTAGTTCAATGATGATAGACGATCCATTGGAAGATAATATATATTTTTTGGTGCCTCCTTATCTCATGATCCTCCAAAAATCAATAGTTTGTTGCTCGTTCCAATAATGAGTCAGAATACAAGGCCTTAGCAAACTGATCCTCTGAAGTCATCCGGCTGTAGTCAGTACTACGAGAGCTTCATGTTCCTCTGGCCAAGCGTTCGGTTATGTGGTGCAACAACATGTGAGATGCTTCATTGGCCTCCAACCCAGTCTTCCATGTGCGAACAAAGAACATAAAAGTTTATGTTCATTTTGTTTGCCACCAAGTTCTTTGACGTGCTCTTGCCAATTCGTTCCTTCTCAAGAACAAACTGTTGATTCCTTTACCAAATCACTTACTCATACTCATTTTCATTTTCTGATGAAAAATTAGGGTCTTCGTATCCCTCCTCTTATTTTGAAGAGTTTGACATAGTGGAAAAAGAAGACAAAGTACAAGAAAGAATTAAAAAAGATGATTAATCTATATTGAAAAAGAAGAAGACTAAAGGTTGTTCGAAATAAAGAAAAAACTAATGGTTGTACAACTCAAAAGCCACCCTGTCATGCAGTATTATTCGATTAATTTCCAAGATTCGATCCATGTACTAAACTCAAAAGTTGGCCCAAAAAAAGTACCAGAACCAAGATTGTAAAACTAAAAGAGAACAAAATATAACAAATCATGTGCTCAAATCTACCCAAATTATAGCTTCCATAATTTGTTGTTAAGATTGCCTAACAGCTTTAAAGAATATTACTTCAAAATAATAATAGAAAAAACACAGATGTATCATATATGGCGGCTTAATTTTATAAAAAATAAATCACTGAAAAATAATTAGTATGCATAATAGTTTTTTCATCTTCCTTATTATAAAATTCTCATATTGTATACTTTCAAGTTTTAATAAAAATATCGAATTTTTGTCATTACATTTATTAAAATTGACACTTTCTTTATTTGGAAATATGTTTAAGGATTGAATTATCCATCTTTTTAAGTTTTTAGATCTTATTATGAACAATAAAATTGAATTATCCATTCTTTTAAGTTTTTAGATCTTATTATGAACAACAAAATTGTATTCTCTACAATGAATCATATTACTTATTGTTTAAAATCACTTTGTAAAAGTTAAATATTATGTTTTCTATATTTTTAATCGGAGACAATCTTCTTGTTCGTATATAGTAAGTTTTCCATAGTTTACAATGTGAGAAAATCAGTGGTGGAGAATGACCAGAGAGTTTGTAGATCTTCAGTGAACCTCAAAATGTAGATCATAAACTATCAAAGAAAATAAATACATGACATTCAAAATTATGAATAATAAACTATTTTTTAACTTATTTAGTCTACTAGGTCACATTATCCATTGAGTCATAAAGTTCAAGCCATATAACATAAAATTTTGGTATCATGGATGATAACTTATGAGGTTTGTAAAACCTAATTTTTTTTATGACTTAAGTGGTTGCCTTATTGTTTAATCCATCATAGAACCCAAAAACTAACCTGATACTTACACTTTAAATCCATGATACCAGCCTAATATTACCTAGTTGTCCAAACTTAAAGTAACTTTTTTATTTTAATTATCAAACCAACTATTTATTATTGTTGTGAATATGTAATTTATATCTAATGATCTATTCCAAAAATGAGGTTATTTTTATTTTTCATTTGGATAATCTTTTGTACTAAAATTATGTGGTTGATAACATTAATTTTTTTATTGATTAGTAATCTAAAAGTATATTATCATTTAATACAATACCCAATACATGAAAAATGGGGTCTTTTTTTATTTATTTTGGCGCAACGAGGTCCACTACTAATAAATGGTAACCATAATATAAATAAACTCAAATTCTCATGATATGTACTACGAGAATCACATGATTAGTAATTTAATATACCAATTTCAAACTAGTGTTACTTATTTTAATGGAGATCAATAAAACAGAATTTTAAGAGAGACAAAAATAAAATTACAAAATATTGTATACTTAATCATAATATATACATACTAAAATGAAGGCTAAAAAGCACCCGTAGTCCCTCATGTTTACCACTTGTATCAACTTGGTCCCCTTCCTTCAATCATGCATAGAACTCATCCTCATCCTTTTTCAAATTTGCATTTTTAGTCCCCCCGCACATGTGAAGCCTGTGAGCTTGACACGTGGCATCACTTTTTGTTGCAAGAATGGTCCGCCAATTTTTTTTCCAAAATTGTCCCTTCCCATTCCATCTGAGCATCCTTGTCAGCTTCCACGTCACCTTCTCTCTCCCCTCTCTTTCTCTCTTTTCTCTCTCTTTCCCTTCTTTTTCAACCCCCGTCTTGTGAAAACCCATCACCAGAACCGACTCTGCTTAAAGAACCCGAGTCCGAATCAGAATCCATTACGATAAATTTCTGTAGTTGTTATTGTGCACTATCTAGAGTTTATGTAGATCCACGAGACGATAATCTTCGAAAGCGAGTGTTTTACATGCTTGAAGGGATCAAGATCGAAACTGTTCCAGATCCTTCTGATCTCAAAGAGATCTTTCAAAATTTATCTCTGGTTGATTCTTCGAAATGTAAAGACGAAATTGAGAGTTTAGAAGAAGAAATCCAGAACCAGATGGATGAGAAATCTAGATCCGAGTTAATCGCTTTGATCGGACTCGTTCGTTATGGGAAATGCGTCCTCTTCGGTTCATCTCCGCCGATAACAGAATTTCGCCGATTCAATTCAGCTTCCGATATGAACATCCCGATGGATTTCCGGTGTCCAATCAGTCTCGAGCTGATGCGAGACCCTGTCGTCGTGGCAACAGGACAGACGTACGATCGAGTCTCGATTAATCTATGGATCGATTCAGGGCACAACACGTGTCCTAAAACAGGTCAGACTCTGGCCCACACTGATTTAATCCCCAACAGAGCTTTAAAAAACCTTAAAGCCATGTGGTGCCGCGAGATGAAGATACCATTCGAGACTGCGGGTGACAGTTCTAAAGTCACCACAGAAAACCTTATAACCTATGATTCTGTATGAACAACTAAATAAATTTATCGTAATGGATTCTGATTCGGATTCTGTTAGAGAAAGAATTTATCGTCATGGGTTCCGATTCGGACTCGGGTTCTTTAAGCAGAGTCGGTTCTGGTGATGGGTTTTCACCAGACGGGGACGATGAAAGAGAGGGGAAAGAGAGAGAAAAGAGAGAAAGAGAGGGGAAAGAGAAGGGAGAGAGAAGGTGACGTGGAAGCTGACAAGGATGCTCAGATGGAATGAGAAGGGACAATTTTGGAAAACAAATTGGGGGACCATTCTTGCAACAAAAACTGATGCCATGTGTCAAGCTCACAGGCTTCACATGTGCGGGGGGACTAAAAATGCAAATTTGAAAAAGGATGAGGATGAGTTCTATGCATGATTGAAGGAAGGGGACCAAGTTGATACAAGTGGTAAACATGAGGGACTACGGGTGCTTTTTAGCCTAAAATGAAAGTAATACAATATGACAAATATTGTTAAAATCAAACAAATTTTTATTGTAACTAATTATAGTTTAGATTAAAAACACTCATACAAACGTCGTGGTCGAGAAAGACCTTATGTATCAATATCTTAGTGACAACATTCCTAAGAATTGAGTTTGTATCGATATAATCTATCTTCTGATAAGTTTCCCCCCTTCTTGTCATGTGAAAACTTGATGTTTATTTATTTAGAGTTGTTCAAGCTTTTGTTAAAGTTAGAGAACACGACCATTTAATTAGTAACACAATAAAAAAATAATGTTTTTAATTGCATCCAGTTGACACAGGTGTTTCATAACATTCATGTATAATACGTATTTGGAAGCCTCCAAACATGATATTTTACTATAATAATTAAAGATGAAAAAATAATATGTTTTAAAATTTAAAATTAAACTAAACCTCTTGCACATGATGAATATACTTTCATATATGGATTCATTACTATCCAGATAAAAAACAAAATCTATATAAGAATAACCAATGTTCTTCAAGCTATCCGAACATTTATATGTTAATATGTTATATTTCATTTTCGGTAACTACCATAATACTTTTAACTACTTTTCAATGGTGAATTATTAGATTACTCAAATATATACTTACGACCTCGACTTTAAATGATATATCTAGTATATTACACACTTGAGCGTAGATAGGACTTTGAACAACCAAAACATATACGATTTTCAATATGTTTTTAAAAAAAATAATTTCATATTTGGAGACAGACATAATCATAACTTATCTTTTTTGTATCGAACACCCTTTCACCACGACCGATTTTACGGTTTCCACAAAACAACCTCTAATTTCATATGACAGGTCTATGATGCCCAGTTCACAACAATAAATTTGTTTGTTGACGTGGCAAACCTATTTTATTAGGACTCATTGCTAAGGTTGTCCATTCAACATTCTTTTTGTACATTGATGGTCCAAACTTGTCTTATTTACTTTATTTAATCAAAATTTCAAACAATATTCATTTGAATAAATGATATCTTTTATCTCATCAGTGAGAAAAAAAAATTGTTCATGAACTAAAATATCTTTCAATTTGAATTTTACACTACTGTAAAGACAACCAACCTAGATTAGAAAGAAATGTTAGTTGTAACTTTGAATCAACCTCCCATGTCACCTAACCAACGATCTCAAGTACAAAATTATTTTATCAATTTATTTGACCATAGTTCGCTTGGAACTATTATGGTCAGGTTTATGTGCTTAATCAATTTCAAGAGCCATAACTTTAGAGGTACTCATTCTCTCATGAGAGGCGACACAATTTTAGTTTTTTATATGTATAATTTTATAATATTTGCGTTATCTTTGAAAACACATGTCACACATAGACTAAACTATATTGATAGTTCTTTTGAACTTATCCATCTACGATTGCAACCATCATATAGTAAACACGTCACTTATGGAACTCTATTTTATATATATATATATATATATATTGAACCTTCAACAAATAACTTGTCGTTACCATTAAAAATTTGTGTAGAATCTATGGAGTCAAATTAGGTTGTTATAATTTGAAAAATATCAATTCCAATTTTTTAGTCTTATCTCTCTATATGTAGTGTTTACCAATTCTCTAGCTAATGATTTGGTAAACAAATCATTTTTTTTATCACTCGAACTTACGTATGATACTGATATAATTCCACTCTGAATTATTTGTCTAACGTACTCATGTCTTAGATTTATATGTCTAAATTTTCTATTGTATATGTTTGTATAGGCTCTACCAAAAGATGATTGTCTATCACAAGGGTATCTATTTCCTATGAAAGTTACACCCTTCGACAAAACAAGGTTTATGGATTAATACACTGATCGAATTCCAACCTTAGCTAATAAATCACGAGAGACTATTTGTTTGATCTCCATAACATACAATATATTTGTAATACTTATATGTGTATTACTCGTAAATACTAACTCTACACTTCCGCATCTCTCAATTTTGGATTTGTTTGTGTTTCCCGTATGCACCTCGGTCATGTTATTTATTTATTCCATTATCTTGAACAATGATTTATCATGAGAGACATGAACAGAAGGATATGTTTGTATCATCAACCCGAAGTCTTATTTTGAATGGCATGAACCTCAGTCAATACTGTCATAATTTTTTTTCCATATAATTTATATATTCACTTTTGTTTTGTTAAGGTTGTAACTCTGAGTGAAATGGCCCACTTTGCTATAAAGAAACAATTTCAATTCATTCTTTTCAAGGTATTATTGTTCTAGTTTGCAACTTATATCTCCAGATTTACATCTCTTGGGTTTTGATTATATTGCATTCACAATCTTAGAAAGTCCCACGTTGGATTCTTTCCTCATCTTTAGTACGCAATTCTTCCTTAATACTTAAATGCTTTTGGACTTATTTCAAGGTATACTCATTGGATTTATGAAGTATCCTCTTGTCGTAATTTTTTAAAGATAGAGGAAAATTTGCAACAATTTCTCATACTTGATATATTTTCTGAAGTAGTGTTGTGACGCACACGAGTTTATTGACTATGATGTGTAACTTTTGACCTTGACGGAGAAATGTATTTCTATTGACAAATTTAAAATAAAATTTTTGAGATATTAAGAATATTTTCATATATTCTTTTTTTGTTTTATTTTTTTCTTTAACCGTGTTCTATATCATCAATGTTGAAGGTTCACTTGTGTAAGGATCATATACATTGTCTGCTAGAACATTCAAGATACATCTTCGATGTATTAAATTTTCATCTTCTTTCTTCTGCATTTTCTGCTTGATCTCCTCGCTATTATCGGGAGCTTCTTAGGTTTTCTTTAGGTTTGAATCAATGATGTAGTGAACTTTGAAAGTGGTAAATAAGAAGGTTATCTTGTCTTGACAACGGGTAAAATTCTTACTACCGGAATGGTCCACTCCAACAAGGTATTTTGTTCATCACCTTATGACACTAAATATTTTTTATTTTTAGAAAATATAGTTGGAAATAATAAACTTACAAATGTTGATGGTAAATTTCTTGTTGGAATATCACCAGAAAGTAGGGAAACTTGAAACACATATTAGGGATTCTTTCCAAAAAGAATTATTCTGATCACTTTATTTCTTTTGTCATCAACTGGAAATTATTTCGAGATATAACAATATTTGTAATCCCATATACAAGAAATTAGAAATCTAATATCAATCATGACAAATTTTGATAAATGATAGAGATATACTTTCAATAGAGATTTGAAAGATTAGTGAATGTTGTATTTTCCTCTTAAAACTTTGACCTGTTTATAAAAATGATCAACCTTATCGAAATTTCGCGAACCTTAGGTAGAGTTATACCTTTTTTATATGAAGTTTGTTTTGAAAAACATCTTTTACAAAAGTCACATTTTTTTTATTTTGATGTGACGACATAAATAATTATCGCTACCATGAGTCAGTTTTTATGTTCATATTTAAAATTTGAACTACTTCACCTCAAAAAGCCCTAATTTGACCGCGACAAAGTTTAAATATAACATACCGATTTTTTTCCAAAATGGCCAAAAGCAATGACATTATTGTGACAACCTTTTTTCAGTCGTAGTGAATTACATCACAAAAACTTTGACTGTGGTGAACGTTTGTTTAGAATTTCCAGTAGTAAAAATAATAATTATAAAATATTTGATGTATTTATTAGATGATTTGAACAAAATGTTTGTCACTTCTGAGTTTGGATTTCTGTTTTAAGGCATTTGCCTGCAACCAACCAAATAATTGCTGCAACAAACACCCTTTTGTCTTAGATGCCATGACAAGACATGAAATTTGTTAGGGAAACCAACAATATCCAAACAAGATCCAATCCAGCCTTAACAAGACTTGCTAGACCGAATCCTAGCCACTCAACCAAAAACGTGACCAGCATTTAGAGAACGCATACACGAAAGACTGTATGAGGTAATACGAGCTTTGACTCTTACCCTATTTTAAGAAAAAAGTTGAAAATAAATGACAGAAAGTAAAAAAGATCACACAATAAGAGATTTAACATGGTCCGGATCGTGAAAAAAATCCTATATATATACGGATAACAAACACAATTTATATATAGAAGGTTACAAGAAGACTCTCAAACACTAAACCTTGAATCATTATTTTGTTACAACATGCTTTTCTGGGTTTACAAAGAATCCGTGAATCTTAAAATTCCTATTCAAGTTTTTATCTTCTACCTCACTACACTTTTCTACAAATAGACTTGTTGATTTTCTCTAAACCGTCGCTTGTCTTTTATCTCATCTTGTCACACATTGCTAAGCAACCTCTTCTTCTATTTATATGTCGGATGTGATAAATCTTAATCCATTATACAATCTAATTAATATAGAAGAGAAAATTAATAAAAAGTCAAATTAATATAGAAATATAGTTAATTTAGAATATCTGAAAAATATAGAAAAACTAATTAATATATGAGATCTAATTAATATAAAAATCTAGTTAATACAGAAATCTAATTAGTATAAAAGATCTAATTAAAATAAAATATTTAATTAATACATAATATCTAATTAATATATAAATATAATAAATATATGAGAGGAATTTTAAAAAGAAGATTATACTTCGACTTACTAGAAGCATACACTTAACAACTACACTTAACAATTCTCCACATAGACGTATAATAACTCTAGGATTCATTACCCTGATACATAGAGTGATCAATTTTCATGCATTTCGTGAAGTCTATGGAGGCAATCATCCCAAATAGACGAGTCTCTCCACCTCCTACATCCAAGAAAATGGTAATAACATTTATATGACTTATCCCAAGATCTAACGGCACAAAACTTGACAGTCTCTCTACCATCCAAAGATCTGAATCCTTTGACTTATAAAACTTCAAGTCAAAACCCTTACCCAGCAATGGTTGAACTTTTTTTGCAAAGGAAGAACCCAAACTCAACTGGAAAACAACTTCTGTAGTAGAGGCATCTACATCTTCAGTCTTATGTTCAAACTTCATCTTAACTCTACGTTCTGCACCTATTACATCTCCATAAATACTCAAAGTCCAAAGGCTCCTGTTAACGATGAGACTATCCTAAGACCTCCTTCACTCAACCTCTTGTTCTGTCCAGCTGTCAGAAGCATAACCCTTACTCAAAGTAGGCTACAACTCATATTCTCAGCTATTCCATGCTTCAAGGTACTCTTTAATATTTTGCCCATAAGCATACCAAATTTAGAGCAATAACGAGTTAATGGTCGATTCACTCATACCACGCTATTATCAGTCCTAAACCTTTTAAGATATTTTCTCGATTGGATCTCCACATGATTCATCAACCTTCAATTGCGTCAAATCGAATCCCATCAGATCGATTCCCCACACTGGATACATCTTCTATTACAGAACAATCCATTAATCACATTTATTAAAGCCTTTTTCCGTCCAGTAGATATCTTGAATCTAATACTTCCTTCATACAATCCATCATTATGAATGCGCTTGACTTTACTCCAAGATCTACGATCACCGATTTTCGTGATTTTTTTCGTCTTTTTATTTGGATTTTTCACCAGTAACAAATATTGATATCATATTTTCACGCTCACCGTACCACTTGTTAGGAAAACTAACAATATCCAAACAAGATCTAAGCCATCCCTAACACGACTCGCTAGACTGAATATTAGCCACCAAGCTAAATGAGTGATAAATAGTTAGCGAACACCAACCTGAGAGGTCGTATGAGGTAATACGAGCTTCAGCTCGTACTTTATTTCGTACTTTATTTCAAGAACAAAGTTAATAAGAAAGATCAAAAAATAAAAAATCGTATTAAAAAATATTTAATATGAATCAGATGGAGGTTTGCAAAGAATCTATGGAGCTTTGAATTCATATTCAAACTCGCCAATTTTCTTTGAATAGTCGCCAAAAATATCTTCTTATATTTATATTTTAGTTCTGAAAAATCTTAATCAATTAATAATGAAATCTAATTAATATATAAAACCCAATTAATATGAAATCTAATTAATATAATGATAAAATTAATAATATATCTAATCAATATATAAATCTAATTATTATAAAATATGTGATTATTATGGAATATTTAATTAATATAAAATATCTAATTAATATAAAATATCTAACAAGAATTCTAATTACAGAAAAATTTAATTAGTATATAAATCTAATTGGTATAAGATATTTAATTAATATAGAATATCACATTGATATAAAAATCTGATTAATATGAAGGATTTATATAGGATATTTGGTTTCCTATATTAGTTAGATATATTTTATATTAATTATATATCTTTATTAATTAGATTTCATATATTAACTACATATTCTATATTAATTAGATTTTATATTAATCAAATATTTTGTATTAATTAGATTTTTTATATTAATTAGATATTCTACTAATTTGGTCTCCTATATTAACTAGAGTTCCTATTAATTAGATTTTTTATAGCAATTAAATTCATCTATTAATAGATTACGATTTGTCAAAGCTAACCTATAAATAAAAAAGATATTGTTTTGCAATATGTGACAAGACTAGACAAAAGACGAGTGACGGTTAAGAGGAAATCAGCGAGTATGAGTGATTAAGTGTTTAGTGTTCGAGAGTCTTTTTTCAATCTATTCTATATAAATCATGTTCGTTACCCGTAGATGTAACATTTATGTATTATCCAAACCACGTGAAATCTCTTGTTGTGCGATTGGTTTATTTTTTATGTTATATTTTGTTAATTGTATTTTTGAAATAAGGTGAGAGCCAAAGCTTGTATTTTCTCCTACAGCCTCTTGGATAGGTGTTCTCCAACTCTTGGTCACTACTTCAGTTGAGTGGCTAGGATTCGGCGTAGTTAGTCTTGTTAAAGTTGGATCGGATCTTGTTCGGATATTGTTGGTTTCTTTAACAAATAGTGTGGTGAGCATGAAAATCTAATATCAATATTCGTTGTTGGTAAATAAGACAAAATAAAAAGATGAGAATCGCGGATCTTTGAGTAAATTCAAACGCGGTTATATTGATAGATTCTACGAGGGAAGTATTAGATTCGAGCTATATCCTAGACATAAAAAGTCTTTAACAAATATGAGGCATGTCCCCGAATTTAAACTTAACCTTATTTTTATAGTTATGTTAGATGAGGAAGGGTTTGATTATAAGGGTGTAATGATATAGGATCTTGCAAGACTCGTATGTTTTTATGGAGACTCGTCAGACTGATGATGTTTAGCTATGGATGGGTTTGAAGTAAAAGATGCGTCTTTTATAGAGAATGGATCTGTTGGGATTCGACTAGAGGCAACGGAAGGCTTATCGAAGTAGGTGGAGATCAAATCAGAAATACCTAAAAAGGTTTAGGATTGCCACTGATGTGGTATTAGTGAACCGACCATTCACTTACTATTGCTCTAAATTTGGTATGCTTAGGCTCAAAATCTTGAACAATACCTTGAAGCATGGAATAACTGAGAAGATTATTTGTACCTCAATTGGAGTAAAGGTTATGCTTATGACGGCTGGACAAAACAAGAGGTTGAGTAAATGAGTTATTTGAAGAGTTATCATTGCCAACAAGATCCCTTGGACTTTCGGTTGTCATGAAGATGTAATAGGTGTCGGAGGTGGAGTTGGAGTTGAGATGCCCGTTGAACATAAGGGTGGAGATATGGATACTTCTACGAAAGATGTTTTCAAGCCGAGTTCGGGTTCGACCTTTACAAAGAAACTTTTGGGTTTCAACTTGAAGTTTGATGGGTCAAAATCTCAAATTGTAGAGGAATTATCAAGTTTTGCTAGGTCTAATCTTGGGATAGGTCAATGGATGTTGTTACCTCTTTCTTGGATGTAGGAGTTCGGAAGACTGGTCTATTAGGGAGGATTGTTTCGATGGAGTTCACAGACTGCATGCGAATTGATCACTCTACGTGTGCAGATGGACAGTTTGTCCATAATGAGGAGTTGGAGCATCTGAGTAACGAATACTGAAATTACCATAAGCCTAGATGGAGAATTGTTAAGTATAGGCTAAAAGTAGCTCAAAATGGAGTATTCTTTTTTTAAATCGGTCACCTATATTAATTAACTTTCGTATATTAATTAGATCATCTATATCAATTGGATGCTCTCTATTTATTAAAACTTCTATATTATTTAAATTTTTATATTAATTTAATTTTTATATTAACTTGATATCTATTTATTGGATCTTTTATATTAATTAACTTTCTTAATTAATTGATTGAGATTTACGATATCACCATCACGAAAATAAATATAAAAAGTATTGTTTTATAATATTTCGTGGGTTTACGTTGTAGTGTTTATTGTTTGATAATTTTCATCTAACGTCTTTTCTATAAATTATCCGTTAATGTATAATCGTTTCACGATCCGAACAACGTTAAATTTTTTGTCGTGCGATTGTTTATTTTAGGTTTTTTTGTTAATTTTGTTTTTGAAATTAGGTAAGAGTCGAAGCTCATATTTCCTCATACAACATTTCGGATAGGTGTTTGTTAACTGTTGATCACCGTCTCGTTTGAATTGCTAGAATTTGGCTTAACGAGTTTTTGTTAAGATTGAATCGAATCTTGTTTCGATATTATTTGTTTCCTAACGCAATTATATTAGAAGATTGCGTTGTCCAATCTGTAGTAAACTTCAACTTTCACTCTTTTTGTTTGGGAAGTTCGTACTATTTTTATATTATTTTTTAATTTTTTATAATTCCGATATCGAGCACATTTTTATTTTTATTTTTATTTTCATTTTCATTTTCAGATTAAATTCAAATTCAATACAACATTATTTATATTTACGTAAAAATTGGTGCAAAATAAAATACGAAAAGTAAGGCTATTTTGTGTTCCATTTTCTCCGTCTGCCTGCCTGGAGGGCACCGATTTGCTTACCATTATCTCTTCAGTGGTCCTATTCATTATCTATAATCTACCTCCAAATACCGTCCAAAATAACATCATCTAAAACTGACCACTTGACATTACTCAACCCTTGCATCTTTATTTCTCATTAGCTTTGTTAGGATTAAAGTTGTACAAATTTGCATACACTACATATCATCTACTGAAACTTTTAGACAATTTCAGGTCATTGTTGGTAAGAAGAAGATAAACGTGTGCCCAGTTAGTTATTGAAGTGTTTTTAGCAGGATTTATCTACAAACAAGGCATGATATTGTTCCTTTTTACCCCTACACCCTTGTTTGTCCATTTTCAGCCTTTCTTCTATACCCAAATTTGGCTATATATTCCATAACTATATATATATATATATATATATATATATATATATATATATATTATTAATTAGTAGTTGCAAAAGAACTATGTACAACATAATTATTTGTTTTTGTTGTTGCATAACATTTTCTTTGGTCACAATGAGGACGTCTACGAATTGTCACTACAATGAATGTACACCAAAGTTGAAGGAATCTCTTATAAATTTAGTAGATCCTTGATCATCATTTTGATGACCCAAAAAATAATCCCCACATAAAAAGGCTCACCAGAAAATCTGACACTGAGATGATAATATAAATGAGAGTTATTTAAATCAACACAAATCCAAAACAGGTCCACATATCTGAGCCAATTTCTTCTAGTAAGAAATAAAATAAAATAAAAAAGGCCACCATATGAAACAAATAGTAAAAATAATTATTATAAAACATATGGGGCCTATATTGGCTGATTTGAACACAAGATTTGTCACTTCTGAGTTTGGATATGTATTTCAAGTTATGTTATAATTTTGAGTAGCTTATAGGCATAGTGTGCGTCCTCTTATAAACATATTTGCTTCCTGCTCGATAACGTACAAATATTTATATATAATCTTATTTTGAAAAATATTTCGTAATTTACTAAATAATAACCTACATTCCGTTAAGACGTATAGATGCAAAATAAGTAATTAAATATTATTTTCATAAACTATATTTAGATTTTTTATTTATAATAAAAATATATAATTTTAAATATTTAAAATGTAATTGGATTGACTAGTCGACACTGAAGAGTTTTGAGAATGTCCGGGGTGATTTTGTTATACGAGTTTATCTTAGTGTCAATATTATATGTACTGTTTAATTTTGGAGCTTTTTAGAGAGAAAGTGAGAGCTTAGCTTAAGTAGAGAGAGAAAGTAATATTATATTATTATTTTTTGGAATCTGTGAAGCGCATGTGGCCCTTATATAGTACAAGCCCTGCCCCCCTCAAAAATAGTCCAAAGCTGGCACCTCTCCCCATTCCTCGGAGCAATCCTCCTCAACACATTGACCGAGATACTCTTGTTGGTGGGTTTTCTGATTTTGACTCTACAGCGTTAGGCTCTCCGCCCAGCTCCTTCGAAGTTCCTCTACACAACGAATTCTTGCTAAGTCTTCGACGATTGCTGCATACTTCAGTTAATAACGGAAAGAAGATGCAACATCTTGAGAACCGAAAAAATCATTACAAGTTTAAGTCGTTGTTGGCTGCTTCTCAGCTCGAAGAGGCCAAGAAACAACACTCAGTCGTAGAGAGCCAAGCAGATGCTCTGTATGAAAGTTTATCTGCCTCCGAAAATTATG
This sequence comes from Limnanthes douglasii subsp. nivea, assembly GCA_036936605.1. Taxonomy (NCBI): domain Eukaryota; kingdom Viridiplantae; phylum Streptophyta; class Magnoliopsida; order Brassicales; family Limnanthaceae; genus Limnanthes; species Limnanthes douglasii. Next base: position 64,450,159 of record JAUPFV010000002.1, on the reverse strand, counting down.
TGGTGATGCTGGAGAGGTGCTGTCAGGAAGAGAGAGATCTGTATAAGAAAAAGACCGATGCCCAAGAAAAGTTGTTAGCTGAATACAAGAAAGCACATCGATTTTCCTGTAACGGATTCGAAGACTGTGCTACCAGCTTTAAAAAAGTGAAAGAAGATCGAGATCAGTTAGTAAGGCGGGTTGAAGACTTCCCTAGACAAGTCGAGGAAGAAAAAGATAAGGCCGTGATTGCCTATGCGGCTAAGTGCACAAGTAACTTGAATGCCCGGGATGCCATAACTCGAGCAGGGTTAATCACCCAAATCTATGCTGAACATCCTCAATATGATTTGGGGAGTTTTTGGAAGCTTGTCCCCCCGGAACTTCGTCCTCCCAACATAGTGGTGAGAGATAGTGAGGAATCAGAAACAGAGGGAGTGTCTCCTCGAAGAATACAGACTAGGAAAAATGTGGGTCTGTTGTGATATTTTTGTTTATGGCCTTATGGGGCTCTTTTTGTAAGTTTGACACGCATGCTGTAGTATGTTGATCGTCTAATTGATGTTTGTGTTTGTGTTATCATACCGTTTGTGTTTTTCCACTTGTGTCACATAATTGATCATCATTAGGCGAGGCAAAAATTCAAGTTAGGGCACAAAATATTGTGACCTAAACAATAATTCGAAGAGATAAACCCTTTGAAGCACGGCTTGTTGTAACTCAAATAATTGTTTTAAGGAAAAAGAAAAATTCGAGGCACAAATTAATGTGACCCAAACAATAATTCGAAGAGATAACAATTCGAGGCACAACCTGTTGTGACCCAAATAATAGTTAAGGCCAAGAAAAATCCGAGGCACAAATTAATGTGACCCAAATAATAATTCGAAGAGATAACAATTCGAAGCACAACCTGCTGTGACCTAAATAATAGTTAAGGCAAAGAAAAATCCAAGGCACAAATTGATGTGACCCAAATAATAATTCGAAGAGATAACAATTTGAGGCACAACTTGCTGTAACCCAAATAATAGTTAAGGCAAAGAAAAATCTGAGGCACAGATTAATGTGACCCAAATAATAATTCGAAGAGATAACAATTCGAGGCACAGCTTGCTGTGACCCAAATAATAGTTAAGGCAAAGAATTCTTTGTATTAAGCAGCTCATAGAAACACCTCATTAAAACCTTCCTGTGCCTAACAGGATAGGAAAGAGTATGCCCTCGCTATGTTTGGTTACTGGAAGATACAAAAAAGGTACAAACATTACTTTCTAACTAGCTCCTCATCCAAGATACAATTTTAAGTGTTCAATGTTCCATGGGAGACGGAGATATCTCCCTTCCTTGTCTTTTAGCCGATACGTGCCCGGTTTTAATTTCTCGGTGACCTCATAAGGGCCCTCCCAATATGGTCCCAACTTACCCAAGCTCTTGTCTTTCGTATGAAAGAAAACTTTACGTAGTACTTTATCTCCCACCTTAAAGTCTCTGTGCTTTACTTTAGACGCATACCGACTCCTCATAAGAGTCTGATAATGGAGGGACGTCAGCTGCGCTCGTTGTCTTTTTTCTTCAACCAAGTCTAAAGCCAGTGCTCTGCTTTGGTCATTCGTGTCTGCTGCATATGTTGCCACACGATATGAAGGGAAAACAATCTCTGGAGGGAAAATGGCGTCCATTCCATAGACTAAGGCAAATGGAGATACAGCAGTAGCCGTTCGTGGAGTTGTCATGTAAGCCCACAATACTTCCTGCAAATAGTCAGGCCATTTTCCCGCCTTTCCTTCCAAGTTCTTTTTCAAACCATCGAGAATCGTGCGATTAGTCACTTCCACTTGCCCATTAGCTTGAGGGTGAAATGGGGCAGAAAAACATTGTCGTATGCCCATGGAGACGCAAAAACTTTTGAACTCCTTATTATCAAACTGAGGTCCGTTATCCGTTGTGATTTGCAATGGCACGCCAAAACGACAGCAAATGTTTGACACAACGAACTTGATCACATCTTTGGCCTTTGTCCCTGCTAATGGTTCCGCTTCTACCCACTTAGAGAAATAATCCACTGCTACAATGATGGTCTGCTTGCCACCGGATGCCATTGGTAAAGGCCCGACTAGATCAATGCCCCACCTATCGAACAGGACTGCTTCCGAAATACTCTCTAATTATTCCCCAGGCTTATGGATCACATTGGCATAGCGCTGACACGTGTCACATCGTTTTACTAAATCTTTTGCATCTGAAGCAAATAGTCGGCCAATAGTAACCAGCCAGAAACACCCGTCGAATTAATGCCTTGTATCCGCAATGGGCAGAACCTTCCCCATCGTGCAATTCAGACAGTATGATTTGCGACTCATCCTTGTTCAGACACCTTAATAATGGTCGACTCAGAGATTTCTTATACAGCACGCCTTCCAGCATGATATACCCATGAGACTTGAACCTGATTTTCCTAGCCTCGTACTTTCCGACGGGTAAAGTATCGTTTTCCAAGAAGTCAATGATGGATGACCTCCAATCGTCTGTGATCACATTGCTTTCCTCGCTAAAATTCATTGCATGCTCCGCATCAATCACGATCGAAGGATGTTCTTAAATCAAGACCCATTGGTATCCCTCCGTTCATGAGGCGGAGGCTAGAGAATCTGGGATAACATTTGATTCCCTTCGAATATGTTCATACTTGACTTCCTCAAACTCGGATACCAAATCTTTTAATGCTTTCAAATACTGTATCAGCTTATCTTTTCTGGCCTCTGACTCTCCTAAGGCTTGGTTTATCACCAACTGTGAATCGCTGATCAGTTTAACCTTTCTGGCCCCACATATCTGGGCCAAACGCAAGCCCGCTAATGCAGCTTCATACTCTGCTTCGTTGTTGGTTTCCTTGAACCCAAATCGAATAGCTTGGAACATAGCTATTCTTTCTGGAGAAATCAACTGGACACCCGCCCCACTTCCAGAAATGTTTGACCCGCCATCCGTTCGTACCAACCATCATGTTTCATCAAAATGATCACCGACCTCTTTATCCTCTCTGTCTGAATGGAATTCGACCAAAACATCAGCTAAGACTCGAGTTTTTATCGCCGTTTGAGGCTCAAATGTTATGTCAAAATCTCCGAGTTCTACTGACCATTTAGTCATCCTCCCAGAGATATAAGGTCTCTGTAACAAACCCTTTTAAGGGAAAAGTCGTCCGAACAACTATAGGATGTGCCTGGAAGTAAGGTCTCATCTTTCTACCCGCCGTTACCAAAGCCAAAGCTAAAGCTACCTTCTCTAACTTAAGATATCTTTTTTCCGCATCCAACAAACTTTTACTGACATAATAGATGGGTTTCAGAAGAGATTCTTCTTCGCGAAGTAGAACAACACTGACCGCATAATCGGACACTGCTACACAGATAATCAATCTTTCCCCCAACAATGGTTTAGACAGAATATCCGGGGATATCAAATATTCCTGAATTTTGCGAAAAGCTTCTGAGCACTCATCAGTCCAATGGAATTGTTTGGCATTGCGTAGTACCTTAAAACAAAGGTGCACCTCCCTGTCAAGATTTGGACTTCCTTGAAATTTCGAGGTGAAGTCATAGTGATTAAAGCCTTTATTTGATCCGGGTCAGCCTCAACACCTCTCTCACTGATCATATACCCGAGGAACTTACCCGATCGCACCCCAAAAATACACTTCTCTGGGTTCAATTTCAAGTTGACCTTACTCAAATTATTGAAAGTCTCTTCCAGGTCAGCAAAGTTATCCTCGTCTTGCAAACTTTTGACTAACATATCATCGATATATGCTTTGATGTTCCTGCCAATCTGGTCCTCAAAGGTTTTGTTGACCAAGCGTTGATAAGTTGCCCCCGCGTTTTTCAAACCGAATGGCATAACTTTGTAGCACTATAATCCTCTCCCGGTAATAAACGAAGTGCTTTCTTCATCATGAACGTCCAACCGGATTTGATTGTACCCGGAATACGCGTCCATGAAGGACAAAAATCTATTACCTGAAGTCGAATCCACTAACTGATCAATACGTGGCATCGGAAACGGATCTTTAGGACAAGCTCTGTTTAAATCTGTAAAGTCGACACACATTCTCCACTTGCCATTCTTTTTCCTAACTAGGACCAGATTTGATGCCCAAGCATGATAATGCGACTCACGAATATGGCATATGCTTAATAAACTCTCAACTTCCAAAAGAATAGTTGTAGCCTTTTCCAGGGAAACGGGCCTCCTCTTCTGGACAATGGGTCTAATATCGAGTCGTACCGCAAGTTTATGACATATGACCTCCGGTGGTACTCCCGTGACATCCTGTGCGCACCAAGCAAACATATCAAGTTTGTTAGATAAAAATGCAATTAATCTCTCTCTGAACTCAGAAGGAAGTTTTACTCCGATCTTCAAAGATCTGCCACTCTCAAATTCATGTGCCTCAGAATCTTCTTCCGGGACCAGAAATACGAGGGTCTCCCTCGGATCATCACATGAGATGACTTCGGAGGAAGGCCCCTTTAATTTCTATCCTTTATCTGACCCCTCTCCTCGAACTCCCTTCGAGGATAACGCTATCTGGTAACATTCTCGGGACATTTTCTGACTACTTCTGATTATCCCGACATTGTTCCCTACCATATACTTTAAGCACTGATGTACCGTCGAAATTACACCATGCATTCGGGACAACCAAGAACAACCCAGAATAGCATTATACGAAGTCAGTGCGTCAACAACAATGAACAATACTTCCACCTATTTCTTAAATGGCCCACGGCCCAATTCGACCACACACTGAAACTCTCCAACTACCACTGTTGTGGCACCGGTAAAACCCACTATGGTTCTGTCGGAACGTCATATGACTGGTGGGTCAGAAATTCTCTTGTACGTGTTCATAAACAAGATATTTGCTGAGCTTCCTGTATCGATAAGTATCTTCTGAACTTGATCCCGCGCGATACCTGCAGCAATTACTACCGCATCCTCATGCGGGCCTGCAACATTCCGCATATCATCGTCGTTAAAGCAAATGATGGGAGAGGGTAATCGGTGCATTTGTGCGGACACCCCCGCCTCAATCTGGGTGGTTAGGTTGACCATGTGTCTCTTTCGTTAGCTATTGGAGTTCCCTGCAATAGTATATTCTCCAAAGATTCCCAGTGACTCAAAGAAAGTGCAGAGGCCGTTCACCCTCCCCTTCAGAATAATCTCTTCCACCATATTCACATTGTCCTCATGATACTTGCAATATTTGTTAACGCTTCTACTTTCTCTCGGAGTATGTATAGGAAAGGTTTCCTAAATGGTACTATGGATCTTGCCTTGTCGAAAATAGCAGCAACATTTTCCGTTAGTTCCGCGAAATAGTCCGGTCGCACCCACTTGTTCGACATTGGTCTGGTTGCTTGATTGTAATGTTGCTGATTGCCATAGTACTGTGGGTTTGTTTTCTGCCTCGGCGGATATTGACCCATACCTTTGGCCTGAATATTGGCTCAAGGCCCTTGACTGCTTGGCTCAAATCTCTTAAAATGATTCTGATCCAATTGATCCCCGGATCCTTTCTCTGATGCATGTGTCTCCTCCACTAGAATTCTCTTCTCAAACTGATTTAACAATACCCCGAAGGTCAGGGCCTGACTCTCTGCCACCGTATCCTTCAATAATCCGGGGAGTAGGCCCATCCTGAAAGCTGCAAGTGCTACTGATGTCTTTACAGTACTCCATGTCCGTTTTTGTTTTGACAAACCGATTGGTGTAATTCTTCAAGCTTTCCCCAACCTTTTGTTTGCAATAGATTATCGTGTCTCCGTTAGCTCTGAACGTTTTGCTCCCCACAAAGTGTTGTCTGAAGATATTCCAGAACATGTCGAAATTCTTTATCGAGCCATGCGGAAGCCTATTATACCATTTGGAAGCTACCCCCTTGAAGGTCTGGGAAAACGCCCTGCACAACAATTTGTCATCATCGTCGAAATTAATCATGAATTTTTTAAATTGTTCGATGTGATTATCCGGGTCTTGAGTCCCATCGAATTTTTCTAACTTCGAGATATCGAAATGCTTTGGGAGGTTTCCCACCAAAATGTCCGGAGACAAAGAAGAAGCTCTTCAGTTGTGACCCGTACGATAAACATTGGATATCAGATTTTCGTTGCTCGGAAAATACATTCCTTCCTCGGAAGGAAGAGTATACTGATGTTTCCATTCCGAATTTCGCGAGCCCATGTCCTCTTTCCTAACAGGAAACTTTGTTTGGCCATAAGTCCGCTCATCAACCTGAGCACAGTATCTCTTCTCCCTCGGAGACTTCCTCTCCGAGCTTCTTCCCCTTCGGTAATCAGCGTGTCTTCGACGGTGCTTTTTCTTTCTGTGATTTTTCCTAGGGGACGACTCCAACGAACTGTATCGAGAATAATCGCTCGAGTCAGACGAATCCAAATGTCGCTTTTCTCTCCTCCTCGACGATCGTCGTTCGTACCCCCTGTATATCTATCGTCTCTGTTTTTAGGATGAAATTCGGTTTCGCGCTCCTCTTTTTCACTAGCTGGCTCCCTCCTTATCTCGGAACGAAGATTTGCCTGTACGGTTTCCTTTTCTGCCTTCAATCTTTCGATCTCTAGCAAGAGTTCATTCCTTCGAGCCAACAGGTCCGAGTCATCAAAAGTGTCTCCGACTCGCTGGCCCCCTTGTCCCTCGTACTCCATGTCGTTCTGGTAGTCATCGCCCACTAGGTTCTCCTCGCAATTGTTGACAAAATCGTCCATTTGTTCTTCCATAGTTTTCCTCAGAATAAGAACTATTTTTAGGAAGCGATTGTCGTCAGAACGATCTTCGCTTCCCACAGACGGCGCCACTGAAGAGTTTTGAGAATGTCCGGGGGTGATTTTGTGATACGAGTTTATCTTAGTGTCAATATTATATGTACTGTTTAATTTTGGAGCTTTTTAGAGAGAGAAAGTGAGAGCTTAGCTTAAGTAGAGAGAGAAAGTAATATTATATTATTATTTTTTGGAATATGTGAAGCGGATGTGGCCCTTATATAGTACAATTGCGGGCCCCATACACTTTACTCTCTACTTATTACATCTTTGGTCCCTATATCCTTTTACTTTTCAATAATAGCCACTTATATTGTGTTCAATACAATTTCCCCTATTTTAACTTCTTCTTTACAATTCTTCCCCAATAAGACTATTTCTTTACAATTCTTCCCCAATAAGACTATTTTTTTTTACAATTCTTCCCCAATAAGACTATTTCTTTACAATTCTTCCCTTGTCTTTTATTGTCCCTTATCAGACACGTAGTTATAATAATTTTATCGAATAACTCAAAAAGTACGGATTTCATCTTGATAAAGAATATATTATGCTTAACGAAGTGGTGGAAATGAATAGCTCGTTGTCAGACCTAGAGGGTGAAGCTCCTGGCAGGTGTCGAGCTAAAAAGACTATAATAAAAACAATAATGAAAGCGTGTTTAAAATTCGTATTTTGAAAAATAGCCAATTTGGACTCAAATTCAAACAACCATTTATTAGACCAAAGTTGTTTCTTTTACACGTCGAAATAGATAATGAAATGCATGGTTTAGTCAAAATATTACAATAATAATTATTGTTATGATAGAAAAAAAAAATCTAATTTTGTTTGGCTGAAATTGCAAAAAGCTCCCAAAAATAAAATAAAATTATCTAAAAAAATTTAGAAAATTATCCAAAAAATCAAACCTTATTCCCAATAAAAATATTTCGACCTTTTTATTTATTTATTGCATCTAGGTTAATTGTAGGCATAACATACCTGTTAATATTAATGATCCTAAGATATTCATTAAATATTTTTTATTTGAAATTTGAAAAAAATCTAAATAATATAAAAATAAAAATTAAATAATATTTTTTGAAAAGATTGTTAATAGATCAAATATTTAGTTATAATTTATTAAGCTAAATTTTTTAGTGAATCTTTTAAACCGGATTTTTTCGTATATAAATTAATTTGTTGTATATTATATAAAAAATAGTTGAAATTTTAAAATCCAAAGCGTGTGTATGACCTTAATAGGAAAACTAAAGCTGGAAACATTATCATTGAGCTTGACATGACTAAAACATTTGCTAAAATGACTCATCATTTCGTCATTAAAGTCATGCTAGTTTTTCGTTTCTCTACTAATTTTTTCAATCTCATCAGTAAGCTTATTAGTTTTGTTAATATATACATGTTAATCAATGGAAATGTTATTGGTTATTTCAATAGTAAGAAAGGGCTGTGACATAAATATCATTTATCTCTCAGTCTCTTTATTATTGGTGAAGAGGTTTTATTAAGGGGGCTTTGTAACTTATTTATTTCTAACAAATCCATGATCAATGCTTCAATAACCGATTTCATCATTCTATATTTAGCTTTGCTGGCGATATTCTCATTTTTACTAATAGTCTTCATTCTAAAATTGACTATCTTAATAGGTTCCTTTAAATCTACCAAGATGATTATGGTCAAACTATCAACACAGATAAGACTAAGATAATTGTTTCCAACAGATTTCATCAAATCGGGCTTTATTCTCTTATTAATCAAACAACTTTTAGCACTAGTCAACTTATACCTGACTACCTACTCATATGCATCACTATATGTACAAACAACAAGTCTAACAACTATACTTCTCTTCTTAACAAGATCAACAACAAGATTCAAGAATGGGAGTACACAAATATTTCTTATGGTGGCACGTTAATACTTATTAATTTTGTAACATGAATTCCTTTATATTGGATGCAGAGTAATATTCCTAAATGCATAATCAATAGAATTGAAAAGTACTTTAATAAGTTTATCCGGGTATCTAAGACTAATGACCACAAAATCCATTAGTCTAAGTGGTCTTCGATGTGAAAATATTTTGCTGAAGGTGGACTGGATATCTGAAAACTTTCAGACATCTAGGACACATTCTCCAATAAAATTTGGTTTAATTTTAGGGATAACATAAGCCAATGGGCACACCTGATGCATAACATATATTGTAGAAACTCTCACCCTCTCAAAACTAATAACAACAAAGATGGATCTCTAACATGGAAGAGGCTTACTAACATTAAAGCATTAGTCGAGCCTAATATCATATGGATTTTGGGTAATGGAGACATGAAATTATGGCTGGACAATTGGTACAACCATTCCCATGTTATTATCTTGGATGACAAAGAGGATACTAGCTGGTCTCAAACTACTAAAGTTAGATCATTTTAGTTGAACAACTTTTTTTGATTTTAACAGATTCTATGGTTTATTTTGTTTTGAGAGAATCAACCTAATCAACTATACAAGAATAAATAATAAGAAAGACACTAAAATCAACATCAAGGACACTTGGAACAACATTAGACAACACCACAATCAGTCTAATATGTTCAACAAAATAAGGAACACAATAACTCCCAGGAAGTGCTCTTTCCTTTTATAAAAAATTCTTCACAATTATATTCCAAGTGACTTTATCTTACAAAATAGGAATTTTAGTTTAGCATATAAATATCAATTTTGTAACTCTCAAGAACACACTAACCATATTTTTATTTCTTGTAGCTATGCGTGGAACATTTGGACTTACTTTGCTGACTTGTTTAAATTCACCATTCAAAGGTTCATGACTATTGTCATATGACCCGAAATAGGTTTTGTTTTATGGAGACAAAAGTCTATGCTAGAAGTGTTATACCTACTATTATATAATGGGTCATGGAAAAACAGAAACAAATCCAAGTTTAATGGAAAATCATTCACTTTTAAGTTTTCTATAAACCATATTAAATATATGATCCGTGGTCTTGATTATGCTAACGTTTTTAAACCTAAGATATGGAGTAATGATTCTAATGCTGCTATTGATATAGGTTGCTTATCTTTCATTAACTTGAAAAGGAAACCAACATACCTCAAATGGGCAACTCCTAATCCGGGTAGACTTATGATGAATACTGATTGTTCTACCCTACAAAATGGAGACTGCAGTGGCGCTGTTATTATTAGAAATACCTTGGGTGAAATAGTCTACGGAGCCAACAATCTATATGGAAAAATATCTTCAATTATGGCTGAATCCAGAGCATTTCTTAATGGCCTCATTATCTGCAAGAATAATGGTTTGACTAATGTAGATATTGAATTAGATCCTTTAATCGTAGTAAATCTACTATTAATGGTAACTTTCCTTGGCCTTTGTCTCTTCTTCTAAAGTGTTGCAAAAATTTACTCTCTTTTACCATGGTAATGTCCCATATTTTCATAGTCCAAAATATGGCAGCCGATTGGCTTGCCAAATGGACTCTCAAATGCAAAATGAAACTAGATTTCACAGCATTTCAAGCCTATGCTCCTCTAAGTGAAATCACTCTTTTAGAGAGTCCGAGTCTTCGATAAAATAGTAGTAATTCTTAAAATACCTTGTCAAGATTATCTGTGTTTTTATTAATCTAACTAAGGCTTATCTTTTAACCTATTTTAATTAGTAGGAATTTCTTAACCTGGCAATACTCTGCTCTGTCGAAGATTTAATAATCTATCAGAAGTTTTTTCCATTTTGTAGGATAGCCCTTATCGTCAAAGTTGTCTTACTCGTTGTACGAATTCAATATGATTTTTTGTGTTGCATCAGTTTCTCCTTCTTCGACCTATTTCTCATCTACCTCGCATTAACCAAATCATAAGTTATGAGCTGGATGCTCCCTTTACTAAGCAACTTTCAGATGCTCCTGATTGTTGTTGGATATAATTGACTACTAGTTATCTTGGAATTGTGGGAAAGATAGAAGTCGAGAAGTTGAACATCATAAGTATAAAAGCTAACATTGAAAAATTCGAGTTTCAAGAAAGTATAAGACCTTTTAATTTTCAAATTTAATTTTAGCTCTTTGTTTTGGTGCTTTTTAAACTCTCCAAACTCTCGTAGATCTCTCCCTCTTTTACAAATAAAAGCTTTCCTTTTTTATTACAAAGTAAATAAAAATAAAAATATTAATTATAGAGTTTAAATTTAAATTTTGATTTATTTTAAATCTAAACTAATCTTATTAAAAGTTTATGATTGAAAAAATTGATAGAACTTTTGAACTCCTGTTAAAATTGAATTTTAAAATATATAATTTAAAAAATACCAATAAGAAAAAAATAAGTTTGGAACTGAATGACTGTCCATACAATTATTTGGAAAAATAAATTACGATTTATTGTTAGATCATGATTTTCTGTAATGATATGTTTTTGTATATATCGGATTCGTCATCTTATAAAAACACGCTATAACTATTTTATATAAATGGGCATTATTCAGTTTTGAATTTGAAGGTTGATTTTTTTTTTTTTTAAATTTAGATATTTTTATAAAAAAAACTCTATTTTTTAATTAACTCTAAATCCATATATTAATTAATATAATGATATATAAAATCTGAATCTACAAAATATTAATTAATAAAATAATACTTTGAGAGAATCCGGATCTATCTTAACAATATTAATTAATAATGAAGTATATACCACATTATCTTTATATATATATATATATATAGATAACAAAACTCATTGGTGTTCCTGGCCAAATGTTTGCAAGTCTTATGGTGAGGGGGTTTTAAACTTGAGAAGACTCCAGGATGTTCAGACTGCTTTTTCATGTAAGTTTTGAATAAGATTCAGGGAGAACAACTCCCTATGGACAAAACTTATGCACAACATCTACTGTAATGGTAAAGACCCTCTACATGTTGAGTTCTCTAAAAAGAGGTCTCATACATGGAAGAGGCGATGCAATATAAAAGATTTTGCTGAGGAAAATATCAAATGAAATATGGGAGAAGGTAAAGTCGACCTATGGTTAGAAAACTCGTATGACAATCCTCCTCTAATTAAGCTTGAAAACAACTCAAACGATGGCTGGTTTAAAGGTATCTCTGTCCAAAATTTCTGAGAAAATTCTACATGGAATGCTTCTAAGTTAAAGAGATACCTAACAGACTCTAACATTAAATTGGTGTTAAAGACATCTATTAATGAAAATGCTAAATACTCTATACATTGGAGAATATCAAAGGATGGTAAGTTCAGTGTTAAATAAACATTGAACACTACTAATCCTTCGCTTTTTAAATCTTCATTGTTTGAAAATCTATGGAATAACATCTCCCCGAGGAAATGTTCATTCCTTGCCTGGAGATTATTACAAAACAAACTTCCTACTGATTCAACTCTACAATCAATACATATTTGTACAGTCTCAAAATGTCAGTTTTGTTGAAATATTGAAACAACTAACCATGTATTTGTCTCATGTAACTTTGCGTGGAGTATATGGACTTATTTTGCAGGTATTGTATCAGTAATCATAAGAAGATATGATAATAAAGCACTTATTTAGAGCCTGGTTCTGGTCATCCCTAACAAAGATTCATATAAAAACAATACTTCCTCCTCTCATCAGTTGGTCTATTTGGCAACAAAGGAACAAAACAAAAATGAAAGGAGAAACTTTCTCAGTCAAGACAACTATCAAATACATCACGAACATGCTTATAGAGCTAAATCATTCAGGACTTCTCCTGAGGAAGCACTAGAAACATATTGAGAATGCTACAATATTAGGATGTGTGAATCATATCAAATCTAACCAGAAAGAAACTTACCTAAATTGGATTCCTCCTTCACAAGGAAGATACAAAATAAACAGTGATGCATGCTGTCTCCAATCTGGAGAATCTAGTGGAGCAATACTAATCAGAAACATCAAAGGAGAAATCATAACTGGATATGGAAACAACTACGGGAAACTAACTCCGTTGAAAACTGAGGCAAGATCGTTGAATGATGGACTCAAAATCTGCAGAATACTCAACTTAAAGTAAGTATACATTGAATCTGATTACCAAGTTCTTATATCTCTATTAAATTCAAGAAAATTTCAAACTTATCTATCTCCAATAATCAATAGTATTCGATCTCTGATTAGTGAAAATATATCAGTTCATTTCATTTTTAGGGAATATAACAGAGCTGCCGGTTGGCTAGCTCGTTGGACCCTAAAATGTAAAATAAAAATTGATTTCAAAAATTTCAGGCAACAAAAGGAATTACAATCAATTTTACTTTTAGAAAACTTACATATTGGGTATATCAGAATAGGAAACTAATTCTGAGTCGCAGTATAATGTTGTTTTTGACATGTGTAACATCAGTAGAGCAGCAACATCGATTGAGTGAACCAAAACCACAAAACCCAAATGAAGAAGGAAGCAAGAAGAAGAAACATTGCTGCAATCCTGGACTGAAAAATAAAGAAGTGCTAAGTACCACTGAAGTTTCAATCTGATTGGAGAAACAAAAGAACAAATACCTCTTCTTCAACAATCGTACAATACATAAACTTTAAGTATTGTTTAACTTCATTGATCAAATTTACATGCTTATCTGAAAACTCAAAAAAAACATATATATATATATATCCCGTAAAATTTTCAATCTAAAATTTTTGGCACGTCTTTATTTTTAACCATAGACCTAGATTTTATCTAATTTTCATTAAAGTCTAATATATTCGTAGACTTTCAAACCTACCCCTAACCAATAAATCGTCTTTCCCTCTATATATAATATATTACGCAATTAATATTACATATTATTTTTTAACTTTCGTGTTGTCCTATTATTTCAGCTTTAATACATTGCAACCACTTGCCTAGGATTTCAAGATCAACTAGTTATCCTCTTCTGCATATAAAACTATATCATAAAATTATTATATTGCAATAATAGTTTATCCACTGAAGTGAAAGGTAACAATATTATAGGACAATCTCATAAAAATATTTCCTAAATTCCGAAAGGTCCCCCCTACATCTAGTCCTGGGCTAGTTTTTATCATTATTACTATAAAAGTTTGGTCCCAAATTTCATTTAATTTTCTTTTCACAAAAGCAAGGGCGGTTGTATAAACAAATCTATTTCACCAAATAACGCTTCTTGTGTTTTACCGTCGACATTAAACTAAGAAAATAGAATATTATTTATATATACTAAACAAAAAGAATAGTACTAAAAAAAATTAAAATATTTTTTCTGAGCCGTATATTAAAAAAATAATTAATATGTTTGTGTCTATTAGGGACCGACTCCATAAATTTAAAATTACTTATTGTACGATTTGTACGTAACTAAATTAAAAATAATAATTATAAGTACTGAGATATATACAATGTTTTCAAATTAAAGAAAAATAAGATTGTTTATTTTCTATACTGTACAACTTAAGTATCAAATTTATGCCGAATAACTTTGGGCATCGGTCTTTTATATTAGAGGCTATATTCATTAAATAGTAGTACTTTTTATGTATAATATTTGGATTAAAAAAATTCAAATACTATTTCAAAAACAGTTCCGTATCATTTTTAAACACATAAACTTCATATATTTTTTTAAACGTTTAAATATTATTTATTATATTATATTTTAATAAGAATTTTTAAAATTTTTAAACCGATTAAACATAAAAAAAATGATATAAAAATAAAAAGGTATGGAATATTTCTAAATGGTCACGTACAAAATTATGAAAATTGTGTCTAAAACAAATGATATCAGAATATATTTTATATACGATGATAAAGATATCTGATATTTATATTCTCAATAATTTTTATACCGTACCAATTAAAGTTATCAATCCTTATCAAACCTTTTTATGTAATAAAAAAATTACAATTTTTAATATTTGATAAAAATATAAAAATTATAATACTTAAAATTATAAAATAAAAATAAAAAATGATTGTTTCAATAATAGAAAAATAAAAAAATATATCGAAAAAACATATACTTGTAACAAAAACATCAAAAAATTTACCTTTTTTTTTTCATTTTATTTTCTCTTTTCTCTTTACAACTTTTGAAAAGGTTTGAGCACTCATTGGTTGACACGTCAAACAAGAATTTAGTGTTGGTCCTCTCCATTCTTCTATAAATGAGACCTACACGTTCGTATAAGAAAACCCATCTTTAAACACAAAACACAAAAAAAAAAGATTTACTTGTTTCTCTCTCTAGAAGCAAAAAGGAAAACATTTACTACTTGTTTCTTTATAGAAGACAAAAGTTATGTGTAACACAAAACCATCTTCTCCTTCTTCCTTTACTTCCAATAAGACTCATTTCATCCATCCCAAACAAACCAACAACATAGAAGATGATGCTCCTCCTGATTTCAACTCACAAGACCTAAAAAGATGGCCTACTCTTTCTGAGGTACAATAAATTTTACTTCTTGGTATATTACACTTTACCAAGCAACTCCAAGATCCATCTTTTTCACTTTTTCAAAATTGGTATAAAATAAAATAATCTTACTACTTGAAAATCTTCCAAAAACTTACCTTTTTCTTTTTGTTCTTTTTCCTACTAATCTTTTTTTTTTATATGGGTGTTGGTCGTTTTCAAAGTTTGTACCTTGTTTGAATATATTTGTTTTATAGTATGGTTTGTATCTATATTTCCAAAGTCTCTAACTTTACTTCTTTTTTGTTATCTTATCTACTTTCAGGGATTAAAAGAAATGAAAGAGATCGGGAAAATCTCAGGGCCAACAACAGTTTCAGGTCTACTTATGTACTCAAGAGCCATGATTTCCATGCTTTTCCTAGGCTACCTTGGTGAACTTCCCCTTGCAGGTGGTTCTCTTGCCATCGGCTTTGCCAACATCACCGGCTACTCAATCATATCCGGGTTAGCCATGGGAATGGAACCCATTTGTGGCCAAGCTTACGGAGCCAAGCAATCGAAGCTTCTAGGCCTAACCCTTCAAAGAACAGTCCTTCTTCTCCTCGTTGTCTCCGTACCCATTTCCTTTCTTTGGCTAAACATGAAAACAATCCTCTTGTTTTTCGGCCAAGACGAACAAATATCATCGGCGGCTCAAACTTATATTCTATTTGCGATCCCTGATTTGTTTTTCCTTTCTTTCCTTCACCCACTTCGCATCTACTTAAGAACACAAAACATCACACTCCCCTTAACTTATTGTACTGCGGCTTCTGTTCTCTTTCATATCCCTTTAACTTACTTTTCAGTTGTTAAGCTCAAAATGGGCATCGCCGGAGTTGCAATGTCAATGGTTTGGACTAATCTCAACCTTGTAATCTTGCTTTCGTTTTATATCTATTTTTCAAGAGTTTATAAAGATTCTTGGGTGTCACCAAATATGGATTGTGTTAGAGGATGGTCTTCTCTTCTCTGTTTTGCAATCCCAACTTGTGTGTCGGTTTGTTTAGAATGGTGGTGGTACGAGTTCATGATAATCCTGTGCGGTCTCCTTGTCGACCCTCAAGCCACTATTGCATCAATGGGTATACTAATCCAAACAACTTCGCTCATCTATGTTTTCCCTTCGTCTTTAAGTCAAGGAGTTTCGACAAGAGTTGGTAACGAGTTAGGAGCAAAACAGCCTCAGAGAGCTAGGGTTTCAATGATTGTCTCTCTTTTGTGTGCCCTTTGCTTAGGTTTTACTGCTATGCTGTTTGCTGTTTTGATGAGACACCAATGGGGAAGATTGTTTACCGACAACTCGGAGATCTTAAGGCTAACATCTGTTGCATTACCAATCATAGGGGTTTGCGAGCTTGGAAACTGTCCACAGACGACAGGGTGTGGTGTTTTAAGAGGAAGTGCGAGGCCGAGCATTGGGGCTAAAATAAACTTAGGCTCTTTTTATTTGGTTGGTATGCCAGTGGCTTTGTCCATGGGGTTCTTAACTAACATGGGGTTTGGTGGTCTTTGGCTTGGTTTGCTAGCTGCTGAGGGTACTTGTGCTTTGTTGATGCTATTTGTGCTGCTTAAAACTGATTGGATCGTGGAGATGGAGCGAGCAAGAGAGTTAACAACATCAACAAGCGATGTTCTTCCTGTCTCAATGAACGACCAACAAACTGTTGTTGAAGAAGAGACATTATTATGTGTTTCTAATAAGGAAGCAAGAGAAGCTCATTAAGTACTTGTGTGTGCATTAATCATGTGAAGTCAGTGTCACCTTCACTTGAAAGTTGAAATAGACCCTCCTCATTAACTACTTATATTAGTAATAATGTATACTAAAGACCAATTTTTCATTCAGATTTTCGTCATCCTTTTATCCCTTTTAGGCGCTGTAAAATATTTTTGTTCAAATGACATGTCTTCAAACTATCTATTTCTTTTATCTTTTTTAGACAATTACTCCATCCATTTTAAAACCCACTATGCATCAATTTTTGACATTTAGTCGTATGGTACCATATTCTCCCTAACTTGTCAAATTTTTAAATAATTGATCAATTTTTAGCCGGTTAAAATTTTAAACCGAACTCAAAGGTTAAATATTTTAGTGTAATTGGATTGACCGAATAATTTTTAAGTGTAATTGGATTGACTAGTTGACTATATAATCGTAATATATTATCATTTATCGAGTTTGGAGAACATAATCCACCCTTGTAATATATATTATCACGAACACGCGAAGCAAGCCGGATAAAAGGCGTAAACAGTTTGGAAGTTTGGTCGAAATTGACAGAAATATCTCCACCAACTAATATGATATTGTCCGCTTTGGGCGATTAGTCCCGTACGGTTTTGCTCTTGGTTCACTCCCAAAAGGCCTCAACTTAGTTGAGATATTTCATTCACTTATATATTGTAAGTACTTGTTCAGTGTAAACGATGTGGGATAATGGATCAAGTTTACTCATTGGAAACGCTAAATGAAATCTCATTAGACAGGGTAAGCACCAAAAAGAGAATTTTAAATAAAAGAAGGTACAAGCATAGTATCAATACTCTAATGATAAAGCTTTATGTTAATGTTTTATGCTTTGTTCTTCATTTCTCCTTTATTCTTCCAACAAATGCACCTATACAACCCATAGGTTTGTCTTAAACTGTGGACTATTCATAACTTTTTCCAGATTCCTCACCCTATATGGCAAAAATGTTCATTGCCAAAAATGGCAAATTTAGTTTAAAATACATTTTTTACACAATTGACTAAAGCACTTCTTTAACCTTTAATGCAATTACAACAACTTTGCTTGTATTTTATTTTTTTATTCTTCTGATTGATGCCTTTTGTCACCCTTTTTATGATTCTTTGTCTATCACATGGTGAAATGGATCTCCAAAATAGGATCCTTACCCTTCTTTCTAGTGTTTAAGCTTACATTGTCATCATATACCTAGTGGGTTAATGCTTTCTGTAATGTCAACTTGTAATAGTAAAATCTTTGCTTATTGCACCTAAAATAAATATAAATTCATTGCACCAAAATGGGTGGTTATTGGTAAAACTTTCGGTAAATATTAAGAATGCGATGTTTTGTTATCATTAACCTAATGATAAATGCATGATTTACTGTTTTGTATTTCTTTCAAACAAGGTAAGAATAAATTTGTTAAGAGGTATCGAGAGGAAATATTTTTTGTTAGTATTTAGCATTCGATGGAATTTCTCTAATTTTTTTATTAGTGTTTACTAATCCTTAATGGAGTTTCTATGTGAGAAATGTAGGTTATATATACATTTATATAATTTAAGGTGAACGATACATAAATATCCAAAAAAAAAAAACTATCAATAAACATTCATACCAAAGCAGAACATTACAGATAATCGTTTTATTTTTTAATTATTTTTTTAAATATTTGTATTTTTTAAATCGTAGTTCGAAAAAAAATAATCTAAAATTACTATCGATTTTGTTTTTTTTAGGATAAACAAAATTATATCTATTAATGATATTTTTTGATTTTTCTTTTCCGCAAGAAAAAATGCGAGACGAGACTTAGAAAATATTTGAGACCATAAACAAGAAACGTGCAAGACCAGAAATAAATAAACTTGTGAAACATGCACTACTTGATGATAAAGATACGGGACAAGGGTTACTGATCTGGCAAAACAAAAATTCAAAACATACCATCAGATAGATCTAATTTTATACGTCTTAAAAAATAATGTCTAAGCTCGCGTGATTTAATAAAGCTTGGCTCTCAAATTTATTATGTTTGGTCTTGTATGATTTATTACGCATGATCTTGCATATATTTCATGTTTGGCCTCACATGATTGATTATGTTTGGTCTCGCATGATTTTAACGTTTGGTCACGCACGTTTGTTCATGCATCGTCTCGCATTTGTTTATGCATCGTCTTGTATTTTTTTTATGTTCGGTTCTCACATGTTTTTTATACATAGTCTCACATGTTTGTTTATGCCTTGTGTCGAATGCTTTATGGCGAAACAAAAATTCGAAAAACATCATCAATCTATCTAGTTTTGTTCATCTTAAAAAAACAAAACCGATGATACTTTCCGATATTACTTATGAGCTTCGGTTTGAAAGATACAAACTTTTAAAAAATAATACAAAAAACAAAAGTAAAAAAAGAGAAGCTTCACTTCAAAGAACAAGAAGTAGTTACGTGTTGATGGTGATAAAGTATGAGTATTTAAAGTATAGTTTAGAGAATGAAGTATTGAAATTATGTACAACAATGGTTATTAGATATGTAATAGTGAAACTTAAGGTAGAAGATGACATTGGAGTTTGGTATTAGGTAACTTTTGGTGAAATCATTCCATAATTTAACAATTATTCATATAATAATATAATTTGTTATGATATTATGTGTATTAAATATATATTAATATTAATTATTTTTATATATTAATATTTTTAAAGGTAAATTATCGATGATAGAAATTAAATTACCGATAATCATCTAGTGTTTTAAAATTTTGCTAAAAACTACATGCAACTAAGATTTTTCCAATAATACTTCTCAACACACACGGAGAACCTACATAATTAGTTATTTTTAACCTTCATAACTTTATATATTTCAAACCATAATCCAAAATATATATTCAAAACATATATATCTTTATTTTTAAAGACGAACAAAATGAAATCTATTAATAATATTTTTGGAGAATTTTTATTTCCTACTTTCGCGACCGATTACACGTACCTCCGCAACTCAAGCACGGTCCATTTTTAAAAAAACATTCAACACAAAAATGTATATATTTTGCAACTACAAAAAGTTAGTTGTTTTACATCCACTTAACATTTATTTTTATAAAACAAGTTTGTATTTTGTTTTTCATACAATCATACTTATTGAGGAATCAAATTCCTATTTTTGTAAATATCTTTTTTTGTAACATAGTTGCATGTATTTCCACAACCGGAACACATTTTTTTTTCAAACTAAATTAAAATTACAAGTAATTCCGCAACAAGAACACAATTATTTTTTAGCAACCAAATTACACATAATTCTGTAACCGAAGCACAATTGTTTTCACAGATTTCTTTCGAACCAAATTGCACATATTTTCGCAACTAGAACACAATCTAATCTGTTTTAAAAATTCAAACATAAAATACACATTTTTTTGCAATTACAAAATATGTTAGTTGTTTTACTTTTACTTAAAATTTATAAACTAACTTTTGTTGCTATTATTTTCTCTTTATTTTTGCAACAAAATTGTATGTATTTTCGTAGCTCGAACACAATTTCTTTTGAATAACTAAATAACACGTAATTCCGCAAATAGAACACATTTTATTTTTAACAACAAAATTACATGTGATCAGACTTCGTTCGTAACCAAATTTCATGATTTTTTTTTCAACTAAAACACAATACATTAAAATTATTAACGAAAAAAATGTAAATATTTTCGAAGCTACAAAAATGTTAGTCGTTTCACGCTCAATTAACACTATTTTCTTTCAAAAAGTTTTTATTTCTTTTTTCAGATGATGAGACTTATTTAGCAACCAAAGTACTATTTTCGTAAACTATATTCTTCTTATTTTCGCAACATAATTGTATTTATTTCCATCACTAGAACACAATTGCTCTTCTGCAATAAATTACAAGTAATTCAATAAATAGAAAACATTTGTTTTTAGCAACCAAATTATACATAATTCCGTAGTAGAACACAATTATTTTCCCAGATTATTTTGTAACCAATTACACCTAATTTTAAAACAAAACAAATTTCAATAAATACACTTCACGGATCTAGTTTTGTTTGTTTTAAATAAATAAAACCAATAATTTTATTGAATATTTTTTTAAAGCTATGGTTTGAAAGATATGATATTGTTTTTTAAAAGAGCCTAAAAAGAGAGAGAGAGAGAGAGAGAGAGAGAGAGAGAGAGAGAGAGAGAGAGAGAGAGAGAGAGAGAGAGAGAGAGAGAGAGAGAGAGAGAGAGAGAGAGAGAGAGAGAGAGAGAGAGAGAGAGAGAGAGAGAGAGAGAGAGAGAGAGAGAGAGAGAGAGAGAGAGAGAGAGAGAGAGAGAGAGAGAGAGAGAGAGAAAAGAAAGAAATGAGTGAGAAATATTTTGAACTATTAGGTGATTAAATAATGATCTAGAAATACTAGTTTACCATTACGTGGTTATCTATACTTTATCAAACCTTGAGTGATTATTGGTAAATAAGTTTGATATTAGATGTTTATTGGTCAATTACCCAATTTGTAATATGAATATATTTATATAAATATAGATATTTGATAATGTAATTAGACAAATATTAATATTTTTAATTATAATATTAATATGAATTATTTAAACATATAATTAAAATTAGTTATGTTGGAATATTAATTATAGTGTCTGGAAAAGGCTTGTAACCCAATAGAGGTGTTTGAGAATGCATGTAAAATATGATTAGAATCTTTGTAAAGTTGCAAACCATCATCAACAATATAAACAAGATAGTTATTAGACGTTTAACAAAGAACCAAAGTATAGTCACGAGGCAATGTATATACTCAAATAACTTGTTAGCAACAAACACAATGTCATGTCTTGTAATTAGCAAATATTAAGGCAATGCGTATATACTCAGATAACTTGTTAACAATAAAAGCAATGTCATGTCTTGTAATTAGAAAATATTAAAAGCTTTCTACTATCTGATAGTACTAAATGAGATTAAAAAGAAGAAAACCCCATATGAATGTGATAGTGGTGCTTGTCGGTATATGCTTGAGAATAGTCATTTTGTTTCTCTCATTTTTGTTTAAGTAAGAAGATCCATGATATTCTTTGTAAAATAAACAAACCATGATTGTTTGGGATAACTACCACACCTATAAATTAAATGAGGAAACAAAGATCTTTGATTGAAAATTTCTAAATAAGAATAAAAGTTATTAATTGTGGTTCATTGTCTCATGCAAAAATGAAATAAGAGATATAACCATTAGAATGAAATTCAAAGTGTTATATATTAGCATATGTAGTTTAAAAACCAAAACCGAGAAGAAAAGTTATGAGTTCATGATATCACACCCAATTGGCTTGATTTAGACCATAATTTACTATGTTGAATTTGCATACGTAAGAGGTGTTAATTTTATCAACAAACCGTAGTGGTTGTAACATATATATACATTCTCTAATAAATTTCCTTAAAGTAATGTATTGTTTACATCAACTTACTTAAAGACCAATGCAATTGACTATAATAGTCATTTTATAACAGGTATTGAACATGTGTTAATAGTTTATTTCACAATGTTGGTGGAATCTTTTAAGAACTAATAAGTTTATACATATTTATTAACAAAGTGATTAGATTTTTGTTTCATTCCAAACACCTACTTACAATCAACCAAATTTTGAATGTTATATTGAGGAACTAGAGCCTAAGTGTCATACCTCACTAAAGTTTCATATTATTTAGACATGATCTGATACAATTTATTATCTTTAATGGCTTCGGCTATGTTTTTGGTTCATGATCATCATCTTTGGTTAATTGAGTGTGAAGATTTATTTTGATGATCAATTTCTAAATATTGTGTTTGACTTTACTAATCATTTGATTCTCAAATTTGTTTAAGAAGTAGTTACAAATATATCGAGTGAAATGATTAAAAAACATGACATAATATTTAAATCTATTATTTGATATAATTGGTAATGTCAAAATATTTGAAAATATAGTTTGAATGGGTTCAAAATATATAATGGCGGACTGATATAATAACAATATGCGACTTTTATTACTTAAACAACCATTACATGAAACCTTGTTAAAAATAAAGATGAAAAGTCAAGTTTATTTTTTGAAACAATTTGTTTATGAATATCTAATTTTGAGTGTCTTAATTTGTGAAGCCACTCATATAGAGATGTATTGACAATGGAAAAAGAAAATAAAGGTGAAGATACCAACCACTCATAAAAGTTTTGTTTAGTTTTGACCTTTAGTCTTGTTTCCTTCGTGAAAATATCGTTTAAAATATAATTGATAAGAATTCAATGAAAATAGTATTAGAGGTAAAAAAAAATATAAGATGAAAATTAGATTGTCTCCATAATGGGACAAATAAAATATTGTTTGATTAAAAAAATTATTAGTTATGGATGGAAAAAAAGAATCACTTTGTGTAATAGAGAGACCCGAGCCATTACTAATTCTAATGTCATTGGAGCTACTGTATGAAGCATGAATGAAGAAATTAGTGTAGGTTCTTTATAACATGATAACATACTCCCCTATCTATAAAACATGATGTGTGGATGAGGTTACTAGATGCATAATAATAATTTTATTTCCACAAGGTGGCAGAGTGAGTGGTTGAAGTAGGAGAAAAACTGTTGGATGTGGTGACTAGAACTAGCAGAAATGAGGAGAACCTTTTTTGTTGTAAGTTCCATTATCCTGCAAATTTGGAAATAGCTCAAGTATGTTAGAGATGAAAATTATCTTTGAGGTGTGGATTATCCACTAGTTTGTATAAGAGTATACATGTTTTAGTAGTTGTTGGAGCAACAAAGTGATAGATTTCTAATCGTGGCATTAACAATGATAAGAAATTAAATGAGGCTTAGTTTCGTGGTGGTATTTGAAGTTTCAAAGTATAGCAACTTAGTTTCTTACGTTATATGCATGTTTGTGGCTTGAACAATAAGTGTGTTTTCTTTGTATTCATCTCTCATACCATTAAGTATTTTAGATTTTCTACATGTAGTGGTGCTCCAAGAATGATAAACTCATCGGTTTTTACCTTGATGAATTATATAAATATTGTGACACTATCAATCAGAGTCTTTGATGATTGTCTTTAGGTGTTTTTCTTCCGTATTTTGATACGGTCACGAAACGTGTGGTGTAGGTAGTGACTAAGATAAGTCATGATTTTCTTTCTTTTTTTAGCTTGTGCAAGAAATTATATAATAGCGTTCTAGTTGAAACCAATGGGAGAACTCACGATCAATTGAATTGTCAGAGCTAAAAGATGTGAACAACATTAGATTTGGTTGTACCATTCAGTGTGGGTGCGACCGCTGAAAATAACTCGGAACCAAATACATATCTTATAAGATGTTATATCCGATGAAGAATGTCAAAATTATATATTGTTTTATAAAATATAGTTGGTGGAAAGGAATTCTAAGTGGATTTGGATAACATTATTGGTGCTTATAAAAGTGTTTATCTTAAAATAAAAATGAAATGATTAATTTTGGTTTGCGATTAAAACGAGATTAAAACGAAAGATAACGATTTATAAAATATCTTACTTTTTTGGTATGATTTTATTATATAAAATTATTATTTATATCCAACTTTATTTATTTATTAATTATAATAAGACAATATTAATTATATTTAGAGAAAAGTACCGGTAAATACCCACTCAAGTATCTTATTACCCGGTAGTAACCAAATTTTGGATAGTGTTACTTAGTATCTCGACTAAAAAATTAGACAAAAATACCCCTCAACTATATATACCTATTTTCACTTCAAACCCATTTTTCCACCTTCCCATCACCCTTAACAAACCCAAAACACGTCTAATTTTAGAAACCAACAAAAACCGTTCGACTTCGTGATACTCTATCTCTCTCAAACCTAAAACCCCTATAGCTTCTCACCTTTTGAAATCATTCATCGTTCGCACCTTCAACGGAAGTACACCGGTCACCGTATTTTACTCAGTCCAACGAGTAACCACCTTCTGTTCGAGGAAGTTGCCGTCAAGTCTTCTCTGACCGGTGAATAGGACAACGTTTAGAAGCAAACAAGTATGCATTATCGTGGAAAGTGTACTTTTTTGCGTTTTTGATGAATTTGAACCACTATTTTCTGTCATTTCACGATAGGCGTTATTTTTTATACTGGAATGAAGTATTTAGTGACGATAGTTGCTCAGTTTATGGGTTTATCGTCAAACGCAGGGTAGAAGTTTAGTTGCATGTAATGTCAATACTTTCCTGAGAACTATGATGTATGTTAGATGTGCATTAGGTAGTTGATTGTTGATTTTGGTGTTGTTTCAATATTTCCCGGATCCCTGCAATGTACATGTAAAAAATAGAACAGTTCGCAGCCTGTATGTGTGGGCTGTAGTACATTTCGCATCTTTATCACCCATTATGCAAGAAATTCGCAGCTCGATTCAATTTTTATGCCATGCTTTTCACAACGTTTATTTACAAACAATTCGCATGCCAGCATGCAAATTTCTTGTAAAAACTCTATTCATATATAGGAAATTCGCAGCTTGTCATGCGAGTCGTGTGACATTTTAACTGATAAGACATGAAGTTTGCAGCGTGTGATGCGAGGTTTATGACACTCCAACTGATTTGTGTTTGTGCAGGAAGTATGACAACAAAACCTAGCTATTACAAATCAGGGTTGGTGAGCCTTCTGAAGCTACTTAAAGAGATGGGTATTACCCGTGCCCACATTGAAGTTGCAAGAAACACACCCTTCTACACGTTTTTGAAAAACGGATTTCGAAATCCGTAATGAGGCAGAGCTGCCAAAGAAGAAATTCTACTCGATCATTCAGTATCTCGTTGAGAGGTTCTTTATTGATAGAGATGCCTTCTGTATTGGCTCAAAGTTTGTAAAGCTAACCGAAGACGATGTGAAGGTCATATTCGAGATGAAGCATGGCACGGAGAAAATGAGGTTAACGAAAACCAGAGCATTTCACAACAAATACGCACCCGGGGAGGAGGATGAATCGAGGATGATGAAGATATACTTCATGGGTAAAACTGGCAGGAAAGTAGCAACGAGTAATACTAAAACAACAACGAATGCCATTATAAAGGTACGTGTAAAATCGACTTCATCTTATAAAGTAGGATGCTATACTTTTCTAACATAGCATGTTGTCGTTGGTTTTACAGGCAAGTATAGAAAAAGCCATAAGAGAAGGGGGGAGCATGAATTGGAAGACGTTGAGAGGCTGCTGATAACGTTTTTTGTGCTCCACCCTATTCTACTCCGTATCTGGAGATATCCTGGGTTGGAGCACGCTTTATTATGTTGAAGACCTGAGCAAAATAAACAATTTAGACTGGTCCGGATCAATACTGTACAAGCTCCGACAGTCTATCAGGAGTTGCTTAGCAATCGAAAAACCTGATAGAGTCGTCGGCTGCGTCGCCCTTCTATTTGTAAGATTGATATATTAAGTATAAAAATTAGTTATGTACAGAGCATCTTGATGATAAAACTTACCTCCATGCAGCCCTTCTTTATGGAGCACACAACAATCGGCCTCGAGGTAGCGAAACCAACCTTGATACCAAGGTTTTTCGAATGGTTAGGATTAGAGTGCCAAGCAGCAACCATGGTGCTTCTTAAAATACCCGACCTGAAAAATGATCAGGTATGAGCTTTTATATAGCTATTGAATTGGGGTTGCAAACAGTTCGCAGCATATCATGCTTTTTGATTGGTGTTATATTAGAAAATCTATCAACCATTTCGCAGCCTGACATGAATACTTAGTTCGCAGCTTATTGTTTCCACACAGTTCGCAGCTCAGCATGCGAGCTGTTGCAACTCTAACATAGATAGAGTTTCACACATTTCGCAGCATATCATGCGTTTTAATTAGTGTTATATTAGAACAATGCATCAATCATTTCGCAGCCTGAAATGAATACTTAGTTTGCAGCTTGTTGTTTCCACATAGTTCGTAGCAGATGGTTTACACACAATTTTGCAGCTCAGCATGCGAGTTGTTTGCAACTATAACATGGATAGAATTTCACACATTTCGCAGCATATAATGCGAACTGTTTGTTAAAAACAATTTGTTTGTCTACACCCTCATACTTTCAAAACAAGCCGCTTGCATCTATTTACTTACATGTGCCTCTGTTGGTAGGTTTTGGAAGGTCCACTACTTCTTACCGATGTTGAAAGCGAAGCTTTCAGAGAGCGACTAGATAGTAGAGATGCAGATGAGGAACGTATTTCACTAGAAGAAAGATCAACGAAGAGGAAGAAAAACACAGCATCAAAACCAAGACAAAGGAGACGAGCATCACAGAAAGAAACGAATAAGGTGATGTCTCCCAGACCCAAACAACCAACACTCCCCGAGCCAACGATTCCACCACCAAGACTCCCCAAGCAAACGACTCCACCACCACCGAAAGGCAAATCCAGGCAAGAGCCCGACGACGATGCCACAACCAGTATGAGTGAAACAATCGGTGATTATTTATTCAAACGCAGAGGACCTAATCCTGAGATTTCTGTAATTGTTGCTGAATCAAAGCGTTTGAAGACATATGCCGACAAGAACAAGTACGAGAGGAAGATAGAAAAACAGGCCAGAGAAGTAAGTATGATTTGAGCCTTAAATAATCGCTATAATCAGCACTTAACATGTTTATAAAACGTCTGCTATCATTTTTTCAGCTGGAAGAATTGAAACGGAAGATAGCGGATCTTGAAGCAGAACAACTCCATAATGCTATCTCTCAGCCAATTTTCCAGATTGGAAGCCCAATAGTTGAGAATGTACCAGCATTTCCAAATTGAGCAGCATCCACTGTATTGCAAGCATCCGTGTCTGATGCTGATCAGCACCATGCTGATGGAGTACTGCCAGAAGAGAGGGATGATGATGCCAACCATTCACCCATACCGGTACAATCTGCAAGGATGCACGAAGAGTTGTCAGTGTCCACAGAGATGGACACCACGGAGACACAGACAGAGAAAGAAAAACACGAGTCTCTTCTGAATGACCCAAAGGAGATTGAAGATCGTGCGAAAGAAGTGGAAAACCAGGCAGCCTAGAAGATGTAAGTGATCAAAAGTTCACTAAGATTCAAATATCTTATTTATTTATTGTGATGAAATTGTTTCTATAATAATATTTACTGTTGTATAAATATTCAAACAAACCCAGTGTATCTATTTCAAACAGTCAGCGGGGTTTCATAGTTGAATACATATTCCAAAAAATTCCATCATATGATATGATGATATCAAACAAATATCAGGACTGTTGTGTAGTCCTGTCCAAACAATTCGCATCCTATGTTGCGAATTGTGTATTCAACTAGTTGGTTGGTTATTTTATAATTCCCACGCTGAGCTGCGATTTGTTTGAAGTGGACAAAACAAATATCAGGTCAGCATGCGAATCGTTCGCAACTGTGATTATAGTATGCTTAACCCTTCCACCATAGTTTTTTGGAATTTTTATGAAACAGGAGACCGAAAGACAACAACAACAACAACAGCAACAGCAACAACAGCAACAAGTTCAACACCAGCAACAACAACAACAACAACACCAACAAAAACACGAGCAGTAACAAGTTCAACACGAACAACAGCAACAACAACAACAAGTTCAACACCACAACCACCACCACCACCAACAACAACAACAACAACAACAACAACAACACCAACAGAAATAACTTCAACAACAACAGCAACAAGAACAACAAAGACAACAAGAACAACAACAGCACCAACAAATAGCGTTGGCAAAGAGAGAAAGGCTAACGCAAGAGATAACACCGCAAGAGTCAGAACATGTCCATCCCAATGAGAAGACGGAACTACTCAACCAGGAAGGACCATCCTTAGAAGACAACACCACATATGCAGATGCACCTCAAAGACCAACGGTGGTGTACACAAAGTTAGAATTTCTAAGCCAACGTGAAACTGTAGCACCAGTAACAAATCAACTGCAAGCTCCAGAGTCAAACGATAACACAGTAGGTTTACCCGATGCTTTTGTTGATGGTATTTACACTCAAGTTTCACAGACATTTTTAAATGAAATTGATAATGTATATTACGATTCTATAATACAACGGTCTTTGGAGAAAATGTCAGAGGATGACTTTATTGATCTCTGCCGATACAATCCAGATCTTATGCCGAACAAGTCAACGACATTGGTTGTCGCTGACCGTGCGGTAAGGGCTACTTATAATGATTTCGCACCATAACATGAGAATTCTGTGGATCTATTTTAAATGTTACAAACGAATATCAGGGTAGCATGCGAACTGTTCAGTGGAACCTCGAACAATTCGCATGCTACCCTGATAGATACTCTGAAGTGTATTCAACTAGAACCAACAGTTTGCATGTTAGCATGCAAACTGTTTAAGGTCGTTAATATTATAACGACTGACACCCTTCTACTTTTGATTTTTGTTATTTACTAAGTTCGAGCCAAGTAAAGAGACAGAGGAGCCAAATTTTAATCTTCTGACACCAACACAGCCTCCAATGGCAGAGGAAGATGAAGAGATATTTATAACAGTACGGGAACCGCCAAAAGTAGACTACAACGACTGGCTAAAGAAAACAAAAGTAACTGACCGTATCGATGTCGCGGAATACCACAAAATACAGTTAGTTAAAGCCTAGGAGAGCGACACCCCTGATCTAGTGGTATGGCAGTTACCAGAGTCCAAATTTACATACGGAATCAGAGTGAAAGCGAGTGATGCGATGGCACTACCTTTAGAACTGGAGCTGGACGTAAAGGTATCCAATTGTCAACCAATTCTATTTTTAATGTTTCAAATATGTCTTATATATTTAACATAAATAAACAACTCCTTTCTTAGGTTATTGACGATTGGATTCGAAAGATGCTCGAAGAAGCAGACTTCAAAGTTTCATGCACTAAAGCGAAATGAGAGCAACATGATACCGTACTGATTTCGGGCATGAATACGGTAAGTTTAGCTAAGGTAAATTTCAAAGTTTCAGAAAAGCTTCTCATTGTAATGTACTCTCGCTTGGATGCAGCATATATTGAAAACAGGTTGGGAAGTAACAAACTTGGTGGACGCAGCTTTTAGCAAGGCGCCCAAAAACCCCAACATCATCATGATTCCAATATGCACCGAGACAAAGGACCAGGTAAACCATTAGACGTTGCTCGTCATTGACGTCGGCGGCAGGTCAATAACAAACTACAATCCACTTCTGCCTAAACCGAAAACCATAGACTACACCAAAAGGACACCTACACAAGTGGTAATATTCCCAACTATACACTTACATTTAAACACATTTTTAATTATGCATGATCAACACATGCTGCAAACTGTGATCGAGATATGTTGCGAAATATGAGTAAATCAGTTGGATTTCGCAGCATATCCATAACACATTTCGCAGCATAGGATGCGAATCGTTTTGGATGATGCATTTCAATAAAATAGGCTGCGAAATTCTTGCAGACAAAATGGATTGGATATCAAATCGCATCCTATACTGCAAATTGCTTGACATGTCCATGTTGGATTGGTTGTCACACAATTCGTAGCCTAAGGTGCGAATTGTATGGTACAAACTGTTTGTTGTTTTTGTCATGGTTCATAACACTAATTATTATAACCAGATCAAATATTTGTTGGGGAAAGGATTCCTACCTAAATCAAGGACAGGGTGGAAGTTGAAAACTGAAAGAAAAATCCCACAACAAAAATAAGGCACCCTGGACTGTGGTATTTTTGTCTGCAAATACGCCAGAGATATTATCCAGCATGGATTTGTGCAGATAGAATGCGATAAAGATATGGTCACTGCCTTCAGAGCAGAAATGTTTGATTTCTTCTTAAATAACAATTACACCGTGGCATATGGGCGATTCGAAGTAAAACATTATGTTTTTTTTATTGTAAATACATCGATTGTAATTTTTTTTGGTGTGTATACATTAACAAATTACATTTTCAGAAATGTGCATATTTCTTATAAAATCGTTCGCATCATAACCTGATATATAAGGGTTGGTTAATATTCGATTAATTCCCACCAAACAATTCGCAGCAAATCCCTGGTATGTCTTAAAACAGGATACTCATCAAACAATGCGCATCCTAACCTTATAGATGCTTACTTATCAGTAAACAGTTTGCAGCAAACCCTGGTATATCAAATTGACAACAGTTCGCAGCCTGGTACAAAATAAATAATTCAAAATATATCGTTCAAGAATACGAACAGGCTATGACTTATTCCTTGGTAAACGTTTTCTGCATTGAGCACGCAAAAAACAATCTAATCACGTCCAGAACCCATTAATTGCTGATTGGACATGGAGGCTATGTAATGATTACCTCCTTTCCCTATAAATAACACTAGTAAACCAGAGGCTAATTTTAAAACAAACTTTACATTTTAAATCAGAGGCTATTTTTTAACAAACTCCTTTCCCTCTTCCCTTCGAATTCAAACATTCATGTCTTTTTCCAGCACCACAACCACCATCTCATACTCAAAATCTGGTTCACTTGGTTCTCTGGGTGACTCCTGGTTATCCTTAACCGTTAACTGGAGCGATGAGTTGATCATGCCAGGAGGACCACCAAACAGCCCAGTATCTGTCTTTGATTTAGACATATATGATGACTACTACTCTGTTGACTCTAAACCAGTGGAAGTTGTTCTAATGGTTTCTGCTGAACCTCTGCCAGAAGAGGTTCCAATGGTTGCTGCTGCACCTCAGCCAGCAGAGGTGGAACCTCAGATGGCAGAGGTTCCAAACAACAAAAGGAAGAGGAAAGACGAAGCCGATCCATCAAGGACAAAATTTTTATGCATGATGGACGTAGATAATAAAGAGGAAGAGGAAGAGGAAGAGCAAAAGGCTGATGATCAGCACACAGAGGAGAAAGATGGTGAAGAATCCTCTACTGATGACTGATAGAGTTGGCTTTTATTTTTTGTTTTTTTGGAATGCAACTAACTAACAACATTAGCTTGTAGTGATCTGTGTAAACATTTGTTAGTGCATGAAGATTATAATCCTTTTTTTTGTAATCCAATTTGCTTAAAGACTTTCAATCATATAAACCATTCGCATCCAATTACAATTTTCAAATGATTCGCATCTTAACCTGATATATTACTTGTTTTAAACATTACTAATTTTCATGCAATTCATAGCCTAACATGTGATTTGCAACCCACTGAATGTCCTGGTATTTTTTATCCAAGCACGCTTCGCAGCTTAGCACGTGAACAAATATCAGGACTTCTGGCTATTCTCCATTCGCATCATATCTCTTTACACAAGCAGCCAGGAGTCCTGATATTTGTTATTGTTATAATTCGCAGCATATCATGCGAATCGTACGCGAATAATTGTTGTCATATGTTCTGGTCATAATTCGCAGGCAGAAGTCCTGATAATTATTTTAAAAGGCATTGCGTTATAGCTCAACACAATTCGTAGCATAAAATGCTGATAATTGTTTGATATGATTTTACTAATGATTCGCATCCTGGTGAAATTTCACACAAATCGCATGGAAACCTGATAGATGTTTGCAACAAGATATCAATATATTGTACACAATTCGCAATGATGAGTCCGAAAACTGCTTCTTCTCCGGACAGGGACAGATCGGACCAAGGCCATCGGACTGGACAGACCACTTCGAACACTTAGCCCATTGGACTGTTCGAACTATGACAAAAGTACTAAAAAACCTAAACACTTCTTGACTAAGCTGCTTGCTCTCCTACCAAGAGCTCATGGGTCTTTAAACATGACCCGGGTCCATTAAACATGACCCGAAAACCCATAAAGCCTAGATGTAAGGGTATAAATACCCAACCACCTGCATTAAATATGGGTAATGAAAATTAACTGCAACCAGGCAGCTTAATTCTCCCTCTACTCTCTACCCAAAATATTAAATACCCATAAACTTCCACAAAACTCTGAAAAAATTACCCAATTACCCTTAGATATAAATTAACCACACCAAATTGGCGACCATAGTGGGAGCACGAAGGTGTCTGAATCAAGCATTCAAAACAAACAAGAAAACTCAGTCCGAAAGAATCCGGACGACCCGGAAGTGCCACCAGCTTTGCTCGAAGTGGTGGTTGAAAACGATGAATACACCATCGAGGAGCGCGATAGGCTAAAAGGCGAGATAAAAGCTCTGAGGGCTGAAAAGGCTAGGATGGGCATGAAAGAAAAATCGAAAGCCTCAATTGCTCATCATACCGATAACCCTAGAGAGCATGAGCCTTCGAAGACTCATGTAAGCACCAAGAAGACTCATGCCAGCTCCAAAAAGTCTCACCGGTCTAAGCCAGTGGAGAGTTCTGACTCAGGCTCAGAGTCTTCTGATTTCTCTTCGGATGATGAGGGAGTTGAAGAATCCTTATCCTCTAGCATCGACGAGGGTCGAACTAAAAAGAAGCAAAAGCAGATCAAAAAATATTCGAGAAAAAGAGATAGACGTGGAAAGTTGAAGAGGAATATTGGCAAAGGGTCATCTCACAGCCGGAGGCATGTAGACCGGATGCTGATGGATCCTTTCGCTCTGGGTGACTCCTGGTTATCCTTAACCGTTAACTGGAGCGATGAGTTGATCATGCCAGGAGGACCACCAAACAACCCAGTATCTGTCTTTGATTTAGACATATATGATGACTACTACTCTGTTGACTCTAAACCAGTGGAAGTTGTTCTAATGGTTTCTGCTGAACCTCTGCCAGAAGAGGTTCCAATGGTTGCTGCTGCACCTCAGCCAGCAGAGGTGGAACCTCAGATGGCAGAGGTTCCAAACAACAAAAGGAAGAGGAAAGACGAAGCCGGTCCATCAAGGACAAAATTTTTATGCATGATGGACGTAGATAATAAAGAGGAAGAGGAAGAGGAAGAGGAAGAGTAAAAGGCTGATGATCGGCACACAGAGGAGAAAGATGGTGAAGAATCCTCTACTGATGACTGATAGAGTTGGCTTTTATTTTTTGTTTTTTTGGAATGCAACTAACTAACAGCATTAGCTTGTAGTGAACTGTGTAAACATTTGTTAGTGCATGAAGATTATAATCCTTTTTTTTGTAATCCAATTTGTTTAAAGACTTTCAATCATATAAACCATTCGCATCCAATTACAATTTTCAAATGATTCGCATCTTAACCTGATATATTACTTGTTTTAAACATTACTAATTTTCATGCAATTCATAGCCTAACATGCGATTTGCAACCCACTGAATGTCCTGGTATTTTTATCCAAGCACGCTTCGCAGCTTAGCCCGTGAACAAATATCAGGACTTCTGGCTATTCTCTATTCGCATCATATCTCTTTACACAAGCAGCAAGGAGTCCTGATATTTGTTATTGTCATAATTCGCAGCATATCATGCGAATCGTACGCGAATAATTGTTGTCATATGTTCTGGTCATAATTCGCAGGCAGAAGTCTTGATAATTATTTGAAAAGGCATTACGTTATAGCTCAACACAATTCGTAGCATAAAATGCTGATAATTGTTTGATATGATTTTACTAATGATTCGCATCCTGGTGAAATTTCACACAAATCGCATGGAAACCTGATAGATGTTTGCAACAAGATATCAATATATTGTACACAATTCGCAATGATGAGTCCGAAAACTGCTTCTTCTCCGGACAGGGACAGATCGGACCAAGGCCATCGGACTGGACAGACCACTTCGAACACTTAGCCCATTGGACTGTTCGAACTATGACAAAAGTACTAAAAAACCTAAACACTTCTTGACTAAGCTGCTTGCTCTCCTACCAAGAGCTCATGGGTCTTTAAACATGACCCGGGTCCATTAAACATGACCCGAAAACCCATAAAGCCTAGATGTAAGGGTATAAATACCCAACCACCTGCATTAAATATGGGTAATGAAAATTAACTGCAACCAGGCAGCTTAATTCTCCCTCTACTCTCTACTCAAAATATTAAATACCCATAAACTTCCACAAAACTCTGAAAAAATTACCCAATTACCCTTAGATATAAATTAACCACACCAAATTGGCGACCATAGTGGGAGCACGAAGGTGCCTGAATCAAGCATTCAAAACAAACAAGAAAAGTCATTCCGAAAGAATCCGGACGACCCGGAAGTGCCACCAGCTTTGCTCGAAGTGGTGGTTGAAAACGATGAATACACCATCGAGGAGCGCGATAGGCTAAAAGGCGAGATAAAATCTCTGAGGGCTGAAAAGGCTAGGATAGGCATGAAAGAAAAATCGAAAGCCTCAATTGCTCATCATACCGATAACCCTAGAGAGCATGAGCCTTCGAAGACTCATGTAAGCACCAAGAAGACTCATGCCAGCTCCAAAAAGTCTCACCGGTCTAAGCCAGTGGAGAGTTCTGACTCAGGCTCAGAGTCTTCTGATAACTCTTCGGATGATGAGGGAGTTGAAGAATCCTTATCCTCTAGCATCGACGAGGGTCGAACTAAAAAGAAGCAAAAGCAGATTAAAAAATATTCGAGAAAAAGAGATAGACGTGGAAAGTTGAAGAGGAATATTGGCAAAGGGTCATCTCACAGCCGGAGGCATGTAGACCGGATGCTGATGGATCCTTTCGCTTTCCACGATGAACCAGGTATCTTCGCAACTCCCAACGAGGATATTGTGTTTAGTCGTGGCCGAAATTGGAGGCAATCTCCATTGTCTTCTAAAATTTTGTCCGGAAACCTCCCTAAGAGGTTTGATAGCACCAAAATGGAAAAGTACGATGGCAGTACTGATCCAGACAATCATTTGGAGCAATTTAAAAATTTTATGATAAACTTTGATGATGGTGACAAACTACTCTGTAGAGAATTCTCCCAATCGTTTACGGGGAGTGCTCTAAAATGGTATAACAGCCTACCACAAGGCTGTATCAAGAATTTCGATACTTTTTGGGTGGCCTTTCGAAGGCAGTTCATTCGGAGTAAAGAGTTAAAGGGCAACGGGGACACCATAATCCATTGTGCCCAGGAACCGAACGAATCCTTAAAAGAATATATAAGTCGTTTTGTGAATACCAAGAATGGGTTGGCTGACTGCTTCGAGCAGGTTGCGATAGCATCTGTAAGACAGGGCTTGAACCATGGAAATTTTGCTGATTCGGTGACAAAAAAGAAGGCTATGACTTGGGGAGGGTTACCGAATCAGGTAGGAAAACAAATTAACATTGATGAAACAAAGAAAACAAGGGTGCACAGGCAGGTGAGGTCTGCCCCGATGGCACCAAACCCCAATCAGAATCAGTCCGGAAACAAGGCAAAGGAGACCGGACAGGGACATGGCAGGGCTAAAGCTCAATCTCAGCCAGCTGCACCTGCTCAGAGTCAGCAATCCAGAAATAAAAGAGGGCCTTGGGTTCAACCGGAGTGGTTCGCAGAATTGAAAGAAAGTGTGGCCACCATTTATGATAAAACAAAGGAAGAAGTGCACTATAGAAGACCAGCCACACTACAATCCCCTAAAGAACACCGTAATAACTCTTTCTGCCAGTATCAAAATGATACTGGCCATACCACCGATGATTGTATAGCTTTAAAACAAGAGGTTTAGAACTTGATTAAGAGGGGAAACTGGGGGCTTACATTAAAAGAAGAGGAGGTAATAGGCCTGACAATACTCACCGGGTTGGTCCAAGTAATGATGCTCCGGAGGGAGCCATGGTTATAATCAAAATATTTGATGTGGAATCTGAATACTTGGATCCTCATCCAACTCGAAATAGAGTGGGTACCATTGAGGAATGTTCTAGGACAGTCTCTGGGCTCATTATGTTTTTTGAGTCACTTATAATTTTCGGAGGGGATACTATGACAGCTCCTACTGCTTCTTCGAGGAAGAGGCACGTTCATACTTTGGCTACCTAGCTAGAAGGAGGCATGACTTCCTAGCAATCGCAAATCCCATTTCCCTTCATTGTTTTTGATGAAGATGATTTAAGAGATATAGCTGGCCCTCATGAAGATGCTGTTGTCATAGGAGCTTCTATTAGGGGCAATGATATAAGACGAATTTTGGTGGATACTGGAAGCTCAGCCAATATCCTTTTCTTAAACACATACAAAAGAATGAAAAATCCAGCTGTAATTCAGAGTTCGGACAGATCAATTGTAGGCTTTACTGGCAGCTCAGCCGATGTGATCGGGGAGTTCGAAGAAGAAGTTTTGTTGGGCAAGGGCCCTTTCAAAAAGATGGTCAGGATACTTTTTATTGTGGTGGATTGTTCCACTTGCTATAATGCTATTTTAGGGAGGTCTTGGCTCTCTAGGATACATGCAGTGGCTTCAACAGTCCACCAATGTTTGAAATATGATGTTCAGGGACAGGTGGGAGTTGTCCGGAGAAGTCAAAAGGTTGCAAGAGAATGTTATGCTACAGCCCTGGCGCCCCGGACGTTGGGGGCAGTTCGTATCAACAAGCAATAGCAATTTGGGGGGCTTTCTGGGGGTGAGGGTGAAATTGATGACCCCAGAGAGGCCCCTGGAGTATTAATACCAGTCGAAGAGGTAGAAACACATTGTTTAGAAGAAGGTAAAAGTGTCAAGATAGGGTCCAGAATGCCACCCGATCTGAAAAGAGATATGCTAAAGTTTTTGAAGAGCCATCAACATGTTTTTGGTTGGTGCAATGCTGATGTTACCGGGGTTCCAGCAGATGTAATATCACACCGCCTATCTGTCCGGAAAGATGTACTACCAGTGGTTCAAAAGAGAAAGGCTTTTCCAAAGAAAAGGCTGATGTTATTGTGCAAGAGGTTGACAAGCTCACAAAGATGGGGCATATCAAGGAGTCTCAATATCCTTTGTGGACTGCCAATCCGGTCTTGGTAAAAAAGAAAAATGGTAAGTGGCGTATGTGTATTGACTTCACAGACCTCAATAGGGCTTGCCCAAAAGATCTGTATCCAGTTCCCCGAATTGACCAGCTAGTTGACTCTACCTCTAGGAATAAGCTGTTGTCCTTTATGGATGCTTTCTTCGGATACAATCAGATCCAAGTAGATCCGAAGGATCAAAAGCATACCATATTTGTCACTGACAGGGGTCTTCATTACTATAAGGTAATGCCGTTTGGGTTGAAAAATGCTGGGGCTACTTATCAGAGATCGATAAACAAAGCCTTTGCTGATCAGATTGGAAGGAATATGGAAGTATACATCGATGACATGATGGTGAAGAGTGTGGATGAGCAATTGCACTTGGCTGACCTCCAAGAAACTTTTACCAACTTTGTGAAGTGAATTTAAAGTTAAATCCATAAAAATGTGTGTTCGGAGTACAATCCGGGAAGTTTCTAGGCTATATTATAAGTGAGCATAGGATACAGCCCGATCCAGACCAGCTTAATGCTATATTCCAAATGGAGCCTCCTCGAAATGTTAAAGAAGTACAACGACTAACGGGGAGGTTAGCTGCTTTAAACAGATTTATCTCAAGGTCTTCGGATAGGTGTGCCCCGTTTTTTCAAACCTTGAAGGGTGCAAAGGGATTCGATTGGACCTCACAGTGTGATGAGGCTTTCAATGAGATCAAGAAGCACCTGTCTTCCCCTAAAACCTTGTTTAAACCAGTTGATGGGGAGACACTCTTCGTATATTTGGCAGTTTCAAGTAGTGCCATCAGTGTTGTGTTGGTAAGAGAAGTAGATAATTACCCCCATCCAGTGTACTACATCAGCAAAAGCTTGATAGATGCAGAAAAGCGTTTTTGAAACTTGAAAAATTAGCATTGGCCCTGGTAATAGCTGCTAGAAAGATGAGGCGTTATTTCCAGGCTCATCCTATTGTCGTTCGAACATCTTTTCCTTTGAAGAATGTTCTCCAAAAGGCAGACATTTCAAGCAGGTTGACTAAGCGGTCGGTAGAATTGGGGGATTTCGATATAGATTTTGCTCCCCGAACAGCAGTCAAAGCCCAAGCTGTGGCTGATTTTTTGGTTGAATTTCACTCCGACAGAGATTCGGAGCAGGCTACTGAGTTGAAAGACAAAAAAGTCTGGGTCGTCCGGACGGATGGTGGATCCAGCACTATGGGATGTGGTGCAGGGGTGTGTTTGACTTCTCCATATGGTGACAGAATATACCAGGCTATATGTTTTGCTTTCAGGGCTTCCAATAATGAGTCCGAGTACGAAGCAGCTATAGCTGGTTTAAAGTTAGCCTATGTTTGTGGGGCTAAGAGGGTAAAGCTAATGAGTGACTCCCAGCTTCTTATTTACCATGCTCAAGGTCAAACTGAAGCTAAGAAAGAACAATTAGTGAAGTATTTACTTCTCCTTAAAAATGAAACACTCAAGTTTAAAAGTATTATTTATGAACATATACCCCAGACAGAAAATGAGTTAGCAGATTCATTGGCAACCATAGCGTACACAGAGTCGTATCCATGGATCCTTGTGCTGGAGAGCCCTTCCATTCAACTTGATATGGGTAAAGAAGAATAAATTTTTGAAGTAAAAATGAAACAACCAAAGGATTGGAGATTTCCTCTCCTGCAATACCTCTCCGATGGCATCGTGCCTCCGGATAAATCACTGGCAAGAAAACTGAAACATAAGGCTCGTGGTTTTATCATACTGAGAGACATTCTGTATAAAAAATCTTACAGTAAACCTCTTTTGCGTTGTTTGGGGGATAATGAATCTCAAGTAGTCCTCTCCGAATTGCATGATGGCGAGGGATCAGCTCATTGTGGGTTCAGGGCTCTAACAAGGAGAGTTTTACTGGCTTGCTACTATTGGCCATCTATCATGCAGGATGCTAAAGAACTGGTGAGAAAGTGTGACCCATGCCAGAGATACAGCAATGAAATTCATGTCCCAGCCATTCCTTTAGAATCAATCTTTGAGCCTATACCTTTTGCTCGTTGTGGATTGGATTTAGTGGGGCCTCTCCCTATGGCGTCCGGAGGGCGCAAAACTATAATTGTTGCTATCGATTACTTTTCGAAGTGGATTGAAGCAGCCCCTCTGGCAGGAACAACATAAAAAATCGTTATAAAATTCATTATATCCAACATTTGTTGCAGATTTGGTGTTCCACAAAAGATAACGACAGATAATGGGCCACAGTTCGACAATAGGGAAATGGAGAGTTTCTGTGCCTCAAGGGGTATACAACATTGTTTCTCTTCACCTTTCCACCCACAAGAAAATGGTCAGGTTGAAGTGGCTAACAAAACTATACTGTCCGGTTTAAAGAAGAATTTGGAAGGGGCTGCTGGGAAGTGGCCTAGCTATTTACAAGAAGTTTTGTGGTAACACTTGGGGCTACAACACAGGAGTCACCCTTTGCTTTGGTCTATGGGATGGATGCCATAGCTCCGATAGAATCAACTCTCCCATCATTTCGTGTTCACAACTTCTCCGAATGTGCTAACGAAGTGGCAATCAGAAGTCAGCTCGACCTAATAGAAGAAAGAGGAGTTAAAGCTCACCTTAGAGCTGCACACTATCAGGGTTTAATGAGGAGCAGATTTGCTTCTAGAGTTAAAAGAAGAGATTTCCAACCGGGGGACAAGGTATTGAGGAAAGTCTTCTTACACACTAAAGAGAAGCTTCTCGGCAAATTGGCCCCGACTTGGGAAGGACCTTATATGGTTGTTGAAAGGCTTAAACCTGGAACATATTGGCTAGAAGACAAAGATGGAAGAGTTCTGACCCACCCTTGGAATATCGAGCACCTCCGGATGTATTTGGAGTAACATTTGTGTAAATATTTACTTGTTTAAACATCCATGTAAATATTTGGGGGCATACTCTTTCCTACCCTGGTGGCGCGGGGAGGTTTTAATGAGGTGTCCGGGTTTTTAATGAAATTTGATGTCTTCTTAAAAATTTTCCAAAGTGTTCTTACTTTGTCTTTTGTCACACCATCTGGATTGAAATAAAAGAGTGATGACCACTTAAACATTTGTCATCAGAGAATTTAAACACTCTCACTATGAAATAACTAAGGGCTATTTAAACACTAGCCACCAAAATTGAAACAGACTATGAAAGAATGTGAGAATTGTGTAAAACAAGGATATTCATTAAAATAACTTAAATGCCTTGGCCTACCAAGCACTTTCAAATTGTCAAGAAGAGTAAAAGATCTATCCGGTCAGATACCGGACACACTTACAAAAAGAGTGCCTTGGCCTTCCAAGGACTTTAGTTTAGATAACATGAAAAGTAAAGAGTAATTCATAATTTAAGGCTGAGCCTTTGAGGATGGCTCAGCTTTATCTACCTTCTTCTTCCCCTTAGGATCATCTTTCTCTTCGTTTGGGCTCTCCCCGGTGTTCCCTTCATCATTAGATGAGGATGCACTGGAGTAGCCATACCTGTCGCCTTCGGCCATTGTGTGATATGGGAGTTTTCAGGCTCTATGTGAAGCCACAAATCACCCAAGTTCCTCTTCGGGAACTTCTCATGGAAGAGCAGGACCATGTCTGATTTCAACTTGGCATACATCTGCTCTTGAGTATCTATCACGTTGTTGGCATAAACATCAATCTTGGCCTGGATTTTGGCCTCCTGCTCCCTTAGCAGATTAGCTTTCTCCTCTGCAGCTCGGGACATTGCGTTTTCAAGAGCAATTTTGTCACTGGTCAAATTGGTGATAATTTGGTCTTTGGCCTTGGTCTCCCCTTTTGAAGTGGCAAGATCTTTCTCTAATCCGGACAGCTTCTCCCAGAGCTCTATGATAGTGTTCTCTAGAGTGACAACATTTGTGGAACTTACCTCTTGGTTTTTCTTCAGCTCTTCATTCTCCCCCTTTAGAGTGGCAGCATTTGAAGTGGCTGTACGAAGGTCATCGGACAACCTCTCTTTGTCAGACTTGAGGTTTTTGATAATGTCTTCCTGATTCCGAACTTGCTTCTCCAACGCGAGCACCGGCTGAACATTGCTTAATAAAGAGTGTGCTATAACATCCCTTTCACTTGAAACAGTAAAAGTCTTACCATTAAAAGTGACTGTGTTCGAAGTGCTCGGAGGGAGATAAGGCCCAGCAAAATCATCTCTGGGAAGATTGATGAAGTACTCACCAAGCCCACCTAGACCAGTGATGTCTACCCCATCAATGCTAAGATCTCCCCCTTCGACCTCATCGGTTTGGAAGTCACCAGGTATCTCCTCTGCTTTTGTTGGGTCTGTGGGGTCAGCTTGGGGAAGAGGCTTCGGAGGTCGGAGAGAGAGTTCGTCACCCTTAGAGGTCTTTTTCTTCTTGGCCTCCCTATCTTTGCTTTCAACTCCCCGTTTACGGTCTCTGTTGGAAGCCCTTGGAGGATTTAGGGAGTGAACCTCTTACCTAACACTCTCCTGCTCTACCGCTTCCAAGAGAGCAGCATCAATTTGACTGGGGGATGGCCCCTCCGGATGCGTTAGAACATCCTCCTCCACTTCAGCAGGGTTAGCTCCATCCACTACTTTCTTGCCCTTCTTTTTTCCTTTCATCTTACTCGGGGCCTTGGCCTGGCCTGGCAAGTAAAGTGTCCCGTCCGGTTCATGCGTCCTTTTGAGCACTACATCCGGAGGAGGCTGGGTGGTGAGCTCTTCCCATGTTAAGTCTCTTTGACCTGTGGTGTTCCACAGATGAGACCTTGCTAAGTTGCCCCTTGTAAAAGCAGCATGGAACCGGTTCCCCCACTTCTCAGCAGCCCAAGCGTTGATCTTGGTGCAAGTGGTCTGCCCGGTTTTCAAGTGGTCACTAAAGTCCTTGGGCAGTTCTGCTAAGGCAAAAGTAAGACCAATTAGTTTAAACTAACTTAAAAAAAAGACAAGAATGTAAAAAAGAGACTTACGATCGCTCCTCCATCTGCTTGTGAGAAGACTTGGGTTGACTCCAGACTTGATTTTCTTCCCATTCTCCCAAACACCACTTACGAACAGGAACTGAGTCCTCCAATTCCTCTCCGACTCCAGCAGGTCATCAACAGCTTTGAAGTTATCCCCCATATTGAAGTGGTAGAAGGGGATGTGATCGTTTCCGCAAAGATTGGCCACAGCAGCAAACTCCTCCATTGGCAGAGGGATCCCGGAGAGCCTAGAAGCCATGATGCAGGACATGAGGGTATACCAAGCATTAGGGCTCAACTGGCTCGGGCATAGCTTTATAAGATGAAAGTATCTGATAATTTCTGGGTCCAGGGGGAATCCGAGTCCCCAATTAAATAGCTCTCTGAAGATGACTATCTCGCTCAATTTGCAATCCCTGGGAGTTTTAGGGTTTATAAGGATCCTTATCTTCACGTTCTCCGGAATTCCCCACTTCGTACGCATCCGGCCCAGTTCACCTGTGTGGATGAATGCGTAGTTGATCTTTTGCAGAGCGATGAGGTACTTGACAATGACCTTGTGAAAACAAGGCCCCACCCTTCCTTCAAGACTCTCCGGCAGATCCGGATGCCTCAGGCACAACTTCTCCTTGCCTTTATCTTTTTTGGCAGCAACAACACTACTGGTCTGTCCGGAAGGCTCAAACTCGAATAGAGCCTCTTCGATGGAGTCCTCCATTACCTCCTCCATGATTGATGAGGGGGTTTCAGTAGCAGTGGCAAGGGGAAGGTTTAGATTTGGCTCAGCTTGGTCTCCGGACTGCTGAGCTTCAGTTTTTTCTTGGTTTTTGGCCTCCGGTCGGGGCTCTGATGCAAATGTTTCTCTTCGAAGGCTTGAGCCACTACCCCCCGGGCTGGACAGCCTGTCCTTAGGAGCTCTGATGCGCATTTCTGACCCAGTGCTGCTGTCCTTGGCACCCGATTTTGAAGGAGTGCTCTTAGAAACTTGGCCCTTGACCAACCAGCCTTTTCTTCGGTCAACTAATTTTTGACGGGAGGTTTCAGTGTCTGACCCCATAGCTAAGAAGGGGGGGGGGGTTTAAAGCTGGTAACAGTTACACTTGGCTCAACTACAGGTTCCGATTCTTGAACCGAGAACCGGAGACGATGGGTGAGAGATTGGTTTGAAATAGCCTTTTCGGTTTGATACCTTTTGAATTGGAAGAGCCCTGGTCTGACTCTGTGGCAGCAGTCACTGGTTTGTCAATAGGGGAGGTGGGTAAACCTACCGCAATACGCCTTTCCCTTTCGACCTTTTGCGCTTTTTATAGTTCAGAGAGGTTGAGCCACCCGCCTTTGACCAAAGCGTTCCGAGCCGTGAACATAAACAAATTGGGTAAAAAGTTGTCTTAGAGAGAAAAAAACTTTGAGAAATTTGCAGAGTAAAAATGAGAGTGATGGTGAAACAGTAGAAAATGTTTCAATTTATAGTAAATCAAAAAAAAAAAGTTTGATTCCTAGGAGAATTCGAAAAGATAGGTAATGATTAAAAGATGGCGATGATGTTACCCTCTTTAATGAAGAGGTTACTTTTCGAAGAAGGTGGGTGCGAGATTCAAGGTGAAAAAACGGCTGAAGAAACAAACCAAAAAGTGACACGTGTCCCATTGACTCTGGCAAGAAACCGTTTGGATTCACGAAGCTTTATTAGTCCGGATAAAGCCACAACACGGACAGACCTGTCCGGGTTAAAACTGCCCCTAAACATCGGACTGTTTTCAGGTTTTTAACAAAGGTATTTGAACAAACACCTAAAAAAGGGGCTCCTGATGAGTCTGAAAACTGCTTCTTCTCCGGACAGGGACAGATCGGACCAAGGCCATCGGACCGGACAGACCACTTC
Source organism: Limnanthes douglasii subsp. nivea (assembly GCA_036936605.1). Classification (NCBI taxonomy): domain Eukaryota; kingdom Viridiplantae; phylum Streptophyta; class Magnoliopsida; order Brassicales; family Limnanthaceae; genus Limnanthes; species Limnanthes douglasii. Next base: position 64,405,317 of record JAUPFV010000002.1, on the reverse strand, counting down.
GAACACTTAGCCCATTGGACTGTTCGAACTATGACAAAAGTACTAAAAAACCTAAACACTTCTTGACTAAGCTGCTTGCTCTCCTACCAAGAGCTCATGGGTCTTTAAACATGACCCGGGTCCATTAAACATGACCCGAAAACCCATAAAGCCCAGATGTAAGGGTATAAATACCCAACCACCTGCATTAAATATGGGTAATGAAAATTAACTGCAACCAGGCAGCTTAATTCTCCCTCTACTCTCTACTCAAAATATTAAATACCCACAAACTTCCACAAAACTCTGAACAAATTAGCCAATTACCCTCAGATATAAATTAATCACACCACGCAATACCAGATGCGAAATGCTTGCAACTCAAAGCACTTAACATTTCTTCACTCTAATAAAAGCATTACAAACATACAAATGTAAAAATGTTTAGTTTATTGTACAGAATAATAACAGTACTACAAATAAATGTGGCCAACCAGAATTGTCCACAACACGGATTTTCCTTAAATTGGAACATCACAAGTCCTCCTGTTATGGCGTGATTTCGAACAACGGCCACACCTCAACTGCTTGGTTGAGATTTCTCCTCTAGAAGGGATTCGCTTTTTCTTAGGCCTTCCGGAGTGTCTGTTAACGTTCGGAGGCAGAACTTCAACAAATGAAGGATCGTTAGCGCTGGACCCTTCCCCGAAATCGGTTATAGCTGGTATGCTAAAAGAGTAACTTTCCCTGTAATTCTTAACCGTAAAGAAGGGCTCTATTACGGTAAATGGATCTTGGTCAGTATATTGTATTGCCGCTAAAGCGTAAGGACATGGAAAACACTCTTGTTGCCATGATCCGCAAGAATATTTGAAATCCAACAGATTAACAACAGCCACAGGATTCGAAAAGACTTCGAACATGACGGTAGATGACTTACGTACTACCCAAGTTCGGCACATGTCAACATTCTGCTTTAGTTTCTTCTCGTACTCGGGGACCAAATTAGTACTCCAGCTGATATCCTCTTCGTATCTTCGTGAAACTTGAGTCATAAGCAAGACTCTAATCCAGTCAATAAACTCAACAATTGGTAGGCCGCAATAGTTTTTGATCTGATTGTTATACGATTCAGCTGCAGTAGAAGCCATAGAGCCGTATCGCTTCACTTTTACGTAAGTCTGCGCATACTTTTCAGGGGATAAATTTGCAAGAAAATCACTCATTCTGTCACCACCTTCACATAGAAAAACTGTTAGCATATCTTTAAAATCTCTCGACTGGGAGCATAAGCAAGACGATGGAAAAAAACTCAACATCTTTTTTTTATAGTCTCTGTTAGTATGTTCGAGTTTGGATTTCAAATTCTGCATGAGATGGAAATAACAGTACGCATGATAGCAGTTTGGATACAAGAGAGAAACAGCATTAACGATACCAGAATGACGGTCTGAAATAAATGTGATATGGCGATCCAACAAATGTGGTTTCAAACACCCCAAAAACCACATCCAGTTATCCCAATCTTCAATGCTAACTATACCAACAGCAATAGGGAATATTCCTGGAAAAAGTCAGATCAAATGAACACTACAACAGTACTCAAACGTTTAAAAAATGTACACATTTCGCATGCTGTCGTGGTAGTTGTTCTCAAAATATTTGCTGCGAACTGTGTACAAGCATAAGCTGGGAATTAAGCACAGTTTCAAATACTTCCTAATTTGTAGCCTCAAATGTGAAATGTCAAGATTCCAACAACAAATGGTGTGTATATATAGGATGCGAACTGTCATCACATAATTCGCATCCTCAAATGCGAAATGTCAAGATTCCAACACTGCTTAATTCGCAGCTTCGGATGCGAATTGTTGCACAACAATTTCACACAAAAACATCATAACACATTCAGATTAACTAGTTAAATGTAACTAACCGTTGTTGTCGTCCTTTGCTACGGCAGTAAGCCAGGTACCCTTATACTTGCCATATAAGTGGGTTCCATCGACAAACAACATTGAACGACATGAATGAAAATCCTGAAGGGACGAACCAAATGCTAAAAAACAACGCTTGAATCGGTTTCCAGCTGATAACTCTAACTGGCAGTCTGAAGTAATATCCCGGCTCTTCAAGCGTTTGAATTATCCGCTTAGTAAACTAAAATAACTTGAACTATCTCTGAAAACTCCCCTCCTAGCCTTCTCTAAAGCATTACGTGACAAACGGTAGGAGATGTCAAAACCGTTATCTTGTTTGACAGTCGATTGTATTGTTTTGGATGTCAACGAATGGCAGGTCCATAGAGAATCCTGAATTTCCTCTACAATCAAATCTGATACCAAATGCCTGTGCCGCTTATGCTTAGGCTTCTGGGAGAAAACAGGACTGCAAGTATGGTGTGGAACATACTTCTTGATCGTCATCAAGCCGGTGCTAGAATCAATAGATGCATAAAGCCTCCATTTGCACCCGCTTGTGAACTTATTTTCACAATAAGCAGTGATCTTGGTTGCTGTGTTGTGCAGGTATTTGAAAGAAAAACCATGCTCTAACGCAAACTTGCACAAAGATAATCTCAGACCGGCAACACCTTCTTCAAAAGCTTGACCCACTCCTGTAATAGCATCAGCCCAACCACCAGTAGCAAGTTGTTTTTTTCTCTGCTCAGAATTAACTAAACCGTTACTACTCTCCCCGCTAACTAGTTGATTGGGAGATGGTTCTCCCAAACTCAAGCTACGCTCTTTACGCTTTGCACCACAATCCTTACCACCAGAGCTCTTATCAACAGAACTTTTTTCACCAGAACCCTTATCGAACACGTGTTGTTCCATGAGAAAATTAACCCGTTTTAAACGCTCCAAATCAAGATATAACACCAACCCAACAAAATCATTCTGGTTATTAAATTTTTTTATTGTGAGCCCCACATGAGTAGGTAATTAGGTAGTCACCTGTGACAAGCTCCTCCCATGTGTTCTCCACATAAGCTTGAAAACTTTGAAAGCTTTCAAACTCCGTGAAAGGCACAATTGCGGTTTGGTGACCATATTTAAAAATCTAAACTCGTTATTTGGACATCTCTTACCCTAGACAGAACAAGCTATTAGTTATTAGTCCCAAACATTATATATAAATTATTTGCTACTGCATCAAACAATCCACATCCTATCTTGCGATTTGTGTATATCTACAAGCTGTGAACTGTGCTTAATTCGCATCATATCCTGATAGTTATTTATAGAAAAAGTCCTGATATTTGTTTCGAAATACAATACTCTAAAAAGTTCTAGATAGTTTGCATCCTAACATGCGAAACGTAAAAGCAACTAAAAAAGTACTGATATTTGTTTGAAAATGCAATACTTTAGAGTTCTACACAGTTCGCATTATAACATGCGAAAACGTAGAAAATTAACTAAAAAGTCCTGGTATTTGTTTGAACATACAATACTCTAGAGTTCCTCGTAGTTCGCATCATAACATGCGAAACGTATGTTCCCCATACAATTCGCAGCATATTTCTAAGCAAATTTTGAATTTTTTTCATGTGATTCGCATGTCACCATGCGAATTGGTAATATAATTAGCATCTTCCTCATCGAATACATCAAACAATTCGCATCTTGCGTGGAACGCGTGGACAACTAAAACTCGTAATCTACACATGTTTAACGTCCGAAATAAAAAACTAAACCACTACAAAATTAGTATATAACATCAGAAAACAAGGACATGAGTATATAACGACAAATATTAACAAAACAATAACAGATCAGTGTAACAAAAAAAAACCAAAAAAAGCTCGAAATCAGGCTATGGCGTCTAAAAACAGTAAAATATAATATATTCCAACTCATAAAACCAACAAAATAACTTCGAAATCAGTAGGTAATTACGTAGCAACACGATTACTTGCAAAACAACAGATTCCTGTACGTAGAAACACGATCAGTTCCTGAACGTAGAAGACAGTGGTTAGATAGGTTTTACACCACAAAACTAAATAAATAAACAGACCTTAAACACTCCGGTCACCGGAAAATGTGATTTCAACCGTGCTTCGTGATGGTTCGTAGGGTTGGGTGGTTAGAGCGGCTAACAAATTCAAATCTTCAAAAAGCTAGAAAAATAGAAAGAAAACAGAAAATTATGTTTATATAGTGGGTTAAGGGTAGTTAGGGTATTAAAATAATATTAGGTAGTAAGTGACAATAAGGTAGTTGAGTTGGGTATTAAGTAACAATTGATGAAACCTTGGGTAGTAAGTGACAATTGAATAGTTGAGTGGGTACTTTAAATGCAATTTCCCTTATATTTAATTATAATATCAATATAAATTAATATTCAAATATATAATCTAAATTATATTAATTATATGTTTGTCTATTGATTGGTATTAATAATTATATGTTATATCTTTTAATATATATAAATAATTTATTACTTTTAAATATTTTTTTTAACTTTTTTGGATTTACTTTTATCTTTTAAATCTTACAAAATTCATTTTAAATTTTAAATTTTGAACCATTATTAATCTAGTTTGCTTCACTCAACTATATTTTATATAAATCACTCATAAAATAATTTTTTTTTATATATAAAACTATAAATAATCAGCACTGTTAAATATTTTTTTTTTTGAAATCAAAATTATAAACTACGATAATTAATAAAAATTAACAAAACAAAATAAATCGGTTAGTATTTTTAACAATTCAACTATATATTTAGGTGGTAAGCAGATCATGATTGGATTTAACGCTATGATATCACGGTTATGGGACCCTTAAGTTAGTGAAAGAAAAGTTAGTTACAAAAAGCTCTAAGATTTTTTCAAGAATGTGTCTTAGATGATATCTCTCGCTCTTCTCTTTGCTCATCTTCTTCCATAGTCTCTAATGGATGAAGGTGAGCATTCTTCGCGTTTCAACAGATTAACTGATCGTCATAATCAATTCCCAGCTCTTAATACTCTTCCTCCCCAGCTTTGGATTATGGATAATCCGACGTTTGAATCCACAACAAACGTTGTTGAAGGAGCTGTACTAAGTCCTTTGCTGATTTGTTCAAGCAAAATAAGGAAGATTTAGTTCAAAAAAATGTCCAAAGATCATAGGTGCATGATCATTTGGAAGTCAACTTTGAAGCTGCTGACTTGGGTCATCTCCAATATAGGTCTAAGCATACGATAGTTGGCAAATTCTCAACTTAGGAAACTGAAATACGTTTTGGTGAATGCCTTTCTTAAAACATTTAGGTTTAAAGGAGAATTTAGTGTCTCTGCCTGGGATTTTTGTCACATATTTATAGAAATCTCTCTATTGGAAGATCTGAAATTGATTTGAAGAAGGAATGTTTGGCAGATAGGTGACAAGATCATGAGGTTATTTGATTGGAGTCCTAAGTTTAACCCTAATAAGGAGAGTCACTCTACGCCTGTCTACATAGATATTCCTAATCTACCTGAATTTTTATATAATGAATCTACAATTCTTGATGTGGCTAAGTCCATTGGTACCCCGTTGAATGTTTGGGTTCCTAACAGAAATAGGGCAAGGAAAAACTATTATAGAATGTGGGTTATCCTGGATGTCTCTAAGTCTCTTCCTAAAGAGATAAAGTTAACTTTTGGGCTCCATATTTTTTGGAAAAAAGTTAGTCTATAATACAATTCATGACTACTACAGTGTGTGTTCTCACCTGGGGCATGGAAATAAAGATTGTAAATGGTTCATTCAAAAGAAACCTGTTGAGCAGGTAACAACCTCCATAAAGCTAGATACTCTTATCCCTGAGTTTTAGATATAGAAAGATGGAAATAAGTTGAAATCAGTAATTGTAACTAACTTAAATCAAGAAAAGATTGTATTAAAAACAAGGATGATTCTGTTCAGAATGAGGTACCTATAAATTTGGAGGGTACTGAGATGATTGAAGCTATACATATGCTTCAATTGAGAACTTCATTTAATGATGAAAATGGATCTTCTTTGCTTGATCAATCTTCCCCAACAAAGCAGACTACTGGTAGTCTCCTTTCGTCTCCGGTAAACAAAGGATCAGTTAGCTCATTTGAGGATAAGAGAAATGATTTCAAGAAAACTAAAAATACTAAAGTGTTTAATTCAAAAGGGATCATTTTCACTAAATGTGTGCAACATAAAAATGTTGCAAAAAAATCTAAACATTCCAAATGATAGGTATTGTTAATTGGAATGTTCGTGGGATCGGGAACAAAATAACTCAAGCCAGGATCAAAGCTCTTAAGAGATCTAAAAAGCTAGATTTTATTGCCATTCAGGAGCCAATGGTGTCTGAGAATAAGCTGGATACAATTTCAAAGAAGCTGGGGTTTCAAGGCTTTGCTAGCAATGTTTCTAATAAATCATGGGTTATGTAGAACAGCTTGTATGAGGTGAATATTCTTGCTAATGATGACTAGGTTCTTCATATCAGAGTCAATCATAGTTTAATTCCAAAAGACTTCTATGTTACAATGGCGTATGCTAAATGTTCAAGAAATTTAAGAAGGTTGATGTGGGATAGCTTAAGGGCTATTGCTAATAAAGATAAAGAATGAATGGTTTTGGGAGACTTTAATACGATTGCCTTTCCTAATGAGCAGCTCAATTTCTCTTCTAAAAGCTCTGCTCATATGGATGATTTTAGTTATTTCATGCAGGACTGTTCTCTAATGGATGCTGGTTTTACAGGTAATAGGTTTACATAGAGAAATGGTAGGCAGTGGAGGAGATTGGATAGGGTTATTTACAATGGGAAATCGTTGAACTATTTCGATAATACAAACATTCACCATCTTCCTAAAACCTGCTATGACTATTCTCCTTTACTTCTAATTATCTCTGCTTCCCAAACTAAAAGGGTCTCTTCTTTCAAATTTTTGAATATGTTGTGTATTCACAAGGATTTTTACAGTTTCGTTGAAGACTGTCGGGGAAAGGAAATAACTGGTCTCTTATTAACAGGTTATGGTTTAAGCTAAAGTTCCTAAAAGCTAATTTGAAAGTGTGGAATAGAACTGTCTTTGGGAATGTTTTTGTTTCCTTAAAGTTAGTTGAGGATGACATTTCTAAGCTAGAAGCTACTCGTATTATCTCCAATTATGAGGAAGATAAGACTAGGCTTGAAAATGCTAAATGTAAGAATTTGTTATTGCTTAAAAGGGAGGAAACCTAGTGGATTCAGAAAGCTAATACTAAGTGGACTTTGGATGGTGAAAGAAATTCTTATTTTTTCCATAATTAAGTTAAAAGAAGACATAAAAGGTCTCAAATTAACAGAATTAGGAATGGCACTACTTGGGAGGAGGATCCCAAAGCTATTAGTGATTCACCAGTGAATCACTTTAAGAATCTAATTTCTAATTGTCCTAACCCTTGGTTCTCTAATATTTTGGGTGACTACATTCCAAAGATTGTTACTGAGGCAGAAAATGATAGTCTTATGGAGGTGCCTACTGAGAGAGAAGTCTATGAGGTTATCAAAGATCGTTGTCCTACAACTGTTGCGGGTTCTGTTGGTTTGAATGGAAAATTCTACAAAAAAAATTGGCCCATAATTAAAATGTATTTATGTGAAGCTTTGAAAGAATTTTTCAGGAAGGGTTGTTTCTGTTGGGTATCTACACTACTGTCTTGTGTTTAATCCTTAAAGGTGACTCACCAAAAGAGTGGAAGGACTACAAACCTATAAGCTTAACTACTTATTTCAGCAGGATTCTTTCTAAATTAATGAATAGAAGGATGTCTAACATTTTCCCTAATCTCATATCTGATGTTCAATGGGCTTTCACTAAAGGGAGGAGTATTCACTATAACATTATGCTGGCTCAAGAGTTTTCAGGGGATCTTTCTTCTAAGTCTAAGGGAGACAACATAATGCTTAAGATTGACATGGATAAAGCGTTCGATAAGCTTGATCACACATTTCTCTAAAGTGCGATGCAACATTTGGTTTCAGGAATGACTTCATACGGATTATTGAGAGGAAATTGAGAATTGTCATTTTTCTATCCTAATCAATGGGGCTTTGAAGGGTTATTTTAAGTCTAATAAAGGGTTGAGAGCCCCAACCTTTTTTATTATTTCCCAGGAGTATGTGATTAGAAGTCTAATATTCCTATCCACTAATGGCCATTCTATCAGATTCAAGACTAGAGGTGGAGTAAACGTACCTTGATTAAGCTTCGCTGATGACTTGCTGATTCTTTACAATGGATCCAATGTTTCTGTCAACAAAGTAATGAAAGTTATTACTCACTATGAAGAAATTTCAGGGTAGATTATCAACAAAAGTAAATCAAGAGTGATAGTTGCTAAAAGTACTTTACCTCATTAAGCTAGAAGACTTGAAAGACTTCGGGGTACAAGCATTGCCACCTCCCTTTCAAATATTTGGGATATGTGATTAGCAATAAGAGGCTGGTTAGTAAATTTGAGAATCTTATAACTAAAACCAGGAATAAGATTAGGGATTGGGATCACACCACCCTTTCATTTGGTGGTAGATTAATTCTAATCCAATCTGTATTAAATTCTTATCCTATGTATACTATTCAGCACTTTTCAATTCCTATAATGGTCATCAGAAGATTATAGATTCTCTACAATAAATTTATTTGGGGTTCTAAGCAAGACAAGTCTACTATCAGTTGGTGTAAGTGGGGTAAGGTTTGTAAGTCGTATTAAAATGGTGGTCTTAACGTTAGAAGTATTGAAGACATGATGTTAGTCTTATCCTGTAAACTATGGTTTCATCTTAGAAGTGAGAACTCTTTATGGTCCAAGGTTATGAAAGCTATCTATTTCAGTTGAAAGCATCCCCTTACTGTCCCTTTGCAAGCTAGCAGCTCACATGTGTGGAAGAGAATCTGGTTAGTTAAGGACATGGTTGAAAAATATGTTTTCTGGTATGCTAAGGAAAGGAACATACACTTAAAGATTGATAGATGATGTTTTAGTGAATCCTTTAAGACTTTCGAAAGTCGTGAGGACAGAAACCTATATGTGCCCTCGTTGGTTAAGGAATACTAGTCTAATGGTGGTTGGGTGATCACAAATTTAGAGAATGTTCTGGATTCATCTCAAATTCATAACATTCTCAAGATTTCTCTGGAAGGATTTCAGACTGATACTATTCTATGGTCCCTAAGTGATAATGGGATTTTTCAATATAGGTTACTTGAAATGAGATTTGTAAGAAGGGTTATCATTCTTACCTTTATGGCAAAGTCTGGAACAATGTCACACCGCGTAAATACTATTTTCTTCTCTGGAGAATCCTGAAAAACTGGCTGCCAATTGACACCATCCTGCAAAACAGAAAGATTGAATTAGCTTCCAAGTGTTAAAACTGCTATAATGTTGAAAGTGTGAAGCATGTGTTTGTGGATTTCCATAAAGCGTGGCAGGTTTGGACCTACTTTGCTGAGAACTTTAAGATTTTTATTTCTCAAAACATCTCTATCTTTCATTTAGTGAGAACCTGGTTCTGGATTTCAAGTAAGGATGTTCATGTTAGGAACATATTACCTTCTATAATTGTTTGGCTCACTTGGATGAGCAGAAATAAAGTAAAGATGGAAGGCAAGAACTGGAGGGCTGAGGATATGATTAAGAAAGTCATATACATTCTTTCTGGTTTGGACAATGCTCTTCTTTTCAAGAAAAAACATTGGAGCTATGATAGTAGCATTGGACATTTATTAGGTTGTGTGAATCTACTTCAAAGGAAGCATATTCATGTGGCTCTAACGTGGGTATGTCCTAAGATGGGCCGTTACAAGCTCAACACTGATGGGGCTTGTTTTGATTCCGGTGAATGTTCAGGTGATGGTATTCTAAGAGGCATCGAGGGTGAGATTGTTTTCGGTTTCAGGAGATGTTATGCAAAGGTAGTCCTATTATACCAGAAACAAAGGCTTTATTAGATGGTATTCAGTTCTGTTGAGCTGAAGGGTTCTCTAGGGTTGTCATCGAGACGGATTCTCAAATATTGTGTGAGATGATTCTAACAAATAAGTCTCCCTGGTATCTTAAGGCATCGATCGACTACTGTTATAAGATTATCACTCCTATCATGAAGTTAACGCATATTTTCAAAGAACATAATGAGGCAGCAGACTGGTTTGCTCATTCTGCTTCTGATGTTATCAAAGATACAGTTTTTGAAAAGGTTGAAGGCCCAGTTAGAATAAGGGCTATCGTTTTTCTTGAGGGTTTAGGGATTGGTCACATTAAGGCTAACCCTAACACCTAAGATGGGTTTCTCCGAAAAATTTGTTGTTCGAGTGTCTTACATGTGTCAATTTTGGCCATTCATCTGTCTACATGTCGATTTTGGTCTCAGATTTCTTTGAACCTGAGTATCTGGTGCTATCCTCCTCTAATTTCTTGCTGGTTTGGGTTGTGTTCTATGTGTGACTGATTTTCGAAGGAATTTGAATGCTATTCAGGCTTATGGGTTTGAGAAGATTGCATGGTAAGGAAGGATTGTGTCTGGTTTTTGGTCTGTTTGTGGAAGAATTGGAGTGAAAGGGAGAGAGATGAATTTTTCTAGGGTTTGAATATGGGGATTATGTCCTCGAGCTGCATCGCAGTGTGTAAATAAATTCTATTTCTAATAAAGGTGCAATGGTTTAATTAAGAAAAATATCACGGTTTTAGGAATACCATGTATTTTTTGTCTAACTTTTGTTTTGTTATAGTAAAATCATCGTGCTATTCTGTTAGAAGAAAGGTAAAATATAATAAATTTACGTTCCATCCTGGATAAAAAATGATAAAATTACGGTAATATAAAAAACGTGGTATATTTTTTATTTATTAATCTTCGAATACATTTTATTATATATTTTCTATGATATGATGGATTTTACAGAGTTGGTTTGTGATATTTAAGTTAAATTTCATTTTTTAAAGTTTTTATAAAATTTCAAATTTTTAATGTTTTTATAACACAAAGTATGGTCGGTCTCCATGTTTGTCAGTCGTCTCATATCAGTCTCCTTTTTCTGTTTTGTATAAACAGATCTCCCACATCCCCTACGTTTTAAAAACGTAATAAACATATCTTTACGTTTGTAATAAACAAGTCCATCACGTTACTGTTTGTTACGTTTATAAAACTTAAGGGACTTGTTTATACAAAAATAAAAGAAATGGACTGACGTGATACAATTGACAAACATATGGGACCTGCTATATTTTTTAGCGCACAAAGTATAAGCATTCCATATAGAAATTAGTTAGGATACATGAGAGAGTATACAAAAATAGTATCCATAATAGTTATTTTAAGAATACGTCTTTCATTTTGATGATGAAATATTTTTTAAACAAAATTTGTAATGTATGAATTCAAGATTCTAAAAAATGAAAAATAACTTGTATTGGAATAAAATTTAATTTAATTTACTTAATAATAATAATAATAATAATAATAATAATAATAATAATAATTTAGAAGAGTCTAATTAGTCCAGCCCGCACCAATCGCCCCATCAGCTTATCCAAACGTGTAAATATTTGTATATAATTGGTCAAATATATACTCAATTGTATATTTTAGTATTTATATAAATATCATCCATTATCTCTTAGTATAAAGAAGATATTTATTATAACACGATCTATATATAAAGGTCAAAGATCAATCAACAAGAACAACGTATTATTATTACTTTTTTTTGTTTAATTATTATTACTCATCTCGATTCTCATCGTTAATCAAACTCAAGTATAATCAAGTTCATTAACGTTTCGACTAAGACTAGCAATTTAAATTTGTCAACATCAATTGACGTCGTCTGTGGAAACAATTTTTATCGTTTCCATTAATATTAGAATAGTAAAGAAATTCAAACAAAACAAATATCAAATTCTACCAATAGCACTGATCTTTCTAGGGATGAGGATACTAAAATAGACGGTCTGAGCGGACCATTGAAGGCTCAAGCGGTATAAAATAACCTTGCAATACTGCTAAGCACTATCATGATTCTTCAATAGGGGTTACAGGAAGAACATGTTAATTATTTCTTATACAAAAGTAGTTGTTATTGCATGCCTCAAAAACCAAACCCATAATCTAGGAAGTAGATGTGATCAATGGAAAACACGGAGATAATGTTAATCCTCAAGTAATGGGAGGCAAACTGAAGAAAGAATTCATGAAAAAGAAAAAAAAAATCCTATAAGGGATCACCTTTTGGTCGCTTTAAAATATCTGATGGCTACCAATCATTCAGGAATAAAAACAATTTAATATCATACGATTAAAAAACCCAAAGGATCACAGGCTCAATTAGAGTGTTCATTCGTGGAAGATTTCCATCATTAATATAAAAATGAGCAACCTCTTCTGTACTAACAGTCCCCATTAACCCTATAAATATTATACTGTGTGATGGAATCATATTATGACGATCATGGAATAAATAAATATGAGGTAGAGGAGATCCGGAGGACCACATCCAACAAGTTAAGCATTGAAATACTGAACTATGAAGCTGACAATATGAGAAAGTACCAATCATTTTCCTTAACCCTCAAAGGAAATGCAATGTGTTAGTATAATAATGTTCCAAAATGTTGGATAAAAAATTACAGAATGCTTTGTACGGATTTCACAAACCATTACTTGGGGCCGAATTTAATATAGTTGGACGAAGATTACATAATCAATTGCAAACATAGGGTAACGAGAATCTAAAAGACTATACAAAGTGATTTTCCAAAACAAAATCACAACTATTAGTTTTCTGCGATTTAGTGGCCATAACAACATTCATACAATGGGTCAGAAGATAAACATGACTAATGAAATCATGAAATTGACAAACTTAAGTTTTTTTTATCACTATTTCACCAGGTAGAGATACAAATCAAAATGATGAGGAAAATCTGAACATGCCAATCGAAAGATATTCGAGAGTCAACACAAACGATATGGTCCGCACAAGCATAAAAATGGTAAAACTAATGAATGAGGTGCTTCATTTCAACCAAAAGGATATTGAATCAGTCTAAAAAAGGAAATCAAAATTGATTACAATGACAACAATGGTGAGACAATAGATGTTCTGTCAAATAGATTGGTCATAAAGCCAAATAAATTACGTCTAATGATCAATGAAGAAATCAAAGATAAATAAAATAACTACAAGTCCCATACTAGCACATATATTTTTATTAAGGATTATTTGTTTTTGCACGACAAAAATGTATAAGGAAAGAAAAACTAAACAACTCCATTGAAAAAAACAAGAAAGAGAGCCACAAAATAAATCCACGCACGGATGAATCTTGATGGGTACTACACCCAAATACAACCAATATAGCCGAGAAACAAGAATAAAAGACTCGCGCTGATGAAAATATTAAATTCGAAATAGGACTCGCGTGTATAAAACCTTTATTATTAGGAGAATTGACTTTGAATGTGCCATCAGAGAAGAAGAATTTAGAAAATATGTGTAGTGTATGATAATGGTTAAGATGAACCAACCGTATATAATATAATTTTGGGCCGACATGGCTTGATTAAATGAATGATGTCACATATGTAGTCCATGAGTGCCTAAAGTATTTCATGAACGGAAAAAGCACTGTAGTAAAAGTGAATATATAATATTAAGGAAAAGAGAACAAAAACGTTTAATGGCAAACAATAATATAAATAAAGAATAAGGTCATCTTAAGGAAGTAGAGGACCCCAAAGAATACACTCGACTGCAACTAAGTGAAAATAAGAGAAAATAATCATTAACACGAGAAAAAACCTGAAAATCAGTGGAATTATACCATTAGATATATTTGTGCAGATCATACATGCAATAAAATCCCAAGAAAAAGTCAACCAACGTGAGTTGTATATCCAAATAATTTCAAATCTAAATTAAGGAGAAAACTTTTACCTATAACTAGGTCTCACATTATGATGATAAATCAGTACCAATAAGGAGGAAAGAAGAGAGACCAAGGCCGTATATCATGTAAGTAAAGCGTTACTACCAGTAGAAACTATACATTTGAAATTAGAAAAAATAGATCTATCAATTGCATTGATAATAGCGGATATGACAACAAGTTCATATTCTTAAGAACATATTATAATTGTTAAAAAGTTCCTTGCCGATAAGAAGTATATTTCAAAAGCTCATTGTTTTGAAAATATTGACTAAATGGGTGGTAGATCTAGGATATTACAATATAAATTTCAAACTCATAATGATAATAAAATCCCAAACATTAGTTGAATTCTTACCGAATTCCAATCCGAGCAACGAATTATAAAAAATGTTGAGTCATGAAACACTTTGAGAGTTAGTACCAACAGAGGAAGTTACAATCACGGTTCCGGAGCTGGAATCAACTTATTCTCCTAACTGTATATATTTTAAATTAATCTATCTGGTGCAGATTCATATCATCAAATAATGAAGCAGAATACGAAACTTTCGTCGTGGGAATTCGGTTAGCGAAAATATCACGATAATAGAGTTGATAGTTTTCTAAAATAATATATATGTTGCAGGAACGAGAATTTGAGAGCTATCACTATTGATAACATATATAGTTCCGTAATGAAAGCGTCAAAAAGTTCTGCGAAGAAAAGAAAATCAAAACAAATATTCTCTCTTTTGTTTAATCATTATGGAGATGGGCAAGTCGAAACGACTAATTATGCAATAATCAGGAGCATCAAATATGTAGGACGGGTAACGGAAACTTGGTCGAATATCGCACAAAAAGTGTTATGGTCATACCAAGAAACAACAAGAGTTGCTACAAAGATATACCATTTGCCATGATATATTAAATGGAGGTGTTAGTGCCAAAATAAATATATAGGCTATAATACTAGAAAGAAACATACGATGAAACAAACAAGAAGAATAAAAATTGATTTAGTCGAAGAAAAAAAAGGTTACAATTCACCTTCGTTAAGAACATCACATAGTAATAATGAGGAATAAATAAAATTCCAAGTCTTATTCAAAATTTTAAATTAGAACATAAAATAATAATAAGAACTTTCCAACATCCAAAACGAGATTGATTGATATACATCTCCGAACTAGAAAAACCTTCTATAGTTGAATAAAAATAATTCCAAGGATTTATATGTTGTTGGAAAATATATGAAAACTTGTTTGGCACCCTTAAAATGAAGAAGATTAATAAATTTTATTATAGTCTTATGAACTAAAAATCTTGTAACTCACTACTATTCAAAAATATTTTTATAAGTTATTACCTCTCTCAAGAGTATCAAAAGATCCAAAAGAGGAGCTTCACGTCAATAAAATATTTGATAGGATAGGAATACGATGTATCTGTAAAAACGTAAAACAATATAGCTAAAAAGGCTAAAGAATAAAATCCAAAAGCGATAATATCATTTGGAAAGTACGAAATTACATAATGTTTATTGAAAAATACAACAATAATCAAACAAAAATGCTTCTCCAAGAATAAAAGGCTAAAGAACAATATGCAAAAGAAACAATGTTTCTCGCAACAAAGAAATTATCAAAACTATAGAAAAATAAATAAAAGAATATAATATCTTTTGACAAATTAGAAATATGTGTAAAACAAATATGTGCTTCATCAAGAAATAATTGCTAAACCAGAATAAGCCAAAAGAGATATATCATTCAGAAATAAAAAGATAAACAAAAAATTATGAATAAAATAATACTTAAAAAAATAAGTGCTTGAGATGGAATACTTATTTCTTAAATAAATAAATAAACTAATATGTCTCGGATGATAAAAATTACCAAAATTTCAAATAATGCAAAAAAAAACAAGCCAATATAATTCGGATTATAAAAATCATCAGCAATCGAGACACTCGGAAATTAAAGTCATATAACTAGGAGCCGGTTCGCAGAAATAAGATATATTTTCTTAAAAACAAGGGAAAGCCCCTACAAGTGAGTCATGTAACCTGAAAATACTTGGAAAATTCTAGAAAAATCCAAGTATAAAACCAAAGTATTCTAGAAAACAATTCTTGATGTACTGTATGTGATCAGTCAATAGAATAAAAAGAGAATGCAAAGTATATCTAGAAGATAAAGACTCGTCCATACGAACACAAAAAAAAATTACTCATACAAAATAAAAATAGTCTTACAAAAAATACAACAACATATTTCCGAAAGTTATAGACAATGTAACAAAATGCCTTCAAGGGTATAGGAAATAAAATACAATATAAATCATATTTCTATTTCGTATGAAACAATATTTTTGGTATGATCAACGCTTGTCGTAGGAACATCATTCATCGCCACACTTTTTGCTACGACACAAGTGGTCAGAGAATTACTACCACAAAACGTTTCTTTATAAGATCTAAATTTAAGCCCAAAAAAGTTTTAGCTTTGGAGGCAAAGAACCAAAATTTACCTCATGAAACATAAAATAAAAATAAAAAATTGTTTGACTTCGAGCATCCATAGATGGTTAAAGATATAGAAAAAAATATTTTTTCCTTAATAAAAAAATGCTCATGCAGCTAAGCCCAACGACGTTCTTTAGCAAATATTTTACATGATATCTCATAATATGAGGACGTAAAATTTAATTGTTTCTAAAGTTAATGAGTGATATTTTTGGAATTTATAAAAAGTCTCTAGCGAACTAACTCAGCAAAACGAGAAAAAATCTTTGAAATCTGTTATATAAAATATAATGGTGAAGTTGCAACCACAGGTCAAGCACCCTGGAAGCATACGATAATATTTGGGATCCTAGGAATCTCATATATTGAACAAACAAAAATAGGATGGGATAAAAGTAACAAGTCTAGTAAATTTGGAGGTAGAACACCACTTGCGGTTTTCAAAGGAATTGTTAACATATTTCTCGTTTTTTTCCAGAGAAATCATTTGAAATAATAGATAGAATGAGACTACAAGGGATGAAATTGAAAAAATAACGGTACAACCACATTACCTTCAAGGCTCACACATTCTCTAGTAGTTAAGGTAATTCTTTGTTCAACATGAGCAATAAGCATAATAATAGGATTCTGAGATAAATTAGGCATTCATCTATATGGAAACTGTGAAAGATAACAAGCCCTTGAAGCTTGGACATGGTGAAGCTTCAAGGGCTGTGTCGATGGACTCTCTGGTTGTGAAGAAAGAAGACAAGAAGAAGAGAAGAGAGGCCGGAGAAGGAAGAGAAGAGAAAGAAGAAAGGGCTTAGGGATTCATGTCTGAATCCTAAGTCGATCCGGGTCAAGTAGTGTTGGGCCGGATCTTGTGCTGAAGCCCAACAGATTGGTTTGAAGCCCAACAGAAGGTTTAAGTGGGGCTCTTTGGGTTTGTTGCTGGTCCAACGTTTATCACACAAAAGAAGTCTATTGGTCTAAGTGTGACAACATTTATTAAGTGTAACAAGATTTAACAAATGTAACAAATTGTGTATAACTGAATTACACTACTAACTAACTAACAGCTTATTGTTAGTGACACTACTATAAAGTGTAATTCAGCATTCTTGATTCAATAAGAAAAACATTAATCCTAAAACTCTCTCTCTCTCTCTATATTCTTAAAAGTTAACTTGGTATCAGAGCCACTTGCAAGCCTTCAATGGCGAACTCTGATTCCCCTACCCATAGCAATGAGTCTCTTGGCTCTGTGTTTCCCAGCAATCTCTCCGGTGCTACCAAGAGTGTACACCTGCAAACAATGAACAATAACAGTCAGATAAGGCTTGATAGAAGCAACTACTTGCTGTGGAAAACTATGGTGCTGCCTATCATCAAAGGCAACAAGCTTGGAGGCTTTGTTACAGGGGATAAGCCCTGTCCTCCGAAGCTAATCAATGACTCTGAGGGTAATACTGTCGACAATCCAGATTATGAGGATTGGACTGCCAAGGATCAACTTCTCCTTGGCTGGTTGTACTCTACCATGAGTACAGAGGTTGCTGCTCAGTTAATGGAAGAGAGCACCTCAAGAGAGCTGTGGGATGCAGCTAGTAAACTCTCTGGCTCACACACAAGGGCCAGAATAACATACTACAAGTCAGAATTCCAAAGAACAAGAAAATGTAATCTAACTATGACTGAATACCTAAGCAAAATGAAGAACATTGCTGACAATCTAGTGTTAGCTGGCTGTGGAGTTTCAATAGATGACCTAATCACTCAGGTCCTTGCTGGTTTGGATTCTGAATATACTCCTATTGTGGTCAGTCTAACTGACAAGGACAATATGGGGTGGCTAGACCTTCAAACTAGTCTACTCACCTTTGAGAGCAGACTAGATCAGCTGGTAAGCATTCAAAACAACCTAGCAAATCTAAGTCTAGCTACTGCAAATCTCACTCAGAAAACATATTACAAAACACAGAGTAACAATGGGAATTAGAAGAGCTACTCTGGTCAGTATAAAAGCTCGTACAAGAACACCAGAGGTAGAAACAACTCATCTAACTATTCAAGAGGAAGGAACAACTATTATAGAGGGAGAGGGGGACGCTTCTCTCAAAACAAACCTACATGTCAGATCTGTAATAGATATGGACATACTGCACCAGTGTGCTACTACAGGGATGATCCATCTGTTATGGGATCATCTTCTACTGAAGAACCTAAGGGAGACAGTGACCATGCTGCCTATGTAGCTACTCAGGATTCTACAGGTGATTCTGCTTGGTATGCTGACAGTGGTGCTAGTCACCATGTCACAGGAAATCCTAACATGCTTGCTCAGAAGGGAGAGTACACAGGTAACAAAAGTGTTCTTGTTGGGAATGGTCACAGACTGCCTACACATAATATAGGGGATTCTAGTTTACAATCTCTCAATCACACCTCTATTTCTCTCAAAAATATTCTACATGTACCTCAGATTAATAAAAACCTACTGTCTGTTTCCCAACTTACAAGTCATAACAATGCTTTTATTGAGTTTCATCATGATTTTTGTCTTGTGAAGGACAAATTAACAGGGAAAGTGCTTCTCAAAGGGACTATTGAGGGAGGTCTATACAGGTTGAAGGATGTTTCTAAGTCACAAGCTATTGGGGGTCTGTCTACCAGTGTCAAACACAGTCCTCTTACTTCTAGTACTTTACTACCTAGAGTCTTTTCTGTTAATTTGTCTAATTCCCTAAAAGATGGATGACATAGAAAGCTTGGCCATCCATCCCTAGATGTTCTTGATTCTGTGCTAAAACAGTGTAATCTTACTTCTGTTATGAAAGAAAGAGTTACCTTTTGTGAAGCTTGTCAGTTTGGGAAATCCCATGCTTTACCATCCTCTTTGTCTCAGTCTCATGCAAGCAGTGTCTTGGATCTCATACATACAGATGTATGGGGTCCCTCTCCCGTGGCTTCCACTCAAGGTCACAAATATTATGTGATCTTTGTGGATGACCACACCAGGTATACCTGGCTGTATCCTGTCAAACAGAAAAGTGAAGTTATCAGCATGTTTAAACAATTCAAATGTCTTGTGGAAAAATAATTTGAAAGAAACATTAAAGCTATTCAGTGTGATGGTGGAGGAGAGTTTCTACCTATATCAACTATGGCTAAGGAACAAGGGTTCATTGTGAGGAAATCATGTCCTCACACTTCAACTCAAAATGGTAGAGCTGAACGTAAACATAGGCACATAGTTGAGACTGGTTTAACTCTTTTGTCTCAAGCTAATTTACCCTACAGATTCTGGGTTCAAGCTTTTCAAACGTCTGTCTATCTTATCGATAGGCTTCCTACACTTACTCTATCAAACAGTTCACCTTTTGAAGCCTTGTTTCACAAGAAACCTAACTATCTATCTCTAAAAACATTTGGGTGTGCCTGCTTCCATGCCTCAGGTCTTATCAATCACATAAGTTTCAATTTCATACAATTAAGTGTGTTTTCTTGGGGGTAAGTCAGTTTCACAAGGGGTATGTGTGTCTCAGTCCTAAAGGCAGGGTCTATATCTCTAAAAATGTCATCTTTAATGAAACTGATTTTCCTTTTAAAGATCAGTTTCTTCACACTTCTGTTCCCGAGCTCTCTACTAAAGTGGTTCTAGAGTCTTGCCTACCTAATCTACCTCAGTCTCTTGTGAACTATGAACACTCCTTGTCACCTGCTACAACTCTCAGGGTCTCTCAAGAGGACACTATCTTGCAAACTATGTCTCCACAAGGTAAATCTCAAAACTCTCTTGTCAATTCTGACCATATTATGCCTAACATTTCTACTTCTTATCAAACACATTCTGAATCACCTAATCCTAGTCCTAGACACACTCAAACTTCTGACCATTCTCTAAGTCAAGCCACTACTACACACCCAAGTAATCTGAACCAATTACATCATAATCTTTCTATTTGCCTGCCTCTTGATTCTACTGATAACTCAGTTGCTTTACCTTCTAAACCTATCTCTCATCCTATGGTAACCAGAAATCAAGATGGAACTAGAATACCTAAAAATCCTTATATTGGCTCTGTGATCAAAACTGACTTGGATACTATTGAACCTAGAACCTATTCTAAGGCTGTGAAGTGTTCTCATTGGGTAACTGCTATGGACACTGAGTATAAAGCTCTAATGGTCAACAAAACTTGGTCCTTAGTCCCCTGGAATCCTAAACTAAGTGTTGTGGGCTGTAAATGGGTTTACAAGGTGAAGTATAACAGAGATGGTTCTGTTCAACGATACAAGGCAAGACTTGTAGCCAAGGGGTTTCATCAAACCCTTGGCATTGACTACTCTGAAACATTTAGCCCTGTGGTAAAGCCTTCTACAGTCAGATTGGTTCTAACTCTAGCAGTGTCTAAAGACTGGGAAGTGAGGCAATTAGACATCAACAATGCCTTCCTAAATGGTTATTTGACTGAAGACGTCTACATGGTACAACCACAAGGGTTTCAAGATCCTCAGAAGCCTACACATGTTTGTAAGCTTCATAAGGCCTTGTATGGTCTTAAACAAGCCCCAAGGGCCTGGTACTCTAGGCTGAAAGACACTCTAATTCACTGGGTATTTGTCAATTCTAAGTCAGACTGCTCCTTATTCTATCTGATTTCTAACACTACTATGCTACTCATTTTGGTTTATGTTGATGACATTATTGTCACAGGGAATCAAACAGAATATTTGAAGGAGTTTATTCAAAAACTCAACACAGTTTTCTCTCTAAAAGATATTGGACCACTCCATCTATTCCTGGGAATAGAAGTTCATCGTGATCCTACTGGGTTCTACTTAACACAGCAACAATATATTAAAAACTTACTCAGTTCGCAGGGTCTTTCACTAGCCAAACCGTGTCCTACTCCAATGGCTGCTGGTCTTCACATCTCTCGTGACACTGGTACTCCACTTGCTGATCCTACACAATATCGCAGCTTATTAGGTGCATTACAGTATCTAATACACACGATGCCTGATATTGCCTTTGCTGTTAACAAGCTCAGCTAATATCAGCAAGCCCCAACAACAATACATTGGCAAAATCTAAAAAGAATATTGAGATACTTAGCTGGGTCGTGCTGGATAGGGTTACATCTGAAGCCATCCTTCAATTTTCAGCTTCAGGGATTCACAGATGCTGACTGGGCCTCGTCTTCTGATGATCGAAAGAGTGTTGGCGCCTACTGTGTGTACTTTGGAGACTCCCTTATCTCATGGTCTTCGAAGAAACAAAATGTTGTTGCTCGATCCTCCACTGAGTCAGAGTATCGAGCTTTAGCGAATCTGTCAGCAGAGCTGATGTGGTTGCGATCTCTGCTGACCGAAATTCGATTTCCAATCGAAACTCCCTCTGTTATCTGGTGTGATAACTTGGGAGCGAGCTCCCTTGCCTCCAACCCAGTTTTCCATGCCCGAACAAAGCACGTAGAGATTGATGTGCACTTTGTTCGGGATCAGTTGATGAAAGGGCTTCTTCAAGTCAGATTCGTGCCATCTCATGATCAATTAGCTGACTGCCTCACCAAGCCTCTCACACATCATCGATTCCAGTTTCTGAGAGACAAACTCGGAATGATGCTATCACCCCTTCGTTTGAGGGGGGATGTGAAAGATAACAAGCCCTTGAAGCTTGGACATGGTGAACCTTCAAGGGCTGTGTCGATGGACTCTCTGGTTGTGAAGAAAGAAGACAAGAAGAAGAGAAGAGAGGCTGGAGAAGGAAGAGAAGAGAAAGAAGAAAGGGCTTAGGGATTCATGTCTGAATCCTAAGTCGATCCGGGTCAAGTAGTGTTGGGCCGGATCTTGTGCTGAAGCCCAACAGATTGGTTTGAAGCCCAACAGAAGGTTTAAGTGGGGCTCTTTGGGTTTGTTGCTGGTCCAAAGTTTATCACACAAAAGAAGTCTATTGGTCTAAGTGTGACAACATTTATTAAGTGTAACAAGATTTAACAAATATAACAAATTGTGTATAACTGAATTACACTACTAACTAACTAACAACTTATTGTTAGTGACACTACTATAAAGTGTAATTCAGCATTCTTGATTCAATAAGAAAAACATTAATCCTAAAACTCTCTCTCTATATTCTTAAAAGTTAACTGAAACAACCTTCTTGTAATATCCCCCTCAAATAATTAATATCAATTTCATGAAAAGATTCTTCCTTACTTGACACTTCAACTGTGGAAAAAGAAAATAAGTATTCCAAAGGTATACTAGTAGAAGGGTTGGAACCATCAAGAGAGAACCCGTAGCAAGAGTAAGATCTGAAGCAGCAACAAAAAATAGAACATAAATATTTGCATATACGAAAACATAATCTTATTCTTTAGTAGCTATAAAAATACATGCTTCACAAACGAGTACAGAACTACGTCCAAGGGAACCAATAACAGAAGGATACTCAACTATGAGAATTTTTTATCTTTTTACTTAGTGTTGCATCTACTTCAACACCGTCTCCGTCACTTTTAGAGAAACAATATCTTTTTTATATATAAAGGATCAGTAACTACCGCAATAGCTTCACAAATTGAGAAAAAATTAATCCTCTAAGTGATAGAATCCTTAGCCTTCATGTGATGATCCGTTGAAGGAGACCCATCAATAGACTTTGTACCAATATGCTTTTTACGAACCCATTTCTTCTTTTGAAAAAAAAACCCTATAGACGAAACAAGCTTATCAACAATTTATCCAATGAATGAATACCAAAGATTCCTTTAACCCTTAAGCCATAACATAATTGAATATCAAAAAAATTGATTGGAATAAAAATAGTAATATAATAATTTAAAAACATCACACTTTCTTCTACCAACAAGAATATAACTATTTGATATGTTTTGTCCTTTCTTTCAAAATATGAAACTAAGGTAGCCTTCAATAAAAACTAAGGTAGTTCCTAAAAAATAAAAAATAAAGAAAGTAAGAAGGAATTAATTTATTTGGTACAAAAAAGTTATTCAAACAGTATAACTATTTGGGAATAAAAATAAGTGCTAGCATTGCAGATTGTATTTAATACACAAATATTTTTCTAAAAAATATAGTTCGCTAAAACTAGTAATAATTTACTTCGGCAGAACATATAGAAGTAAAAAAAATCATAAAATTTAAGTCTTGTGTTCAAGAAGGACTAAAGGGGTTATTTACAAACCAAAACAAAAATAAGGTATAAATTCTTTCAAAAAAGAGATGAAAAAATTATATTACTTTCCTCATCATTTACTAAAGGCTACGAGAGCTACTGGATTACATATGCGAATACCATCCACAAAATTCAGAAAACAATAAAGCAAATAAAGCCAAAGCAAAAGCATATAAACTTGTAAAACTTAAGCAATAATGAAAACTTCACAAACACAAGAGAACTTTTTACAAAGGATAAATGAGTCATTGAAACAATAATGAGTATATATTGGCGGAGTGATAAAACTAATGAGTGATATGAATCACTATATAATATATTACAAATGACTCAAACACATAGCAAAATAAATAACATAAAAGAAAAGAAAAGAAAAGAGGGTTTTAACATGTTTTAAAAAATATATATATTCATGAACGTCGCTAGAGAAAAAAGTTTCATCATGATAGAATAGAGTTACAGATTTTCAAAGATCTATTTGTATAATCCTAGTAATCTATTTATACGGAATAAATAGACTCATTAGATAATGAGTCTAATGGATTCATATACACTAGATTATAAACTACAACGCACACTATCATTTAATAAAAATTATACCAGCGGACGCAAAGTAGATTGTTTACGAGACAAAACTGTACTAGCTGGCACATGGTACATTGTCAAAACTATTTGAATCATCTTCAACAAATCTTCCCTTGAGGCAAACATTATTTATTTACTATCAACAAAGTAAATATTTTCTTATGACTCACCAAATGCCTCGAAGGAATTTACTTGATGTAGCGAACACAATTTCAGTTCAGACACTCTTTAAACTTTTGAAATGCTACTTTCTTAGTCATTATATCGGCTGAATTATCATGTGTAGACTCTTTCTTCACATTAACAATTACCTTTGATATAATATACTGAATAAAGTGAAACCTGACATCTATGTGTTGTGTACGCTTTAGGTACATCTGATTTCATGTAAGGTGTATAACATTCTGGTTGTCACAAAAAACTTTTATAGTAGTCATATCCAAGCCAAATTTGTCAATAAATACTGCAACCATATTATCTCTTCAACTTATTTTGTTACCGTCATGTACTCTGCCTCTGTTGTAGACAAAGCTATGGTAGTTTGCAACTATGTTTTCCAACAAATCATACCCCAAGCTAGAGTAAAGATATATCATGTCAACGATCTCATTTTATTCATATCATCTACAAAACCAGAATCAACAAAACCAAACACTCGTCCTACTATATCATTCTGTGATCCATTAATTTTTTTTATTGAAAATAAAGCTAACATGCGCAGTACTCTTAAGATATCGAAGTATCCATTTCAAAACATGCTAGTAATTTTCCCCAAGACATCCCATGTACCTGTTGATTACAATAACCATATGTGATATGTCATGGCGTGTGTATATCATAGCATGCATGATACTATCAACTGCACTTGTATGTGGAACTTTTAAAATTTATTCCAACTCAACATTGTCCTTGTCGGTCTTGCTGCAGACAACACAAAATGAGTAGCAAACGAGATGCTAACTATCTTAACATCAAACATGTTGAATTGTGTTAGCACTTTCTCAATGTAGATTCATTAAGACAAGTCTAATGATCCTATAATTATATATGGTAATATTTATCCTAAGAATATTCTTTGTCCTACCCATATCTTTCATTTCAAACTCGACACTAAGTTGCTTCTTTATCTGCACCATGTGTGACATACTACAATCAGCAATAAGTATATCATCCACATACAACAACTAGTATATATAAAAATCATATGACAGCTTCTGATAATACACACAACTGTCATATGGACTCTTTTTTAACCCTTTTAATACCATGAATGTATCAAAATGTTTGTACCATTTCTTAGGTGACTGTTTTAAACCATATAATAATTTTTCCAGTTACAAAACTTGTCCTCTATATTAGGTTTGATAAATCCCTCTAGTTTTCTTATATAGATTCGTTGCTCCAATTCACCATGAAGAAACTCAATCTTTACATCCAAATGTTCAAGTTCCAAATCTTACAAAACTACGATGGCTAACAAAACTGTATCCAACTATGTTTTACCGCTGCATAAAACACTTCATTGAAGTCGATTTATTCCTTTTGAGTAAAACCCATAGAGCCAATTTTTTCTTCAAGCAGGTGTCTTAACCCCTAAATTACCTTCCTTTTCTTGAATACCCATTTGCAACCTCCTAACTTTTATCCTTTAGACCAGTCAATAAGCTTACATGATTTTTATGAAGAGATTCAATCTCTTCCTCCCATATCATAGATTCATGGATCTGCTTCTGAACTCGCCATAGTTTTTTTAAAGCTATTATGTTCCTGCATCCAAACTTCTTCTGTAACTGAAATAACATATGCTACTAGATTCACATACCTTTTTGGTGGTCTGATCTCGCTTTTGTATCTTCCCAATCTTATGCTATAAGGTTGTTGTTCTAATTTGGATGCATCATTATAACTATCCTCCGATGTTCATGCTTTATCTCCTGATTTTGGATTCATCTTAGAATCATTCGAATCATTAGCCCTACTATGAGTTGATTCTACTTCAAGTTGTACCTGTTTACTCACAACTAATCCTAATTGGACCATTTTCCCTTGATTCTACTTCAAGCTAGACCTGTTTACTCACAGCTAATCCTAATTGGACCATTTTACCTACTTGTTTTTGACTCTCTAGCGAAGCATACTAGTTAAAAGTCATGTCCATATTGATGAGAAAACCTACAGACGTCAGAGACGTACAATCAACATATATATCTGAACTATAGTAGTATATCCTACAAATATAAACCTCTTTACCCGCAACTCAAGTTACCCATCTCTCACATGTGCATACACATGAAAATTGAACACCTTTAATTGTTCGTAATCAGCCGAAGATCGGGATCAACCCGCACAAAAAGTGTTACAATCAATAGTCACTGATGGAGACCGCTTCACCAAATAACACGGTGCATTAATTGTTTTAGCCTTATAATATTTTCCCACACTAAAATGCAAGAGCATACTCCGTACCTTGTCACAAAGTGTTATGTTCATTGTTTCTGCACCACCATTCCCTCCATCTGGTAGAACTCGTGGAACTCACAACTGCAAAATCCTAACCTGTTATTTGTCGTAAGATGCTTGATATTTCTTCATGTCTGTTTCTTAATCATCGTATTCCATTTGATAAAGGTTGAATGTGCCCATCTCCGGTTTTTCGAAATTAAATCCACACCATCTTTGAATACTTATCGATCAAACTCTTGTAGTATATGACTCCATTTTTTATGGAATTTTATCTGTGCCCCAAAGATCTGAATGAATGTAATCCATTATCTTTTTAGTCTTCTTATAACCGACTTGTTCTATTTGACTCTAATTTGTTTCCCAAACATATATTATTCACAAAATCCCAATGATTATCATTTATACCCTTTCAACAAATCTCTCTTTCCCAACATAACTAATCTTTTTTCCCTTTTTTCCCGAGACACCAATGCCACAACTGATTTTAAATTATTAACATATTCAGTTATGGACATACGTTCTTTCAATCTAAAATCGTACAAGCATTTCTTTAAGTATAACCGGTTCATGACTAATTTCTCTGAGTAATATTCTCCCAACTTTTTCCATGCGCATGTATCAGTCTTCTTACTGCTAACATCATAAAAAATGTTGTCCTTTATACTCATTAGCTAATTGGCCTAAACAATGTAGAAACAATGTTTAGATTCTAGATAAATCTCTCTCAAGTCTTGTAAAAAATTTCTTATTGAAATATTTTTGAGGTTCTCCACAAATTTGAATTGGATAAAATCAGAGACATTCAATTGAACAGAGAGTATGAATTGATATCTTTTTGTTTTTTAATAAAACCCACCTTTAAGCAATTCGACCAATAAAATTAGTTAGACAGTTATGGTAGTTAAGGTCTTAAACGAGAATTGTATTAAAACGGTTGAAATTGGAAATTTTAATTATACGTTCCAATTTCCAATTTTGTAATCTTATTGACTTGCAAAAATAGCCGATTTAACCAAACTTGGACCTCGCCAGGGGCTCCGCCCCTTGACCCAGTTAATCATGATGCAATTTAACAAGCGTGCAATCCGCACTCTACGACTTGTTTGATAATGTATCACGATGAATTTGGTCGATTAGTCGACCCAATTACAGTACAATATCTAGCATTCTTCCCCCATTTTAGTGTAATTCATGATCAATTAAACACAAACATAACAATTAACAAATTAATACATAAATGAAATATCATAACGATTGAATTTCACATTAGTATATTACACATTCCAAATATTCAAATATCAAGGTATCACTACAGATTGAACCTTTACTATTCATAATGAATACATGAAAATAATATACACATAAATTTACATACTCACTTGCTCTTACTTGACACTATTTTTACTAGCCTTGTGTCCTTATCCTTCACAAGAATATCAAAGCCAAGTCCTAGCTTCTTGAAGCGGCTAAACTTCATGCTCAAATAGGTGATTCTTTTCCTCTTGCACGTGCATATGAAATTTTCCAAAAAAACTGTTAAGAAGATAATATTCAACCTTCACAACTTGCAGGTCTGAACACATACCTTGGGATGATATACAAATATTTTCTAATATCTAGATGTTAAGCTTTCGACATTGAATTAAGCACCTAATGTCATATTAGATAGGAATTGGGTATCTCAACATGAGAGATTTTAGATGGACTTTAATCTCATCGCTATAGCCAATTTGTGCACAAGATCTCTACTTAACCCTTTGGTTAAATGATCAGCTAAATTATATTGAGTTCTCACAAAATCTACTAAAATAACATCATGTGTGATGCGCTCACGAATCATACTGTGTCTAACACTTAAGTATCTAGACCTACCTTTGTAAATTTATCTATAGACATTGGCCAAGGAAGATTCATTATCATATCTGATAGATGTAAGTGATATCGGTTTGGACCACAACGACATTTCATACATTAAATTTATTAGCCACTCAACTTATTTACTTGGTGCTGCTAATGCCACAAACTCTGATTCCATTGTTGAATTAGTAATACAAGTTTGTTTCTTAGATGCCCAAGAGATAGCACCTCCCCCAAGTAGAAATACCCACCCACTTGTGGAAGAATGATCTTCCATATTGGAAATGTAACTCACGTCTGAATATCCTTCAAGTACAGAAAGAAATCCAATATGTTAAACCATAATGCATGGTTCCTTTCAAATACTTGAATACTCGACTTAAAGCTTGCCAATGATGCGAAATATGATTGCTAGTATACCTACTAAGTTTTTTAACAACAAAGGTAATATCCGGCCTAGTGCTAGTCAAGGCATACATAAGACACCCGATGGCTCTTGAGTATTCAAGTTGAGATATAACAACACCTTTATTAGGTAGAAGCTTAAGACTAGGATCTATAGGTGAGCTTACCGGAGAACAAATTTTAAAATTAAATTTATTTAATATCTTCTCAATATAGTGAGATTGAGAAATCAATATACTATTGTTCTTTCGCTTGATTCTTATACCAAGAATCATTTCAGCTTTTCTTGAAATCCTTCATCTCAAAATTAGATGATAAGAATTTCTTCATTTCATCAACCTGATTTTGGTCAGTACCAAAAATCAGCATATCATCCACATGTAGACAAATCATAACTCATTTACCAAAATTATCAAATTTACTATATACACACTTTTCTGTTTGGTTAAGAATAAATCCATTAGACAATATCATATTATCAAATTTTTTATGCCAATCTTTTGGTGGTTGTTTCAAGCCATACAAAGACTTTTCAATTTGCATGCTTTGTTTTCACAACCAAGCATGGCAAACCCTTCTGGTTGTTACATATAAATCTTCTCATCTAAATCACCATTCAAGAATGCAGTTTTAACATCCATTTGATGAATTACAAGATTGTATACAAATGCAAGTGCAATCAACAATCTAATGGTGGAAATCCTAGCAACCGGAGCATAAGTATCAAAGAAATCAATTCATTCTTTTTGTCTAAATCCCTGGATAACCAATCTAGCTTTATACCTTTTAATAGTACCATCTACTTTCATTTTCGTTTAAAGATCCATCCATTTCCCAATGATTTGTACCCATGAGGTAAATCAGCCAATTCCCATGTATTATTATGCATGTTAGACTCTATCTCATCTTGGATAACGTATTTCCAAAATGCAACATCCCTTCATGCCATATCATCACTTAAGGTCCTTGGATTCATCTTCAATAACCAAACAATATTGATATTGATAGTCAATCTTATCTCTTGACCCTTCAACTAAATAAAGTTAAAAATCAAATCCGAACGAATTAGTTTTTCTGGCTCTAGTACTTCTCTTTGGTTCATAAGGTTCAGGGATACAATCGGTACCACTTGATATATTTTCAGTTTGACTTGAGTTCCTATTCAAAGAGTTTTGAATCAAATCTCTAGGTCTAGGTATAGAAGTAAATCTCTTTTCATCAAATATTGCATCTCTTGACTTGATAACCGTGTTCACCGACACATAGTCATTGGATTCTAACACATAGAACCTATATGCTATGGAATGTTCAGTATATCCAATAAAGATACAATCTATACCTCTTTCACACAAATTTTTCCTTTTGGGTTCAGTGAGCCTTACAACTTCTCTACAATCCAGACTCTCAAATAATCCAGTGTTGGAGGCTTCTTAAACAAAAGCTCATACGGGGTCATCTTATTCCTTTTAGTAGGAATAAGATTCAATAAATAACAGGTTGTTAACATAGCCTCACCCTAGAATCCTTCACTCAAACCCGAATAGGACAACATGGAATTGACCATTTCTTTCAAAGTCCTATTCTTCCTCTCAGCTATACCATTTTGTTATGGTGTATAAGGAGCCGTGGTTTGATGAATTATACCCGTAGACTGAAAATATATAGGATCATAATATTCACCTCTACCTCTTCCTTATATATTTTAAACTTATCAAGAGCTTCAAGTTTAGCATGCAACAAATAAATGTAGCAATATCTAGATGCATCGTCAATAAAAGTAATAACATACTTTTTATTTCCTAACGAAGGTGTAGCATGGAAATCACATAAATCACTATGTACTAGTTTCAATATTTTGGAAACTCGGTTAACATTATTGAAAGGTTTTCTAGTTATCTTAGGTAACATTCAAGTTTTACATTTTTCATTGTTTGCATCAACATGAGGAATAAGGCTCATTTTAGACATTTCTTTTATTCTTCCATAATGAACATGTCCTAATCTGGCATGCCATAGTTTTGTTTTATTCAAGTATCTACACATACTAGTAGAAGCCATACAAACATAATAATTTTAGAATGAAACATCAATATTTAACATAAACATACCATTACACAAATATCTGAATCCCATAAATACACCATGTTTTGACAATACAAATTTTCTATTTTCGTACACTTGTTTAAAACCGCAATTGCTTAAAACAGCACCAAATAAAAGATTCTTTTGAATCCTAAGAACATACAATATAATGTTTAATAATATGTATTATCCAGTAAATAGTAATTTAACATTTCATATTCCTTTTATTGGTTTGGTTGCAACGTTTCCCATCATAAGTGAAGATCCATCTTCAATAAGTTGAAAATTACTAAACCATCGAAGATCATTACATACATGAATTATTGCTCCCAAATCTATCCACCAAGAAACATCGTCATCCTGCACATAAAATGCCTCAGATATTAGAGATATATAATTCTGACCATAATTAAAATTCTGAAATAAAATCCGACCTTGTTGCTTTTCAGGATCCTTAAATCCACTTGGACAAGCAATGTTTTCACATGGACCAGCATTCTTCCCACTTGGACCAACAGTTTTTTTGCCTTTTCCAACTCGACAATCCCTCATAAAGTGACTAGGTTTGCCACATTTCCAGCATCCATTTTAGGTGTTTTGCTGGAAAAATTATTGTTTTTATTGTTGTCTTTAAACTTTCGTTTCTTCTTCTTATCTGTATTTCGATTTTTAAGGAATCCGCTACTTTTAGCCATATTTACAAATAAGTTTCCCACTTGGTTTTTTACCCTTAGGACTACTTTCAGCCGTATTTACAGATAAGTTTCCCACTTGGTTTTTACCCTTAGAGATTCTTATTTCTTGTAATGTATGAGTGTGTGTTTAAAATCATTCAACGAAGGAGGAAATTTGTCAATAACAGAAGACACCGAAATACATTCGTCCATTTTCATATTGTGTTGAACAAATTGACCCAAAATTCTTAGTAGTTATAGAGTCAACCATTTTGTAATTTATAAACTTACTAACCATAAACTTCCTACTAGAAGCATCTTCTGCGATGTATTTTGATTCAATAGAATCCCATAACTCTTTTACAGATTCAAAAGTTTGGTGTACATCAAACAAAGTATCAGACATGCCGTTTAATATGTGGTTGCAGCTAATGTAGTCATAATTCTCCCACTTGCTACGACTCCTTGTTCGTTATGGTGTTTCATTCTCCATGATCTCGAGACAGGGGGTACGTAGAACATACACAACCTTGAGGGTAGTCAACAAAAAATGCATCTCTTCTGCCAGTGTCCTTCGAACTTGTCAAGTTTAGAAAATTTGCTTGTCATCTCATTCGCTGATTCTTCTCTGTTCATCATCTCTATCTTCATAAACAAGACTAGAATATTTCAATATTTTGTAGAAAACAATGTTTAGATTCCGGATAAATCTATGAAGTGTTGTAACAATTTCTTATTGAAATATTTTTGGGGTTCCCCAAAAAATTCAATTGGATAAAATCAGAGAGATTCAATTGAACATAGAGTATGAATTGATATCTTTTTGTTTTTCAACAGAGCCCGTTTTTAAGAATTCGATCAACAAAATCAGTTTGGCAGTTTGGATAGTTAAGAATTTAAACGAGGATTGTATTAAAACACATAAAATTTGAAATTAGAATAATACATTCAAATTTCCAATTTTGAAATCCTGTTCACTTGCAACAATAGCCGACTAATCCATCCAATTACACTAAAGTATCTAAAAATCATCACATATATACTAGACTATATATTACAACACGCTATCCTATAACATAAAATTATACCAACGAACACTATAAACCACACCGCACACTATCATTGACACATAATTATACAAACTAATGCAATATATTATCTATAATACCAAATTATACCAACCACCCCGAAATAAAATGTAATCTTATTGAACTCGTGTCAACTATAAAGATTATGTATAACTAAATAAAATGTAATCTTATTACGAAATAGAATGTAATCCGATTGGACTCACTTAAACTATAAAGATTATATATAACTGAAATTGTTAATAAAGTATATAGTAAAAAAAATCAAACGAAACAAATAAAATAATAGATTATTGCCAAGTTAAATGGCAACACGTACATTCCAAATGTCAACTATTTAAATTAGTATATAAATAGGTTAAATGGTAAGAGCGATAAATCACCAATAAAGCTACTGCTTTTACACCTCAACATCAGGCACAAAGGTACTGCTTTTACATCTCAAATCAACGTTTCTAAGCATATTCCTAAAAAAATATGGCGAGAGCGATAAACCACGAAAAAACCTCATAAAGCCTCATGTGAAATAAAAAACTAATCACACTAGTTATCTTGATACAACCCCAAAGATCAGATCAATAATAATTCAAAATCTTTCTGATAATACAACTCTCAGTTGAATCTACCAACATATGTGGTTATTAAAGACTCTACGAAGAATAGACCTGGTGGGATTGGTAATCATGAAGTGATTGAAGCTCTTCACATGTTAGAATTGAGAACTTGCAATCAGAACAGTCTATCTTCTAACTTGTCTCTTCAAGATTCCTCCTCTCCTACAAAGCTTACTACTGGGAGCCTCCCTTAATCTCCTGTAAGCACAAAAGACACCATTATAAAAGAAACTAGAAAACTGAAGATAAAGAAAACAAAAAGTTAAAGACAATCAACGAAATGATTCGTACTTTATTCAAACGTGTGCAGTTCAAGGAAACTGCAAATTCAAATTCTAAAGGACTATCAAAATGTTGAACAATGTCTGTGGCAAGGAAAATATGTGCAGATTAAAAGCCTTAAAAAGTTTCATGGTGGATATACTTTACAATGAGGAGTAGTTTGTACACCTGAATGTCAAGCACAAAGCTACTGACAAGAATTTTCGGGTGACTGTCATTTCCAGATAGTTCATGAGAGCCTCATATATCTGGTGGATTATGGTATTTTGAAAAGTGTTTCAAGTCCTTACCTTGGCATGGATTGTTTTGTTGACTGGGCTCCCATTATCGGTCTGATGTTCCTCGTCGAGATCAGACTGTGGGTATGATTCTCCGATAAGGCTTTGATGTCTCTGATGGTATACTGAAAATGGTTTGTTGCAGAATTCCCCCTCCCCCCGTAATGAAGAAAAATCCAAGCAATTCACTGCCCATGGTCTTGTTGCAGAAGACTTGTTGTCTTCCTCTGAAGTAAAAAGTTGGCTGATTGTTCAATGCTGAAATTGATGCTGATGTTGCTTCTTCCTTGCTACACTCAATAGTAATCTCCAATCAAGTGAAGATCCTTTCCTCAATTCACAAGATTTATCTTTGGTTTGCGGAAAAGATTTTGGTCTTCAAGTAGATTTAAGTTTAATTACTCAATTTCAAGGTTGGAGAAGATAAATTTTTAGGATACGTAGAATCTAGCTTTCGAGAGACGAGTGATTTGTTCTAGAGTTTTCTATCTGGAGAAGAATCCATAGTTCTCTTTCTTTCTTAAGCCTCTAACATGTTTATGTCTTGAGCCCATTTGTGATCGGGTCTTTCAATATTAATAATAATAGTGTTTTAGCTTGAAAAGATGGTGAAGATAATTGAAATGTTTTTGAATTTTATATAAAGATTTAGTATAACTTTTGGAATTATGTTTTCGACAAAAATTAAAATTCAAAAAAGTCATTGTGGTTCGTCTGGTTAAACGTTAAAACTCAACTGTAAGTATAATGAATTTAATATGAATCCGAATAGTAAGTATATATATATATATATATATATATATATATTGACTAAACTTATTTAAAAAAGATAAATTTTGAACATAATTTTTTAATTTTGGAAGATATTTAGGGAGATGGATAAAAATAGAGAATAATTACATCAATTTTTTTTTTTTGAAATAAATAGTATAATGCGGATACAAATTTTAACGAGTTGGGATATATATTTGGAGGAGGTAAATTGAGTTCTTAATAATTAGTATTATGCGGGTAATTTTTTTTAACGAGTTGGGTTATATATTCGGAGGTAAATAAAGTTGTATAAAATATTAAAACACAAACGTTTGTTTGTAAGGGTTGGTATATATTTTCACCGATATTGATTTTCTTTTTAAATAAATAAAAGAATATTGATAATGCAGATAAATTGAATATATTCGGAGGAGGTAAACTTTTTAATGAGTTGGGATAAATTGATTATGCGGATAATCTTTTTAACGAGTTGGGATATATATTTGGAGGAGGTAAATAGAGTTTTTAATAATTAGTATTATGCGGATAATTTTTTTTAACGAGTTGGGTTATATATTCGGAGGTAAATAGATTTTTGTATAAAATATTAAAACACAAACGTTTGTTTGTAAGGGTTGGTATATATTTTTCACCGATATTGATTTTCTTTTTAAATAAATAAAAGAATATTGATAATGCAGATAAATTGAAATACAGATAAACTTTTTAACGAGTTGGGATATATATTTGGAGGACGTAAATAGAGTTCTTAATAATTAGTATTATGCAGATAATTTTTTTTAATGAGTTGGGTTATATATTCAAAGGTAAATAGAGTTCTGTCTAAAATATTAAAACACAAACGTTTGTTTGTAAGGGTTGGTATATATTTTTCACTTATATTGATTTCCTTTTTAAATAAATAAAACAATATTGATAATGGAGTTATATCTTTTTATAATTTTTTTAAATCCGAAATGATATTTGAATTATATATGACCATAAAATATGTATAACTGTGCTTATCCTTTTAAAATTTATAAGTGAGGTGTTGATTCTTTGTGGAGGTGTTGATTCTTTGTGGACAATGTGGGTGGTTATGTATGAACGATATGAGATCATGTACGAATGATATGGATGGTTTTGTGTGCACGATAAGAGATCACGTGCGGACGATACTGGTCATATGTGGAAGGTATGAAATTTTATGTGAACAGTTTTGGTCTTGTATAGACGATACATACATGATATGATTACTTCATCATTACATATAAGATAAGTTGTTCGGAGTTTTCTATGAACACTTTTATCTTATCTTTTTATTGTGTTATTTACTTGTAGTGAGTGGTGGTGTTCACCGCCACATGACTTTATATGCATGTACTAGATAAAGCTATGGTCGATGCATGCCTGTCCATTTGATGAAACTTAACAAATAATTTTTGTTGTTTTATGTTTAACACACTTTAATAGTAAACGTCGATATTTTTTGGCTCGTCGATGTGTATTTATATACCATAAGATTTAATATTTTTATTTTCTAGTATATACGAATAATATCTTTTAATTAATGTTATATTATAATTTTTTAGGTCGAGTTACGAGAACCTCGTTTATATGGCATGTGATCTCATAAATTTATGTCTTGACATATAGTCATTTATAAGGATATTTTAATGGCAAAAATTTATGACCTCATTTATGAGGTCGCTGGTCTCATGGACCTATGGATTGACTTATAGTTATGATATTATGGTATATAAAGCCTTGGTAGATGTAGATTTTAAACACGGCCTATCGGTCAATACTGATATAAGCATAACGAACAACACAATCCCCCCCCCCCATGGTCTAGAGATATGTTGGGAAAGAGGAGTAAAAATCAAAATACTCCATAGTAGTGTGATATTTGGAACCATAAATACTCGTAAGTCAACTAATCATTAAATTTTACCAATACAAAAAGGAAAAATACGAGGAAACGTGTGACTTCGAGCTACACATTGAGAAATTTCATAATGACATGTTTTAGTTATGTAGAGACGATAAAGGCATATGTTGAGCTTTCTCTATGAACTACCGAGGTACATATTTAACTTGGTTCAACATTTTTACCTTCAACCTTGATTCACATATTCGAAACCCTCTAGACCGTGTTCATAGATCATTTCATTGGCAAGGTAATCCGTTATGACAAATATTATATCATTCATTGCAAATATGAAGTAAGCGAAATCATATGTAACTACACCAAGAGGTTTATCGATGTAAAGAAGAACCTCGAGAATTGTCACGTTATGGTATATTTCATTGCATTATGCCCATAAATTTCTTGACTTTTTAGCTGAAGATATTATGAAATGTATGGTTCTTAAATTTGATCTACTATTATCCCAGATTGAGCAGAAAATCAAAATGAAAGAAACAATGGGTGCGACACGAAATGCATATACTTCATACAACCTGACTTGTTTACTGAAATTTATTTAAGTAAATGGCTATACGCCGATTGCGGTGGCTCAAATATATACAAGTAAAAATGTTACTGAGCTAACTTAGTGGTATTTTTTATTAAAAACATATATTCGAGAAATGATAATCGACGATCCGCAAAAAGCTCATGATTTTTAAAGTCATAAGGGTTTGAATACCTAGTACACTGAGATCAACGAAATCATATTAACAATCTATGACTGAGCCCCAGACTCAGTCTGGTTACAAAAACCAGAAAAATTTGTGGACCCTAAAAAATAAAATTCAAAACCTCATCTATGCGTAAAAACGTTTAATATATATCAAGGTTCAAGCCGTCAATTTCTCTATTAATCAAGTTGATAAATAACCAACGCCTAGTTATTAAACCCTAATTCAAGCAAGAAGACTATGAGAACGATTGGTGGAGGGGATACTATCACACGAATCACTTTGTATTCCCCAAATCCTCACATCATTAACCTTGAGGTCTAATAAATAAATCATAATTTGGTATAAACCTATAAAGCACTCTCCCTTCTATTACATTGGAAGATGATGACTTACAAGGTTCAGTAAGGCCACATAAGTAAATTGTAATCATGACCTCTGAAATCGCAGGAGTCAATCAAACATATCATGCTTGATGTAGGAAACCCTACAAATATCATTTATAATAATAACTACGATCAAATGAGAGGATAAACAATCTATTTTATCTTTAAAAAAGTCTTTAGAAAATCTAATTGAGCTAATACTTTGGTGCTCAAGAAACTACGACTGTGTGTCTCCCTCGGAGGATGTGAATATAATTTCATTTATAAAGGATATGATCTTTTTTCCTTGAGAGAAACATAATTTTGTTTTCCTCATTTCTTGATTCGTTTAGACTGATTATCATTGGAAGTATTTTTATTAAGGTTTTGTTTATCATTTTGGCGTCGTATGTGGTAAATCCCTTTGCAAAGAATCGTTTGAACCAATATTGTTTACTGGCTCAAGATTTGAAATGAATTATTTTTAAGATTTTTTGGTTTGTAAATCTCTAACAATTTTTCTAGGAGTTACTAATGTTGTATTACCAGTTGCTGAAAATGAGGCGATCCAACGTAGTTAAAGTAAATTAGGTTTTGTGTTACATGTATGTGATAATGAAAGAGTACAAAGTAATTATAATGTAAGTTCTTTGGCTATTATGAGCAAAATACTAGTAAATGAATTTGGTCCTTCTAATGTTGTTTTGTTCAATGATGAAGTTGAAGAGTAAAGAATATGCATACCATATAGAAATATAAAGAGTTTTTCGCATTTGAAGTTTCATGTTCTTGGATCGGGATCATCTCGTCAAAGGTTTTCCGCATTTGAAGGCGATTGTGTGAGTCAATCTATTATTAATAAATAAATTGAAGCAAGATAAATATTGATTTAATATGTTAAATGGCTAAATAGACTAAGAATGACGCGTTAGGTTTGAAAAGTTATCTAAAAATTTACAATTATTAATATAAAGAGTAATAAAAAGAGAAAATCAAAATCAAAATGAGGTAATTTCTCACAAAGATACTAATAAATAAAAATAAGACAAATATAAAGAAAATGACGAACATTTTGATAACGATGAAAATTCTAAATAAAGAGAAGGATTGAAAAATAAATTTTATGAAATATTAATGAGACTGAACTTACCTACATAAATAGTAACATAATCTCAGGTGCCAAAAAAGTTTTATTCTTAAAGTATGGATAAATATGATGGAACTGAAGATGCAAATCATCATCGGAACAATTCAAAAATAAAATGCGTCATTTTAATCCTTATCATACTCTTATTTGTAGATCATTTCCTATGATTCTTGGAGGAAATACATTAACTTGGTTTGATAACTTTTATTTTGGATATATTCATAGTTTTAAAGTGTATATAATTATTTTAGAAGTTAATTCATTAGAAATAAATTAATAACGAACGATGGAAATTATATTATGACTTTGTATAATAAACAAGGTTAATGTATAAGAAATTATGTGCAAAGATTTGTCTAAGAAATGAACAGTTTGGATGGATGTGACAAAGAAGTAACTATCATGAAATTTGATAATAGGCCTATAAGTAGATATAAAATTAAGGTTATAATTTAATGAGATTAGAAATCTCTGAGGGCATACATATGAAGAGGTCAAACATATTTGAGGGGCATTTCTGACCAGATGCTAATAGCCATATATTGTTTAATTTAATTCAATTATTGTTTAAATTATAAAGTGTTTACTTACTCATTTATTTTTCGGCCAAATGGGTTCATTGGACTTTGGGCTTGACCCATATGTATGATTCGACCCATTAGGACAATTAGGCTAAATTCAACATACAAATACTTTTTCATAGTACATTTAATAGGGATGCAACTATCTCTTTTTAAATAGTAATTGAAGAAACATAGTTATATCTCTACTTTCTACCTTACATTTATTACTCTTTCTTACATTACCAAAAGACCTTTGGAATACAATTTAACACAAGAAAATTGGTGACCGAAGAAAGACTTCTCATACAAGAGGACAGAGATCAAATGCGAAGATAATTTGAGTCTTTGGGATCCCAAAGACAATATGAGAGGGATCTTGTAAGGAAGATTTCATTATAATATAAAAAATCTAATGAGCTGGATGATAATCCACAACATAATCTGAAGAAGTACCAAGATGATAAATCTATTAAAGCCCATCAAGCTTTTAAAAAAGAGCATCGAGCCAAACACTATTCTTTCTCTTTGGAGACTACTAAGGGTTCTACAATAGAGTCAGAAATTTCCCCATCCTCTTCAAGCAATGGTCATTGTCACAAGAAAATAAAAAAGCCACTGAGAAAAGCGTCGATCTAAAAAATATTCGATTAAACACAACAAATCGAGTAAACAAAATTCTTCAGGAAATAAGAAGTAATGAAGGAGTAAAGATAAAAAAAATCAAGAAAAGATGAAAAGATATGGTGACTATAGCATATACCGCTTGTTAAGTGATCAATTTGCTATTCAATCCCAACCATGTATATTTGTCACCTGTAATGAAGATCACATGTTCAGTTTTGGACTGAATTGGAGGCAATCGCCTTTATCTGCAAAACTCTTGTTTGGATATCTACCTATGCGATTTGATATTTGAGAAATAGAAAAATATGATGAGAGAAAATATCTGGATAACCATGTTGACCAGTTCAAGAATTTTATGATGAGTTTTAATGATGAGGACAAGTTATTATGTAGATATTTTTTCTCAAACCTTCAAGGATAGTGCCTTGAAGTGGTCTAATAGACTACCGCATGGGTCAATAAAAAACTTTGACATGTTTTGGATGGCTTTCCAAAGAAAACTTGTGGGGAACAAAGAGCTTAGAGGAAATGGAGACACTACAATCTATTTTTGGCATCACCCCACTCAAACCTTAAAAGAATATACCCAATGTTTTCTAAATACAAAATATGGCTCGGAAGATTGATTCGAACAAGTAACAATAGCTTCATTTGGACAAGGGTTGTTAGCTGGTGAGTTGGATGATACAACTATTCATAAATAAGAAATAACTTGGGGTAGTTTATTAAACCAGGTTGCAAAACAAATCATAGGAGAAACTAAGAGATTAAAACATCGACATCAACTTAGTGGTTAATCATAAGTTACTGTTAGTAATCTTCTGAAGGGTTTTATATATGGTTCTCATCGACCCAGATCAAGCGAATTTATGCACGGATAACAGTTCATACCTAGAGGAAATCAATGGATCCATCCTGGTTATTTCGCAGAACTCAGTGAAAATATTGCTACTATTTATGCTAGATTAAAGAATTAATGTACAATTCTGAAATTCCATACCCATCCAAACTCCATGGGAAACCAAAATACACGATTCTTTAAATATCATAATGATGTGTGGCATGATACTAAGGATTGTATCTCTTTGAAGTAGGAAATATAATCATTAATCGAAAGTGGAAAGCTAAGTACTTTTGTTAATTCACAAGTAGGTAATATGCCGCTGCCAAGTACAAGTGGAGTGTAGACAACTTAACTTGTTGTTCGTAGGCAAGCTAGAGAAGCTCCCAAATAAGAAAATATGATGGTGTTTATTGAATTGTTTGATGTTTCAAAATATTTGGATCCCGATTTGGATCACGGTCGGGGGAAAGTGATATGTGAAAAATACAGAAGGTTTTCTAAATTATGTCAATTCTTTAAGTGAGTGACCATTTTCAGAGGGGATACTATGACAGATCCCTCAAGCTTCTTTCGATAGATGCACATGGTAAGTTTGACTGCATAGTTAGAAGGAAAAATGTCTACTCATTTATATAAAAAATTAGCTCCGTTCATAGTTTTCGATGAGGATGACCTAAGAAATGTTGTCGGGCCACATGAGGATGCAGTGGTGATCGAAGCTGTTATTGAGGGAACAAAACTCTGAAAGATTCTGATTGATATTGGTAGCTCTGCTAACATTTTAGTTTTGTTAACTTACAAGTTAATGAAGAACCTATTCGTTATTCTCTAATCGAACAAACCATAGTGGGATTTACAGGAAATCTTGTTGATGTTATTAGAGAGTTTGAATTAGAATCTTCCATTGGCAATTCACCATTTAAGAAGATGGTTAGAGTTTAGTTTGTAGTGGTTAATTTTATGACTCCTTAAAATTCCATCTTCGGCAGATCTTGGCTATCCATGATGCATGTTGTTGCATCAAGAGCTCAACAGTGTTTGGAATATGCTGTCGGGGTCCAGGTAGAGGTTGTTAGGAGCAGTTAAAAAATGGCTAAATAATGTTACTTTAGTGCTCTTGCTCTAAAGGCTTTGGAAATTCTGGCAACTAAAAAGTAATAAAAATTATTGGAGTCCTATTCGGATCCGAACAAGATATATGATATAAGAGAGACCTCTAGTACAATTATTCCAATTGAGGAGGTCAAAGTATTAAAATTTTCTAGATGGAAAAAGTGTTAGGATTGGAGCTAAAATGCCAACAGAAATGAAAGAAAAAATATTATATTATTGTCCAAAAACTTGCATGTATGCCTGGTGATAAGTGTTCCAACTAACATAATTTTGTATAAGTTGTATGTACAACCCGATACGGGCCGTGTAATATAGATACGAAAATCGTTCTCTATAAAAAAACTCCAAAGATATTGTCGAAGAGGTAGACAGGCTAACGAAAGGTAAGGCATATTGGGGAATTTCAGTACCTATTGTGGACTGCAGATCTAATATTTGTAAAAAATAAAAACAGCAAATGGAAAATGTGTTTTGATTTCACAAAGCTGAACAGGGCATGTCCGAAGGATCCATTTCATGTCTCTCCAATAAATCAGTTGATAAGTTATAATTCTCGCAACAAGCTATTATATTTCATGGATGTATTTTCTGGATATAATTATATACAAATGGATCTGAAAAATCGAGAACATACTAAATTCATCACTGATATATAGCTGCATTGTTATAAGGTAATGCCTTTGGGTTTAAAAAATGAAGGAGCGACTTACCATCAATTAGTAAATAAAGCGTTTTCCAATAAGATTGGATAAAATATCAAGCTTTGTATTGATGATATGATGGTAAAGAGTTTGAGGGAATATGATCATTTGTTTGATCTCAAAGAAACTTTCTTCAACTTAAAAGCCATTAATTTGAAACTGAATCCGGAGAAACACACTTTTAGGCTATGATCCGGAGAATTTTTAGGACAAGTTATAAGTTAGATAGAGATATGAGCTGACCGAGGACACTTAAATGAATTTCTTGTTATAGACCCTCCGAGATCTACAAAATAAGTCTAGATATTGACTAGAAGGCTAGCAGCATTAAACAGGTTTATATCAAGAACATCATACAAGTGTGCATAATTTTTGCAACATTTGAGAAATGCCAAGGAATTTAATTGGTCCTCGAACTGCGATGATGCATTCCTCAAAATCAAGAAGCATTTAACTTCACCCAAAAATCTATCTAAACCAATGATGGGAGAAGGACTCTAAGTATACTTGGCAATATTCGACTATGCAGTAAGTATAGTGTTAGTTCGAGGAGTTAACAATTACCCTCGCCATGTTTATTATATTAGTAAGAGTCTGTTAAATGCTGAAAAAATATATCAAAAGTTGGAAATATTAACATTAGCCTTGGTGATAGCAGCAAGAAAAATGAGACCCTATTTTCAAGCACATTCTATTACTGTTTGAGCTTCTTGTTCACTCAAAGTTATGCTATAAAAACCAAACGTATCGGGTCGGATGACCAAGTAATATGTAGAATTAGGAGGATTATGATATCGATTTCCCTCCTCAAAGTACAATCAAGGCACAAACTATGGCATATTTCTTGTTTGAGTTTCACTCGGAACGATCCTATATGGAATCTTCTATCGATGAGCCTATGAAAGAATGGGTAGTCTGAACAGATGGAGGATCCAGTATGATGGGTTGTGCAACATGAACTTCCCTACTATTCCCCTTCGGAGACTTAATATACCAATCAATATTTTTTGGCTTCAAGGCATCAAACAACGAAGCTGAGTTCGAAGCAACAATGGCTGGGATAAGACTTGCCTAAATATGTGGTATCAAAAGAGTCAGATTAATAAGTGACTCGCAACTGCTCATAAATTAAGCCTATGGTCAATCTGAAGCAAGAAAAAATAAATTAGTGAAGTATTTGCAAGTATTAAGTGAACATCTACTTTCTTCATATGTGTCAAGTATGAACATGTGACAAGGGCTAAAAATTTGATGGCTGATTCATTAACCA
The DNA here is from genome assembly GCA_036936605.1 of Limnanthes douglasii subsp. nivea. Taxonomy (NCBI): domain Eukaryota; kingdom Viridiplantae; phylum Streptophyta; class Magnoliopsida; order Brassicales; family Limnanthaceae; genus Limnanthes; species Limnanthes douglasii. The sequence continues at coordinate 64,361,355 of JAUPFV010000002.1, read as the reverse complement.
CTACTGTATATATAGAGGCATGTCTTTGGATTTTGATACATGGATGTCCTTTCATAACAACGGACATGAGAGTGGGATCATGTACTAAGGAAAGTTTTCAAGTATCCACCGTAACAAACCAAGATTAGAAGCCTGAAATCAAAGAATTTATTACTCAAGAAGTTGGAGTTTAGAGCACATGGATTCTTGGTATGAGAGATCTCATCTATAAGAAATATTTTAGAAGGCCTTTATGACGCTTCCTTGGATCCGATGAGTCTCAAGTAATCTTGTTTGAATTAAACAATGAAGAATATTCTGTCCATTATGGCTATAAAGGTCTGGCCAAAAGAGTTTTATTAGCAGGTTATTATTGGTCATCCATCACGGTAGATTCTGAAAAAATTAGTTAAACGATGTGATCGGTGCCAAAGGCTTAGGAATGCAATACATGTGTCGGCAGTACTTATGGAATCCATTAGATAGATGAGGGCTTAATTTTTGAGGACCTCTACCAATGACATCTTGAGGGTGTCGAACCATTGTACTAGTAGTGAATTATTTCTCTAAGTGGGTAAAAGTTGTGCCTCTCTTCAGAACCACCTCTAAATTAGTAATCAAATCTATCATCTGTAACATATTTTATATATTTGGAATCCCTATAAGTATTACAACATATAATGGTCCATAATTTGACAATAGGTACATTGATTTTTTTAGGGATTTATACCAATTGGGTACAAAAACGTATCCAATTTACTAATAAGTCCGACCTCAAATAGATTTTACCAATATCTACCAAAATATGATTTTATTTACCTATTAGTCCAAATTTAAATTTTAAATACAATTTTACCCTTAATGAATTTATAATATAACAAAGAAAGTTTGAAAAGAAAGATTTGATTTTAAAATTGAGGTTAAATATTTTAATTTGGGGATGTAATTGTTTTGTTTTTATAGATAATTGAGTCTTTTTTAAAATAGGTTGGATCTATTTGTAAAATGGATCTGTTGGGGTATGCTTGGGTAAATAGAGACAAATTTTAGACCCATTACGTAAGTCTCCTTTTTTTTTATTTATATAGGAATTTGGAATTTCTTCACCTTTTCACCCCCAAACCAATGATAATATAGAGGTTTTGAACATAACTATTTTGATATGTCCCAACACGAATTTAAGGAGCGGTAAGAAAATGGACAAATTATTTGCAAATTATGTTGTGGGCTTATCGAACCACTCCTCATACTGACATTCAAGAACGATGCATTATTTGCAAAAAGTGTTGTGGACTTGATTCTACAAAAAATATCAAAGCTCACATAAGAACGGTGCATTATCAAGGTTTGATGAAAAGTATGTATGCATATAAAATTAGAAAAAAAGAGTTCAAAGTAAGGGACAATGTTTTTAAAAAAAATACTTTTACACACCAAAGATAGTAAATTCAGAAAGTTAGCGCCAAATTGGGAAGGACCGTCTATTTTGAGTGAAAGGATAAAACGTGGAACTTATTAATTGGTTGATCAAGAGGGTATTTTTTAAGGCATCCATAGAACATCGAACATTTAAGGCTTTATCTTGAGTAAATGCGTAAAATATTTGCTTTATTTTTGTTTATTATAAATATTTGGGGCACACTCTTTCCTACCCTAGTGGCTCGGGAAGTGTTAATGAGGTGTCTGAATCATTATTAATCTATCATCTTTTTCTTGAAGAGTTTCTCGTTGTATATACGTATATTAAATTTGTGTGCATTTGAATGGATTATATTCAAATGGCTTGAGTATTAAATTTGTGTGTCTGCAAATGGATTACCTTCGAACGACTTGTGTATTAAATTTGTTTGTCTTCGAATGGATTACCTTTGAATGACTTGTGTATTAAATTTTTGTGCATTCAAATTGATTAGCTTTGCACGAGTTATGTATTAAATCTTTGTGCCTTTGAATAGATTACCTTCAAACGACTTGTGTATTTAATTGTGTGCCTTCGAATTGATTACCTTTGAACGACTTGTGTAGTAAATTTTTGTGTCTTCGAATGGATTACCTTCAAATATCTTGTGCATTAAATTTGTATGAAGTCGAATGGAATACCTTTAAATTGCTTTTGTATGGAAATTATATACCTTTGTATCGTTAAAATGGATTATTTTCGAATAAATTGGATTGTTGTATGAAAATAAAATGTTATAAAGAAATAAGTTAAAACTGATAAATTAACAAGTATAAAATGCCTTAGGTGGCTCAAGGACTTAATGGAATGAGGGTTAAACATTACAAAACTTCGTTCGCCATGCCAAGGACTTACACAAAAACTTCCAAATAATATATTAAAAATACCGTGTATATGAAAAACGCTTGCACAAAACAAAAAAATATAAATTTATTGGCCTTTGGGTTTGTTCCCATCAGAATTTTCTTTTTCCTCGTCTTCTGAACTCCCACTTCTAGAGTCACTTACATCAGTATCATCGGAGCCATTAATGGGTATATCCACAGATACACCTTACATATCAACTATGGGCATATCATGGGGCCATAATTTTTTGGAACCAAATCTTATAAAGACCCAATAACTAATGTAGGTAATGCCTTGTGAAATTACAAAACCATATCAGATTTGATAGAGGCAGTCTATTTGTTTAGAGAATTCAGGTTTCTATTGGTATACGCGTCTAATGCTTCATCTATCTCTTGTGTGGCTTGAGCCTTAAGATAATCGACCTCACTCTTGTATTTTTAACAAGGGCCTCCTGATTGCCTTTTTCCTTCGAATACGTCCCATGGTACCCCTATCAATAGTCTATTGATTCTTCAGTAACGTGATCTCGTTTAAGCTAGATGACTGCAGCCCTTTGTAAGAAGTATTTTCCTTGGTATGTTCTTTGATTGACTTGACATTTTCAGCTAGATGATTAGCCTGTGCTTTTTCCTCTTCAAGAGATGCCTTTTGATTATTGTTTTCTTCTTGAAGAGAATTAATGTTCTCTCTGTGGGATCTCACTTATCTTTCTAGCTCAATAACGGGCCTTACGAAACTTAAAATTGAATACCCATGGTGTCACTCTCTTTTAGTAATTTATAGGGCACACCGTCAAATACCACATTTATGACATTACTTGTGGATTCAAAAAATCACTTCTCAAATGCCTCAAAATCAACCCCCCCCCCAATACCCCTATCGAATTTTCATATTTGTATGTCTGCCTAAAATGTGCGATGAAATCGATAATAAGGATCATATACTAGAACTAATAGAGGATCAACGGTGGGGATTGTAGGATGGATAATATCTAAACGAATGACAATCTCTGAATGAGTTGAGGTTTTCTTTATCTTCTCGTCATTTCCAATTTTCCTTCTATTGTGTGTCTTATTATTCTTAAAAATATGAATCTTTTTGGGTACGTCACCCTCCTCGACACTAGAAGCTATAATACCTAACAACCATTCATCAATCTCATCTAGCTGCTCCACAGTTTCAATTTTGACGACACCATTGGTTGTGACTTGCTTGTTTTTCTTAGCTTCTTGTTCTGACGGCTGAAGGATCTAGTTCTAGTTGGAAGAAATACCTTACCATATGCAACCTTATCTATCCTCAAAATAACTAATGATTAGGGAGGGGTAGTCAACCGTTTCCATATTAACTTTGGCGTTGGTCCTCCGAAGACAACACCGAACCAAGTAAGTGAGAGTAAAACATTGATTGAAATCATTAGTCAATTTCTCCTCGGCCCACTCGTTTAGCATCTTGAAGCTTAAGAGTATAAAAGTTTGTTCCAACCATTTTTCGTTTGGTATTTTCTTTGACTAAGTTATCGTATGATATTTTTCACTTAGTGTATTGATACTCTTTATCTTTAAGTTGATCAGTTAATGCAAATAAGTTTCCACTAAAGGTGATTGGTTAATTATTTTATGCATTAAGAGTTTTTATTTGCTAGCAATAAATATAGAGTTGTGATAGATCAAACATTCGTAACAAAAAGTAAAATATTCTGAATAAGAATAAGACATAAATTTGAATTTAGATAAAATAAAAGAAGGTGCTCATAGACAAACTGATGTAGAAGGAACATTAGATTTAATTATTTAAGGAGTTTATTAGGGATTTTTGTTTTTCCTTTTTGCGGTAGTCTTAATCTTCTTTGATGGTTTGAGTTTTTCATTTTTTCTTAAGCAATTTTTAGTTTTTTTTTCAATAGAAACCATAGTTAATCCAGTTAAATCCCCACCACTCATTTGGGAAACAAGAGCTTCGCTACCATTGCCTTCGTTAGCAGTTGTTCCAGTCGTTTTAGCAATTAATCTCTTTAAGTTGACATAATGAATCCTTTAAATGGCCAGACAGAGGATAAATAAAATTAAAAATTTGGTAAACATTATACATTATTCATCATTCCGGTGCTTGTTGGAAGTTTATAATAATCATTTTAGAAACAATTTATCACAAGTGAAGAAGGAAAAACCCTTTGTGAGATAGGAAACAACTGTAATTTGAAAATATAAATATGAGTTAGTAAATAGTTAAGGACAAATATGATCAAATTCTTGTTGCAATGACTAAATAAATTATATCATATCTTATATGTTTGTATCCAACATCTTTCAGTCTGACCATTTTTCTATTTTGATTTGAATTTCCAACGACCACTTAAAAAAATAAGTTTGTGTTCTAGTTATGATTTCAATATGGATATTTAATGATGAGTTCAAATCATCCAAGATTAAAAGGGTATTTTACTTAGTTTATAAATTTGGCAGTGGGTGAGGATTTCCTTAATATTAATTGAGATATTCAAGAGACTTGGACCTAGTGTAGTACTTATTAAGTTTGTTTACCTGTTTGGTGTAAGTTATTATGGTCATATCGCATCGTAATTAATTTAAATAATTTGATTATCAAAGGGTGAAAATGATGTCTAATCCCAGTTAAAATATTTGTGAAAGAAGAACGTCTTCTTTCACGTGGTGAGGAAGTTCTCCATTTTTTAGGAGTTCCATTGACAACGGGCTCAAAGCTCCCCTAGTTATATTATATTTCTTATTCTTTAGAGTTACAAAAATATATAATTAGTTTGGTTATTAAAAATAAAAATGTGTCTAAAAATTTAATATTTTCAACTCTCGTAAGATATGTAGTTGGCGGACATCGAATCTTGGATTGATTAGAAGACAAAGCGGCAGTGGTGTCAAGAACCTCAAGTTAAACAACGTCAATAATTTCTTTTTCAAATGCTCACTTATCTTTTAAACTAGATAATGCGTATATTATTTTTATAGATTTTTTGGTTCGTGTTTGAAGAGTTGGTTTTAATAGAGGTAGAATCATGATCAAAAGATCAAGTACTAATATAATTTAAACTACGAAAGCATCCAATTCAATGATTATTTTGAGAATTTGATTAGAAACTGCTTTCAGACGTGATGTATGAATTTTGAAGTATTTCTAGTGATTCACGAATCGTACCCCTAACCATCCACTACAATATAAACAAATAACTTAAAATACCAAATGATCCACTTACGTGATCATTTTGGGAATCTGAATGGAAAATGATTTCAAACATGATGTATGAATTTTGAAGTATTTATAGTGATTCATGAATCTTACAACCAACCCTCCATTTTCATATTAAAAAATAAGTAAATAATATGAGAAGTGTACATGTTTTAGAAAATGAGGGACTTCATGACCGTAAAAAACGTGACAAGTAAAGTAGGACTGTAATTTAATGTAAAAAATGAAACTTTTAAAGATATAAGTTTTTAGAGAGGAAATATTTAGGAGGTGAATAGAGTAAAAATCTAAAAGACCCATTTCCCAAAACAAGTTAGAGCTTATTGTTGCCGACATGGATCACATTAGAAAAGTAGGTCATATAGAAGAATTTTTCTAACCAATATGGACCACGAATCCAGTATCGGTAAAATAATGGTAAATAACGCATATTCGTGGACTTCATCGATATCAATAAGGCGTGTCTGAATGTCATGCTTCTAACATTCTCATATTAACCAGCGAGTGTATGTCACCTCGCCAAATATTATGTTACCCTTTATGGATGCATATTTTGGTTACATCTAAATTTTAATGCATGTGGATATCATCTTGCAACTGTACATCCAGGACATGCTAGTAAACCACCTATCTAATCTCACATAACCGATCTCACATTGTTCAACTGAAAATTGAACCTAGAAAAATGCACGTTTGAAGTTCGATAACAAAATTCTTGGGATAATTGGTTAACAAAACATGAATTAAGGTAGACTTCACACCATTTTCTAATCCAACGACAATAGGTCCTCATCTCCCCTCTTCGTCCTAAAATATCGAGGAGGTCCAAATGTTTTCCACTCTTCCATATCGTCAAAAAAGGTCGGCCGGTTCAAATGGCCTATGGAATATGATGCAATATTCATCAAAATCAATTAGTTATTAGCCTTGTTAAATATCATATCAAATAAAAATCAGGATGAGTTACTATATATATATATATAGTTGTACCTAATCATGTGGTTAACGCAGTGAAGTTAATGAAGCAAAAAATATCGTACAACAACTATGTTAGTAAATCAATTATACATGGTGAAACATACAATATATAGTACAAAGTTAGCCTTAGTTTTAGTTGTAGTGATTTAAAAAAGATACCATATTCTCAACATATATTATTATATTTGAAATATCATTTTCTATCAAAATTGAAATATACAAGCCACATATATCTAAGTAGACTCACCAAATGGTCATCCGAACAAAATGGATTTCATATTAAATTTGTACGACGAAGCACCATCAAGACTTAAGTGCTGAGAGACTTCTCGTTAGAGTTCCAATTAGAAAGAATCATACATTTAAAAAAATCTCACACAAAAACGGTTTGTCAGAAATGATAGGATATATAATAACTTGAGTTATTGTGCATGAGAGTAATTGATTTCTCCTTTCATGGGATATCCTAAAGTAAACCATCAAGTTCAATTTCGATGCTTCCAATAAATAGGTAAAATATGAAATAGTCGTATTAACTATACTACTCTCTCACAAATGTGGAGCTTGACGAGTGATGCTTATAACGGATTGACAATTTGTAAACAACCACTATAATACCTGGATAATGATCATTAATTACAATATACTTACAAATAAGGGTGTATTGGTCTTTAATATTTTACACCTCATATTTTATATATATATATACACACACACACACAGGAGAATGCCCATAATAATGGAATTTCTCTAATTTTTCTTGAATTAAGTCTATTAAATTACTTTCCCTCTCTACAATGTTCTCCTTTCTCTCTAAAAACCTTTCTTCTCTATTTTTCCTCTCTCGTCCAGATCTAAAATTATTTTCGTATTCTTGATAAGTATTTTTAACCTTATTAATGATGCAGTTTGTTGAAACCTAATTATTTTCAAAATTTATAGTGTTCTTGTTTACCAGTGGTGATAACACGGTGGCGGATCGAAAGTACTTCTTCATGATGTTTTCCTGGTACTACCAATATAGTTTGTTTAGAACAAAGAACTATCAAATTGATAATACAAAATCATAATCAATCGGTGCTTGTGGTGGGGCTAATCACATTCAAAATGATTCTGGTGATGCACGAGTTTGTCCGCAAGGTTTTATTTCTCCTATTACTAAGGGAGAAAATCTCACTACTCAAGGTATACCCACGAATACTTTGAATGTTCAACTTCTGAAAGATTAGATCGAAGATTTAAAGCAAGAGCAGATTAAAGTCAATCGTTTACAATTTGAAAAGATCAAGAACTTAAAGAAAAATTTGAGAAATTAGCAGAAGCACTGCAGATTTTGAATCATACATTTTAATAAGAAAAAAATATTAATCATTTTGTATTCCTTAATTTTTTTTAGAGGAATTCATATTCAAATTAATTAACCAAAATAATGAATTAAAATTGAAAAAAAAGAAAATGTTTAATGTCTTTTTCTTATTAAAATGTATAATTAGTCAACAAATCAAGATTTTGGTTCCTATTTATAGGGTTTATATAAAATACCATATCAATCACCTAATTATATGTGCTCGCCAGCAATAACTTACACGTGTCATTATGTTATAAATGTCTAAAAAACTTTCCTAATGACCTTTCATATGATGACACATGTAAATTTGATTATAACCGTCTAATAAACGTTTCATTTGCAGAGTTTAAATCTTCATATAACTTTTTTCATAATTCTAAATACAACCTTCGTTATATCTCTGAATATAACCTTCATCATAACTCTAAATTTAACCATCATCATATCAAAATCATCATATCTCTAAATATGATATGCATCATGATTCTTCATATGGCCCTCCTTAAATTCTAAATTCGACCCTCCTCGTATGAACCTCATCATATCTTGGAATATGACCATCGTTATATATATCTAAATTCGACCATCGTCATGTAAATCCCGACATATCTTTTAATATAACTCTCCCTATTACTTTCATCTTATTCATTTATTAACTTTACTTACCTCATCCAAATAAGGAATATATTCTACACGTGGAACATCCCCTTATGAGGACTCTTTTTAATCCTTACATAAAATTATATTAAAATAAAATCTTAAATGACTAAAAATAGAAATAAAATTAGACGAGGTAATAAAAATTTAAATTAAAAACAGTTTGCTAACCAACTTGAAGTGTGCCTAATTATTTTAACACATATCATAAATTTTCCAATAATATCAATCATAATTTATGATATGATTTAAATACTGTTCCATTTTCTTATTACTAATCTAATCATAGAATTTATTTAAATCTAACGTCCAAACGTTTCAAGAACTGATCAATCATCTTTTTATTTAAAATTAAGTCATTTTTATCAATTACACATCTTCCATAACCTCTCTTCAAGCTTAAAATTATTTTATTTTCTTGTATTGACTTCATCATTAATTTAAAACTGAGAGCTTCGATTTTATTAGGAACATGTATCTACTATATCGTGTCTATTATTCATTTTTCTATGTTTCTTCCTTTGAATGTTTTACTAAATCAATATATATCCTTATAATTATTAAATGAAAAACATTATCTACATTTCATAACCACACCACTCAAAATCTAATACTACTCTAAATTTATTTTCTCATGATTTTTCTTGATACCGACACTTTCTTCGAGAAACTCTGGTATAAGATTAAAGACACCAAGAAAAAATCTTCTTCAAAAGTTAACCCTATAGAAAATCCAATAGACCTAGATCCTGACGAACTTCCAATGAATGTTAAACGTGTTTCCCATTCTTTTAGCCAAAATATTTTGATTGGAATTGTGAAAAGCTCGAGAGAAAATAAATTTTATTAGGTTAAATTTTGATGTCGCTACAGTCAAGATGAATTTTAGGTGAGATGTCAAATTTATCTATGATTTATCAAATTCTTTGTCGATAATCAAAGCTGTGAGTCGTGAAATATGAGAAAACGAAAAGAATGTGAGTCGTGAAAGTTAAATAGACGTCATAGTACGATGAATGTTCGTGAGAGTTGGAAGCGTGTTCAACTATTAAGATTTTGGTATGTTAATTTTATAAGTGAAGAATTATTTGCGGCAATAATTAGAAGAACACAATAATATATAAAAAAGAATATTAATGATCAGATTTAAGTGGAGTTAGGATAAATCACGATTCAAATTTTAATAACATTTCTCAAGAATAAGGTCTTCTCTTTTGTATTCTCAAAGTTTTCTGTTCGATTCTTAATCTAGTACCTCTATACAACCACATTGTATGTAACTAATTTTTTCATATTGATTTTACAGAAATTATTGTTCTTGTATTAGTTCCGAACAAACTTAGTAACTTGATCTAGTGAACATTTTGAATGAATAATAATGGGGTTTTTTGTGGTATTAATACTATATAATCATATATATTACTAGTATGTATATGATAGTACATTGTGTGTTATAAATATATTTGCGTACTATTGTGATATCGAATTATCGGTGATATAAGATGTGTTAGGATTATGTTAATGTGAATGTGTGCTATTACTTAGTTATGAATACCACAACTTTGGTATGTGTGATTTTAATGTATGTAATTTACTTGTAAGAATACTTATAATAAAATTTCTATAAGCATAGTTGAAAATAAAACTGATCCAATGGATAACGTGTGATTTCATAATTGAGAATTTTTATACTATGTTAACTATTTGATAATGCTTTAAGAAGTTAATAAAACTAAAGAATAGCTACTAAAAATGCGAATGGGTGCATGTCTAGTTTCACGCATCTGAACAGTGTAGTTGATGACCAAAAGAATTCTACTATTTCAACAATTAGTTAAAAGTAGTGTATTTCTATTATGTGGTTGATATGTAATTTTTATGTATGTTTGTATGCTCAAAATTTTGTGTATTATTCATCTATTAAGTTCGTGCGGAATAAATTTAGTTGTTGAAGCATCATTATGTTTATTGTAACATATATCTTTAAGTGTAATAACATATACAATATTGTTGATATGTGATTTTTATGCATGTGTGTGCGCTTAAAATGTTATACACTAAGCATCAATTAATCACATAACACTTGCGAAATGGGATGAATCCAATTATAGCATTGAATTATGTCATGAATCTACTATGTGTTGAGAATTATTAGATAATTTAATGTCACCGTACGATGTTTGTACATGATGTGGAAACTACATTCTATAACTTTATTTATTTAACGATCTTAAAAAGCATGTGTCCTTGATGCTAATTGCTAAGAATTTATGTTTCAATGTTTGATGTTATACTATTAAGGGCATGTATGGTACAAGTACTTATTGAAGAACATGTGTTTGTAATGTTAATTGTTTTGTTGATTAAGAGCACGTATCTTTGATGTAAACTGTCTCTTTCGTGTGTCTTTGATTAGTCATTGTGTTGGTTTAATTTGTATAGTAAGCAGATTGAATAATAAAAGAGGATACCATTAAGTGTTTTGTTTTTAACACACAAAACTGACACTAAAAGTTTGATGTACCGTCGACACATGTTTATTTATCGGTAAATTGTTCCGTGAGTAAGATATCTAATGTCATGATTCACTATAGTGTTGAGTGCAAAAATTATGTTCAATCTTGATGAAACCCATTGATGTTATTAAAGTTTTAAACATGAATATTTACTTTCATAGAGTGGTTTTATAAGCATTTAGTATTATTTGTTTTTATTTTACTTGGATTGTATATTGTACCATAATTTATTTAATATTATATAGTGTGACCTGAATTATGACAAACTGAAGCATGACAACTTGAAAGATATTCCACTTAATGATTTAATATATCTTTAATTTAATAACTTTGAAGGCATTCAACTTGACGAATGAGATCGGTCTTAGATCATCATACCAACAAGACATGCCCTAAGTTATTAAATAAAAATCATAATATATATAAAGCTAAGATATTACCATAGTTTTTTATACATGATTTTGACGAGACTGTTGAAGATAACTGATTTTGACGAAGGTGTTGAAGATGACTAATTTTGACGAGGGTGCTGAAGATTACGGATTTTGACGAGGTTATGAAAATGACTAATTTTGACGAGGGTGATGAAGATAGCTGATTTTTGACGAGGATGCTAAATATGGCTAATTTTGACGAGGGTGCCAAGGATGACTAATTTTGACAAGGGTGTTGAAGATGATTTATTTTGTCAATGGTTTCGTAGATTATTGATTTTGACGATGGTGCTCAAGCTGACTGATTTTAACAAGGATGCTGAAAATGACTGATTTTGACGATAGTGCTGAACATGACAGATTTTGACAAGAATGCTAAAAATGACTAATTTTAATGAGGGTGCTGAAGATATCTGATTTTGACGAGTATGCTAAAGATTACTGATTTTGATGAGAGTGCTGAAATCGATTGAATTTGATGAGGGTGTTGAAGATGACTGATTTTGATGATAGCGCAAAAGATGACTGATTTTGATAAGGTCCTCAATATTACATCATCACAATATTATATTTAACTTTTATTTAATCCTTAAGTTTTATTAGACTCCAACTTAAAAATTAGGGCGAGAGTCTTGATAAGACCACAATTGCTGGATAATGATAATTTATATCAATATACTTACAAATAAAGGTGTATTGATATTTTATTCCTGTATATGTGATATTTGTATAATACAATAGAATTACCCCAAAAAAAGTTCTTTTTCATTTTTCATAAATAAGTCTATTAAATTAATTTCTCTATCTATGAAATTTCTTTATTTTCTCCAAAAACATTTCCTGTATCTCATTTCTCACTCTTCCAGATCTAAAATGATTTTGAAATATTTGATAATGATTTTCCTTATCAACTATGCCTTATGTCAAGTAAAATAAAAAATGATAACCCATCTAATATTTGAGGAAGCCTTTTGGCCAGGAAAGCATGTTCGATCATGTCATGTATAACCAATTACTAAGGATTGAGAATATTACGGTGGATGCACTTGCCTCTGTGGGTTATGCTGATTCAACATCATAGATTGTCTTATGGGAGAAGTTAACAATTGCATAACATGACGGAACCATGTGCATGATGAGCATCCAAAAAATGGCTAGGATTGATAGATGACATCTAAGCATACTTAATAGAATGAATATTGGTAATAGACGGATCCTAAGCTTGAAATATTAATATGTTTATGATATGAGCAGTTTGGTTGGCATATACATTGTAAAAGAAGAGGCTCACTCACTGGGACATGAAGGTTTTAATGAGGCATCCATCTTTATAAAAATTATTTTTCATTGACATATGTGTTTAATTAATAATTTGTAAGAATAGTTTAAAATTGTGCATTTAACCGCTAAGCTCTCACCCGAAACTTTGAATTAAGCTTCTAAGCTCTCGCACTATACCCTTTATATTTAAAAATGATCAATTATCGAGGGTCTACAATGGTACATTACTTCGTTTTCTCTATAACTCATTTAAGAGTGGAAAGGATAACTCAATTCTTAAATCTTTAATAGGTTTAGATCTAAAATTATACATTTATTCGGAATATAAATATATTTTTCCACCTCCAAACTAGAAATACTTTTCTTTCTCTTCTACATATTCCTAAATGGTATGGATGATACCTTAATTTGTGCATGTCTCTCGAGGTAGTTTATGTCCTAATTCTTCTACCTCTACTAGTTCTCCGTATAGATTTTGGCGTTCGAATTCGAGCTCTCTCTCTTATTCGGATCAGCCCCTAACTCGGAATCATCTCAAGTGATTCCAAAACTAGGCGTAGACCTGTTCTAAGGCAATGATAGTTTTTTTGAAGCATGATCGTTCATCTTTATTGTAACATTAAGTTGACGAACCATCTTAATAAACCTCATTTTAAGCTATCAACTACAATTCATAAATTTAACCACTATTTAAAGCAGTAGTCTGAAGTCTGGAATGATGAAGGAATTTTCCTTCAAGACCTTCTACATCTTGGTGGTGTTGAAAATATTCTACACTAAACAAGAAATTAAGTTAGCAAAAAATTAACGAGGAAAAACATGAGAAAACGTACATAAATCATGAGCTCAATTTATCGTACGGCGAGATTTATGTGTGGCAGATCAACAACTATGTGTGGCAGATCAACAACGATGACTTGGGCATTGACCAAAGAGAGAATACTTGCAATAATCTCATAATTTTCTCAATGAAATAGAACCCTCATAAGAGTCACTAGCTATTTTTTACACTTTTCCTTGGTTCCCACCTTGACTTTGGCCACCACTATCAAGACCTTATCTACCACTATTGGGGCTACACAACCGACCAATCTCTCATATGTTTCAGCATATAAATTCCTTCATGTATTTTTTGGACGACCTGAACCTACACATTCTTGAGCATACCCGGTTGAATCTATTATAGAGCTACTTATTTTGCAACCTTCGGACTATCTTCTCGAATAATAACTTATGTTTGGATACTGGTGGAAGGGTGTATGTTATCGGTCCCTTTACTAATATATACATAAATCATGATGAGAGTCTCCTCCCTTGATAACCGCCCTTACTGCGCCTGTCCAAATGCCACATTTTATCGGTTATGGTGGCTGTAAAGAGAAACCAGATACTCATATTAATGGATCGTTCCTCATCAAATCATGTCTCATATACCCTCCATAAACATTTAAAATTTCTTTATTTCCACAACAAAAGTTATGAACAATTGTCTCCAAACCTTACCTAAAAAATATCCCAATCTTCAAGACAATCATTTTATATTACCATTTCACAAAGAACCAATAGTTCAATGTTATGATGATAAATTCCTAGCCTTAAGAGATAATCATATCTATGATAAAATCACTCCAAAATAGAATTATCATCCGGCCCTACAAATTAAAACTTACATTGAGGAAACAAGATCACGTCTGAAGGAATTCATTCATGAAAATGTTATGTTTAAGGAAAAATAGAGTATTCAATTCCATATATTTCAGTGAAAAACAATAATCAAATTCTATTTTCTAATTCTAAATTTATGTTTATAGGAAAATATTATTTTGGTTGCCTACAAATGAACGTTATCGAGAAAGTTCCGGATAGTTTTGAATTTCATAGTTCTTTTAATCTGTCTAATTGGGATCAAATATGTACTTGTTGAATTAGAATTATAGATGACCTTAGAAAAATATGGAAGCTAAAATGTCTTGTCGATAGGACAACATTCCATGAGACTAGTAAAGTAGACACCTAAGTCCAATCCTAGAATTGAATCACCAATAACTCTTATTTGGGTTACCTTCCAAACCTCTATCAAAGTATACATACAATCAAGACATTATCCATAATGTAGCTAAGTCACTTGGAATTCCACTTTCTACATTGGTTCCTATTGTGGAAAATTTAACTATTGCAAAGCATGGGTTGAATTGGAGGTTTCTAAATCTCTCACGCACAAGCTATAAATTAGATTTGGTCACCATGATGGTTTCTGGATCGATATTACCTATAGAGATATGCCTTTCTACTGCCTTGACTTCCACAACCTTGGCCATATTACTTCACTCTCTAAGTAGATAATGGTTACCAATTAAGTAGAGCTTTCAAGGAATTCAAAATTAGCTCATGATCCTAAAGACAACCTAAGCCAAATTTCATCCTCCCAAAATGAAACATGGTTCTTTAAATGAGGTTCATAATAATTAATGCTCGTGAATCTAAAGGAATGTTTCCTCACCCAACTAAAAATCCCTCTAGAATTAATGAAATTAATATGAAATATAAAGAATTATTAAGAATTTATTCCAGAAGAAGGATCTCCCTCTCAGAACCCTCTTACCTGACCAGAAAATAAAAAAAGATAGTACAAATAACTAGTGCCAATAAAGAAAATAAACTTCAAATGTTAGTATTGTCAGTGATAATAGTGAATATGATACAATCAACTCTGAGAAAAGAAACACAAGAACAATATAAGCCATCCAAACTATACAGTTAGGAAAAGCATTTACCTTCACCAATGCGCCTGTTCATAAGGATAGATTTTCCGATTCTCCCAAGCAAACAATTACTGGAAGTCTTCTACATCCTCAACCTTTAGTAAACCAGATGAAAATACAAAAACTAAAAACGTTCTTAACAAAACAATAAAGAAACCCAAGATAAAACCATTAAAAGGCCTCTATACCACCAAAATAATACACTTTAAAAGGTATTTTAACCCTTTAACTTAATATTTAAATGACAGTTACAATGTATAATGGGTTTTTCAAGTCATTATACATCTCCATAGTCACAGTACTCTAGTCTGGCCTCAAATCACCTATCAAAACTATAATTATTGCTCTATGGGGCATAATTTATAATATATAAAAGCATCAAATTTTTTCTCCAACATCTAATCCTTTTTTCCATGCAATTTTTTCTACCTGACTTTATTTGTGCTATAGCTCTTTCACTTTTGCAGGAACAAATATACTATACTTAAGGACCCATGTAGATCATCTTAGAAGAAAAGTTGATTTCGACAAAACTTATTCACTACAAAACAAACAGACTGACAAGAACAAGTCTGAAGAAAGATAATTTGTTATCCTAGCAACCCTAATGTTGGCCCTCTCCTCATAGAACAAATTTATCAACTACTTCCTGTTCGAAACCCAAGCTAAATATTTCAAGTTTAGCTTTGAAATTGATCTCAATAAGTATCATGATGAAGCTTCAATCATAGAAAATGATATATTTCATTACCTATTGAAGATACCCAGTTGTGTAAAAACGTGAAGTCATATCTTCTCTAAACATAAACAAGCCAAACAGACAATTCTTATTTTTGATGATGAATAGAGGCTGATAGCTGAGATGGATAGTTTCTAAAAGGATGATTAATGAGCTAAGCAGTTTTTTGTTCCACAATAATGTAGGATTTTGATGGCTCAATTGAACAATATTTTCATGTGAATAACCTCAATTGGTGTCACATTCCAAGTTTAAGGCAAGATAATGACAATTAGATATGATTGTATCGCACTATCGGTTGGAATCGTGAGGCTGTAAACTGCATTTCTAATGAACGTTTCCTTTATCATTCCTAAAAAGTAAGAAAAAGAACGAACTTTAGAAAAAAACCATTAGCAAATCTAAACATAAAAAGTTGGAATCGTGAGGCTATAAATTGCATCTCTAATGAACGTTTCCTTTAGCGTTCCTAAAAAGCAAGAAAAAGAAGAACGAACTTTAGAAGAGAACCATTAGCAAATCTAAAAATAATAATATGCAAACTTTTTTTTGATAATATATTTCATAAGAAAAGTAAAAAAAATTGTAATTTATAAAACCAAAGATAACACTAGCATTGAAATTTTGGTCCATTCCAATATAATTGGACCTCGTTTTGTATTCAAATCAATGTCTTTTTTTGGCAGAGTCCACTTCTAATAAAAAAAAGTTGATAGAAATAATGAAAAGGATTCAGAAAAATAGTAAATATTATTATCAGAAATACTATTACTTTTACTTGAGTGGATAAAACTGTTCTGTATAAGTGTCACCAACGTGATAACAATTATGTATAGAGATGGCGATAAAGTGGTTTATCTTGAAATCATAGGCAAGTGGTTGCCTAGGATATTGTAGTGGACGTCGGAGGATAAGATCATATAACTTACAACACATTTCAACCCAGTCATGTTCATTTAACACCTTTTTCAATTTATATTTTCATGATATATTAGGTTTTCTATCGTAATTAATTTTTTGACCATTCAGTTTAGTAATAAAAATCTTTTGATTAGAACTGTTCAGTGCTTATTTCTTAATTAATCATTTTAAATAAAAAAAATTATATATGTTGAAGTGAATTTTTGATTATCTATTTAATAAAATTAGTCTTTTAAATAAACTATTATGAGATTTATTTTATTGAAAATTGGATATTTTTAGATGATGAACTATTTGTCACTAAGATAACAGTCAATGAACTGTTTGAAATTTTAAAAGTTAACATACTATATAACACCAAGTCATAAGTTTTAAAATTACATTTAACAATTTTAACCTATAGGTTTAGATATAAATGTTTGCCTGTTATGAAACAGGAAGCACACGTCTATAAGAGAACAAAACGCATGTGATGTAAAGGCCCAAACATTCACTTCCTTAAACATAACTTACAAGTTTCTCACATTTCAGAGGTGACAAAGCTTGTGTCCAAATCAGCCCCAAAGGCCCCATATGTTTTATAATAATTATTTTTAGTATTTTGTATTGTGACCATTTTTATTACCGGAATAACAAGTTTTATGATAGTAAAATTTTTAATAAGTCGAAAAAAATTCTTTTATTCATAGATAGGTTTTCTCTATTTATAATGTAGGCGTTAGTAGGTAGTTATATATGTTCGCACTTAACGTTCTACTAACCCACTAACGTCATTATTTCTATAATTGTGGAACAAGTAATTAAAATGATTTGATTTAAGAGTCAAAACGTGCGTTACATAATAAATAAGAAAACGCATAGTGTGATCTACACTTTAAGTCGAGCTGGGCCATTCCTTCTGCCTTCAAGCTCAATCTGTGTCGACACTGTAGAGCTCGTCATCTCGATCTGCCTTCTAGCTTGATCTGTGTCGACGTTGTAGAGCTCGTCATCTCGATCTGCCTTCGAGCTCGATCTGTGTCGACGTTGTAGAGCTCGTCATCTTGATCTGCCTTCGAGCTCGATCTATGTCGACATTGTAGAGCTCGTCCTTTTCTTCATTTCTTTCCCTAATCCAATTTTGCGGTCCTCTTGCTCGTGCTCGCATTTACTTAGGGGAATCTCGCCTTATCACGGCTCCCCCTTAGTTTATACGTTTATATTAGTAAACCTGTAAATTAAAAATAAAAGAAAATACAATATTAAATTAACTTCCACAAATAGTCGCGTAATGATTCGAAACGTCTTGCTACTTCTTATGTTGACACGTGTCATTGATGTAATTGCGACGGTTCTGACATCGCCGTTTGTTGGAGACAATGCTTGGCGATTCAATTTTTGGCACAACTTTTAAGCAATTAATGATGTCACACGCTTATTTGGAAAATCGTATAGTCATTCAAACTCTTACTATATTCCTTTCTTAGAGAAAGTTACCAAGTCAAAAATTAATTTGCTTCAACTTCGCTGAAAAAAAACCTCACAATCTTCAACCAAGGCGCCTACTATCACCTTCTTCAACATCATTGAGGCAAGTTATTTCGCAACAGATAAACACTTCTCATTTAACGATTGGGAGAACCCTAGATTTTAGGTTTGTAACGCCTATCAGTAGGCTTTTCCCCAAAATCAAATTGATTGCCCTTGCCAAGTATAATCATTACGATTCATATCCTTACCTCATTGCAATTTCTAGAAAAACCATGACACCAAAAAGGGCAACGAAGACTAAAGCTGATAAAATTACGGAGCCCCTATATAAAGAAATCAACGATTTAGAAAGTTATTTCTCCCAAATAGCCCCTAAGTATACTAACTTAGATGACGATGGAGTTTCCATCCTTAGGGGCAGATGTAACATCCCTGAGAATGTTACTATTACGGTTCCTAGTATAGGCGAACAACCTTATCATGCATAAGAAAGAGAGACCTGCCTCTTTACTACCCTATTTGATTGAGGGCTAAGATTGCCGCTGTCCGAACTCATTCGTGACTACTTTAATGTGCTCGGCATTTTTCCTACTCAAATCTCTGCTAATGGTTGGAGGCTATTGTTGAGTGTCGTGCTTAGCTCAGGCTTCCTGAACACTGAAATATGCCTGGTGTACTTGCTATCCGGCATCAACGTAACCAAAATGTCCAAAAGCCTCATTCTTTTATACCCACTTTAAAGGGCTTAAGAAAATTGTTGGACTCCCTTTCTCTGATAGGAACTGGAAGAACTCCTTTGTCTTTGTGTCGGGCGACTGTGAATATAGCACCCCCACCTTAAAACTTCAACTAGAAATGAAGTGGAATAAAAAATTTAAGTACTGATAAGTTTGCAGGAGATAAAAAATTTCCTGACCCCTTGTAAATTAATAATTGCTATATCTCGATTTCTTTCAGGTGAACAGTCAAATAAGAGCTGGTGAAAGGAAGGGAGACCAGTGAATTACGTAAATCTTTTGTTCACAGTAAGCAGTTTAGCTCGTGAAGCTTGGCAACAAAATCATAAGAAACTGTCTCACTCGGTACAACTACTTGAAGTCAGGGTTGCGGTCGATTCCAGAGCTCAGAATCGCAGAAGATGAAGAAGTGAGCATGATAGACGGTTCAGAAGCTATTATGGATCACATCAGGGCGCTTTTAGAGCAGAAGCTCCGGG
Source organism: Limnanthes douglasii subsp. nivea (assembly GCA_036936605.1). Taxonomy (NCBI): domain Eukaryota; kingdom Viridiplantae; phylum Streptophyta; class Magnoliopsida; order Brassicales; family Limnanthaceae; genus Limnanthes; species Limnanthes douglasii. The sequence continues at coordinate 64,341,524 of JAUPFV010000002.1, read as the reverse complement.
AGAAGAACAATGCCGACGTCTAGTTGGCAGTATCTCAAGTGATCTAAAAGGTTGGTGAAGCTGGGGATTCATCCTCTGTTACTGCTCTTTCTTGAGAGCAAGTAAACGATGTCGCAAAAAAAGGAAAGATTGTCGAGCAATCTGAAAAGGAAGCACCAAAGGTTTCTGAAGCTGCTCAGCCCAATAAAGTCTGAGTAGAAAGAGAAAAGGATGACGAGGAGACCCACTTTGGTGCACTAGATACACGGAGGAACAAAAAGCGAAAGTGATTGTGGATGTTGTTCCCTTAAACACGAGGAGATCACAGCTTAGAGATAAAGACGATGATGGTGCTAAAGATACTTCCGAGGAAAGAGCACGTCCCCTCAACCAAACGACCACACAAGTTGGCGAGGAACAAAATCCACAGGTTGTTGATGAGCTGATTGAAATGGTGGAGGACGGAGCAGAAAATGAGAATGGGGCTCAGAAAAACAAACTGCACCTTCAGCTCATACCGAAAAAGCAAAGCAACTGGTGTTCAGCTCTTTTGTGGAAAATCTTCCATCCTCAATAGAAGCTAATGAGAAGAACAAGGGTGGCGACAAAGGAGCTGAGTCTAGCTAGCAGAGGGCGCCTGTAGAAGAGCAACCACCAAAGATCAACATTTCTCGTCCCTCTTCCTACATGTTTGAGCAGTTTCGCAGGATCCTTGATTTGTCACATTACGACAAAATGTCGATTCCTGAGGTCCTGCAAAGACAAGTAGAGCTGTCGATCGAGGTAAGAACCATGGAATCTGAACATGTTAAGTTACAGATTTAAGGATATAAGTTTAACTTTATTTCTTATATGCAGTTGCACCATAACTCCTTCTTGCTAGGTTATTGAAATATGTCCCCTGTTGAAGTGGCGACCATGGAGAAATATAAAGCAGAAGCCATGGTTTTTGGCTCAACTAAACACAGTATTGTAGAGGTCATTCGCTTAAGTCATTCTTACACCTTGGCCAAGAACACCAAGCATGAGGCCATTGATGCGAAAGCCAAACTGGAGAAAGTAGTCGCCTCCTTGCAAGAGACTGTGAAATGCAGCGACCATAGTTTAACGATTATATCCGAGAACCACAAGTTGGGGTTAAACCAAAACCAAAATCTATTAAAGAGTAATGACGAACTGCGCGTGCAAAGCGCAAACTTATTGGACATGACATCAGTCAAGCCAAAACGGTGTAGGAACAAGTGGAGCAAATTGCAACTTTAACTGCTGAGGTGAGTAAGTTGAGCACCCCGGTAGAGGAGAAACGTGAACAGCTCAAACGAGAGCAGCAGCAGTGACAGATGAAAGTAGATGCAGCTGCAAGAGAGATGGAAATGCAGGTATTTACTGTTACTGCAGAGATGATAGCCAAGGACAACAAGAAGGCTATAGCAGGGTTAATAGCGTTGAATCCTGGTATGAAACTGGGATCCTTGGCCCTTCTAGTCGAAGCCTCTGCACCGAGCTCGATCTTTGCTTCTCAAGCGACCACAGAAGCTAATACTTCTGTTGATCCTACCAAGCTATTTCCACCTAGTAGTGCTAAGTAACGAAAAATTATTTTGGTTATTTTGTTGTACAAATGTTCCTATTGTTGCGTTTAAAATTCAAAGACCTCGTACTACCTGCAATACCTTGGTTTATTTATTTAAATAATGGGTTAAATTGATATATGATTTACCTTCTGTGAATTAGTTAGCACTATAAACATTTATGGACAAATGTTGATTATGTGTTTGCTGAGCTTTCTGGAGATTCTTACGACCCCGAGCTCAATAGGTCTCATTTCATAGCTTAGATAACTTATTCCATAATAGCGTATTCGCGGCGAGGTCTCATGGACCTTATTGCGTAGTTTGTTCAGTCTTGGTCTTTGACCAGTTCGCTAATATACCCTATAGAAAGTATAGGCACAGTATGGCTGTTACGTAGCCCGTAGGCGTGACCAATTAGCCCATTGGTTTTTATAGACACTTAGTATGGACTCAGTATGGTTCGTTTTGTAGCCACAAATGGCGTGGTCGTTGACCCATCACTGTTTGTAACGATGAAACTTACACAAACACACATTGGCGAAAGCATAACTTATATTTTAAAAAAATCAAAGATCTGTTCTTAGATGCCTCATTAAAAAACCTCTCTGCGCCATCAGGGAGGAAATAGAGCGCATCAATACATCTTAAATATTATGGTAATATAGCTTTAGGTGATTGACATTCCAAGGATGCTTGAGTGCTCGACCATCTTGATCTGCCTGTCTGTACGCGCCATGGTGCCCTGCTGAAATAATTGTGTATGGGCCTTTCCAATTTGGTCCCAGTTTGCCACCTGTTCCACTACGAGAGCCTTGAAACACTTTCTTCAAGACTAAATATCCAACCTTAAAAGAGTGTGGCTTCAAACGAGCATTAAAGCGTCCCCTCATTACACTTCGATATTATTTTGCTCCGACTTTTGCCTCATATTGTCGCTCGTCTAATAGATCCAGGGAAGTTGATCTGGCTACACTGTTTTCCTCCTTTTCATACTGCTCAATTCTATGGCTTGGTACTATGACCTCTGTTGGAATAACTTCCTCTGCAGCGTATACCAAATCAAATAGCGTATCTCATATTGTGGAACGGGGGGTTGTTTGGTACGCCCATAGGACCTCCGTCAATTTTTCCGACCACTTACCTTTAGCTCCCTTCAATTTTTTCTTATGCCCTTCTAGTATTGTCCTGTTAGTTACTTCGACCTGACCGTTTTCTTGAGGATAGTAGGGGGTGGATAATTGATGGAGAATCCCATATCGTTTGCAGAAGTTGGTAAGAATTGAATTCTAGAATTGGGGGATGTTATCTGTCATTAGAATACGTGGAATCCCATATCGGGTTAGAAATTGATTATGGATGAAATCATATACCTCTTGGGCGTGCGTTCAGAATAAGGCTTTAGCCTCAACCCATTTGGAAAAGTAATCTACTGCGACGATAAGGAACTGTCGTTTTCCCGTGGCCTGCTTGACAACATATACACCTTGTGCCTGATTAACAACCAACTAAGAGTCAGATTTGATCTTGAAGCTTCGAGCTCCACACATCAAAGCCACTTTCATGCAAAAAAGGACGACCTCATATTCTGCGGCGTTATTTGTTATCGGGAAATTAAAGCGTACAACTTGTTTGATCTCATTCCCGCTTGGAGTCTAAATTATAATGCATGCGCCCCCACCTAACGTAGAAGATGCACCGTTGACCTCAATGATCCACTGGTTGGATTTGATCGCTTGTTTGTTGTTTTTGTCAATCTGTTCTTCTCTAGATGAGGTGAACTTTGCTAAGGAATCCACAACTGCTTGCCTCGTTATAGCTAAGTGCGGCTCGAAATGGATGTCATACTCGTCGAGCTCGATGCTCCACTTGGTCAGCCTGCTAGAGACATCCGGCTTCTGCAATACTGTTCTTAAAGGAAATGTTGTTCGCAACGTAATTAGATGCCCTTGGAAATATGGCCTCATTCGTCGAGCTGCAACAACTAAACTCAAAGTGAGTTTTTCGAGGTTTAGATATCTTGTCTCCTTATCTGTTAGCGTTTTTATAGTGTAATATATCGGGCGTTGTATCCCATTCTGGTCGCGCACGAGAACCGAGCTAACAACAAAGGATGACACTACCAGGTAAATAAATAGGGGCTCCTCGGGAGCAGGAGCAGACAAAATCTTAGGGGAGTTGAGGTATTTCTTGAGCTCGAAGAAAGATTTATCACAGTCTTCTGTCCAAGCAAACTTATTAACACCTCGCAATATTTCAAAAAAGTGGTGACTCTTGTCTGATGTGCGAGAGATAAACCTCGAAATGGTTGTTAACCTTCCTGTAAGACACTACACTTCTCTAACATTCTTTGGTGGTTCCATCTGTAAAATCACATTTAGTTGGACGGGATATTTCTTAATACCTTTTTGAATTACCTCATAACCTAAAAACTTGCCCTTAGTAACACCAAACAAACACTTATCCGGGTTAAATTTGAGAAAACATTTGCGTAATAAATCGAAAACGACCTGTAACGTGTTTAGGTGTTGCGCTTCTTCATGGGTTTTAATGATCATATCATCAATGTAAGCCTCAAAATATTGTCCTAAATGATCTTGGAAAGATGTGATTTATCAATCGTTGATATGTCGATCCTGCATTCTTCAACCCAAAAGGCATAACTCTGTAACAATAAAGACCCCGCTCAGTTTGAAAGGCTGTGTGTTCCTGATCGGACGGGTGCATGCGGATCTGATTGAACCCGAGTAAGCATCCATAAAGGATAAAAATTCGCAACCCGAGGCCGAATTGAGCAGCTGATCTATCCTTGGTAATGGGAAAGCATCCTTAGGGCATGCTTGGTTTAAGTCAGTGAAGTTCAGGCACATTCTCCATTGTCCGCTCTTCTTTTTTACCAGAACTAGGTTGGCTATTTATACCGGGTACCTTGCCTTTCGGATATGCCCCAACTGGCTTAAATTGGTCACTTCAGCCAATATAGCGGCCTGCTTTTCTGCTGTAAAAGCCTTGCACTTCTGTCGCACCGGTTTGGCATAAGGGCTGATAGCTAATTCATGGCTTATGATCGAATGGCTTACTTTTGAGACATCAGCTTCCTCCCAAGAAAAGACATTTAAAGTTTTTGCTAATAAAGCTATGAAACATACATTTGAATCCTAGGACAGCTCCTTTCCCAATCGAAGCACTCTACTGTCAACTATGATCGAATCTACCGTTGTAGTATATGTAGTAACTGAATCCTTTGTTTCTCGTGGATCATCCACTCGGTCTGGCGAGGTGAGATCTAATGTTCCTGGTGTAACGTCCCCCTCCCCATCTATTTTTTATTGGAGAGGTTTGGACGGGTCCTGACGCGATTGCATAGCATGTTCGCGCCGTTCTCTGGCTGCCGCGTATTGTTCCTACTAAGCTGCCTACCGAATATTTGATGCATTGTCGAAATGTACACGACGTCGTTTCTATCCTATGCAGTCATGGTGGTCCAATAATGGCATGGTAAAGGCTCAGCATGTTGGAAATTAAGAACAACGTTTTTAGTTCCTTCTTCATAGCTCTGTGACCAACCTTTACTAACGGCTCCACCTCCGAAACACATTGAGAGGTTCTTCCTTCGTAGCCGAAAAATATCCGATGAGTAGGTCGGTATGGGGGAATGTTCTGCATATGATCAAAGATGATTTTACAAATAATATTTGCAGAGCTTCCTCCATCAACCAGCACCCGGGGTACCATTACTCCTCCAATATCTAAAGTGAATAGTCAAAGCGTCTTCATGTGTTAAACTGACACCTCTGAGGTCATCGTCGTTAAATGTGAGGTCGGTTACTGGGTCCCTATATTTTTTATACGAATTTGCATCTATTTCATACACGTCAAAATCATTATTAGCTCGTTTATTTTGAGCAGATCCTTGACCTGCAACCGAATCCCCCCTGATATGGTGAGTAGACATTGTTGCTTGTTAGCTTCTGGTTCTTCTCCATTGACTGGTTTCTCAGTGTTTAGAGAACGAGATTCCTCACGGTGATCTGGTTGAGATCATTTGATATACTGGATCAGCTCGCCATTTTCTATCAAGCGCTGACTCTCTTCTCTTAATTTCCAGCACTCATCCGTGGAATGTCTATGATCATGATGATATGCGCAATAGTACCGATTGGATCGTTTAAATCTTAGCGCGCTCATTATGCGCGGAGCTTGGTACTTCGTACGCCCCTTTGTTCAATCATAAATCACTGAGATGGCCTCAATCAACGGGGTGAAACGCCTATTTGGTTGATCGAGCTGTTGGGGTCTTCAGTTATAATCCCTTATTTGCTGCTCCTCAATCATTTTTCGTTATGTTCCACCCTCTTTGAAATCCGATTCGTGCCGTTTGGGTGACCCTCCTCTTCTTGCATCGTCGAGCCTGATAAAGGTATCTGCCCTGGCGAGCAGGTCCCCCATTTTCTCAGTTGGGAACTTGATGAGATCAACATACAACTTTATTTTTCGGTCGAGCCCCCATTTTAGGAAGGCCACCGCCATGTTTTTGGCTAAATTATGGCAAAGAATTCATATCATGAACAAATATTCTAACATAACTTTTAAGGGACTCGCCTCGGCGCTGAGAAAGGTACATGATTAAGTCCCACTCACGCTTAAGCTCCTTCTTTCCAACAAACCTTTCCTTGAACGCTTTCCATAGTCTTGTAAAGTCATAGATGGATCCTTTTGGTAAGCTGCTGAACAAATCAATGGCGTTACCTTTAAGGGTCATGGATAGTGATCGGCGCAACATCGCATCTTCGGGGTTGAAGGCCATCATCATGTTTCTGAACTGCAGAAAATGCCTCTTTGGATATCCCGTTCCATCATACGCCTCCATCCTGAATGGGTCGAACTTCCTCGGGAGCTGAGCTTCCAGGATTTTCTCAGAGAATAATGATTCCTTTAGTATGTAGGCGGACAACTTCGGGCGGATCTGATTGTAACGGAGATCCTCATTTTCCCAGACGCGCTTGGTTGACGTCTGCTTTACCTAGTCTCGATGTCCTCTGCTAAGATTCTTACCCCCGCTCTTGCCTTCACCTTACTGCTTGCCATCTTGTTTGGACGGACAATCCGTTCTGTTAACTTTGCTCGCCTCTGGACCAGACAGTTGATGGGCCTTGATCGTTCCCTTCACCTTAGCGGTCAGAGCATGAATAGCATTGTTCATTCGTGCAATCGTGGTGTACATGGCTTGTTCCCTTGTGTCTCATTCCAACGCTATTTTCAACTGTTCCTCATGAAGATTCTGGATTCTTTTCTCTAGTTGGAGGACCGCCGAGTCATATGCCGGGATGGCTTCCATAGTTCCTCCTGGTTGACTTATAGCTCTTCTCTGGTGTGTCGTTCTTTCGATAGTTTCTTGGTTATCTCTCTATATTCTTGACCTTGTGGCTACCACGGTGATTGGTTAGGAATTCCCACATACGGCGCCAAATTTGTGATGAGAATAACAATTTTTACCACAGTAAAGTCTTTAATATTTTAGCCAAGAAAGAGATAAAGCCGAAAGAAAATCCCTTTATACATAGATAGGTTCTCCATATTTATAATGTAGAAGTTAGTGTGTTCGCACTTATCGCTTTACTAACCCACTAACTTCATTATCCATATAATTGTAGAACAAGTAATTAAAATGGTTTAAATTAAGAGTCAAAACGTGCGTTACATAATAAATAAGAAAACGCATAGTCTGATCTACACTTTAAGTCGAGCTGGGCCATTCTTTAAGCGCGACGAGGTCTACTCAGGTTTGCAGAGCTCGAGCTTACTGATCACGTGGTCATTTTATCTTATTTGAGTCCGCACTCAATCTTGATCATATATTCATCGCGTCCCTAATCTGGTCGGTCGACTTTTCCCTTGATGTCTTCGAGCTCGATCTGCTTCCCAACTCAATCTGCCTTCGAGCTCGATCTGTGTCGACACTGTAGAGCTCTTCATCTCAATATTTCTTCAAGCTTGATCTGTGTCGACGCTGTAGAGCTTGTCATCTCGATCTGCCTTCTAGCTCGATCTGTGTCGACGCTGTACAGCTCGTCATCTCGATTTGCCTTCTAGCTCGATCTGTATCGACGTTCTAGAGCTCGTCATCTCGATCTGCCTTCAAGCTCGATCTATGTAGACGCTATAGAGCTCGTCATTTTCTTCTTTGCTTGCCCTAATCGAAGTTCACAGTCCTCTTGCTCGTGCTCGCACTTACTTGGGGGAACCCCCTCCCCCCCCCCCCCTCTTATCAATTTTTATGTTTACTAGCTATTTTTATTGGAATTTTACATCAGTTATGAGATTTTTAATAAGGAACTAAAAACAACGTTATGTGGATTTTTGGATTTAAAGTGGAAATTAGGTCGGTCATATTTATATATAGAATCGGAACATGAGCCTAATTTACTCCAAACAAATGGTATCAGCAGGGTGGGCGAATTGTTTGGCTGTATATACCAGTTATGCTCAAAGCGTACGTTCTGTTGTAAAGTTTTATGACTGAGGTGGTGTACAATTTTGTCGGAGACGATAGTTTGTTATTGTTGGAAAAACAATTACCGTTCTGATGAGGCAACAACCGATATATGATTAAACGAACCTATAAAAGAACGATCTAATTACCCACTGCAAGACGAGCAACAAATAAAAAAAGCACAATACAACCAAGAAGACATGATAATATTTAATGTGTTTTGGATTGTGAGAAAATCTTATATCCACGAGTGACAAACACTTATTTTATAAATAAGTAGGCTATAGACAGATTCTCAAACACAAATGATGCAATCATTATTTGTTACAAAAGATGATGTGACTCACAAAATCTTTTTTTAATGTTTATTTATTGCCTCACTTATCTCTCAAAATACCTAGAGTTATTTCACTAATTTAGAAAGTATAAGCTCACTTGTCACATCACACATTCCATAACAATATCTTCTTCTACTTATAGGTTAAGGGAAAAACTTGATTCTTCATTAGCCGCTTCAGAGTCCATTAATCATCGACACAAAATAACTCATAATCCTTTAATATATAAAACCTTATATATAACAAATATCAATTACTATGGAAGATCCAATTAATATATGAAATCTAATAAATATATATGTACCAAAATATGAGATCCATTTTCGGCCCAGCTGCAGAGCTATAGTCCAGCTCGCTTTTGATTAGAGTGGTGCTTCAGATCAGCTCGCTTCAGACCAGCCTACTTTCGCTAAGCACATATTTCCTTTGATACCATGGTTACAAGTCTTTGACAACTTGTCTCAAATTTTATAATGAGCAGACGCCTCTATAACAAAGTCACCCTTCAAGCTTATGAGAGTTTTAGCAATTCTTTCCTAATACATACGATGACAGATCCAACTATGTTCATGTAGTCCTACGACGGTACCTTTGTTGACTAGTTACTTATATCATATACCTAGATTTATCCACCTAGGCTTCTAGTAACTCTAGTATCTGTTGCATCTCTAGTAACTCTTTAGAGACCAGCTTACTAGCATCCGAGAGTTGCACCAGTCTCATGTAGTTTGTGAGCTTTGACATCAATAATAGCTTAATCAGAGCATTGAAAGAATTTTATTTTCTAGAAATCTTAGTCACCTTCACTTGCTCATATGCCATCACATCTTAGATAAAGTGAAACTTAATGTCTACATGTGGAATTCTCTTGTAGAGCTTGAATTTTCATCAAATAAACGGTACTAGTATTATTATAGAACAAAACCACATCTTGCTCCAGGCCAATGAGTACACTCAATAATTAATTTAGCCAAATATCTTTATTCATAACTTATGTAGCATCCATCTGCCCATATTTTATATAGGACAACGTGACGACCTTTGGTATACAAGAATCCTAGCTAACCACTCTTCAAAGCACAGCAAACAGATAACTCTAAGTAGACTTCCTAGTTTCTGGGTAGCCTGCATAATCAGAGTTCATTTACCCTTTCAGTACTATATTACCCGTGTCTTTCTGATTGTAACATAACCCAACAATAGTCGAGCCCTTCAAGTATCTCATTAGCCACTTCAGAACATGTTAGTGCGAATTTATTGGATTTGACATGAATATTGTCAAAACACTTACAACGTAGGCAAAATCAGGTCTCATGCATATCAAAACATACATAATGCTACCAATAATATTTTCATAAAGTATTTCATCCATATACTTATTATTTAATGCTTTAGTTGGTTCTTGAGTGATATTGAGTTTGAATTGAGAACCAATGAAAGTCTTAATTGCTTTTGATCTGTCCATCTTGTTGTTAACACCAAGTTTCTTTTTAACATCTTTAATATTCTTCATCTCAAACTCTCATTTTAGTTGAGTATTAACCGCTTCAATCTTTCGTCTATCTCTTCCAAGTATTTGTATATCATCCACATACAACAATAATATAACTTGTTATTCTATGTATTTTCTTCATTCCAATACAAACAATTATCGTATCAGTTACAAACACATTTAATGGCTCTTATAAAATAATTGAATATTTTATTCCACTACTTCGATGACTTTTTCAACCCATAAGTAGGTATTTTCAATAAACATGCATAAATTTTCTTTCTTTATTTAAATCCCTTCGGTTGACACATGTAAATGTTCTATTACAATATATGTAGAAAGGAAGTGGTAATATTCACTTGCTCTAAATCAAGATAAAATTTAGCAATAATTAAAAGTAGAACCTTAATGGAAGTTTGTATCACAACTAGCGAAAAAATCTAAATGAATTCAACATCCTTGTTTTTCATAAAGCGCTTAGCCACGATCTAGCCTCATATTTGGGTAACTCAAAACCAAGAATGCTTGGCTTTCTATTTAATGTTAAGTTACTCCCAACTAGCTTCTGAACCTTCGGTTGCTTCACAAAAATCCAATTTGTTTTTAGAGATCTTAGTTTTTTTCATGGTTGTGATCAATGTTTTTTATTAGGGCTCTTAATAACATCGTGATATATTTTGAGTTCAAGCATAATTTTCATCATCACCAATTAAATCAGAGAAACCAAACCTCTATCGTTGGTTGTTTAATTTTTGTTTTATATCTATCGCTAGTAGATAACCATAAAGCTTATGTTGTTCTCTAATCTGATCATACGAATATCTTAGAACAACATACTCTCGCTTTACTTCTGAATCATGTAGTGGTTGAACTTTCTCTATATGACCTGAATTAGAAATATACTCAAAATATTCTCGATAAAAGCATCACCAACTTTACTTTATAGATCACATCCATCACCAATATCATATATCTTCTCGGTAATACTAGCTTGATTCTCTACCACCTTATTTAATGACATACCCTCTTCATTGGAAACCATCTCTTGGCTTATAAAAGCCTTCTGATATACATATTTAAGGTACCACAACCTATACCATTTTACTCATTTCATATATTTGATGGACAATATCTAAGTTTTCTTTGCCTAAGTTTATCATGTTTCACATGTGCGTAGACGGCACACCCAAACACTTCAAGTGTTCTAACTTAGTTTTTGTTTCCAGATCAGGCCTTTTGAGGATAGACAAACTTAAGCTTTGTAATTGGACTCTTATAGATGATATATGTAGTGGTTGTCACATTTGTCCCCATATCTTTGAACACGTACCATTTGTATGAAGCATACATCTAACATATTTCAACAGAGTTTAATTTATTCTCTAAAAAGCCTCTTATATTAAAGAATCCCACTCACGGTTCGGTTTCTAGAAATTCTAAGCTTTGCATAATAACTAGTGCACTTCATGTTCACGTATTGCAAGCCATTATCAGTGTGAGTCGTTTTTAGTACTTTCCCAGTTTAATTTTCTACCAAAATATTATTGTTTACAATGACAATAAACACTTCATCTTTGATCTTCAAAAGTCAAAGCCATACCATCCTGGAATAGTTATTAATCCTTGAATAGTTATTGATCAGCGAATAAAGTATCTCGCACTCTATATGGTACGTTCTCATGCTGGACCCCAAAGGTATGAATGAACATAATAAAGTAATTTATTGGATATCTGGTTGTTGGGTATAAACTTCACCCTCTTTCTCTTACCCAATACACAACTTTCACAAAATTTTAGCTTATTGCAATGCCATCTAAGAACCTATGTTTATTTAGTCCACCAAATCATTTATCAATTAAGTTCTTAGTGGATGATGCCACAATCTGGTAAAATGTTTTACCACACTAGACATATCCCATACTATTATAGTACTCTAAAAACTAACACGCCATTATACCTAAGATTTGATAACAACAAGGCAGCCTTATCAAAACCGCAAGCCTATTATCTTCACCCTTATAGGTAAACTTTTCCTCATCTAACCTCCCAATAAAAATAAGATTACATTTAACTTTGAGTACATACCTTAAATTTTTAATCCTTCTCTCAAGTCATGTAGAAAACTTGAGTTGAACTATTCTAATTCATTTGACATTGTAGGATTCGTCAATCTCAAGGATGACCATTCTACCATCAAATATTTGTAGCTCTTCAAACCAATGCTTATTGGAAGTCATGTGAAATAACTCACTCGATCCAACATCCATTTATTGTTGTATCTACAAGAGTAAGAAGTCATTATACCATGAGAATACTCAAAATCATCATACACCATTTCAATATCTTCGACTTCAATCTTCTTATAGTTGTTCCCTTATTCATTCTCCATGAACTTCTAAATGATATACCATTTCTTCTTGCATGCCAGCAATATTAAATTTGAACCTGTCCGAACTCTTTTGGACTTTGACCGAGCGTTTCCTCCTCTTACTTGTATCTATTTCTGGAATGACCCCTCACATCTTAGTTTTTGCCCTTTAAAGTTATCATTTATAACATTCGTCTTTTGAAGATACTTGGAGTTAAATAAGTTCTTGACTTTAGCCATTAGAATATAGTCTTTTTCTTAGATCATGATATCCACAAAATGTTCATAATCCTTCGATAAAGAACTCAAAAAGATGATTGTTTGGTCCTCTTCCTCCAAATTTGCACCGATTGCATTCAAGCCAAGTACAATTCTGTTGTAATCATCTAGGTGCCTTCAAATCTTTGTGCTATTATCCATAAATAATGTATAAAGTTGTTTATGTAGATACACATTGTTATCGAAGTATTTCTTCATGTAAATTGCCGCAAGCTGCTTCCATATCCCTAAGGACAGATGATCTTTTGATACATCTCGTAGCATTCCTCTCCTAAAGTCAGTATAAGGGCACTACGAATGATAAATATAATTCTTCTATTGTTTATTTACACTCGCAACACCATTTATTAAGAAAACCATTATTGTTCGGCTGAGGCAAGAACCCATATACCATTAACTGAAGCTACATAATAACGATCTAATTACCAAGTACAAAAGGAGGAATACATCAAAGAAAAGCCTAATAAAATCAAACACATAAGATAGTATTTGACGTTGTTTGGATTGTGAAAAAAAAATCTTACATCCACGGACAACATACACTATCTTTATAGACAACTAGGTTACAAAAAGAATTTCGAACAAAAATGATTGAATCACTAATTCTTACAAAATATGACATGATTCACACAATTCTTTTTTCAATATTTATTACTCACCTCACTTATCTCTCAAAAGACCAAGAACTATTTCACTATTTTATGAAATATGCAGCTTAGGTAATCACATTACATCTTGTATAACAATCTTTTATTCTATTTATAGGTCTAGAGAAAACTGTAATTCTCCAGATTAAAGACCATTAATCAATTGCTGAAATAACTTATAATCTATTAATATATGAAACTCCATAAATAACAATCTTAATTCATATAGATGATCCAAATAATATATTGATTCTAATTAATGTAGAAAGACCAATATAGAAGACACGATTTGTATCGAAGACTAACAAATATAAAACTCGCATTCGGTCCAATTGTGGTGCTACCGTCCAACTCGTTTTGGATAAGAGTAGTTCTTCCGATCAGCTCGCTTCAGACCATTATGTTTTGGACCAGCCTACTTCTGCTCAACACATATTTCTTCCGACACAATGGTCACAGTTTTTTGACAATTTGTCTCAACCCTAAGGGTCACCAGAAATATATGCAACTAAGTCACATTTGAAGCTTCAAATTGTTGCAACAGATCTTGCTAATACATGCCATGATAGATACAACTATGCCCATATAATCATACATCGATATCTATGTCGGCGAGCTACTTATAGTCTACAATAGCTTCGACCAAATTTCCTCATCCATTAAATATGTCAATTGTCAATATTATATAAATAAAAATATATCTTAACTAGTAAATGTTTTTGACAAGTGGAACAAAATCAAAAACTTGCTATTTTAGTTTAAAACAAACATATATCATACTAAATATATCAATTGTTCATATTTATATAAAGAACGGAATATATCAAAACCCTTCATGTTCTGATATGAATGTAATGAAAATGATAATCACTTACTACTTTACCAAAAATTCATTGTACATTGGTATACATGCTACTTAAACTAATAAGAGATTACTTAATCGGAAATTACTCCAACTTTGGTGTACATTGATTGTGGTCGACAATCCGTCGATGTCCTTGTTGTGGTACCGGATAATAATATGCAACAACAAAAACATATAATTACGTTATACCTATTTTTCTTTTGTGAATATTGATAAAAATGTTATATTAGTTGTTTTGTGATTTAGATATTAAATAAGCAACTTTGTATATAGTTATGGTTATAAGAACTAAGCAATTACAAAATTTGTCTTTGGATCCAATATCCGGCTATAGATTGATGAGAAAAGATGAGAATGAGCAAAGAAGAGTGTCGTGAATGACAGGGTAAAAGGGGAACAATAACATGGCTTGTTTGTGTATTTATTCTCCTAAAAACATTTGAATAGCAAACTGGGCACACATTTATCTTCTTCTTACAAAAATACTATACACAAACGCAACTTGACCTGAATTGTCTCTAGATGAGATGTGGTGTGTCAAAATTTAAACGGAAGGTAGCTAAAGAGAAGTAAAAGTTCAAGTGTATCACTGTTCCAATAACTTACTTTGAATATTGTGAAGGAATATATAAAAGGAATTTCTTCCACTAGTCTAGAACCAATTTTAAAAAGAAATTTCTTCCAAGAGAACGTAAGTAAGAACGTGTGAATTGTCCAGATTACAATCTTAACAGCTCATTGTGAATGCTAATTTATTGAGTTATACGATAAATGTGGATAGCAGATGCATTAGATTCTGATTCCTCACACTAGGACCAATGAGTAATGTTCTAATTTTCCTTCCTTTTTTCAAAGAAAAAAACTCAACGAATGAAGATTTGGAAATTTATTTGAGCCATAAATACAAATAAACACGAGTAGTTTATCGTATTACTTAGCCCACAATCCAAAAGCATCAGCAAATGACTCTTCGTGTGTATCATATATTTATTCTTCTATTATTAATGACTAATTTTATTATTAATGACTAATTTGAGACAATCGTGAAACGTAAAAGACTAATGATGATTTGTGTTATATTTTTATACATTTTAGTGTGATAAGCTGTTTTTGTTATAGTGAGTTGGGTGTGTTTTACATCTCATTATTGTTTCTATATATCGTGTTTCAAAGATGAAGAGGTTATTGCGAGAGCTAAGCATTATTGATTCGTTGAGTCTTGAGTGAAGACAAATTTTAAGAATTCGTTTGAGATAAATATTGTGAGCCGAGATCTCTCTCTCCAAGCTTGTACTTTGTTTTGAGAAGATTTGTAACAAAGTTGTCAGCGATTGTGTTAATTGTGTTCTTGAGTTTCCTTGTAATCGTTCATGTATCTGAGTGCTAAGATTAATTTCATACTTAAAATTCACAAGAAAACATATAACACAAATATATAACAAGGTTAGATACACGTATTTTTGAATTTCATAGCTCTTCCAGTTACATATTTTATTTGTGCTACTATTGAAATTGGGAGATGGTTGTTTTCCAGTTTACCGGATGGTTTGATGTAGAAAGCATGAAAGCTTTCGAAAATCTTAGAAGTCGAGTTCAACTTTTGCGGGGTATTACATTTATCGAAACTTACCAATAACTCAACACTCGCATAACAGATGGTTGCGATGAGAACAATATAACAGTAAAAAAACACTACTTATCAATAATTGAGCTTGGAACTGGCGAAACCTAGAATTAGAAGTGTTACTCATTTTTTTACAACAAAGTTTACTCTTGGTACCAACTTACTATTGTGGCTTTGAATTCGAGAAACAAGATTTCATGAATTTTTACTTGTTTGATTCTGAGTGATTGAATTCCGGTCATGGTGAGACTTCATAAAAAATATATGGGATTGGAGAAAACTCCATTCGAATATATTTATGGACCGAAAATAATTTGGACCGACATACTAAATAAACATATTTTGTCATTTTCATAAGAAAGTTCGAATTAAAAGTAATCAAGTTAATAATTTAATTAACTAAATTGGACATATGGATGAAAAGACGTTATAGGCTCAAGTGTGGTAACCAGGTTGAATTTGGGCAAACTAATAAAAAGGGCTCAAATCTCAACATTTAATCTACTCTAATAATTATGAAAATAAATCGAATTATCAATTTATAGGGTTATGGTCCTCGGATACAAAGAAGTATAATATGATGGGATTTATAATATTGGGCTTCACATTGTAAAGACTATAAATAAGGGGCTACGTTTAGGAATTTCATCACCCTAAACTCTAAACACTAAATCTTCCGCTTCTTTTAGTGTCTCGAAAAACCAAACTTTTTCTTTTCTAACTTGGTTCTGCAAGTTTCTCAAGTTCATCTACGATATCACTAAATATCGAAGATGAAGAAAATTATTATATGGATAGATGCAGGCGAACCCATAAGTTATTTTTTTGTTTATTCTTATGCGAATCTCAAATAAGGGTTTATATTTATTTTACGCGATTTATTATATTAATTTTATGCAATTTCAAATAAAATATAAACATTGGTATCAAAGCCTGCAAAGAACTTTTTTGGATTCTATAAAATAAACAAAATTTATGTTTATATATATTGATGCATGCCATTTTGATTCTGTGTTGATTGAGGTGGTTAGGACATAAAATTTGGGAACTTTATGAAAACCATGTTTATGTGATTTATTCGTATTGCAAAATGCATGTTTATATGGTTTTTCATGTTTAATATGATAAACTGTATATTTAGTGAGATTGTTTCAATTAAATTGAAGTTCATTGATGTTTGTAATTTTTCTCTCGAAATTAGCATCAAATTAACCCTAATATAATGACTAAAATGAAAACTATTTGGGCAATAGGTCATCAGTGACTTAACCCATGTAGTTAACGTTGATCGAGGTTTGTCCAACGGTTTTCATCGTTGTTATCGTGATGATAACACTGGGAGGCTACTGGCTGGGCATAAACCCAGTGACAGTAACGTTGTTGCGGGTTGGGTGCTGCCGAAAACTCGTAGCAGCAACTACAAATGCATGAGCACTACTGCAAGTCGGACGCACGCTCAAGACCTACAACATGAACTGTTGTTTGTAGCGTGCTTGTTACAGGTTGGGCGCACGACAATGGCCTGGTACACTAGGTTCAAATACCTTAAGCTGGGCACAAACCCATGACCTCCAACAGCTGCTGCAAATTGCAGTAGCATTGCTGCATATCAAGTGCACACCCATGACCTACAGCATTGATGGAAAATACCTTAAAATGTCTAAATTTATTTATTTCACAATTTTTTTAGTGTTTGGGCATGCTAATTGTTGTATGTATATCTATAAATCAATTTGTATATACTTGATTAATTAAATGGTAATTCATTACTAAAGTTTCGTAGACCGATTGGTGAAACTAAGGAATTAATTTAACAACCCTTGAGAGGTTATAATTAATTTCACTATAGGTACTAGGCTTCAAAAACTTTGTGGATTAATTTCAGTTCAGATATTACCGACCCTCTTGTAGGTTCACATTTGGGTTTAAATTAATCATGAACGACAGAGAGTCACTGAAGATGATGATTGTGTTGTTTTTAATTTTAAGTAGATTAAATCGTCCCTTTGGAAGGTTTCATATGTACTTAGGATAAGTTAAATTTAGCCTTGCAATTTTTTAATTGTAAATAGGTGAAATCTGTCATCCGGAAGGTTTCGTCGATACTTAGAAAAATCAAAATATGGTTATTTTATTTTATGACATCAACTTTCCGGAAGGTCTCATTGGTAGTTAGGAAATAAAAATAATGATCATTGTGTTTTTCTCACACTCATAAAATGAACATTAGTAAGATTCTTACATATATTTTCACTTATATGTCAAGATGTTACATGTGCTTCGTGTGTTGTTTGTTCTTTTAGAGCATCTACTGGTTACATTATATTAAGGAATGATCAAGTCAAGGTCTAATTAAGGAAAAAAATCACGAGGAATCGAATTTTGGTCGATACTTTTTCTGCAACGAGAAATGAAACCAGAAGAAGAACAATGAGAAATGTCGAGCTTACATGTTAAGCAAAGGTATTTCCACATCCTTGGTTGTTTCCGAAAGTAATATAGTTTTGGTGAAAAGAAGTACTTGGTGGGTTGAGTCGACTGCAACAACTCATGTTTATGGTTTTTTATAAGTTTCATCAATGAGCATGATGCTAAGTTAGGTTGAAAGATTCATTTCCATGATAGACGGGAGCTCCTATGATGTTTTAGCTGTGTGTAATCTTTCTTTACAACATTTCATTGGACATGTATTATTTCAGTAGAATTTAATGTATGTTCCCGTTTCGGAGGAACTTAGTTTCTTTTCCAGTTTTAGACTTACAAGGTTATTTTTGTCTCATGGGAAATAATTTTTTTACACTCTATCTAAACAATGTGATTGTTTGTAATGGAAATTTGATTAAAGAGGATTATTTTTATGTGTTAAATACTATTAATTATTACAACATTGCTATGAATGCACAATGTATAATAAATAGCATTAATAAGTCTAAAAGATTATCTAAACTGTGTCACAAATACTTAGGTCACATATCCAAAGTTTGGATGGAGAAGCTTGTTGTTCGAGGTTTATTAGGCCCTCTTGATTACTCTAACTTTGGTATATATGTCGAGTTTATTAAAGGGAAACAAACCAAGGCTAAAAAGTCAGGGGAGTATAGAGCGAGAAAAGTTCTAGAGTTGATACATACCAAAATTTGTGGACCATTTTCTCGGGAATCATGGAATGGGAAGCAGTATTTTATATCATTCATCACTGAATATTCTTGTTTCTCTTACCTTTATATTCTTCATGAAAAGTATGAGAACTCAGACAAGTTCATAGATTTTAGAACCAAAGGTGAGAAATAACTCAATAAAAGCATTAAGACCGGTAGATCTTACTATTGTGGTGTATACTATGGAAGATATGATGAATCAGGTGAACAACATCCATGACTCTTTGCACAGTACCTAGAGAAGTATGGAACAATCCCTCAATACAAATTATCGGGTTCACCTTGCATGAAAAGTGTATCTGAGAGACGTAACCAAACACTCAAATATATGGTTAGAAGCATGATAAGTCACTCATCTCTACCATTATCTCTCTGGGGCGAAGCCATCAGATGTGTCGCTTATCCACACAACCGAGTACCCACTAAGGCTACTTTTAGGATCCCATGTGAGCTCTATAATGGGGTTAGACCCAATTTGAATCATTTGCATGTGTGTGATTGTCTCGATAAAGTGAAGCCTTACAAACCCCATGAAAACAAATTTGACCAAAAAACAGTTAGCTGCTTATTTGTAGGTTATTCTAAACATTCCATAAGGTTTAAATTTTCTGATTATTTAACTAGTCAATATTTGACACAGGAATGACAAAGTTTCTAGAGGATGTTGATATTAGAGTAAGAATAAGAGAACATTTGTTGATTTTGAGTAAGAATCCATAGAGATTAATGTAGGTTTTAATGAGGATACTCATGTATCTGAAGATTGGGTTGTAACACCAATCATTTTGGGTCCCATTAGAATATGGTAATCCTCAAATTAACATTGATGCTCCACTTGAGGGTTCTTATCAAGATACATATATTGTCCAGGTAGAACAAGATGAACCTCAAGGTAATCTTCTATAAGAATATCAAAATGACATCATTCAGAATGATCAAACTCTACCTCCTCAAGAAATGCAACAAGAGGAAATAGTGCCCTTAAGAAGGTCCAAGAGAAAAAAGAAGAGTTTTATAGGTCCATAATTTTTAGTATATCTTCATGAGCGTGATGAGTCATGTGCTGGAACTATAGATGATCCCTCATCTTAAAAACAGGCCATGCCAAGCTCCGACTCTCGGCAGTGGATTGACGCTTTGAATGCAAAGTATAAATAAATATAGGTCAATGTGGTATGTGATCTTGTCCCATTCCCTGAAGAGAAAAATGTAGTTGGTTGTAAGTGGGTTTACAAACCAAACACAATTTCTAGGTAATATGAAGAGATATAAAGCATGCCTTGTAGCACAAGGTTTTACTCATCATGAAGGGATTGATAGAAAGAAACCTTTGCTCCAGTATCGACAAAGAATTCCTTTAGAACAATCATGACATTAGTTGCGCATATTGACTTTGAGCTCTATCAAACAGATGTTAAGATCGCTTTTCTCAATGTTCATATTAAGAAAACGATTATATGGTACAACCATATACTTTGTAGAAAGCAACTTAAATGATCTGGTTTGCAGACTTAGAAAATCCATCTATAGGCTCAAACAGGCCACTCCTCAATGATACCACAAATTCCTTGAGATGATAGTCAGTTATGACTTTGAGATCAACTCGGTTGAGTATTGTGTGTATCACAAGTCCAGTGGGATTAATTTATTATAGTATATATGGATGGAATTTTTTTTTCCTCGAACAATAAGGAATTGTTACACAATACAAAAATGCTTCTATGAGAGAAGTTTGATATGAATGATCTTGGTGATGCCAATTTTGTATTAGGATTCCAGATATATCGGGATTGTACTCATTGTGTTCTTTGATTATCACAAGAGGCGTACATTGAAAATGTGTTAAAATATTACGAATTATCAGATTTCAAACCCCTAAGTACCCATATAACAAAGGGTGACAAACTTTGTTTGGGTGAATGTCCAAAAACAAAACATGAGATTGAGAAAATGAACATTATCCCTTATTTTTTGGTAGTTGGGAATCTAATGTATGCTCAAGTTTGTACTAGGTCAGATATTTTTTTGCTGTAAATATGTTAAGGAGATATGTTAGTAACCCAAGCATGGATCACTGGAAAGTAGTTAAAAGGGTACTCTGATACGTGCAAAGAACAAATGGGCACATGTTGACATATGAGAAGTCGGATAAACTGGAGATCATTGGGTATTCCGGCTCAGATTTTGGTGGATGCGTAGACACACTTAAAGCACATCAGGTAATATATTCTTATTGGTGTGAGGTGAAATATCTTGGAAAAGTGTAAAACAATTCTCCAGTGTTGTACTCTGATAGCAACAGGAGCTCGTCTAAATCCAAACATATAGATATAAAGTTACTTTATGTTAAATAAAGAGTACATATGGGTCATATAAGTATAGAGTATGTCATTACAAACTCCATGATAGTAGATCCTAAAAAAAAGTCAGTTTGGCCTAAGTATTTCCATGAACACACCATCAATATGGGTATAGTTAATTTAGAGGATTGTTAGTTTCAATAATCAAGTTTGTAAAATGATCTGATGTTATATTTTGAAATATTGTGCATACTATGTTAATTGTAATATATATATATATATATATATATATATATATATGTGTGTGTGTGTATGTGTGTGTGTGTGTTTGGAAATATTTATTGATATATGTACTATATTGGATCTTCAAAAGTATGAACCATTTAAGAGTAGATATGTACGATTAGAAGCCATATTACTCTTAGGTCAAACTCAATGATTGGCCCAAGTGATTGATAATGGTAATATGATTACTCTTGAATCATATTTTTCACATTACGATAAAACAATCTTTAGTCCTTTATTGTTATCAGTCATGTACAGAATTATATTGTTTACTCATTGACAATATACGAAGTAACATGTAGTCGTTCAAGTGAGAGATTGTTGGAATATATTTATGGACCAACAATAATTTAGATAGTCATTCTAAATAAACATATTTGGTCATTGTCTTAAGGAAATCCAAATTAAAATTAATCAAGTCAATCATTTAATTAACTAAATTGGACATATGACTTAAAAAGAGTTATGGGCTAGAGTGTGGGAACCGGGTTGAATTTGGACATTGTGATAAAAAGAGCCTAAATCTCGTAACTTAAGCATGAACTTATAAAATCCGGTTTTAAATTTAATTATCAATTTATTAGATTATGATCCCCAGACACAATAAAGAAGAATATTATGGATTGACGATGTTGGGCTTCACATTGTAAAGGTTATATAAATAAAAGTTATGTTTAGGAATTTCATCATTTTGAACCCTAAACAATAAATCTGTTGCTTCCTTCCGTGTCTAAAAAAACAAACATTTTCTTTTCTAACTTGGTTATTCAAGTTTATCAAGTTCATCAACAAAATCGCTTAAAATAAAAAAAATAACAAAAACACTATATGAATAGCTGCAGACAAATCCGAAAATTACTTTATTTTATTTAATATTAGATGAATCTTAAATAAAAGTTTATATTTATTTTCCGCGATTTGTTATATTAATTTGATGTAATTTCAAATAAAATATAATAAACTCCTCTTTATACACTTATGTTGTGCTTCTTCGTTCAAGTAGTGATTTTGAAAACTTTGAAAGTATTCAAAAGTATGTTGCAAGTAGATGAGATGTTTTGGTTACAGGTAAGTACAATATGACCTATTGTTGAGGTGATAATAGGAATTTTTTATTTACGAATGAGACCAATTTTATTGGTTTCCTAGCATTGATTGTTGTTGGGCGTTAAAAAAGTGTTTGTTTTCCTATAGAACAACATACGATTAATATGGTTGCAGAAGAAATGTTTAAATTGTCTATAATAAGTTTATTTACCTCAAATAATGAATTAATTAGTCGGGGGAGTAGTTCTGGTTTAATTATATTATCATAATAATTATTTTTGCTAATATTGGTTAGGTCGATGCAAGTACAGGTGTTGGGTAAGTTTTTTATCAAATTGTTATAGCTCTAAAGTTAACTTTATGTCATTATACCTTAGAGCATGGTTTTTGTTTCAAATATATGCCTAATACAAGATCTAAAATAACTATTTATTGCAAAAATAAAGTCTCAAGGAGATGTGAATGGAGAATTCATGCATCACTTGACTTGTCCATTGGTTTCATGGTCATCAAATGGTTTGTTGACTTGCATATTTTTAGCACAATGATTTACAAATAACATAGAAAACATATTACATCTCAGTTGTTTGCTACAGAAGTTCAGGATTATATTATATCAAACAATTTTGTGACAACAAAGAGTGTAAAATCGTTTGTTAAACAAGACTACGGTTTAAAAATTTATTACCGTCTCTCATGTAATGTTTTATAGAGATCTGGGAGGAGAGTTTTTGGAGATAGTTATACTTTGTTTAATTTAGTTAAGAAATACTTCAAAATATTTAAGATTCTTGATATTACAAGTGACTATCATATGGAATATACTCTATGTAACAACTTCAAGCGATGTTTCATAGCGTTCAGCTCTTGTCTTCAAGGTTTTCATTCTTATCGTTCACTTTTATTTGTCGACGGAATAATTTTACCGACAAACATCCAGTCATATTTATTTATTCCATATATAAATATGGTAACAATAGTAAGTTTCATTCTTTGAGTTTTTTAAATGTACAATTATGTTTTTAATATTATTATTTTTAATATTATGCGTTTTAAGACGCAAGTCTAGATGAATTCATTTGCACTACATGCGAGACCAGTTAACTTTCGTATAGGCTAGATGCAAGACCAACAGAGTCTTCTTCATTAGACTCTTCTTTTTTTCCAAACTCGTATTCTTCAACCTTTTTTTTGCCAAAGTCTTCTTCATCTCCATATTTTTATTCTTCTTTAGACTCTTCTTCAACTTCACTAAAGTTTCTCTTATTTTTTTCAATGAGCAGCACACGCATCGCCATTTGGATCATTTCCATTTCCAGAATATTAAAAATATTATGAAGAACAATATTCATCAATCAAGAAAGGATAAAAACTCATCATCAAACAAATATGAAGAGGATTCTTCTATTGTAGTCATTTCCAATTTTCTGTACATTTTGGTGATAAATCATCTGGTGATAAATTATCATGAATGTTAAAAGTAGAGTTATCATGAGAAGAGATAATAATATAGAAGCTATTTTAAATAATAAATTTTTTATGTATCGAAGTGTAAACTTAACTTAGAGCTAAACCGTACACTCAATAATTATTGTGGAAAAACTACATTGTAGTTATTGCCAAAATAATGATAATTTTGTTTTCAAATAAAACAATTAAATCCCTCATAAAAAATTAATATCAACTTTAGATATTGATATGACAAAATATGTGGGACGATGGTAATTTACATTAATAATACGTGAAACTATTGCAATTTTACTTACAAAATGTGTGAGACAATAGTGAAGAAGAATCAAGACTACTTCTAATTACACATGTGATACTTGAACAAATATTAGACGCGAGAATAGTAATTAAAATGTGAAATAATACCCCCAACTATAACAAGAGAGATTAGAGCAAAATAAGATATGAGTCTGCAAAAAATACAAAAAGAGACTATTGTTAATATTACGCGAGAGACTACTACAATTAAAATGTGCGCGGCTAGAAATTGTAATTTTTTACAAAATATTTCTTTACTTACAAAATATATTTATAAAATACTTAAGTTTACAAAATATATAACATCACAAAAACACTTCATCAAGTCATCTTCCAACGACCGTTTGTTTGCCATCATTAATAAAATGATAAAACATGTGTTTTACCCTCAATGTATATATGTCTTCATTGTATTGCTTAGCAACAAACTCATTCTCGTTAAACTCTCTAGCTTACTTAGAAACAAAAATTCCGTAGTCGATTGTTCATGGTTTATGTTGAAGGATATCTCTACGTGTAATTACTTTATATTGATTTCTCGTTTGTATGATTTTTTTCATCAGGAGCTTCAACTATAAAAATATTAAAATAATAATAATAATAAATATATGTAAGAAAAGAAGTATGCTCATTTGTAATCCATGACTTTTATAAGTACACGTGGAAGATACAACTTGCGACACTGGTGCAATCTTATAATGTGAGACCGGTTACAATTAAAGAGGCGATAGTGGTTATAAAGAATTACACGAGACCAATTACAAGTAAAGAAGCAAGAACAATTAAAAGGTAATATGCGAGACCAATTAAAAATTAAAACGCAAGACCTATAAAAGCTAAAAAAATACTTACAATTTTCTATATATATGCGAGACTGGGGCAATGTTACACCCGATAACTTTTAATACTTAGAATTGGTTGAGTTGCATTTTTTTTCTAGTGTGTATTTATTGGTAGACAGCAGTGGGTTGTAGTTTTTTGTTTCTTCCTTTTCAAAGTCAATAATTATAAATGTGCAATGGTTCATTATATCTTTCTCGATGGCGTATACTCGAACCAACACATAATACATGGTATCTGACATAATACATGATACATGGTATCTGGCATACTGGCGAATAAATCATCAATAATCATTGTTCAATCATCTTTAAAAGCGGTTGAAGTATGCATTAAGACAAATGATTACAAACGACTTTTGTTTAATAATATATACATATTTTTAGTTATACTTAGACCATAAAGTTTAATCGCATAAATATTTAAGTGAGTATTTTGCATCGAAACCGATAATTGGTATTTGAAACTTATTTTGTTTAAGAGTTTAATAAATCCAAGCGTCAATTACTTACCAAATAACAAATTGAAGACATATTATACAAGAGCCGAGACTGAGCAATGTTATAAATAAGTCATACAAGACGGGGGCAATGTTTTAATATAAAATATGAATTATTAAATACATGCAAGACATTCTGAATTTTACCTTATAGTCGAGGTCGTGTTTGATAGGTAGCATCATCAGAGTACTTACAGAGACCTACATTAGTATGGTTGCATATGTTGTTGGGTTATTTATACAATTGGTTGTCTTGTTTTTCTCCGCACGGTATCTTAGTCAGTTTGTTATATTCTTAAAACTATAATGTAAATCGTACACTAACGATTTTTTCCTTCAACCACTAAAATAACCTTAATTATATGTTACTTCAAATTAAAACTTAATTGCCCCATTAATTTCTTCACTATTAGGGATATGCAAAATAACAACAACAACTCTCCCACTTGTTCAATATGAACCATTGGTTCAGATAACCCACTCAGTATTTGTTTTCATACCTTCATTTACTTTTTATTCCTTATAAATATTTTTTTCTTAAAACTCATTAATGAAATCCAAAACAATTTGTGCCTTAATAGGTGTGTGGGGTTCAAAATGAATTTTATATTCCCCCAACTCGATAGTCCAACGTATAATAACATTTCTTAAACAAAGGCAGGTTTCCGCCCTCTGAACCTACAAAGCGGTCGGAGCCGGAAGTAAAGGTGGTTGGGTTTGGGCCATCGATGGTTAATATAGTGAGCCTGAACTAGATGCCTACCAATACGGTAGACCCCCTCAATTCGTCAAACAGTCAGCACCCCCTCTTGAGTTCAGAGGAATAGCCTACTAAGGCGCTTATGCCAATGTTGTCAATGGTGATGTTTCGCCAACTAAAGCATTGTCTTGATCTTTAACTTCTATGTCAGAGATTTTGTAAAAGGAAGCTAAAGCTAGAAATTGAGCTAAGGTTATATTTTTTATACTCATGTGTGATAGTGGCTTGATAGTTCAATGTATTGAATAATTGCATTTTTCATATTACATACCTATTACAATTTGATCGTCTTGGTTTACCATCACAGATCCCTTGCTGACCACCAAACCATGGAGAGGTGGAAACTAGAGAACTTGTTCTTTGGAACCGTAAGGTCCTGACAAAGGATTTGGCTAGACACAAACATGCTTACTGTTAAAGAGTGAGTAAACTTGATCCTATATCCCACATCGCTTAGACTGAAAAATTACTTACAATATATAAGTGAATGGAATATCTCAACTAATGTGAGGCCTTTTGGAAGTGGACAAAAAGCAAAACCGTGCGGGACTAATCGCCTAAAGCGGACAATATCACATTAGTTGGTGGAGATATTTCGAACATGGTATCAGAGCAAGGTTGAAACCTGCGTTCTAAGCCATGCGATGGGATGAGCCTCTAGTGAGGCGGAATGAATTTCGCGGATCAAGTTTAAGGGAGAGTGTTAAAGAGTGAGTAAACTTGATCCTATATCCCACATCGCTTAGACTGAAAAATTACTTACAATATATAAGTGAATGGAATATCTCAACTAATGTGAGGCCTTTTGGAAGTGGACAAAAAGCAAAACCGTGCGGGACTAATCGCCTAAAGCGGACAATATCACATTAGTTGGTGGAGATATTTCGAACATGATAACTCCCGCATTCTCTTAACTACGTGGAAGACCAAATCAAAGCAAATAACTATTTTCAAATATCAAATAAATAACCCTAACGGAATAAATAAGTTTAGATTAATAAACCCAACATTCTCCCCTTTAATCTAAACTCGTGCCTGAAGAACTCGTGACCCCTAGTAGTTTCCTTAATCGTTTGAAGTCTTCGCTTTTGAGTGGCTTGGTGAAAATATCAGCAGCTTGATCTTGTGTCTTCACATGTTCAACTTGCACATCCTTTCTTGAAATACACTCCCTTATGTAGTGGTAGCGGACATCTATATGCTTGCTTCGATCATGGAATACTGGATTCTTGGCTAAGGCGATTGCTGACTTATTATCGACATAGACCTTAGTTGGCTCATGCTGTGTTAGGTCTATCTCCTTCAATAGATTTCTAAGCCAAATCGCATGACTAACACATGTAGTAGCAGCAACATATTCAGCCTCACAAGTGGACAACGTGACAATCGGTTGTTTCTTTGACATCCACGTGAAAGCAATATTTCCCATAAAGAATACAAATCCAGTAGTACTCCTTCGATTGTCTATGTCTCCACCCCAATCACTATCGCTATACCCAACAAGTTTGTAATCATTAGAAATGGAATAGAGTAATCCAAAGTCGATTGTACCTTTCAGATAACGAAGGATTCTCTTTGCAGCCTTGAAATGAGTTGTTGTTGGAGATTCCATATAGCGACTAACCAATCCAACTGCATGAAGAATATCTGGTCTCGTACAAGTTAGATAGCGTAGGCTACCCACCAAACTTTTGAATAATGTTGGATCTACACTTTCGCCTTCTTCATGCTTGGATATTTTGACTCCAAACTCCATAGGTGTGCTTATCGAGCTACAATTCTCCATCTTAAACTTCTTGAGGATATCTTTTGCATAGCTTTCTTGTGAGATGAAAATTCCATCTTTTTGCTGCTTAACTTCAATGCCAAGGTAGTACGCCATGAGCCCCAAGTCTGTCATCTCGAATTCCTTCGTCATTACTTCCTTGAATTTATTAAACATACTTGGGCTGCTTCCGGTGAAGATCAAATCGTCCACG
Organism: Limnanthes douglasii subsp. nivea; assembly: GCA_036936605.1. NCBI lineage: Eukaryota > Viridiplantae > Streptophyta > Magnoliopsida > Brassicales > Limnanthaceae > Limnanthes > Limnanthes douglasii. The sequence continues at coordinate 64,313,233 of JAUPFV010000002.1, read as the reverse complement.
TAGAGACACACGATCAAAATATCTCCATCTTTGATCTTGGTGTATAGAGCGTGCTCGTACGGACATTTGTTGAAGCCGTTCTCTTGGAAATACTTGTCGATTCTACTGTTCCATGCCCTTGGTGCTTGCTTTAGCCCGTAAAGAGCCTTCTTTAGCTTCAACACCTTATCTTCGTGACCTTTGATCTCATAGCCTAATGGTTGTTGAATGTAAACTTCTTCTTCAAGGACGCCATTGAGAAATGCTGACTTTACATATACTGTCTCCAGCAACCACTCAGTTTCAGACTTCTCCTTCGCCACCTTCTCGAAGCGTGTTTGGGACGACCTGTAAGTGTTGGCGGAAAAATAATAAAACAACACTCTTTTAAATGCAATAAATTATTTTGTAGTATGATTTTTGTATGATTAGGGATGCCTGAATATTTACTTATAAAATTAAAAGGAACAATGTGGCATGTTGCTTAGCCCTATGAGGCTGGCCGATTGGCTGACTGCTTGAGTGATCTATTTGTTAGGGCTGAATCTGGCCCATTGTGTAACTCGCAGGTAGGGTTAATTAACCTAATTGTAGGATTGACCATAAAGATCAAGATTATAGGCCCGAAGCCATGGCTGATTAGCCCTTTTGCAGTTTAACCATATTGGCCAGAGCTAAGTGGGGGTCTTTGCGTATCCCTGAGGCGTGCTTGAGTAGCCCATTTGGAAACTAGTGATATTAATCTTGGAGGTGGTAAAGAAGAAAAATAAAGACAAAAGAACAAAAGTGTTGGCGCAAACAAAAACATTCATTAACCAAATGTGAATGTGCCTTCTTTAAAAACCATTCGCACCATCAAAAGGGAAAAGTAGAATACATTTTGTTTACACAACACATTAATATAATTTCAGGTAGTTAATGTTCAAATGTTGTTTCAAGGTTTGTTCTTCACTATCTTCCAGACGATATGCCTATGATTTCCTTTGGAAATTATGATGTAGGAGCCATTCCATGTAGGGACGAGTTTATCACCATGCACAAATCCTTTTCATGACCACATTACTACATGGAGGCTCCTGAATTTAAGCTTTGAGTCGAACTGACTCTGGATAAGATTTGTTTAATACTCCGACCTCAACTGGTTCTACTCTTTTCGTTCCTCTATTAGATCAACAATCACATGCCACCCATTCGTGTTCAAGACGTTTGAGTAGTGAGCGACCCAATGTGATCTCGGCGGGGACGAATGATTTCATCTCATACACCAAAGAAAATTGAGTTTCATTAGTTGTCGAGCGGGGGTCGTCCGGCATGCCTATAGTACCATAAAAATCTTATTAGATCATTTTTATTTTGGAGTTTCAATCTTCTTTTTTATGACATTGAGAATATTGAAATTTTGTCACCTCGACCCGCCCATTGACTTATGGATGGTATGGTGGGAAGAAATGCTTTTCTACCCCGTACCTTCTGTAAAAAAGTGGTCAAAACTAAGTTAAAAAGTTGGGTCCTTTTGTCCGCCATTAGGATTCGTGAGATTCCAAAATGAAACAGTATTTGATTTTGCATGATATAACAAACTTCCTATGCCTTTATGCGATAGAGAGCTTTGGTTTTCTTCCATTTGGTGAAGTAATCTACTAAGACGATGAGGTGATGCCGCTTACCAGTGGCGATGGGAAGTGCTCCCACCAGATCGATACCCCATGTGTCGAAGGGGAAAGCGGCTGATATGATGCTCATAGGTTCGCTTGGTAGGTGTTGAGTGTTGGCAAGTTGTTGGCATATAAATATCATTGTTGGTAAGGTAAATACTTGATCCGAGGGTATTTTTGGTAGTGTTTAAATGATATATCAAATTTAAGATGGAAGGCGGAAGGTAGAGAGATAATTCAGTTGCTTGTATTTATTGTTTAGAGACATAAAGTCTCGACCCTTAATTTTATATGCCAAAGCTTTTATAAGCTGATTTTGGATTGATGAGCCGACTAGGTCGGGTATTTTGGATTGATGGGCCGACTACGTCGGGTGAAAATCATGGGTGAAACCCATGGATCAAAGAAGCCCATTTACTAAAGATATGTCAAGCACACAGCTGCATCTGCCAATCAACTTAAATAAAAGGTAAAAGAACAATAGAGATACAAAATTTATTTTAGGTCTAAACTGGCCCCTCGAATAAATCTGACTCTCTCGTAGACTATCGCACTTAAAGAAATATAACCCAGTCAGGTAGTTGCCTTAGTCCTTTCAAAAGCATTTTGGGAGGACTAATTGATACATATCCGAACTGTATTAAGATTTTACTCGTTTATTCTACTGATTCTAATTTACACTCCTTTATTCTTCCGACTCTGATTTCCCATTACTCTGAAATTGAGTATAAGTTGTAAACATTTTAGAATCTCATCTGATGGCATTATTCGAAAACAGTTACTAACCAAAGGTCACAACTTATATCCATTTATTTTTTTAGTGACGCACATCATCTCTTAATTGGTGCCACGAACTTGTTTTACCATAGGTAAAACTAACCAATCACAAGAGAGACTGTTCCACTCCTTTAGAGCCCCCTAGCTACCATTGTCGTTTCCACTTATCTAGAAGGCACTAAAGCGTTTCTTAGTGTCGATTTATACTCCTTTTGATTTTTTCACTATAGGTATTTCTAGAGAGATAAAGAGCTTGCATTCTAGATCGAGAAAATCTTCTCTTTTGATAATCAACTTATTTTTGACGATATTTCCTTTCCTTCACCATATTAATCACCACATATTACTTTTCCTAAATCATTTTTGGTGTTTGCATGTTCACCGCCAAAAATTCATTACCAAAGGTGGTTGGGTGTACTTGTCTGAACTCGAAGAAAAGAAAACTCATGCAAGAGCCGGTGCTCGGTTTCCTGCATACTCAGGGACGGTTTTTGTCACCCAATCCATTGATTACGGGGTAGTTTACCAATATTATAAATAAAATATTCCCTCTTAAACATCTTTAACTGCTCAGTCTTTCAAATCACCAAACTGTAGCATTAGATTCCGAGGAGAACGATCGGTGTAGATCAAACAGGTTATCTAAAAACAAAACAAAACCCTCAACAGAAAAAGAGACAATAGGGTAAGAAACCATTGCTAGTAGTCCTCCCATTCCACAAAGTCCGTATAGGGAAGAATACATTGTTACTCTACCAGCCGAACTTCCACTAAATCCGAGTAGAAGATAAAATTCTGCACATTAGCTAGTTGAGTTCTCGCAACACGAAAGAGAGAATGTTGGAACTCAACCTATTGAGCCTTTAGGATCTAAACCTCAAGTCATAAAGAAGAACATTGAGGATTCTAGTGCCGGGTCTACCCTCCAAACATCTGGTCAGACCGGGGAGATTTTTTTGTCAACGAAGAAGAAGAAACATAGGTGCAACGAAGTGGTGATGGCAAGGGTAACATAAGGTTTCATCAACAGAATCTAAACCGCTTTGCTTGTCTCTAATCGGACGCGTTGGGCCCAAATTTACAAAGGTTAGTGTAAAATATCTACTAGCGTCAAACACGATATCCTATATTTATTTTTATGATTCATAATTGGAGGCCATTCAATTCAAATGGGGTTTCCTCAAAACACTAAAAGTTGGGCTGCCCAAACCCAAAGAGACTCTCATGAGCTACAGTATTAGGGAACTAGTTGTTTACACTGATATGCCAAATTGTAGCCTTCAGTTTTCTTTAAACCTAAGATCGTGAGATACTTTAATTTAGTAAAATTTTACCCAAGCCAAACCGAATACCTGGTTCTCACTATTGGCAATTCTGATAGCTTCAAGAATATTTAAGATTCCAATGCCGATGGAAGAAATGCCTGCCATTGCGGGACTGTCTCGTAATGCCCATGTCTCCTTTTATTATTTTAGCATGGGGAACAACTAAAAAATAGTAGATGGTCTGCTAAAGGTAGACACAATTTTAAAAAACTCAATTATTTTAAACTAGTTGCAATGAGAAAACAACAAGAAGATCACCTCTCAGGGGAATCCTTGCCATCTCACCGGACACTGGAAGAATACTCACAAGTATTTTCGGATTTCGTTATGTTACTATTGCTTTATGTGTCATTTTACTATTTACCTTTAACTTCTTTTATATCAGCTATTTTGAAGCCCTATCTGCAACACTTAGCTGACGCAAAAGGGACTTTCAAACTGATAAACCAGTGGGCAAAGGCAAACTGGTCCAACGGTTTCCATAATTGCTTCACCACAACTAACTTTTTTCGAGCTTATCTTTTGGGAATCTTCCTGAACGAGAGCTGACATGGGAGAAATTATGCACCCCTCCTCGAACTTCTTCTATTCTCAAGAGAACCGAGTATGATGATAGTAAGTTATTCATCCTGACCAAGTATAGACCCCCCCCCCCCCAATAATCGGAATAAGAATAAAAGAGAAAAAACGGCTCACTATAGTTTGTTGCCAAAATGGGAAATGAAAGGCAACCAGATCAGATTGAATCAGCCATGTTAGCTGATGTTGCTGGAACGGTTAAGGGATGAAAGATGCCTTTAAAACCTATATTTACCAAGAAAAATAAAGTACATAAAAGGTAAAAAAAGGTAGTGACAATAGAGACAAGAAAATGAAGAAAACTTTGACTATTTTGGAGATAGTCCTTCGTCCAGAAATTCCTCCTCCAACAATCCTAGTTGTTGATCCTCCAGTAGCCACGATATCTAATACTCCTTATCCATTACTTCCCTTTCTGAAATGTAAATGTTCGGAGATGTTGACCCAATTGAAGGTATCGGCTTTTGACTTCGAAGCATTTGAAAATTACTTTACAGAATCTACAAAACTACTACTGTTGTGGTGTTAAAAGGGGTTCCTTTTATCAAAGAAGAATAATGTGTTGGAGTATTCAATATTGATCTATGTGAATTCAATCTTTGACTTGGAGAGAAAAGTGAGATCGTAAATTGAAACCAATACTTCTCTTCAAGAGGAAAACAAGAATTTAAGAGCTTCGACCGAAGATGAAGAGGCCAAAACCACTACCTTATCCAAAGATGTCAAATTAGTTTGGGAGGAGTTGCCCAAGTTAATTCTGATAATGAGAACTTGTAATTAGACTATGGAAAACTATAATCATCTAGCTTTGGGTAGATCAAGGCACTGAAGGATCAATAAGTTACGAATTAGGCCACTATTGAGTGTTTAGTGGGTGAGATGACACCTCAAGATTCTCTTGTTAAGAATCATGAAGGATAAATTTCTTCCCTCAAAGAGAAATCCATTCGGGTTGTGGATGATTCCATATGTGCGTATGTCGATGTAGTGATAAACTTCTTATAGAAGATTGATGCTTCAACCAAATCGAATATGGTGTTGGACTTCCATAAAAAGTTTCCCACACGTGCCCTAGAAACCCTATGCGGACTAGTTTTAGATAACATATTGCCTCCCAACATGCCCACATCAAATCAGCTTGGTCTCTCTAAAAATTCAACCAATGATGGTTCTGAAAATAGTGATGATGGGAACTTTGATAGTGAGAGTTCAGAAGAAGGAAAACAAGAAGATGGCGATTTGGACGAGCCCAAAGGCCAAGATGTGTGTATGTGGTTGTTTTTGTGTACGTCCTTGTCATATACAAGGAATTTTGTTATTTTCATAAAAGTTTTATATATAAGCCCTTGGTATGATCAATGCATTTTTGTAACTTTTCGCCCGAATTTTATTAAGTCCTTGGGTTATCCAATGCATTTTATATTTCATCAACTTGGTTTATTTTCCGTATATATCTTTATTCCTACTTGTTAATGCAATTTATCCGAAGTTAAGTTAACCTTAATAATAAGAACTTTCGAAAGCAACAAAAACATAGCATGCTCAAGCCATTCAAAGTTAGTCCATTCAAAGGCAATAAAATGTTTAATATAGATAAGCCATTCGAAGGTAATACATTATAAGGCAATAAAAACTTGACTTTCATGAGCCATTCGAAAGCATTCCATTCGAAAGCAATAAAATCTTTAACATACACAAGTCATTCAAAGGTAATTCATTTTAATGAAATAAAGACTTGACCTTCAAAGCAATAAAGTTTAGCATACACAAGCCATTTGAAGGTAATTTATTCCAATGCATTACAATCTTTAACATACACAAGCTATTCGAAGGTAATACATTCGAAGTCAATAAAAACTTGACCTACATGAGCCATACTTATAAGCACATTCTTAGAGGCAAGGATGGTATATTAATAATGATTTGGACACATAATTAAAACCTCCCCCAAGCCACCAGGGTAGCAAAGAGTAAAAACAAACTATATATTTAAAATAAAAATTTACTCGAGATATCACCTTAAATGTTCAACGTTCCAACGGTCCCTCAAAGGACTGCCTTATTGGTCACCTAATTGATATATTCCTTGTCCACTCGTTTCACACACCATTCATAGTCCTTCCCAATCCGGATCCAACATCCCAAACTTTCTATCTTTACTGTGCAAAAATAATTATCTTAAAACCTTCTCACCCACTTGTAAGTCTATTTTTCATACTCTAGACTTGTGTCTACTCCTCATTAAACCCATGATAATGTGTCGTTCTTCAATGAGTCTTAATTCTATTTTTTGGTCAAGTTTGGGTTAGCTCTTACCGCAACTTCATTTTGTTTTTAAGAATAATATTTAACCCTGAAAGAAGGAAAATAGATTTTATTGGTGGTATTGTATCCATTCGATAGACCAAGACAAAATAAGATTATTGTGTGGCAGTGTGTGAAGTAGTTCAATAAGCCCACAATACTTCATATAATTAATTAGACCATTTACTTGTTGTTCGTTCTAAATTATTTTTAGACCAATCAAAATGGTTCTTTTCCACCTTTATATGTCCATTGGCTTAAGGGTAAAAATGAGAAGAGAAATAATGGTAAATTCTTCTTGATGCACAAAAAATCTCTATATCTTTGTTGTCGAATTGAGAGCCATTATCTTTAGTAATATGTCTAGGAATTCCGAACCTACGATAGATATTAGAAAGGATGAATTTGATTATCGCTTTGAAATTCGTTCTGGAGAAGGGTGTAGCTTCTATCCACTTTGAAAAATAATCAATTTCCAAGATGATAGTTCAACATCCTCCGGAGTCCATCAAAAATGTTCCAACCAAATCAAGCCCTTACCTATCAAAAGGCACTACTTTGGACATTGACCCCATAGGCACTGCATTTCCATATCTTTGACAAAGATCACATCTTCAAACTACTTCTTTAGCGTCTGCCATGATTGATGGCCAATAATACCTGGTCAATAAGACCCTTCTAATCAAGATCCTTCTATGCACAATGGGCAGACCCTTCTACGTCATCTAACTCAGATAAAAGTGATTAGGACTATTTGAATCTAAGGTAGCAACAAAGGTTTACTAAAAGATATTTTATAGATGATTTCTCTCAACACCGAAAACTCGTGTACTTTAAGCTAGGATTTTATCTTCAGGGAAGACTTCATTTAGTGATGAATTATTGGATATTATGCCTCCCATCTTTACTCACTATGGCTGATATTTGGAAACTTTCTTCATTTTCATTTTCTATCATAAGGGTTATGGTTACAAAAGGGAACTCTTGTAAAAATCCAAAAGTATGCCTCATAATACGCAATAGTGCCTAACGAGTCGACCATTGAATTTTTTTATCTCGACACGTGTTTATATTTTATTTATTTAAAGCAGGTAAAAACAATTTCCAACACGTGAAATATTTCACCAATTGTTCTTTTCCTGTTCCATATTTTCCTTGCGCTTGATGTACGAGAAACTGTGAATCACTCAACAATCGGATTCTTTTGATACCACATATTTGAGCAAGCCTCAAACCTGCATTAACTGCTTCGTATTCTGTTTCGTTGTTTGATGCCTTAAAACCAAAACGTATAGCTTGGTACATAGAATCTCTAAAAGGAGAAAGTAAACAAATAATTGCCCCACAACTAATTATACCCGATCCTGAATCTGTTTTTAAGTACCTATTATTTTTCATACTTGTGAATATAAGACTCTTTATCGGGTCTCTATGGATAAAATTCAACTAAGAAATCCGCTAAAACCTAAAATTTTATTGATGTTCGAGGAGAAAAGTCAATATCATAGTTTTCTAACTCCATAGACAACTTTCTCTGAACCACCCATACTTGACCACCAACTGCATATTTTAAAAATTGGTGAACTGTTGAGGGAACTACATGCATCCTCGATAGCCAGAATCTACCAAAGATGTTATTATATGGGGCCAAACAGTCTATAACCACAAATAATACTCTGACTATTTTTTACATGGTCATTTGCCAAGATTATCCTCCCCTTCGAACTCCCCAATAACATAAACTGAATTACCCGTAAACCCCACTATGGTTCTATTTGATTGAAGTATGACATATGGGCTATTCATTTATCGATAGGTTGATAAAAAAATATTAGCTGAGCTTCCCTTGTCGATCAAATTCTTTGGATCTTTATGCCCTCAATAGACGTCCATATCACCATAGCATCCACATGTGGGTCTGCAACGTTTCTTATGTCAATTTCATCAAACAATATGAAGGGAGTGTGGTTTTAGTAGATATGGGAAGACATGTTATCATCCAATTGTGTGTCAAACTAACCATATGCCTTTTCCTAAAAGCAACTCGAAGGTGCTGTCATCGTATCTTCTTTAAAAATAGTTAGCGATCCAAATGAGCGACATAGTTTGGAAACCTTTCTAGTATTTTATACCACCACATTGACTCAACCCCGGTCCGGATAATGATCTACGTACTATGAATCGACATAGAATTTCTCAATAATCACCATTGTACTTTCTTGTTTAGAGACATCCTTGTTTTTCCTTCCGATGGCAGGTAACGTAGCATGAGCCCCACTTGTACTTGGGTGTGACTTGTTGTTCACTTTCCTATTACTCCCTTGTAACTTCACAAAAGTAGTTAATTTTCGTTCTCGATTAACGATTGTATCTCATGCTTTAGATAAATCTAATCCTTAGTATCATATCCTACATCATTTATGATATTTGCATAATCTCATGTTGCGATTTTCTCTCGAAGTTTAAATAGGGGAAAGTCTTCTGAATTGCACAACCTTTTTGGCCCTAACATAAATAGTAGCCACATTTTAATTAGTTATGCTAAATAACCAGACTAGACCCACTGATTTCCTCTTGGCTTAGATTGTGGACCCTGATTAGAGTGGCTTTGTATTGGACGATGAGAACCCTGGATGGTGGCCCTCAGACGATTGCTAACTATAGCTTGTGACTAGTTTATAGCTTGTGGGGCAGGGCTAGAAAGGGTAGCTCTATATTGATGAGGCTGCCTTGTTTTCCTCTACATTAATTTGCTTTCCGACCTAGTTTAACAAACCACCACAAGTCATTGCCTTATTTCAATTCACTGAATAGCCAATTTTCCAGCTAACAACCTTTTTTGAAGTGAAATTATGGCCACGTGTTCGAAATAATCTGTCAACCCATCTTTAGTATTCACAAAATGATTGATATATTCTTTTAAATATTTGTTCGGATATTTCCAACAATGGATTATCGTGTCTCGTCATCAAAACCTTTGAGAAAATGGCATGCATAATAGCCTGTCATCATCATCAAATCTCATCATGAAAGTTTTAAATTTCTCGTGATGATTATGAGGATCATGGCTCCGATCATATGTCTCCATTTTTGAACTATCAAAATGCATGGGTAAATGTTAGGAAACAATTTTCAAATACAATGTCGAATGCCTCCAATTGTGTCCTTGGTTAAACATGTGATCCTCTTTGAGAGTGGAAAAAAATTTAGGCTCGAATTGCAGAACAAATTGATCACCTAAAAAGTGATTTATGCTATGGTGTGCTGACCCCTTCACCTTTCCTTGATAATCTTTATATTTTCCTTTACCTTTACAATCCATTTTCTTCCTTGAAGAATCCTACTTATTTGATGTACGATGCTTTTTGGAATACTTTTCTACTAACTTTTATTTCTTATCTTTATGACCATTATCACTATTTAAAGAGGAGGAGGAAACTTCTGATTCTGATTCTATTGTTGAACCCTCGATAGACTCCGATGTGCTTGAACGATGTTTAACTCGTAATATTTAAGAGATACTTTATCTAGAACTTGATTCAAATTATTTTGGGGATTATTATCTAGGCTCCTCAGATTTGGGATACTCTGATGGATGATTTCCCTCTAGATCCTTTTCAACCCGCCTTTGGGCTCTAAATGCCTCAATTTCTCCTCATGACTGATCGCGCTCTTCGTACATGAAAATTGTTTCCTCAATATTATGATTTACATGAGACGTATGCACATGTTCATCTTCGAATATGACCTCCTTATTTTCAAGAGGAGGATCGGTTTGTATATCGTGATCCATGTCTCATAGAACTCCGTAGGTAAATTGGTGTCTTACGTACTGGATAGTGTTATCCGGGTGTATTTCGCTCCCATGTGGTCACCAATTTAGTAAGGTAAAAACTTGATCCGATGGTACATTTGGTAAGTGTTTAGATGATATATTAAATGTAAGGTGAAAGGTAAATAGATAATTAGGTGCTTGTATTTATTGTCTTGAGAGATATAGTATTTGCTCCTTTAATGTTATGTGTTAGAGCTTTTATAAGCTGATTATGGGTTGATGGGCTAACCGGATCAGGTAAAAACATAAGTCAAACTCATGCATCAAAGAAGCCCATTTACTAAAAATATGCCAAGTACACAGATGCATCTGCCAAGCAGCTTAGTCAAAAGATAAATGAACAATAGAGATACACAATTTATTTTAGGTCTAAACTGCCTCCTCAAATAAATCCAACCCTTTGGCAGACTATTGCATTCAAAGAAATCCAACCCTGTCAATTGTACCATCCGCTCTCCATTGGTGGATAATTAAGGTGATGTAGTTGCACAAGCCCATGACTATATGGCCCTTTTGGACAAACGGAAACAAGCTTTATTTGGGGCCCAGATATCAGAATTAGGCGATAAGACCACTCAAATCGAACGCGTCGAGAAGCCCAAAGATTTTCGAAAGCATCACAACGTGATGAAGTCCATGCCCTACATTTAGTCATTTAAACCCTCGTTTTGCTGTTTTAGTAAATTTTCTACATTTTACAATTTTTGTTGGATTTATTAAAATACTTAACCAGCTCCAATCGCTTTGAAAATGGGTTGGGCTTTGTTTTATTGCATAAGGAAAAAATCTGTAATTTTGGGCTAGGGTTTTGAGCACTTCTATAAAAGGCTCTCAAACCCTAGTTTTGCCTCAGACTTTTTTTAATAGAATTTGATTTTTCTTTAAAGTCTATTTTTATCTGACCTAGGGTTAGAGCTATCCATCTTCTATTGTTCATCTTCTTTCTCTGACATTTCAGCCACCTTGTTCCATCTCATAGCTTGACGCTACCATATTGGTATTAGATTCAGAGTTCCTACGGCGTGGGTAACGACGGTATGCCGCCAAAGCGATCTTTTCGGGGGAAGTCCACTATTTTGATCACCGAATCGGTCAACCATGATGAATTCGGTCAATTCCAATCCCAGGTTGGTGAACCGATGCACTCGTTGGGAAATCAGTTGAGAGACGTACAAGAAGCACTACACAGGCTGTTGAACAACCAAACCAACGGCTTTCGAGCTCCAGGTTCGAGCAACCAGTCGTCGGGATCTGAGAGAGAGATCGGCAGCGAGCAGAATCCGTTTGCTCCTCGGCGAGAACAAGTTAGGGGTCAATGCTCACCACAAGACTGCCGTGACCAAGTCTTTGAGCAGCCGCCACCCAGAGATTCTGATCTGAACGCCAACAACCGGTGGAAATCTGGATTCAGACTGGAGATCCCAGATTTCCAAGGGGGTCTCGAACCGGAGGAGTTTTTAAATTGGATCGCCTCAGTTGAAGAAGTCCTTGATTTCAAGGAGGTTCCGGATGCAAAGCGGGAACAGTTGGCTGCAACTAAGTTCCGAGGCCGAGTTGCATCCTGGTGGCAACAGCTCAAGCAGACCATATCAAGGCACGATAAGCCAAAAATAACAACTTGGGCTAAGTTTGTGAAGTACCTAAGTGCTGCGTTTTTTCCTTACAACTATGCCCGCATCATGTATCAACAGTTCCAAAACCTTAAACAAGGGTCAAGGACTGTTGACGAGTACACTAACGATTTTTTCAAGCTACAAAACTGTGTCGATATTGCTGATTCAGTAGATCAGTTAGTATCTCGCTATATAGGGAGGATGTGACAACAGTTTCAGAACCATCTGAACATGTTCGACCCTGTGAATGTGTCTGAAGCACATCAGCGCGCATTGCATTTGGAGAAAGCCCTTTCACGAATGCATTATGGATGAGATACTGCTAGAACAACTCCATCGGCATTCCCAAAAAGGACGGTTCCAAGCCCTAACCCAGGAGTACCAACTGTTTCTCCTATGCGTACAGGTGCTAATTTGCAGGTTCCTAGTCGCATAGTTACTTCCTCACAGGTTCGGTTCTACCATTGTCATGAACTAGGGCACGTTGCTTTACAGTGTCCAAAATTACAAAAACAACCACAACAATCGAGGGGTCTGTTCGCTGACACTGCTGATTTTTACCTAGAGGGTGACCCCCAATTTGATGAAGAACCAGAGGATGTTGTTGATGAGGTTCCAGAGGACCAGGTTACAGGAGGAGATATTGGTCAGGAATTGGTTTTAAGGCGTATTTGTCTGACACCGAAAGCCAAAAGTGATGGGGATGATTGGCTACGGAACAATATTTTCCAATCGACTTGTACTATTGGGGGAAAGGTATACAAATTCGTTATTGATTCAGGGAGCTGCGAAAATATTATCTCTGAAGAAGTTGTCCAGAAACTAGCCCTGAATACAGAAGACCACCCAAACCCTTACAAGCTTTCCTGGTTAAAGAAAGGTAGTGAGGTAAATATCTCTAGAAGATGTCTGGTATCTTTCTCTGTTGGTAAGTATAGGGATAAAGCATGGTGCGATGTCATTAGGATGCATGTGTGTCACTTGTTGCTAGGCCGATCCTGGAAATATGATAGAAGTGTCACATATGATGGTAGGAGGAACCGCTACAGTTTTATATGGAATAATGTCAGGTTCATATTAACACCAACTAAACAGGTTTCTCCAAAACCTGCCCTTGCAGTATCAAAGGAGTCAGGTAAGAACTTTCTAGCTCGAAAGGCGTTTATAGAACATGCTCATGAAACAGGGATTGTCTAGCTTTTGGTGGTTAAAGAATTTAGTACTGATCCATTTGCTGGTATACCTAAGCGAGTTAGGCCGCTAATAGCAGAATGTTTTGTTATCTTTCCCGATACATTACCTACATGTCTTCCTCCATTGAGAGATATCCAACACCAGATTGACCTTGTACCTGGTGCTAGCCTACCAAACTGACCACATTATCGGATGAGCCCAAAAGAGCATGAAGAGCTCTGCAGACAGTTGGAAGAACTGTTGACGAAAGGCCACATCCGGGAGAGTCTTAGTCCTTATGCGTTTCCTGCAATGTTAACACCAAAGACGGATGGCTCAATGAGAATGTGTGTGGATATTCGGGTTATCAACAAAATTACAGTCAGGTATCGGTTTCCTATTCCTTGCCTTGATGATTTACTGGGTCAAATTGAATGGTGCTACTGTGTTTACGAAGCTGGATTTGAAGAGCGGATATCACCAGATTCGTATTCGTATGGGGGATGAGTGGAAAACAGCCTGCAAGACCCGAGAAGGTCTGTTTGAATGGATGGTAATGCCATTCGGTCTTTCTAACGCTCCTAGCACGTTCATGCGGGTTATGAACCAGGTATTTCGCCCGTTAATCGGGAAATGTCTTGTTGTGTACTTTGATGACATTCTTATCTATAGTACCACGGAAGAGCTGCATCTCCAACACTTACGCGAGGTGTTGGTTGTTTTCAGACGAGAGGAGTTGTAGGGAGGACTCGATAAGTGTTGTTTTATGACATATTCGGTCGTCTTCCTCGGGTATGTCGTGTCAAAAGATGGGCTTTCAGTGGATCAGTCGAAACTAGCAGCTGTGCGAGACTGGCCTATTCCTACTTCCATCACTGAAGTCCACTCTTTTCACGGATTGGTCTCCTTTTACAGACGGTTCATACATAACTTCAGCACTGTTATGGCTCCTATTACAGAGTGTATGAAGGGCAAGACATTCTGATGGACCCCTGAAGCAGCTAAGGCGTTTGAGGAAATCAAGGTAAGACTGACCACTGCCCCGATTCTGGTTTTACCTGACTTTTCTACAGGATTTGAATTGCATTGTGATGCATCTGGATTGGGCATTGGCGCTGTACTCAGCCAACGAGGCCGCCCTGTAGCATACTTCAGCGAAAAGTTAAGTGAAGCTAAACTTAACTACAACACCTAGACAAGGTGTTCTATGCAGTTGTACGATCTTTGAAGCACTGGAGTTCCTACTTGGCCTACAATGACTTTGTCTTGTACACCGATCATGATGCCTTAAAACATCTGCAGAGTCAGGATAAACTCTCTTCCGGCCATGCACGTTGGGCAGCATTTACTCAATAATTTACCTTTTCCATTAAGCATACTTCGGGCACAGTTAACCGCGTAGCTGACGCACTGAGCCGACACAGGATGATGATTCGTATGGAAGGAGAAGTTGTGGGATTCGAGATGATGAAGGATTTGCTGGCTATCGATCCATATTTTGGTCCTATTCTAGAGGACGTCAGCGCAGGTTTGAGAAAATATTTTGCAGTGAGCAACGATTACCTCTTCAAAGGTAATTTACTTTGTGTTCCTGAGGGAAGTTTGAGGTTACTGATTGTAAATGAAAGACACAACGAGGGGCATGGGGGTAGATATCAAACCCTTCACTCTGTATCCAGTCAGTTCTTCTGGCCGCATTTGAGGCGAGATGTTATCCGTTTTGTAGCTGGTTGTCGGGTTTTCCAGGTGGCAAAAGGTACATCCTCCAACGCAGGTCTATACCTACCACTCCCAATACCGGAAGGACCGTGGCGAAGCGTCGGCATGGATTTCATCTCTGGGCTACCAAGAACACAGAGAGGTAACGATTCTATTTTTGTAGTGGTTGACAGGTTTTCTAAGATGGCCCACTTCATTGCCTGCAAGAAAACCACAGATGTTGTGAATGTTGCTCATTTATACTTTCGTGAGGTCTACCGCTTACATGGTCTACCATTGAATATCGTTTCTGATCGCGATGCTCAGTTTGCGGGGCATTTTTGGAGGAGTTTGTGGTGCCTCACAAACACGAAGCTGAGTTTTAGCACCGCATATCACCCGCAGACAGACGGCCAAACCGAGGTAACTAATCGAACGTTAGACAACATGTTACGCACAGAGGTCTCTGGGAACTTGAAAGCATGGGATTCCCGCCTTTATCATGTTGAGTTCGCCTACAAGATGCACCACAAGCGGAGTACTGGGTATAGTCCCTTCATGGTAGTCTATGGTTATAACCCACGGGGTCCTATGGACTTAGCTTTCCGAACGCTTGATAAGGTTCCAGCTAAGGTCGAGAACGGCATTGCTGATCTATGGGAGATCCATGCGAACACCCGCAAACACCTGGAGGAAACAACACAGAAGTACAAGATTGCCGCAGATAAGAAGTGCTGCCTGGTGGAGTTTGCAGTGCGAGACTTTGTATGGGCTGTTTTGACCAGGGATCGCTATCCTGCACACGAGTACAACAAGTTGGCTGTAAGGAAGGTGGGTCTGTTTGAAATTATTGAAAAGATTAATCCCAATGCATACAGGTTGAAACTACCCAGCCACATGAAGACCCATAACGTTTTCAACATGAAGCACCCGGTGCCATTTACCGCTGTTACTGAGGATGATGAAGCTGAGAATTCGTGGGCGAATTCTTCCGAAGAAAGGGAGGATGATGTAGTTGCACAAGCACATGACTATATGGCCATTTTGGACAAACGGAAACAGGCTTTATTTGGGACCCAGATATCAGAATTAGGCGATGCGACCACTCAAATCGAACGCGTCGAGAAGGCCAACGATTTTCGAAAATATCACAACGTGATGAAGTCCAGGCCCTAAATTTAGTCGTTTAAACCTTCGTTTTGTTTTTTAGTAAAATTTCTACATTTTCCTATTTTTGTTGGATTTTATTAAAATACTTAACCAACTCCAATCGCTTTGAAATTGGGTTGGGCTTTGTTTTAATGCATAAGGAAATAAACTGTAATTTTGGGCTAGGGTTTCGAGCACTTCTATAAAAGGCTCTCAAACCCTAGTTTTGCCTCAGACTTTTTTTAATAGAATTTGATTTTTCTTTAAAGTCTCTACTCTAACCTAGGGTTAGAGCTATTCATCTTCTATTGTACGTCTTTTTTTCTGACTTTTCAGCCACTTGTTCCATCTCATAGCTTGACGCTACCATAAGGCGCGTAATAGCCCGTGAACAGGAAGCATTAAATCAGGTTGTGATGTTCGTAACGAGTGTTGACCTCCCTCGCGTGCAGTCTAAGAGTGCATCATAGGTCTCGCTCTGATCGAGGCATTGCAACAACGGTCTTATTGAAATATTTCGGTAAAAAACATTATCAATGACGGTGTACTTAGCAGCCCGTAGCTGCACGGGCGGTGACCTTTTCTTTAGGTAGCATGTGATCTCGTAAGTAGGACATGTAGCAATAATTTCAGTTGTCGCCTGCGGAAATAGATAGAACGAGGGTATCATTCTTACATGTCGGCACCATGGGATGGTGTTGTGTAATACTGAGTCGGGTGTTGCTAGAGTGAACTTCATTGGCCATCAATTCAGCCACCTATTTTTCTAGGCGCGAAACTTGGTCGTAGGTTATAGAGTTAAACTTAGTCTTCCATTCTCAAAGTACAACCATAGTCAAACTTGGCATCTCAAAGTACCTTAGCCTGATTTATGACGAATTAAAAATTTGAGCGGATGCGGATAGTTTTCGCCCTACATACATCAGCCAACTTCATTTCCCTCGAAACTACCTCGTACTCAGCAGGATGACTAAATCGAGGGTCAGCTTCTCCAGATTGAGGTATCTTGTTTCTGTATCAAGGGTAGTTTTTCTGACATATTAAACTGGTCTCTGCACCCCTGAAGACTCACTAACCAGGAACCCTAACCACACAATCTGAAACAAACAACTAAAGGTAAAATAACTCACCAGGTACAAGACGACAAGATTTTGAGGGAGATAAAGTAATTTTTCATTGATTGAAATGCCTTTGCTTAATCTTCATTCCAGGAAAACTTCTTGCCCCAGAGTACGGTGAAGAAAGGGCGGGTTTTATCTAATCTTTTTTTATATAAATCGGGAGAGGGCAGTCAAACACTGAACCTCTTTGATATTTCGGGGCAACTTCATATGAAAAAGCGCTCGCATCTGTTTTAGATCTATCTCGAATCCATTTTTACTGAAAACATACCCCAAGAATTTACTGTTCGGGAAGTCCAACGTGCATTTAAAGGGGATCAGCTTTAATTGCACTGGTGCAAGATATCGAAGATGTCTGATAATACTTCAAGCTGGCAGCTCTCAATATCACTTTTGACGAATATATCGGCGATATATACCTCAATATTTTCACCAAGCTACTTCTCGAACATTTGTTTATTCACTGGAACATTGATCTTACGTTTTTAGGCCAAATTGCATTACCGTATAGCAATACAAGCATTTTTGGTTGAAAGATTTCATCCTTGGGATGCATATGGATTTGGCTGTATCCTTGGTTGGCATCCAAGGCCATACGTTTGTTTAAATTCTCGCCGATTATAGCTCACATCCAAACATTTTATTGGGGAATGGGGCAACGCCCATGAAACTCCAGCGGAAAGGGAAAACTTGTCATGTCGTAGTGCAGATCTTAAAAAAGCGCAGGCCGACTCGGATGACCATGTGCTTAGTAGTCAACATTCGAAAGACCGGCCACTTTTTTTTATAGGTGGGAAGACCTACGACTACCTGGAGCGAAATCAAGCTGCCAACGAAGCCAATGCCATCCCTAACCGTCTACAAGGGAAAGGTGTTGGTACAGAGTCACCATCAGTTGTGGATATAGACTGGCTACAAGGAATGAAGTCTTAAGCTATGTGATACTACACTAAGGATGACTGCGCAAAGAAGTCAAGGAACAAGCTGCTTCTTTAATAGTTGCGTCGAATAAAAGGGCAAAGGTTTTTTTAGAGAATTTTTTGTCTGTATATTTGTTTTTGAAACAAAAGGGACTTCAAATTCTTAGGAAGAGTGCGTACGAGGTTTGGGAGTCGGCCCCCAACACATTGGCTTAGGTCAGCATTTATATAATGATCAGTCATCAATTAGAAACAGACGAAATGATGATGAATTGCAATTGATCCAAACCTTCGACCAGCGACTTATTGTGATCCGTCCATAATGGCCCATCTATACAGAGTCCTTATTCACACAGTAAATACAAGTAAAGGTCGAAGGCAAGCCCTAGCTGCTTCATGACTACTCCCCTGGTTATGGATATAAACTACTTGAGTAAAATTCTAAAATGGAAATCGCACGCCATTTTCCAATATATGTATATCAAGATGGGTACATGATAATGAATGTCAATTAACTATTTTAATGGTTTATCTAGGATTTATTCACAAGAACTCTCACTAGATTTACAGAATGTGATCCATCAGACTACATGGAAATTGGTCTTTCTCAGTTTGGTGTTCAAAAACCCATTCACAAGGTTTCACTATAACCAAGTGTCAATGGTATGGAAAGCGTACTTGATCGAGGCCTGTGAGACTGAAAGAAGGATTTGATGACCAAAATCTGGAAAGATGGTTAAGGAAAGCCTCTCATGACATCGTTTACCGCATTTCTTGTGTGGCTTCTCGCTCTTGCCTTCCCTGTCCAACTGCCAGCGATTGGGAGAAAGATTTATCTTAGTAAATACAACCGAACTCCTATGTTTGTGGTACAAAACAAAGTTCTTGTTAACCTACATGACTTGGAGCTCAATCTCAATCTCAATCTAGATATTAAACATTAAATACCCGGTCTTCAATCGATTGCACCATCAGGATCAAGTAATTAAGAAATGAGACTAGAGTCTTATTTCTTGTTAGGAGGATTAATGTTGTAAATAGTATGTTTCGCAAATCATTAATCTTTTTCTTACTTACTGAAAGTCCTTCGCCTCTGGCTCTTCTCCGGAAGGGTTGGTCTGCATGGGTAGCTGAATTCCAAAGCATAGCAGAAGCACTTTTTTTGGGCATAGGAATAAAATCTTTCGCGGAAGAGGAATACTAATGAAGGCACAAGAGAATGAGTAATCTTCTAACCTTAGAAGCACGCATTGGCGAATTCCATCAAATAGGTCTTTTGTCTAGATCTGCTTTCTATCTTTATAGCCCATACCACCCTATTTAGATATAAGTGCACCACTTTGTTTATACATAGATAGTAGCTGACCGAATGGCTGAGCCCTCCCTGCGTCGCACAAGAAAACAGTGGGAGGCAGGTAGCCGACTAAAGACAGCACTCCTCGTACTAGCAACAAAAGCCATTAACACCAGTTTTCCAACTTACCTTACTACCTGTACTTTCTTAATCCAATCCGGCGGTGACTCATTTTTTGTGCTTATTTCCCATCCCATCCATCTATGCTAGTCCTTTTGTTTCAACCGGATTGAGATAAGCTGTAAGCTGCTTGGGAGGAGGAATTCCTATCTGAAGTTAGAGTCCAAGCTCAATAGAAAGAAAGCAAACTCATAATAACAAGGGAAAACTAGAAGGGAGGCTACCTTAAAGAACTAACAGCGCAGTAAGAGAATTTAAGATACCATACTATCCTTAACCTAATTCCTGTATCTATCCTTAGCTCTTACCCTAGAAACATGAACAAAAAGAAGTCCTACCTCAACTATTTTTATATGGGTTTATCTAACATGAAAGAAATTGTTACTAAGTTACCAACATAGGAAGGAAGGTAAGTTGTATCCCTATAGACAGGAAGAGCAGAATATCAACGAAATACAAATAATTAGGACACTCAATACTCCTTTACTCCTATCCTCGATCATGCAAACTTTGAATGCGTACATTGGTAGCTTTGCCCCTCACAGAACCATTGGTAGCCCCGATAGAAAAAGTCAAACGTCAAATGATCCGAATGAAGGCTACATCAGGAGACGAACTGACTTCACCAGACAAAGTATTATTCCACTAGTTGAAAAGGGAGAGTAAGATAAAGTATAAAGTAAAAACAAAATCAGTTAATGATGAAAATTACATAGTTTTAGCCGACTCCTTCTTTATAGCTTTGATGAGCTCACGCAAAGGGTTTTGATCGTCTGGATTTTATATTTTATGTCAACGAGCAGACATAGTTATAAGCTAAATTTATTGCGGAAAAAGATAATGTAGTCACGCATAGAACGCAAAGATCCGTTAACGTCCTGGACTATATGCCATTTAGAAAATATGTATATAACTCAAATATGTTATATTGAAATATAATTTGAGTTACATTGAAATATAACCATATCGCGTAAGAGATCAATCGCCTCGGCGATATGTCAACGATGAAGTATGAAAAGAAAATAAGTTTAGAAGCTTATAACGTTGTAAAAGATTAAAAAAATATATAATAAAAAGATTTATTAAAATTTATTAAGCTATAATATGGTAATAAAAACCTAAATGATGAATTAATAAGAACGAGTTAATATGATATGATAAAATAGAAATAAAAATACAATAACATAAAAGTCAACAAAGCAGAGTAAACGGTAAGTGGGAAACTCAGGGGTGGATTTATTACGGGGCTAGCCTCAAGGTAGATTATTATTCCGGAAATTTTTATTTTCAACTTTTTTAAAGAAGTCATGTTTAAAATGTTTGATCAATGGTCAAACGGTGTCGGTATTTGTTGAAATTTGGACAGTATGTTTGGGACATATAAAGCTTCAATATGTCTGGTTGGATTGTTATTTGATGCTACGCTTCGGGAGAAATCACTTTTGGAATAGTGGAGTAGTTTTTGTAATATTATTCATTTCCGTTTCTTTTTTTTTGTTAGTTTATTATGTTTAAAATTGTTGGTGGTCTGTAGATATTTATTATATTGAATTGGATATACTTTTACCTTCAACTTATCGTAATAGTAGAAGTGTTTTTGGTGGAATCTTCATAAGTCTCGTGGTCTTTTACTCTTCACAACGAAGTGATCTTTTCATATAAATGTTTTGGTTGTTGATTTATTTACCGTTGATTATTTTTCAGTGATTAGGTTTGTGAATTTATTTTGTCAATAAATCGGTTGTTTTATTATTTGGTTGGTTGTTTTGAAGTTAATCTCGCGTGTGGTTGATATACTATTATTTGGGTCTAATAGTTGGTATTAGAGCTTCATACCCAGACGAAAATGTGATATGGACGAAATTCGTGGATGTCGAAGATGAGGAACCATCAGTCATGCTCATCAAACGGAGTGACTTTATTAATTGAAGTGACGCTAAAGAACTTCTAAGATGCTCTAATAAGAGTGAACAATATCCATTGTAAAACTTTATGACTTAGATATAAATCATGAAACAACCTAATTAGAGTGAGCATTAGGTAAGTCAACTGAGGGGAGGTAAAAGTGGTAGAATTTGTTATGTGCGACCAAATTTCCACATCGGATAGGTATGAGAAGGATCAATGAAAAATAAGTAAGAACATATCTCAACTAGTATGAAGCCTTTTGATTTTATACATAAATGCTATAACTCGTACTAACTCATATATAAACTTAAGATTATTTAGACATATGCCCCATAAATCAAATTTATAATTTTTTTATATATTTAATTTCAATAAATATTCATGATTTTCTTAATCAATAAAAATGTCACGATTAATTTATTTTAATATTTCCAAAAAAATTATTATAAAAAATAATTAAAAATACAAGGTGAATGAAAAAAAATAAAATATGTCTAGTTTATGTAATACTTCAGCCCCTCCTGACCTGATTTCTGGTCCCGGACACTACCTGTTCAAAAATCAGTTGTCAAAATTATAGTCATCTACTCAAATGCAGACGAGTTAATCTAAAACGGTAGAGTAATGGAGGTAGAGGATACGTTTTCTATTGAATGAGTAATGGTTAGCATTGTTTAATTCGCTATGTGTGATAAATTCAGTAGCAGAGTTGTCGATAGTCGTAATCTTTATAAGTGGGTAATCTTTATAAGTTGTATGTTCTTTATCTTTAGGAGAAAATTTGTTATTAATTTTGTCATCTTCATCTTCTAAAGATTCAATTGAAGGAAATATAAGGACTTCATTGGTATAAAATAGTTGTATGTAAAGACCTAAATCTAGCTCACGATTCGTTTTCGAAATACCAAGGATGATTATTTTTTTAAATCGTTTAAGATTCTTTTAACAATTTGAAATTATTGTTTTTTAATTGATGTTGTAACATTTTAAACTGATTTTTGCTTCTCTGTCGAAAATTTATTTATCTTTCATTCAAGTTTCTTGATTTAAACATCTTTCGTGGTAATAGAGCTTGATAAGATAACAAAGTCTCGTATTCATATTTATTTATTTTGAGAAATTTGTTATCTTTATTTACAATTTCATATTTGTTTTTCAAATTACTAAAC
Organism: Limnanthes douglasii subsp. nivea; assembly: GCA_036936605.1. NCBI lineage: Eukaryota > Viridiplantae > Streptophyta > Magnoliopsida > Brassicales > Limnanthaceae > Limnanthes > Limnanthes douglasii. Next base: position 64,290,554 of record JAUPFV010000002.1, on the reverse strand, counting down.
TCCCACTTATGTGACCCAAAATTCGTTACCAAAGTAGAATTGGTTGAGAAAGAAAATGCTCAACATCAGCAACACACACATTTTTACCAGCAAAAAGTACGCATTTATAATAACTCTAAAAATATGAAAATATGTTGAATTATATGGATAAAAATACTAACTCGTAATATAAACTAAGAAATATAAGAAAAAATCTTACCTCAAGTGTGATCTCGATTTGACGTTTTAGACTTTATGCAGTGGTTTTAAGAGAAGTATAGGAGTTATTTGGATCAAGGACAAACGATCCAACAAAATATTTTAGGGAAGGAGAATTTCTAACGGGTAAAGACGAAGTTGTTGAAGGATTAAAATTTTACCTTTATTTGCTAACTTCATAATGCATTTTATTTTTGGTCGATTTTTTGTGCTTATATTTTGGGCGAAAATAGTAGTGGTATTGGTGGGAAGAATAACAGTGTTTGTTATTCTAACAATGTTGGAAGTCTCGCTAGTTTTTCTTTTTTTAAGATAGTTCTCTGGTTTGTTTGGACAAAATTTCATTTTTGTTGGTAGAAATACTATTTTTATGAATCATTTTAGAATGAATATAGATACCAAGTCTATAAAAATTTCATTGGTGGTAGAATCAACCCAGTGTTGGCAACGATAACAATTCTAATTCTATTTGCAGACATGCTTAGCTCGACTATAATCCAATATCTTGAATATGATATTGATCTTTCTAAACTTCAAATGCAGTTTTGGATAGTTTTTTTAAGGTTAGTTTGTCATGGATCAAATTTCGAGAAATTCTGAGTGGTTACAGCAGGAGCTCGAAATGACGAGAACAAAATGACAAAAATTAAATTAAGAAAAAAAAAAGTAAAAATTATATAACGATTCGGAAAGAAGAGATATATTTTATGTTATATGTTTACATCTATCATCTTTCAAGTTCTCCAAGTCCTTCATGGGTAATGGATTTCTAATGACCACCGATATAGAAAAAGTTTGTCTTTCAAAATTTCATGAATCCATAATATACCAAAATTTACTTAATGCTAAGTAATAGAAGGTAAATTTTGGAGACTACAAAAAGCTTACATTGTTTAAGGATATCATCAACTCTTTATGAACTTGAAGACTGGAAGTGGTGGATACATTAATGAGTGTTCTTCAACCAATAGGACTAAATTGTGATGGGAAAATGCATTCGAGCTGACATAATTATATATTTAAAGAATGAAGAGGAAATATAAGCCAGAGTTTAGCAAGTCGTCAAAAACACAAATTTCACCTCATATGACCTGATGAGGTAGTCTTATTTCTTTAGTTAACCAAATAACTATGTTGTCACGAATTCCTCATTTATATATAATAGACGGTAATTCGAATTCATTAACATATTCATATGGTTTGGATTGCGTGCTTAAGAATTGATCAAGAATCCAGGATTTACTTCGCCGTCTTTTAAAACTTTATATGACGAACAAATAATTGGGTTAGCCTTGGAAGATTGAACAGTGTTTGGTTTCAATATTTGAAAGGGTGGAGAAGTTATCAAACTATTAATATTTTATGTTGGCTTGACACTTATTGTATCAGTATAAACTCCTATGGGTTCGTTAAAGGTGAAACAATTTTTTTTCAGAAGCAGTAGGTAAAAGAAAATTGTTATTTTGAGAATTGTTTTTAGAAGAGGAAGACGTGCCAAAAATCTTATTACATGAGTAATTGAAGTCGTTATCTAGTTCCCCAAACAACCCACTTGGTAAAAAAAGATGTACGACTTTTACTCTCACTAAACAAAAATCTATACTAAAATAAAAAGAAGAGTATGACGTAATGAAATAATAATTTTTATAAAATTGGGTGACGATTGATCAAGAAATTATGTAACTTTTTACGTATTGATGAATTTTAATAGAGATAAAGTAGAGAGAGAGTCTAAAAAGTATTAAAAGAAGAGAAACATTTGCTATTTATCGAAAATATAAGTCACTGAGAACCGTTGGTATTAAGGAAAATACTCACAAATGACTACCAAAATGATAGCTTTATTAATGGGAAAAAAATACAATTATTATGTGAGTAACCATATTTATACATTTTAATAGGAGCTTTATCTCTTCTTAAATAATAAGTAACCGCTCCATTAATAGTGGCCTACTGGAGTTTGAATGTGGACTGGTGGAAAGAATTCCATAATGCACGAATATGTTCGTTGAGTCATGTTTCCATTTATGATGGTCAACACAAAATGTGACGGTTACAATTAGCCTCAGTGATGAGATTGTACCTCATCAATAACTTCTTAAATTACTCCTCGAGCGGTAAACCTATGTTGGTCACTCCTTATGGTTTGGGCCTCTTTTGCCGAGCCGAAGAATATCTATTCCGCTATGTATGGGTGTTCTTTATGATGTCGAGGTAAACAGATCAGTTGAAGGGTTCCTATTTTCTAGCTACTATCTTGTTTTATATAAGAGGTGCACCTTCCACAGAGGATACAACCTTATCATTTTGAACAATATTTAAATGAGTACTTTATAGGTATTATCGGGTATGGAGCCGCATAAAATTAATATTATTTTATATCAAATCAGCGATGTTAATAGGTTAGCGTGTAATGATATTTGATGAAGGAATAATCAAGCTACTAGAAGAGTTTGGTAAACAAGGAGTATAATTTGACACAAAGAAAGGCTTTTAGGAGCATTCCATGACCATGTAATATTAGAGTACTAATGTATAACAAACAAAAAACTTGAGGAAGGGAATACAATTACCAATTTATTTAGATATGTGGGGCCCTACAAATGTACTATAAAAGCACACTACCTCTTTTGAGGAAGAGTGATTGATTAATAATTACGTATGACTTTATCTCTCTAAAATGTGGAGCTTCTGTCTCTAGAATACTTATATAAGAACAAAATAACAAATTTGGCCTTCCAAACATTATTTTACTCACAAATTCCGTCCAAATATTTCTGGAACTATCATTGACGCCGTCTGTGGGAACGATTTGGTCCCTGAAATCGTCTTCCAAAACCTTGTTAAACTTTTGAATAATTAGTCATGGAAATTCGAGGATGATTAGATATGAATAATTATTTGATAACTAAAAAAATAATTTGAAGGGAACCTCATCAGTAATAACATAGAGGTTGATCAACTACATGAAGATCAATATGTAGGTGAGATTTTGGAAGAGTTTATCTTAGTGGCTTGAAGAAAATAACTTTTAGAAGAAATTGAAAACTAAATTTTGAAAAAGATGTTGCAATGGCCTTCAAGAAAATCTGATCAAAGGTTCCACGGGAAAATGAAACTGAGAAAGAAAAGTTGGGTGACAACCGTCGAGTTAGCAATAAGAAAGATAAGATTGGGAGGCGCAATCGCTATTCTCCGAGGAGGAAAGTAAAGCCTAGAAATTGATATGAATCAGCAGAATCAAGTGATTATTCACTATATGACTCAAGTTAATCTTCCTCAAAAATAGTTTATCGTCAGGAGAAGAGCACCAAAAAGAAATATTTGAGGAAACATAGAATAGACTATTGAGTGGCTCATCTTGAAAAGGATTCAAAAGAGAAAATTCAAGAGGGTCATGCTAAGAAAGAAAATGTTTACACTCAAAATACATCTGGTAGCCAAAATTGTGAACATTGAGTGACCAATAAGTACGCAATTTCTTTCGATGAGGGTCTGTATACAATGGCATATGAAGGATCTATAACCAATATTTACAGAGTTAGTCATAAATGGAGGTCTTCTCATTTTTCCTTGAAAATACTCGTCGACAATCTACCAAAGCACTTTGACATTTCTAAACTGGAAAAGTTCGACGGAACGCAAGACCCTGATAGCCATATCTAACAATTTAAAAAGATTATGATTAATTTTGATGATGATGACAAATTGTTTTGCAAGGTTTTCTCCCAAACATTCAAGTGTTCTACTTCAAAGTGGTATAACCGACTTCTTCAGGGCTATATAAAAAAATTTGATATGTTTTCGAATGTTTTCCGACAATATATTATGGAAAGTAAATAACTTTCGAGCTAATGGTGACACCATAAATATACTGTAGGCAAAAGGTTGGAGAAAGTTTGAAAGATTATATAAACTGTTTCATCAAAGTAAAAACTGATATTAAATATTTTAAAGATCCCGTGGCTTTGGTAGCTTTTTGAATGGGACTTGTCCCATGGATATTGAAGGTTACGGTGGCTGAAGGACAAGAAATGACGTTTGTGGCTTTGCTATATCAAGTTGAAAAAAGAATACTTGTGCAGGAGACTCAGGCGTCTGAAATAGGTTCATGTGATCAGCTGGAACATAATCAGTTCCAAAGATATCTTTTTGCAGCCTAACCTCCTCGAGCGAATGTGCCTCCCCTAAGGCCTAGAGTAAATCAACAAGCATATAGCACATATCAAAGTATTAATCCAATGTCAAATAAGTTGATTCGTCCAGATCATTGTGTGGATTTAACTGAGTGTGTGGCAACAATATTTGATAAAACTCGAAGTCAAGTACAATTTCGCAAGCCTTTCCATATACAAACTCTGAGGGAAAACATAAATAGTAGATATTGAAAGTATCATGAATATGTTGGACATGATATGAATAAAAATGCGACATTGAATAAAGAAATACAAGCATTAATTGAGAGTGAGAAGCTTACAAACTTTGTAAAGAGCATTGATTATCTCTGAGGAGATTTATTCTTTTTATAGTGGAACATAATACTTGGATCCGAAAGTGGGAATGAATGATATTTGTATTGTTGAAGAACTTATTTTGAAGAAAATGGTTAGTGATTTATGTGTGTTTTTTAGTATTTGGCAATTTTTGGGGGTGATAGTGTTGTAAGAAATTCGAACAATTTTCTGAACATGCACATAGTTAGTCTTAGTAGCCAACTTAGAGCAGGTGTCTCCATGCATTTATATCGAAATCCTTATCCAATATTTTTTTTTAAGATGATGATATGAAAGATGTGGCGGGGCCATATAAAGATGCAGTAGTAATTACAGTAGGAATAGTTGGTCATCAAGTACAAAGAGTTTTGATTGACACAGCCAGCTTTGCCAACATCTTATTTATGAGTACTTATAAAAATATTATCAACCCTCCATTGATCCGACGGTTGGATCAAACTATTGTGGGAAATACAAGGGTGACAATTGAAGTTGTTGGAGAAGTTGAAAGTGTGGTGGAATTGGGTCGAGGGCCAACTATAAAAGAATTTAGCATATTGTTTATTGCGGTAAATGAACCAGCATCTTATAATGTTATTTTTGGAAGGTCTTGGTTATCTAAAATGAATGCTTAATCTCTACAGTCCATCAATGTTTAAATTATATTGTGGGGAATAATATTGGAACAATTAGAAGTAGTCAAAAAATTGCTAGAGAATGTTATCGTATTGCTTTATCTTCCAAGAAAGTTCAGGGAAAGAATCAGAAAAAACATAGCAGTTACTGAGGACTTCCTCGGAACAAACCCTTATTAATAATCTGAGGGAGTCTCCCGGTCTTTTGGTTCCTGATGAGAGCTATGAGGACTATACGTATCCAAATATAAAAGTGAATATCGGTACGAAGTTATCTTCAAGTTTGAAGAAAAAATTAATGGATTTTTTATCAATCAAGTTGGATATGTTTGCTAAGTGTTTCGAAGATGTAACCGAGGTGCTCGCTGAAATAATTTGTTATAGACTAACAATCAAGAGTAATATGCGACCAATAATACAAACAATAAGACATATTTCTCAAGAAAAGATTGAAGCAATAGTAGTAGAGGTTGACCGTTTATCCAAAGTGGGCCACATTTAAGAATCTCAATACCCGTTTTGGACGGCAAATCCAGTGTTGGTCAAAAAGAAAAATGGAAAATGGCGAATGTGTGTAGATTTTACAGAATTGAATAGGGCTTGTAATAAATATCCTTTCCCGGTCCCACTGATAGATCATTTGGTACATTTTACATATGAAAATCTATTACTTTCTTTTATGGATGCTTATACAGGGTATAATCAGATAAAGATGGATCTGAGGGATGAAGAGAACACTTCGTTTATTATTGGAAGAGGATTGCATTGTTATAAAGTAATGTTTTTTGGTTTAAAAAATGCAGGGGAAACCTATTAATGTTTGGTGAACAAAACTTTCGAGGCACAAATTGGGCAAAATATTGAAGTATATATTGATGATATGTTGGTAAAAAAATTTAAAGATGAGGATAATTTTGATGACCTTGAGGAAACGTTTGCTAACGTAAAAAGGGCCAACCAAATATTTAAATAAAAAAATGTACATTTGGCGTTCGATCGGGAAAATTTCTCAAACATATAGTTAGTGAAAAAGGAATTGAAACCGGCCCAATGCAGTTAAAAGCTTTAACTACTATGACACCGCCTTAGAATATAAAATAATTCCAAATATTAACATGTCGGTTGGCAGCGTTGAATAGATTTGTTTCTCGTTCCTCGGACAAATGTGTTCCTTCTTTCCAAGTATTGAGACAAGTGAATTTTTTTAAATTGGACAAAAGAATGTTCTGAAATCTTTCATCGAATTAAAGAGAACATCCCAAGGAAAGTGTATTGCATCATTAAATGTTTTTTGGATGCAGAAAAACAATTTTTGAAATTAAAAAAATGGGCTCTCGCACTAGTAATGGCTGATAGGAAAATGAGACCATAATTTTAAGCTCATTCTATAATTGTACGAACATGTTTTCCACTGAAAAAATTGCTTCAAAAGCCTGATATTTCTGGAATAACGACCAATTGATCAGTTGAATTAGGGGACTTTGATATTGAGTTTGAACCTAGAACTGCAATCAAAGCACAAGCTTTGGCATATTTCTTGGTAATATTTCATTCTGAGCGATCAGGAATGGAGATTAATGAGGAATGTTTTGGGAGATAATGGGTTATTTGAAAAAATGGTGGGTCGAGTATATCGTGAATCAGAGATGGGTTAGAGTTAATCTCTCCTTAGGGGATTTTTATGTACCAACCCGTCCGTTTTGGGTTTAAAGCAATAAACAACGAGGTAGAATATGAAGCGTTTTTAGCAGGTTTGAGGCTTGCACAAATTTGTCGTGCTAAAAAAGTTAAGTTACTTAGTGATTTGAAGCTTCTTATTAATCATGTATATGGACAATCCAAACCTCGAAAGGATCATCTAGTGAAATATTTGAAGGTGTTAAAGGTTTTAACTTTAGCCTTAAAAATGTCAGGTATGAACATGTTTGAAGATAAGAAAATTATGTGGCAGACTCATTGGAAAATTCTTCATATTCGGAGGAGTACCCATGGATAATTACGCAATAAAGCCCTTCAATTATCAAAACCTTGGAGCATGTGGTTGCAACAATATGTGAGGATCTTCGAACATCTATTTGCAAAACGAAGCATTGGAGATTGGATATCATTTATTTTTTGGAAAATAATGAATTACCACTTAATAAATCACTTTCTAAAAAGATACATTTTCAGTCTCATGTCTACGTGGTCCTCACTGGAATTTTGTATAAAAAAAAAATCGAAGAGTATTTTTGGTCGGGTCTAATTGGCCTATGATGTCTTACGATGCAAAAGAGTTGGTTAAAATGTGTGATACTTTTCAAAAGTTTTCCAATATAATTCATAAGCTATGTGATCCTCTTGAAAGTATATCTGAGGCACTACTGTTTGACCGATGGGGTATCGATCTTGTTGGACCTTTACCAATGGGTTTCGGGGGATAAAATGGGCAGTAGATTCCTTCTCAAAATGGGTGGATGCAGAGCCTTTAGCTGGAACAAAAGCTAAATATATAATTATATTTATCACTTCGAATATTTTTTGTCACTTTGGGGTCCCAATAAAAATCACTAAATATAATGGACCCCAATTTGATAATAAAGAATTTAAATTTGTTGTATCTCATGAGGAATACAGCAACGCTTTTCGGCTCATTTTCACCCACAAGATAATGGGCAAGTTGAAGTGACTAATCGAACGATTCTTGATCGGATAAACAAAAATTTGGAAGGGAAGGTTGAAAAGTGGCTAGATTATATACAATAAGTTCTTGGGCATATCGAACAACTCCTCGGACAACAACTTCAGAATCTCTATTTGTACTGGTGTATGAGATGGATGTAGTAGTAACATCTGAAGTAAAATTTCCCATTGTATCGTGTCGTAACATATTCTGAGGAGTCTAATTATGAAAATAGGAAAACTGAGTTGGGTTTGATCGAAGAAAAAAAGGAGACGTGCACAAATAAATTTGTTACATTACCAAACATTAATGAGAAGTAGATATGCTTCCCAAGTTAAACGAAGAGAATTTAAAGTTGAAGATCAAGTTTTAAGGATACATTTTATGCACTCTAAAGAAAAACACCTCGGAAAATTAGGTCCTAATTGGGAAGGCCCATATGAAGTAACAGCGAGGGTAAAACCTATAACGTATTGACTCAAAGATAAATAAGGAAGAAACTTCAAGCATCCGTGGAACATAGAACATCTAACTTTGTATTTAGAATGATTGTAATGAGTAAATGTTTCTATTTACAATATTGGTGGCATACTCTTTCCTACCATGGTGGCGTGGGAAGATTTTAATTAGGTGTCATATTAGCCGATTCATATATATATATATATATATATATATATATATATATATATATATATATATATATATATATATAAGTTTTTGCCATTAAATTTATCTGATACTTTGGATCTCAAAGGTCTTCCAACAAAGTTGGTCTTCAACTATTAATTTTGGACCTAAAAGGTCTTCCAACAAAGTTGTTTTTCAACTACTAATTTTGGACTTAAAAGGTCTTCCAACAAAGTTGGTCTTCCACTATTAAAAACATAATAAAACAAACCTAGTGCATTTTATTAACACAAAATTTCCTCGAACATAATGAGGACTTTAACAAAGTTTCCTCGAAGATTATGGGGACTATAATAAAGTTGCCTTAAATATTATAAGGACTTAAACAAGATTGCCTCTGAGATTATGACTTTAACCAAATTTCCTAAAAAATGAGGACTTGATAAAATGGGTATTACTCTAAAGATTTAGAAGAATTTCCTTCATCAGATTGTGTGATATCATTATCACTCAAAGAAATCCTAGGAGGAGGATATTACGCGGGAACATTCTCTCAGAAACCACGCAAGTTCAAATCAGGATAGTGTTCATGAATTTTCATGATCGACCTAGATCTAACAATCGCGTTCAACTTATCTATACACTTAGCACCGTAAGGTTCAACCACCGTCTATTTATCTTTTTTATCTTAGGCTAAGATAAATCGTCTCTCGTTTACAACTCGTTTATAGTTAAAGAATCTTGGAAATTAATCAGATGAGCTTATCCTTAGTGTCATTTTTGTTTGACATAAAGATCATTTTCTTCTTGACAACATTTGTCAATAATTATAATATAATCCTATGTAAGAACCATTTTTTGTAAATAGCATCGGCTTGTTTCTTAAGTGCAGAATACTTTTGTTCAAGCTCGTTGACCCTTGAGTTTGCTAGTGAAGGTTCAGATTATTTTATGTCCCATAAATGTTGCATCATTTTTCCAATATTAATTGTGGAATGAAGCAGCTTACGAATACGGAGAAAATATTCATCTCCTTGAGGTATCTCAAATAACCTAGACGAAAAGCCAGCCTCAAGAGAAACTAAAGTAGGAGAATCAACATTCTGTATATATTTTCTTCAAGATTTTGGACAATTTTATCGTTTAGTGGATGTTGGGAAGAGTCAGATTCAATAACTATTTTTTATGGTAAATATTTGGCATGCTCCGTAACTTTATCTTCCGGGGAACCAACCACCTCATAGGTTTTTCTAATTTCTTCAAGAATATCTTTCAAGTTTCGCTGGCACTTATTTTTTAGGCGATCTTGAGCGGGGGGGGGGGGGGGGGGGGGGGGGTTCTTAAGAGCTTGAACATGAAGTTTCTTAGGAGCTTGAGTAGGGAGTTTATTTGACGCTTCGGGTTTTTTGAGTTTAGTATTCTCAACTATGGTATCATCTTCGGGAGTTTCTACACCAGAATATTTCTCTTTGTTAAAAAAAATCTCATGATTCTTCATACAAATGACTCTTGGCTCTACATCATGTTTGAAGATAGACTATGACATCTTCAACTTCCAACTGATCTAAAACTTCTTGTTTAGAGGGAGGAGCCATGAGCTCTTCGAAGGATAGTTTCTCTAAGGGGTGGAGTCTCCATAGGCGACTATTGGAACGGTTAGTATGCGTGAAGCAAAGATGAAACTTGTTGAATGAAGGAGCTTTGGCCCACAACTTCAATTATGTAAAGATGGTTGTTGCCTTGGGCACAAAATCAGCGTAGGGTTTGGATATTCTAGTCATGGTTATTCATATTTAAAAAATATATAAGAATAGACATAAGGAAAATATAAAGAAAAATAAAAGGAATGGGTACCTCTATTTCTCCATACAAAGTATAGTTTGTGGGGATTTCGCTGGTCGCCTCGGATCCCGTTTCCAAAATACATGAGATGAAAAGGAATTTTTGTTTCCATTTCTTGTCGGCCTTGAGTAAATATTTAACTACATTCTGGTTCCGACCAAAGGTCAAGGATTAGAAGGGAAAATAGGTTTTTAGCCAAGCTAGAGAGGCCAACCAACTCATCCACAGTAAAACCTTATCCCTAAAATTCTGGAAGCCATGAGGGTGAACCGCATATTGGATCCAGCTTGGGTGGGAGAAAGGTCAATCAAAGCAAAATACTCAATGATGAAACGGTCTAAATGGTACCGTAATCCTCATTTCATCATCTCGGTATATACTGGTGTGGATAATAATTGCCTGAGGGTAGGCTAGTAATTTGGTTGATATTTTATAGTAGTGTGTAGGTGATATGTGTATAGAGTAAAGAGTAGAGATAATTAAGCAGCCTGGTAGCAGTTAATTCTCATTACCCACACTTAATGCATGTGGTTGGGTATTTATACCCTGATGTTTGGGCCCTTATGGGCTTTCGGGTCATATTTAATGGACCCGGGTCATGTTCAAAGACCCATGAGCTCTAAGTAGGAGAGCAAGTAGCTTAGTCAAGAAGTGTTTAGGTTTTTTAGTACTTTTGTCATAGTTTGAACGGTCCTATGGTCATAGTGTTCGAAATGATCTTTCTGGTACGGAGGCCTTGGACCGATCTGTCCTTGTCCGGGGAGCGTGCAGACTTCGGACTCATCAGGAGCCCCTTTTTGAGGTGTTTATACAAATATTCTTGTCAAAGACCTGAAAACAGTCCGACGTCAAGGGTAGTTTTAATCCGAACAGGTCTATCAATTTGGGCTATGGGTTTATCCGGACAGATAAAGCTTCACGAATTCAAAACGGTTTTTGCCAGAGTTCGCGGGACACGTGTAACCCTCTGATGGGTTGCTTCAGCCGTTTTTTCACCTTGAATTTCGAACCCACCTTCTTCGAAAAGCAACCTCTTTGATTGCAGGTGGTGACATCAGCGCCGTATTTTAATCATTGCCAAACATTTCGAATTCTCCTAGGAATCAACTTCATTTTTCAGATTTACTATAAATACAAACTCATTTCTACTGTTTTACCATCTCCTTCAAATTTACTTCTGCAAAAACTCTCAAAGCTTTCTCTCTCTAAAGATAAAGTTTAGTTCAATAGTTTATGTTTACAGCGAGGAATGCTCTTGTCAAAGGCGGGTGGCTCAATCTTTCTGAGTTAGAGAAGGCTCAAAAAGTTGAAAAAGAAAGACGGATCGCAGTAGGGTTGCCCACCTCGCCTGTTGAGAGACTAAACACCTCTGCTACCGAGTCAGATCAAGGCTCGTCCTCTTCCAAAGGTACTAAGCCTAGGAAACTATTTCAAACCAACCTCTCCCCCATAATCTCTGGTTCCTCAGTTCAGGAATCGGTGCCTGCTGTCGAGCCAGGAGTTACAGCTACTAGCCTTAGAAAATCTTCTCCCTTTATTGCAATGGGATCGGATACAGAGCACTCTCCTGAGAAGCTGGTTGACAAGAGGAAAGGCCGGTTGGTTAAAGGCCTGGGGACCAAAAATACTCCCTCTAGGTCGGGGGCAAAGGACAGCAGCACCAGATCAGAGGTGCCTATTAAAGCCCCTAAGGACAGGTTGTCCGGACCGGAGGGCTCCAATCCAAACCTTCAACCAGAAACTTTTGTTCCAAACACTCTGCCGGAGAGCATAAATCAAAGGGGCACTAAGGCCCATCAGTACGGAGATAAGGCTGAGTCAAGTTTGAACCCTCCCCCCACTACAGCTGTTGAAATCCCTTCAACAATCATGGAGGAAGTGATGGAGGACTCTGTTGAAGAGGCCCCGTTTGAGTATGAGCCCTCCGGTCATACCAGCAAAGAAATAGTTTCCAAGAAGGACAAGGGCAAGGAGAAGTTGTATTTGAGGCATCCGGATCTGCCGGAGAGCCTAGAAGGAAAAGTAGGGCCTTGTTTTCACAAGGTCAGCGTTAATTATCTCCTCTCCTTACAAAAAAATCAACTATGCATTCATCCACACTGCTGAGTTGGGCAGGATGCGTTCCAAATGGGGCATTCCAGAGAATGTAAATATCAGGATTCCTATACATCCGGAGACCCCCATGGACTGCAAGTTGAGTGAGGTGGTCATGTTCACTGAGCTGTTCAACTGGGGGCTCAGGTTCCCACTAGATCCAGAGATTGTTAGATATTTCCATCTGATCAAACTCTGTCCGAGCCAGCTGAGCCCCAACGCTTGGTATACCCTTATGTCATGCATCATAGCATCAAGGCTGTCCGGGATTCCTCTGCCCATGGAGGAGTTTGCTGCAGTGGCTAGCCTGTGTAGAAACCATCACATCCCCTTCTACCACTTTAACATGGGGGATAACTTCAAGGCGGTGGATGATTTCCTGGAGGCAGAGAGGAATTGGAGGACCCAGTTCCTATTTGTCAGTGGTGCCTGGGAGAATGGCAAGAAGATAAAATCCGGAGAGAACCCAAGCCTCCTCAGAAGCAGATGGAGGAGTGACCGTAAGCATCTTGCCTTTATATTTTTGTCTCTCTTGTCTTTTCTTTTTGGACTTAGTTTATACTAATTTGTCTTACTTTTGTCTTAGCAGAACTGCCCAAGGAGTTTTGTGACCACTTGAAAGCCGGGCAGGTCACTTGTGGCAAGATTAATGCCTGGGCTGCTGAGAATTGGGGGAACCGATTCCACGATGCTTTCACTAGTGGAAATTTGGCAAGGTCTCACATGTGGAACACCACAAGTCGGAGAGACTTGACCTGGGAGGAGCTCACCACCCAGCCTTCTCCAGATGTTGTGCTCAAGAGGACCCACGAACCAGATGGGACACTCTTCTTGCCAGGCCGGGCCAAAGCCCCAAGCAAGATGAAAGGCAAGAAGAAGAAGGGAAAAAGGGTGGTGGGTGATGCCAACCCTGCTGATGCTGAGAAGGATGCTCCAACAGTCCCGGAGGGGCCAGCCCAAAGCCAAATTGATGTCGCTCTCTTGCAAGTAGTGGAGCAAGAGACTCAAAGGCATGAAACGAATCTCCCAAAACCTCCAAGGGCTTCCAAGAGAAATCGCAAACAGGGAAGCGAAGGCGCAGACCGGGAGGCGAAGAAGAAAAAGACTTCTAAGGGAAACGAGCTTTCTCTCCGGGCTCCGGAGTCTTCTTTCCAAGCTGAGCCTTCTGACCCAACGCATGCCGAAGAGATTCCGGGGGACTTTCACACTGATGAGGTTGAGGGAGGAGATCTCAACATTGATGGAGTAGACATCACCGGTCTTGGTGAGCTCGGTGAATACTTCCTCAATCTCCCAGAGATGACTTTGCAGGGCCTTACATTCCTCCAAGCAGCTCCAATACAGTCAATTTTAATGGTAAGACTTTTATTATCTCTAGTGAAAGGGATACTATAGCCCCCTCCTTGTTAAGCAACGTGCAGCCTGTACTTATGTTGGAGAGACAAGTTCGGAGTCAGGCAGACATCATTAAAGACCTTAAGTCTGACAAGGATAAGCTGTCTGAAGACCTCCACACTGCCACTTCCAATGCTGACATGTTAAAGGAAGCAAACGAGGATTTGAAGAGAAATCAAAAGGAAAGCACCATAAAGTCGCCACTTTAGAGGAAACCATCAGAGATCTCCGGGAGAAGCTGTCCGGTGTGGAGAAAGACCTTACTGCCTCAAAGGAAGAAACCAAGTCAAAGGACAAAATCATCACCAACTTAACTACTGACAAGGTTGCTCTTGAGAATGCAGCATCCAAGGCTGCCGAGGAGAAAAACACTTTGTTAAAGGAGAAAGAGGTTAAGATCCAAGCCAAGATCAATGCCTATGCCAACCAGATGATCAAAAGCGAAGAGCAACTGCTTGAGAAGGTGAGGTCTGACATGGTTCTACTTTTCCATGAAACGTTTCCGAAAAAGAACCTAGGGGACTTATGGCTTTATGTTGAGCCTGAAGACCTCCGATACCACACGATGGCCGAAGGCGATAGGTATGGCTACTCTAGTGATTTCTCAGGTGATGAAGAACATACTGGGGAGAGCCCAGAGAAGAGAAAGACGATCCTAAGGGCAAAAAGGTAGATGAAGGTGAGCCATCTTCAAAGGCTTAACCTTAACTTATGATCCACTTTGTTTATTTTCTATCCAGACAAAAGTCCTTGGAAGGCCAAGGCACTCTTTTTGTAATGGTATCTGGTATCTGACCGGATAGGTTTTTTGTGTTCTACTTTGATCATTTAAAAGTCCTTGGAAGGCCAAGGCAATTTTAAGTTATTTATTTCAATGAATATTTCTGTTCTGCGCAACTATCATCTTCTTTCATTGTTTGTTCTAATTTTGATAGCTAGAGTTTAAGTAGCCTTTAGTTGTTTCATAGTGAGAGTGTTTAAGTTCTCCGGCTATAGTTTAAATAGCCCTTAGTTATTTCAATCCGGATAGTATGACAAGGGACAAGACTTTAAAAACACTTAGAAAATTTTTAAGAAGGCATCAAACTTTATTCAACAGCCCAAATACCTCATTAAAACCTCCTCATGCCACCAGGGAGGAGAGAGTATGCCCCCAAATATTTACATGGATGTTTAAACAAGTAAATATTTACACAAGTACTACTCCAAGTACATCCGGAGATGCTCGATATTCCAAGGATGAGTTAGAACTCTGCCATCTTTGTCTTCCAACCAATATGTTCCAGGTTTAATTCTTTCAACAACCATATACGGACCCTCCCAAGTTGGGGCCAGCTTTCCGAACAGCTTTTCTTAAGTGTGTAAGAAGACTTTCCTCAATACCTTGTCCCTTGGTTGGAAATATCTTCTTTTAACTTTGGAAGCAAACCTGCTTCTCATCAAGCCTTGATAGTGTGCAACTCTAAGGTGAGCTTTAACTCGTCTTTCTTCTATCAAATCAAGTTGACCCCTGATTGCCACTTCGTTAGCGTGTTCGGAGAAGTTGTGAACACGAAAGGAGGGGAGAGTTGCTTCTATGGGAGCTAATGCATCCATCCCATAGACCAAAGCAAAGGGTGATTCTTGTGTTGCAGCTCCAGGTGTTGTCCGGTAGGCCCACAAGACCTCTTGTAGATAACTAGGCCACTTCCCAGCAGCCCCTTCCAAATTCTTCTTCAAACCGGACAGTATAGTCCTATTAGCCACTTCAACATGCCCATTTGCTTGTGGGTGGAAAGGTGAAGAAAAAGAATGTTGTAAACCCCTTGAGGCACAGAAGCTCTCCATTTCCCTATTGTCGAACTGTGGCCCATTTTCTGTGGTTATCTTTTGTGGGACACCAAATCTACAACAAATGTTGGATAGAATGAATTTTATAACAGGTTTTGATGTTGTCCCTGCTAGAGGGGCTGCTTCTATCCACTTCGAGAAGTAGTCTATGGCCACAATTATAGTTTTGCGTCCTCCGGACGCCACAGGGAGAGGTCATACTAAATCTAATCCCCATCGAGCAAAAGGAATAGGCTCAGAAATTGACTCTAAAGGAATGGCTGGCACATGAATTTCATTGTTGTACCTCTGGCATGGGTCACACGTTCTTACCAATTCCTTAGCATCTTTCATGATTGATGGCCAATAATAACCGGAGAGTAAAACTCTTCTTGTCAAAGCTCTAAACCCACAATGGGCTGATCCCTCACCATCGTGCAATTCGGAGAGGACCACTTGTAATTCTTCATCCCCCAAACAGCGCAGGAGAGGTTTACTGTAGGACTTTTTGTATAACACTTCTCTCAATATGATGAAACCACGAGCCTTGTGTTTCAATGTTCTGGCTAGTGACTTATCTGGAGGCACGACACCATCGGAGAGATATTGCAGGAGAGGAAACCTCCAGTCTTGAGGTTGTTTCGCTTGTATTTCAAAAATTTCCTCTTCTTTACCCTTACAAAGTTGGATGAAAGGGCTTTCAAGCACATGGATCCATGGATATGACTCCGTATATGCTATGGTTGCCAGTGAGTCTGCTAGCTCATTTTCTGCCCGGGGAATATGTTCATAGACAACACCTTTAAACTTAAGTGCTTCATTTTTTAGGATGAGTAAATATTTCACAAGCTGCTCCTTCTTAGCCTCAGATAGGCCTTGGGCATGGTGGATAAGTAGTTGGGAGTCACTTAGCAGCTTGACCCTCTTAGCCCCATAAATGTAGGCTAACTTTAAACCAGCTATAGCTGCTTCGTATTCAGACTCATTATTAGATGCCCTGAAAGCAAAATAAATAGCCTGGTACATTTTGTCTCCATACGGGGAAGTCAAACACACCCCTGCACCACACCCCATAGTGCTAGATCCACCATCTGTTCGGATGACCCATACCTTTTTATCTTTTATGTCAGTAGTTTGCTCTGAATCCCTGTCGGAGTGGAATTCAACCAAAAAGTCTGCCACAGCTTGGGCCTTGACTGCTGTTCGGAGAGCAAAATCTATGTCGAAGTCCCCCAATTCTAATGACCACTTAGTCATCCTGCTTGAAATGTCTGTCTTTTGGAGGACATTCTTCAGAGGGAAAGAAGTTCGGACGATGATGGGATGAGCCTGGAAATAAGGCATCATCTTCCTGGCAGCTATTACCAGGGCCAATGCTAACTTTTTGAGTTTCAAGTAACACCTTTCTGCATCTATCAAACTTTTGCTGATGTAGTATACTGGATGGGGATGACCATCGACCTCTCTTACCAACACAGCACTGATGGCATAACTTGAAACTGCCAAATATACGAAGAGGGTCTCCCCATCAACTGGTTTAAACAAAGTCTTGGAGAGGACAGGTGCTTCTTGATCTCACTGAAAGCCTCATCATACTGTGGGGTCCAATCGAATCTCTTTGCACCCTTCAAAGTTTGAAAGAAAGGTGCACACATGTCCGAAGACCTTGAGATAAATCTGTTTAAGGCAGCTAATCTCCCCGTTAACCGTTGTACTTCTTTAATGTTTCGAGGAGGCTCCATTTGGAAAAGAGCATTTAGCTGGTCCGGATCGGGCTGTATTCCATGCTCACTTATGATATAGCCTAGAAACTTCCCGGACTGCACTCCGAACACACACTTTTCTGGGTTTAGTTTCAAATTCACTTTTACCAAGTTGGCAAAAGTTTCTTGGAGATCGGACAAGTGCAACTGCTCATCTACACTCTTCATCATCATGTCATCAATGTACACTTCCATATTTCTTCCAATTTGATCAGCAAATACCTTGTTGACTAACCTCTGATAAGTAGCCCCAGCATTTTTCAAACCAAATGGCATTACTTTGTAGCAATGAAGACCTCTGTCAGTGACAAATGTGGTATACTCCTGATCCTTTAGATCTACTTGAATCTGATTGTATCCGGAGAAAGCATCCATAAAGGAAAGCAGCTTGTTCCCAGAGGTGGAGTCTACTAACTGATCAATCCGGGGAACTGGATACAAATCTTTTGGGCAAGCTCTATTGAGATCTGGGAAATCAATGCACATGCGCCACTTGCCATTCTTCTTTTTCACCAAGACAGGATTGGCAGTCCACAAAGGGTATTGAGACTCCTTGATGTGCCCCATATTTGTGAGTCTGTCAACCTCTTGCACAATGACATCAGCCTTTTCTTTGGAAAAAGCTCTTCTTTTTTGAACCACTGGAGCTACGTCTCTCCGGACGGATAGGTGATGTGATATCACTTCTGATGGAACTCCAGTAACATTAGCATTGCACCAAGCAAAAACGTGATAATGGTTTTTCAAAAACTTTAACATTTCATCTTTCAACACAGGTGGCATCTTAGACCCTATCTTGACACTTTTCCCATCTTCCAAGTAGTGTGTTTCTACTTCTTTGATCGGTATTAATACTCCAGGGGTCTCTCTGGGGTCATCAATTTCACCCTCACCCCCAGAAAGGCCCTCAAACTGCTATTGTTCATTAATACGGACTGCCCCCATCGTTCGAGGAGCCAGGGCAGTGGCATAACATTCTCTTGCAATCTTTTGACTGCTCCGGACGACTCCAACCTGTCCCTGAACAGCATATTTCAAGCACTGGTGGACTGTTGAAGCCACTACATGCATCCTAGAGAGCCAAGACCTCCCTAGAATAGCATTATAGCAAGTGGGACAATCCACCATAATAAATAGTATTCTAACCATTTTCTTGAAAGGGCCCTTGCCCAATAGAACTTCTTCTTCGAACTCTCCGATCACATCTGCTGAGCTGCCTGTAAAGCCCACGATTGACCTGTCCGAACTCTGAATTACAACTGGATTTTTCATTCTCTTGTATGTGGTTAAGAAAAGGATATTGGCTGAGCTTCCAGTATCCACCAGGATTCGTCTTATGTCATTTCCCCCTATAGATGCTCCTATGACAACAGCATCCTCATGAGGGCCAGCAATGTCTCTTAAATCATCTTCATCAAAAATAATGAAGGGGAATGAGTTTTGTGACTGATAGGAAGTCATGCCTCCTTCTAGCTGGGAGGCTAAAGTATGAACATGCCTCTTCCTCGAAGAAGCAGTAGGAGCTGTCATAGTGTCCCCTCCGAAAATTGTAAGTGACTCGAAAAACTTAATGAGCCCGGAGACCGACCTAGAATATTCCTCAATTGTACCCACTCTGTTTCGAGTTGGATCAGGATCCAAGTACTCAGATTCTACGTCAAACCTTTCAACTATAACTATGGCTCCCTCCGGAGCAGCATTACTTGGACCAACCCGGTGAGTGTTATCAGGCCTGTTACCCCCTCTTCTTTTCACGTAGGCCCCCAGCTTTCCCCTTTCAATCAAGTTTTGAACTTGTTGTTTCAATGCTATGCAGTCATCAGTGGTATGACCAATATCATTGTGATATTGGCAAAAAGAATTGTTGCGATGCTCTCTGGGAGACTGCAGTTTGCCGGTCTCCAGTAATGCACCTCTTCCTTCGTTTTATAAAAAATAGTGGCCTCACTTTCTTTTAACTCTGCGAACCACTCCGGTTGGACCCATGGCCCTCTCTTGTTTCTGGATTGTTGACTTTGAGCAGGAACAGCTGGCTGAGACTGAGCTTTTGCCCTACCATGCCCCTGTCCGGTCTCTCTTGCTTTGTTCTCGGACTGATTCTGATTGGAATTTGGTGCCACTGGGGTAGACCTCACCTGCCTGTGCACCCTGGTTTTCTTTGTTTCTATCGATGTTTATTTGTTTGCCAACCTGATTCAGCAACCCTCCCCATGTCATGACCTTCTTTCTGGTCACTGAATCAGCTAGATTTCCTGGGTTCAAACCCTGTCTCAGGGATGCTATTGCTACCTGTTCGAAGCAATCAGCCAACCCATTCTTGGGGTTCACAAAACGGCTTATATATTCTTTCAAGGACTCATTTGGTTCCTGGGCACAGTGGATTATTGTGTCTCTATTGCCTTTTAGCTCTTTACTCCCTACGAACTGCCTTCGAAAGGCTACCCAAAAAGTATCGAAATCTTTAATACAACCATGAGGCAGGCTGTTGTACCATTTTAGAGCACTCCCCGTGAATGATTGGGAGAATGCCCTACAGAGTAGTTTATCATCGTCATCAAAGTTCATCATGAAGTTTTTAAATTGCTCCAGATGGTTGTCCGGATCAGTACTGACATCGTACATCTCTATTTTGGTGCTGTCAAACCTCTTAGGGAGGTTTCCGGACAGAATTTTAGAAGACAATGGAGATTGCCTCCAATTCCTTCCACGACTGAACACAGTATCCTCATTGGGAGTTGCAAAGATACCTGGTTCATCGTGGAAAGCGAAGGGATCCATCAGCATCCGATCCAAATGCCTCCGGCTGTGTGATGACCCTTTACCAATATTCCTATTCATCCTTCCATGTCTATCATTTTTTCTTGAATATTTTTTAATCTGCTTTTGCTTCTTTCTAGTTCGACCCTCATCGCTGCTAGAGGATAAGGATTTCTCAATTCCCTCACTGTCCGAAGAGCTATCAGAAGATTCTGAGCTTGAGTCAGAACTCTCCACTGGCTTAGACCGGTGAGACTTTTTGGAACTGGCATGAGTCTTTTTAGTGCTCACATGAGTTTTTGAAGACTCATGCTCTCTGGGGTTATCAGTGTGATGAGAAGCCGATGCTTTGGACTTTTCTTTCACGCCCATCTTGGCCTTTTCAGCCCTCAGAGCTTCTATTTCACCCTTTAGCCTATCACGCTCTTCGATAGTGTATTCATCGTTCTCTCCCACCACTTCGAGCAAAGCTGGTGGTACTTTTGGATTGTCCAGATTCATTCGGACAGATTTTCTTAGCTGGTTTTGAATGCTTGATTCAGGCACCTTCTCCTCCCACTGTGGTCGCCAATTTGGTGTGGACAATAATTGCCTGAGGGTAGGCTAGTAATTTGGTTGATGTTTTATAGTAGTGTGTAGGTGATATGTGTTTAGAGTAGAGAGTAGAGAGATAATTAAGCAGCCTAGTAGCAGTTAAGTCTCATTACCCACACTTAATGCAGGTGGTTGGGTATATATACCCTGATGTTTGGGCCCTTATGGGCTTTCGGGTCATATTTAATGGACCCGGGTCATGTTCAAAGACCCATGAGCTCTAAGTAGGAGAGCAAGTAGCTTAGTCAAGAAGTGTTTAGGTTTTTTAGTACTTTTGTCATAGTTCGAACGGTCCTATGGTCATAGTGTTCGAAATGATCTGTCCGGTTCGAAATGATCTGTCCGGTCCGGATGCCTTGGACCGATTTGTCCTTGTCCGGGGAGCGTGCAGACTTCAGACTCATCATATACCATTAATTCATTATCTTTGATCGATAATGGGGTTTCGCAAGTAGTTGAAAACGAATAGAAATGGTAGAAGGAATCCCCCATCGGGCTCTCAGCTTTACCTCTTCAGATACATCGTAATATTTGTATTGAACTTTGTTCAAAGCCAAAAGATGTTCATTTTCGACTGCTCAAATGTTTTTCCCAACTAAAGCATTGATTTTAGTGGGAAGAGGAATATTTCATTTTTTTTCAGTGATTTCTTCGGAGAAGAAGTCCCTTCATCACTTTGAAGAGGAGCATTAGTTGGGTTTTTATCATCATTAGTTTGGAGTAATACCTTCTCCTCGATAATTTGAGGAGAAGTGGTAGCTAGTCTCACTTTTTCAGTAACTGGTATTAATGCTCCCTCGATAGAAGTCGGGTTTTCCTCTTCATCTTCCCCAAAAGCTAAAGTCCGAGTATCCTCAACATTTTCAACATCAGATTTCACAGTACGGGGATCAGCAACGGAAACATTTGACGTAGTTTCTTAAATTGGTTCGAGGGACCGTTTTGTCATCAAAGCTGCATCAGCTTTTGTTAATTTTTGATGAAGGATCTCTTATGTTTGTTATGGAGTCGCATGAGGAGTGGAAGATGGAGTGGCATGAAGCTTCAAAGAAGAACCTTTGGAGCACTTATTCTTTTTAGAATGCATACTCTTTTTATGCTGACATTTCTTTTTTCAATTCAATTCCAAGCATCATAATTTTTTATTACGGGTGGTTGGGGTTCAGGGTCGACGTATAATCTGGTGGCTCGTCTTTCATCGGATTTTTGGCTAATCGTTAACCAATCTAAAATACAGAATTTTTATTGGCATAAACAGCCTTTCTCTCTATAGACTATTTTTTCAGAGGTATATATCTCTAAAAACTTAGGTATGAGATCAACAAGCAGATGGGTAATTTACAGGGAGAATATGGGCTTTAGGAGGTGCCGAAGCCCGGGGTTGTGAATAGCTACTTTCCTAGGGGAAAATATCCAAAAATATGGGGCAATTAGTACCTAGGGAAGAGTCAGGCCATTCATAGGATGATTTGTTTCAGGAAAAAAGACACGCGAAGAGCACTCCAATTGACACCTGAAAAAAAGAGCGTTTTATTGGTGGTGTCAGAAAATCATGAAGTCACTAATAAAGAAAGGTTTGAGAGAAGAGGTTGATATGGACGCTCGGAAGTTCGATTAAAATCTGATGGCATCTTCTTTATCTGATTTCATACATAGGTTGAACAAAATTCAAGGAAGATCTTTTTGCTCAAAAGGTAGATTCTATAGGAAAAATCCATGGAAGAATCTTTTCACCAAGAAGAGCGGTTAATAAAATTCTAGGAGATGTTCTCCCACGTTTCGATGAAGATTTTTTTCACCTGACGGTTAAAGCATCAAATAGTCCGACGATGATAAGATTGGTCATACAACAATCCTTGTTCGAACATTTTCACAACGACTGTGGGGCAACTGATAAGAGAAAAATCAAGCTACTAGAAGAGTTTGGTAAATTGGAGGTGTAACTTGATATAAAGAAAGGCTTTTAGGAGCATTTGATAACCATGTAATATTAGAGGACTAATGTATAACAAATAATAAACTTAAGGAAGGGGCCACAATTACCAATTTGTTTAGGTATATGTGGCCCTACAAATGTACTATAATAGCACACCACCTCTTTTGACGAAGGTGGTTGATTAATAATTACTTATGACTTTCTCTCTCCAAAATGTGGAGCTTATCTCTCTTGAATACTTGTATAAGAACTAATATAACAAATTTGACATTCCAAACATTATTTTGCTCACAAATCCCCTCCAAAGATTTCTAGAACTATCATTGTTACTGAATTTTGAATATATTAAAAATAATTAATCTTACCTCATATACTTATTAAATGAGTTATCCCTTTGAATAAGTGTTAACGTTTTTCAAGGATTATGAAGGGCTATGATAAGGGTACATCTCACTATGGGTTATTCCGTTGTATACAAGTTACGTCGAAGAGTAAAGACAACCTGATGATAACATGTCTAAAAAGTCTGTTTGAGACTGAAGTCACTACTGATGAGCTAAACCTCGTGGCAATAATGTTGTGAGATTGAGTGTATCAAACTAACCGAAACATGTGTGAATGAGTTGTTATTAAAAACGACAAGCTAATGTTATATGGTAATAGTTATAACGATATATAAGAAATGGATAACTAAGTTGGTATTAATAATATACCATGGTGACAAAAGTGACTAGCTACATTATGACGAATAACCAGATGTAGAATAAATACAAATAATGATTGAGATGATGTTGTTTTCAAGATTTGATCGCAAAAAGACAAAAATAAAAAAAAAATGACGAAATAACAACTACTATAAATCAAGATAAATAACTATTAAAAATATAATAAAGAATCACGCAAAATCAAGATAAAAATAGTAAAAAATGATTAAAAAATATAAAACAATTCACACAATTTTTAGATTTACTTACTATTATTATTTAAACACTTTCGAATAGATCCGAGGCGTTCTAATCATGTTTATAACTACGTAATTTCTAGATGAACTTCCTATATCATTTATTTATACGGGTCATTTTTGTTCTCTTTATTTTTGAAAAACTTTGTAAATAAATATTTAAAAAATAAAAACTATCAACTATTACTCTATAATCTAGTTTCCACGTGGATTCTTAATATATATTCTTTTTGTTACGTCTTGATATATTCTTTTTGTTACCTCATCCCCCGACTATTTACCTATATGTTATATTAACTCCAAAAATGTTACCACCCACAAGCCGCATTCAAGTGACTTTATACCGAGCAAGTCATTTTTATTTTTATTATAACTATAATATTCACGTAATTAATTAATATAAACTTTGAAATCATGTTTAGAGTAAAATTTAAAAAATAAATATAAATATTATAGAATAAGATAAAAAAAAATTGATATCTAAATATATAACAAAAGCCTTAATTTGTTTACAATGTTAATTAGAACATATTTTTTTTCAAAATAATACGTGGATAAAAATGTTAAAGACTCCAAATAACTGGAAATCAGATCGAAATCGAATCCGTAAAAATTATATCAGAAATTAAAATAATTATGATAATTTTTATTTAATTATATATGCAAAAGTTATTAAATAGGGATAATATATTGTACAAAATATGGTAGAATTGTTCCATCAACATCAATCATAAACGGGATACTTACCTTAAAAATATTTATAAATGAGTATGTTACCGACAGTTACAACGGAAAAAATCAAAATTATATGATAACTTAGTTTACCAAAAACTACATGCAACTTATATGATTCCAACTATACTTTCAAACACATAAAACACGTATAGGTTTAACAATTAGTTATTTTTAACCTTCAATATTTCATATCTTTTAAATTCTACTTCAAATAAAAATTTCAAAACATATATATTTATTTATTTATTAAACGAACAAAACAAAATCTATAAGTGATAATTTTGGAAAAAAAAATTCCTGATTTCGTAACCTAATTAAATGTGATTACGCAATTGAAACACTTTAGCAACCAAATTACCTGTAATTCCGCAATTGAAGTACAATTGGTTTTCTACACTTATTTAAATACCAAAGTCTTAATTATGCAACTATTTCCTTCTCATTTGATAAAAATAAAGATGTGTATTTTATACGAGAAAATAAATGAAAACAAACTTAATAAACTTCAGTCTCATTCTCTTTTTGGATGGTTCACAAAGTGCTTATGTAAGAAGCTATATATACCTGGACTATAGCTACAACAAATTATGACTATAATCAATACCGTGAGACCATTATCTTCCCAAACTATAATCAATAAAGCAAGACCAGTAACACCTAAATATTTGAATGTAACTAGTGGAACCGCCAATCTATTTTAATGTCTAAAGTTATTTTACAATAAATACAAATCTAATTTAATACTCCCCCTCAAGTTGGAGAGTGTAAATCAAAGACTCTCAACTTGCTACACAAAAAATAAAACTGATATTTCCTGAGTTCTTTAGTAAATATGTGCGCCAATTGCATCTTTGTAGAGATGTAGCATGGGCGAATTATCTTGGCTTGATTTTTTTCTCAAATTATATGACAATAAATCTCAATATGTTTAGTACGCTCATGAAAAGCTGGATTAGGAGCAATATGTAAAGCCGCTTGATTATCACAAAACAATGATTTGGTTTGTCCAAGTCGACATTCAAATCTGTAAGTATGTATCTCAACCTAGTTAATTCCAAACAAGTATTCGTCATTACTCTATACTCTGTTTCTAAATATGACCGTGAAACATTAGTTTCTTTCTTTGATTTCCATGATATGCGTGATGATCCAAGAAAAACACAATATCTAGAAACGGTATGTCTTGATATACGATATCCATCCCAAGATGAATCACAAAAGGTATTGGGTGTTACATTGTTTTCTGATGGAAAGAAAACATCATGACCTGGTGATTTCTTGAAGTAACGGATGACTCTTAGCGCTGCTTCCGAGTGTGGCTCCTTAGGTGCTCCCATAAAATGGCTCAACGTATGCACCGAATACACAATATCATGCCTGGTTACTATCAAATATATTAAGATGCCAACGAGTCTGCGATATCTATTTGAATCATTAAATAGCTCACCGTCTTCATCGGTTAATTTCAAGTTCTACTCAATTGGAAAAAATTTGGGTTTTACTCTTGATAATCTTGTGTCTTGCAAAATGTCTAATGCATATTTTCTTTGAGACATAAATATTCATTTCTTAGATCGAGAAAATTCAGTACCTAAAAAATAGTTTAAATTGCTAAGATTTTTAATATAAAAATGTTGAAGTAAATGATTGCTCAACAATTTAATTTCATGGAAGTCATTCCTAGTCAATAGGATATCATCAACATAGATGAGAATAACAGTGAACTTGTTATTTTAAGATTTAGTAAAAAGTGAGTACTCTGCTTTTGATTGTATGTAACCTGCAGTTTTGACAGTAATGAAAAAGTGGAGAACCAATTTTGGGATACTTGTTTCAAACCGTAAATACATTTTCAAAGTCGACATACGATATTCTACCCATGTCGGCGGAGACCAAGAGGTGGAGACATATATACCTCTTCATCTATATTTCTATGAAGAAAGGCATTGTGAATATCGAAGATGCTACAACAATTAACAAACATCGAAGAGTAGCGCGTTGAGTAGTTGGAGAAAATTCTCTTGATAGTCAATACTTTCAACTTGGGTGTAACTTTTAGCCACCAAATGGAATTTATATCGTTCAATGGTTCCATCAAAGTTGTATTAGATCCTATAAACCCAACGACATCTTATAGGTTTGTACCCCAAAGGAAGGAGTACCATCTGTCAAGTGTTGTTATGTTATAGATCCTGAAGTTAAGTGGACATGGCTTGGCGCCAGAGTGGATCACGATTAGCATGTTCAAAAGATGAAGGCTCTGCCTTTATGTTAACAAAGTGATGCAGACAGTTCGGTGAATTGACAGTTCGGAGCTCCGGTGTCAGATTTTGACCCGCAGCACCTTGTTTCGAAGGAAACGACGTCACGAACGCAAGTCACGAGCTTTGCTCGTGAGCTATGGGCTTTTTTGGGCATTCGGGCTCATCTACCCTCCTGTTTTGCAATTTTAATACTTTAGGCTATTATTGTAATTTTTACGTTTTTAGTTTTAGGGTTTCGCTTGAACCCTTATATAAACCTATCTGCTATTCATTTTTCTAGGAATTGTTTTTGATTAATAAAAAAATTAGGGTTTTATCCCTTTAGGCTTCTCTACGTTTCACTCTATATCATAGTGGTATCAGAGCCAGGTTGTCCTGCGAGATGGTACGAGGAAGAACCAGCGATCGCGGTGGCGCTAGAGAGACTAGAGATACAAGTGATGTAGATGATCGTGAAGTTGCTGACCTACGCCGTCAAGTAGCCGATCTTACCCGTCAGATGGCTGATCTTAACGCCAGGCAACAAGGCACAGAGGTTGAGGGTATGGATAACCCTTTTGGGGAGGGGATCGACCAGAATACTTCTCACCCCCGCCGCTGGGAGCTTGGATTCAAGATAGACATCCTGAACTTTGATGGCAGCCTTAAGGCAGAGGCACTTATCGATTGGTTATCCCAGATTGAGGAAGTCCTGGACTTCAAGGAAGTTTCGGAGGAGAGAAGGGTCGCATTAGTCACCATCCACCTACGTGGTAGGGCACAGGCTTGGTGGCAGCAAGTGAAGCAGAACCGCGCTCGTGCATGCAAGGATAAATTCCAGAGTTGGGAGAAATTCAAAAGAAAAATCCGCAAGGCTTTCCTTCCCTACAACTTTGAGCGGGAACTCTACCAGCGACTTCAGAATCTTCGTCAGGGACCCAGATCTGTGGATGAATATACCGAAGAATTCTATCAGCTGCTGGCTCGCACAAATGTGGCCGAGTCGACGCACCAGCGGGTATCCCACTATATTGGCGGGTTATGCCTTCAGCTTCAAGATATGCTGAATATGTTCGATCCATCCTCTGTTTCCGAAGCCCATCGGCATGCCCTTCAGGCAGAAAAGTAGTCGGCTCGCCGGACCCAGACTGGCGTAAGGACCGGTGCTCCTACAGGGATTTCGGCATCCAAACCAGTTCTCCGCCCAACACCTGATCCGATCCCTCTTGGGCGCCGCCCAACACCTAATCAGATCCCTTCTAGGCGCGGTGCACCAAGCCGTTCTTCAAGCAATTTACGGTGCTATGGCTGTGGCGAATTAGGGCATCGCCAGGTAGAGTGTCCAAATGTTGCGGGTGCTAGGGGTCTCTTCTCTCAGGAGGCGTTTGAACCGAATCCTATTGTTCTTGATGGCCCTACGACATTTGATACCTACGATGATGACTTGCCTGAGGATGCGGAATAAATTGTGACTGGCGATGTTGGAGCAGTGCTGATGCTGCGCCGTACTTTCCTGTCTCCTCGCGTTCCTGAGCAGAGTGACTGGCTGAGGAGTAACGTGTTCCAGTCGACGTGTACGATCCGCGGGAAGGTGTGCACCTTCATCATTGATGCTGGCAGCTGCGAGAATGTCGTCTCCGAAGCAGCGGTTTCGAAGCTAGGGTTGAGGGCAAAATCGCATCCCAAGCCGTACAAGCTCGCCTAGTTAAGTAAAGGTACTGATATCACCGTCTCCAAGCGCGTGCTTGTTTCTTTTTCTGTGGGGTAAACATACCATGATGAAGTCTTTTGTGATATTGTCCATGTGGATGCTTGTCATCTACTGCTTGGCCGTCCTTGGCAGTACGATCTGTCTGTTATACATGATGGGCATGCAAATACCTACTCATTCCTCTTTCAGGGAAAAAAGATCGTTCTTATGCCAGCAAAGCCTCGACCCCTGAGCATTCACTCTACTCCTTCCACATCGATGTTGCTGTCCCGTGCTTCTTTTCATACAGCCATGGAAGAGGATGGCGTGGTTTTCCTATTGTTTTGTGACCCTATTGTGCCTAATTCCAAGACGGACCATAGTCCTGTCATTCAGTCTCTTTTGTAGGAGTTTGTAGATGTGTTTCCAGCGGATTTGCCACCCGAATTACCTCCTCTAAGAGATATTCAACATCAGGTCGACCTGGTCCCTAGTGCTGCTCTCCCAAATCGACCCCACTACCGAATGAGCCCGAAGGAGCATGAAGAATTAGGACGACAGGTGGAGGATTTGTTGGAGAAGGGACATATTCGGGAAAGTCTCAGCCCTTGTGCAGTTCCGGCATTACTGACACCAAAGAAGGATGGTTCTTGGCGTATGTGTGTGGACAGCCGCGCTATTAACAAGATCACTGTTCGCTACAGGTTTCCTATACCTCGCCTGGCTGATCTGTTAGACCAGTTGGGTGGTGCTTCTGTGTTCAGCAAGCTTGATTTGAAGAGTGGATACCATCAGATTCGGATTCGTCCTGGTGATGAGTGGAAAACAGCGTTTAAGATGCGTGAGGGTTTGTTTGAGTGGACGGTGATGCCATTTGGCCTGTCCAACGCGCCTAGCACGTTCATGCGTATCATGAATCAGGCATTGAGGCCTTTCATCGGTAAATTTGTTGTTGTTTACTTCGATGATATTCTGATCTATAGTTCTAACCATTTTGTGCATCTATCGCATTTACGTGAGGTGTTATTGGTGTTGCGTCGAGACAAGTTGTATGCTGCTACTGCCAAATGTTCGTTTATGTCCCCAACTGTCCAATTTTTGCGTTATATTGTCTCTGTTGAAGGGTTACGAGCTGATCCGAGCAAAGTTGCTGCTGTGAACCAGTGGCCTCGACCTACTTCCATCACTGAGGTTCGTAGTTTTCATGGGTTAGCATCGTTTTATCGGCGTTTTATTCCCCATTTCAGCAGTATTATGGCCCCAATTACGGATTGCATGAAGGGTACAAAATTTAGTTGGTCCGAAGATGCTGATGCAGCATTTGTAGAAGTTAAAGGGCGTCTCACTACAGCGCCTATTTTGGTGTTGCCCGACTTTTCACAGCCATTCGAGCTTCATTGTGATGCGTCTAAATTTTGTATTGGGGCAGTTCTCTCCCAGTCAGGGCGTCCTGTGGCTTTCTTTAGTGAGAAATTGGCAAATGCCAAACTGCGATTTAGTACTTATGATATTGAATTTTATGCGATAGTTCAGGCTATCAAACATTGGCGTCATTACTTGTTTCAGCATGAATTTGTGTGATATACTGATCATGACTCTTTGAAGTACCTTGGTAGTCAAGACAAAGTATCTCATAGACATGCTGCTTGGATAGCTTATTTGCAGCAGTTCACTTTTGTCATCAAGCACAAGGCCGGTATTACGAATCGGGTTGCTGATGCTTTGAGCCGACGTCACACTCTGTTGACTGAGATGTGCGTTCAGGTTCCTAGCTTTAATTCTTTTGTTGACCTTTATGTTACTGACTCATTCTTCTCTCGGGTTATGGAACTGATTCAGTAGGGCGAACATTCTGATTTTTTATTGGAAGATGGTTTTTTCTTTCGTGGCGTACAGCTGTGTATCCCTGACTGTATTTTGCATCCTCAGATGATCCAGGAGCTGCATAATGAAGGTCATGTGGGCCGTGATCGAACATACCAGTTGCTGTCGTCATCCTATTTTGGCCTTCGATGCGGAAGGAAGTTGGTCGTTTTGTCGCCCGTTGTCGAATTTGTCAGTTGGCCAAGGGAACATCCACAAATGCAGGTCTTTATTTACCCATGCCGATTCCTGCTCAGCCCTGGACCGACATCAGTATGGATTTTGTTCTTGGTTTACCCCGGACTCAGCGTGGATTCGATTCTATTTTTGTGGTGGTTGATCGTTTTTCTAAGATGGTACACTTCATCCCCTGTAGAAAAACATCTGATGCAGTGTGTGTTGCGCAGCTTTTCTTTCGGGAGATTTATCGTATTCATGGCCTTCTCAGTACCATTGTTTCTGACCGTGACACCCGGTTTGTGAGTCATTTTTGGCGCAACTTATGGCGTATGGTGAATACACAGCTCAACTTCAGTAGTGCTTACCACCCTCAGACGGATGGTCAGAAAGAGGTGGTTAACCGATCTCTCGGTAACTAGTTGCGCAGTCTGGTAGGCGATTATCCGAAGGCTTGGGATCAGCGCTTACCGCAGGCGGAGTTCGCCCATAACCATTCCCTTAACAGATCCACGGGTTTTTGTCTATTTCAGGTGATGTATGGTATTGTACCTCGGGGTCCAGTAGACTTGTTAGCACTGCCTAGCAAGATTCGTCCTCATCCAACTGCTGAGGAACTTGTCTCATAGATTCGCCAAACCCACCATCAGACTCATGATCAGTTGGTCTTGAGCACCGCCAAATATAAGTCTCAGGCAGATTCTCATCGTCGTCCTGTTCAATTCGAAGTTGGTGACTATGTATGGGCAGTTTTAATAAAGAATCGGTACCTTGCTGGTGAATACAATAAACTGGCCGCCCGGAAGATTGGTCCAGTAGAGATTGTGGAGCGGATCAATCCGAATGCTTATCGACTACGTTTGCCTAGTCATGTCCGCACGACTGATGTTTTCAATGTTAAGCATCTGATTCCTTATGCAGGTGACTCTTCTGATGGGGAGACCGGTTCAGATTCGAGGGCGAATCTTCTCTACCCTAGCGGGAATGATGCAGACAGTTCGGTGAATTGACAGTTCGGAGCTCCGGTGTCAGATTTTGACCCACAGCACCTTGTTTCGAAGGAAACGACGTCACAAACGCAAGTCTCCAGCTTTGCTCGTGAGCTATGGGCTTTTTTAGGCATTCGGGCTCATCTACCTTCCTGTTTTGCAATTTTAATACTTTAGGATATTATTGTAATTTTTACGTTTTTAGTTTTAGGGCTTCGCTTGAACCCTTATATAAACCTATCTGCTATTCATTGTTCTGGGAATTGTTTTTTATTAATAAAAAAATTAAGGTTTTATCCATTTAGGCTTCTCTGCGTTTCACTCTATATCACAAAGTTATGGAAGCACGATGGAAAATGTACAATTGATATATTAGAGGAGATGGAATACCTAGTAGACTGACGAGAACTCGATTGCGTTGAAGATTGATTGATCCCGATAGACATGTCGTATTTTTGGTGCCATGTAGGAGATTGAATGTGGCGGGTGGAACGACGAACCGAGATATAATTAGGAATGGTAGAAGAATGAAGGATGGTTTAGGGATGTGAGGTAGTGGAAGTTGTTGGTGTAGAAAAGGTGTTGGTAAAGCGGAAGGTGATGACGGAGTGATCAGTGAGGGTGCTGAATTCATAGGTGATTCCAGGGATGTAGGAGATTCAGAGGTTGAAGGTGTGAGATTTTGGGATTGGATGGAGATGAAAGAGATAATGGTTGAGGTTCTGAGTCATAGGATGTAGGGTTCAGAACTGGAACTAATGAGTTAGGTTTTTGATTGAAAGATAGCGACAATGATTGGTTTGGAAAAGGAAAGCTGGAGGCGAGATGAAATGGATATATATTTTCCTCAAAGCGGACATCACGACTTATGGAAACTCTATATGTATGTAAATCAAGAAATTTAGCCTTTTTCTACGTGAATACCCCAAAAAACACAAATTGATGCACGAGAGTCAAATTTATGTTTGAGATAAATATTAGTTACATAACATGCACAACCAAAAACACATAAGTGTGTGAGTGAGGGAAACCGATTATATAAGTCCTCCAATAGGGATTTATTTTATAGTAAAGGAGTAGGAATGCGATTGGTTAAATAAATGATTCTTAAAATACAATCCCCCAAAAAATATCAAATATGATATATATATATATATTCAAATTTATTGTAAGTTTAATAATAAATTTAAGGGTTATTTCCAATAAGATATATAGAATAATTAAAAATTCTTGTTTAGTGGGCCTTAGTTTGGTTAATTCTAATAAGTGTATCTAGAATATTAGATATAGTGTTAGTATCAAAAATATTATACACTTATTGGAATTATGAAAATATTTTGTACGTAACAAGAATTTTGATATATTTGATGTACCTCTTAAGAACTCAATCATTTAAGGGTTATTATTATTATTATTATTATTGTAAACGTACGAACTGAAATCGAATCGAACTACTCTAGTCCAAAGCGAATCAAAATTCAAACCGCACTAAAATCAATATTGTACGGGATCAATTTCAACCAAACATAACCGAACTCTCTTTTTTCGATTTTGGTTCAGTTCCATAAACTAAAACTGAATTTTATTAAATCATGTATTTGACAAGTAACTTCCCGTTTTACTGTCAAATAATTTTCATATGTTTCAATTAGTAATTTGAACCTTTAATTTAGTAGTTTATTAATTAGTGTTAATAAATGAAATTAAGTCGTCTCTAGTTAAAGTTGAAAATTACTGGAAGTTTTTTTGTTAATTATGGAAAAATGACTTATGAACTGTAAATTCTTATGAACTATGATGACGGATATTTTTTTACCATATCAAATATAGAGTGATAGGTTCGGGTTATCCACACGGGTACTCACGAACTATGCGCAGAAAAAACCTGATGTAACTGTAAATACCTAAACTGAATCTGAATCGAATATAAACCGAAATAAAAAAGTAAAAAATAAAACATTTAACAATAAATTAACCAAAAGAGTACTATAATATCTTAAAGTTACGCATTCACCAAAACTATCCCAAAACAACCTAAAATATAAAATAACCATCCATAAAATGTATAAAATTAAAAACAAACATTCATCGAATATTTAAAAGTAAAAATAAATGTCTGTGTTAGCTTACACCTTTTGAGCTCTAGCAATCTACTTATTAGAAAGACTTCAATTATTTATGTTTAACAATAAATTCAATTAAACATAAGATTCATGAATGTACTCTAAGACCCACAAGCTTATATAATGCAATCATCATACACATCGTTAAAAATAGTTGAATACTTGTACCAATGTATAATCGAACCATTTAATAAAAAATAAAATAAAGTATCATTTATAAAAATATTCAATTAAAATATATCAAATATATATTTATTATCATGTTGAAACTATTGTGCTCTATTTGTTATTGTTTTTATTAGTTATTAATTTTTTATACCATTTATATAATTTATACTGCATATATAATTAAAATTGCATAAAAACAGACGATTTATATGAAAAATTCAATAACAAAAATAATACAGTAGTCGGTAGAAAGATTTTACTCAAATATATATATATATATATATATATATATACTCAAAAATAAATGTTATATAAAAATCTACATCAAATTTATATATATACTCAAAAATAAATAATATATATGATAAAAATCTGTATTAAATCTATAGAACATTTCAAATATATTCAGAACTAAATGTTATATATGATATAAATCTATATATATATATATATAATTAAATGTTATATATGATAAAAATATTAAATCTTAGTATTAAACATATAGCTATATCTTTAAAATCTCAATGTTATAAAATCTCAATGTTATAGATACAAAACTTTTATACGATGCTTTTCTTAACAATCAAGAAAGCTTCAAGAAGATCTACTCAACTTCATATTCTTTAAGCTTTTGGTCCTTTTGTAATTTATCTCATGTTTTGGCTCTTCATCAAAGCTAAGATTGTTGTTTTTCTTCATCGAAATTCATACCAATGCTGCATTTGAAGATGAAGATTTTCCGAATCTTCCATCGAAAAATAAAGCCGTCGAACCTGCAAAAAGAGAAAGAAGGCAATAAACAACCCTATGCAAATATAGTCGACGTAAGGAATATGGTAATTCAACCTCCTTTCAAACTTGATAATGTTATCGAGAAATATGATCATATATCTTTACCGTATTCATAAACTACTAAAGACCAGTTAATTCGGACATCTAAAATTACTCTCATAAGTAAATTCTCCAATAGTTTATGTATAATATCAACATAATTATTAATAATGCCTCTTCTATTGGGGTTCATTATAATATTGTTGTCCCAAACAGGAATATGGTATATAATAATGCTTGCTATACTCTTCTTGAAATGGATGTTCAATCAAAAATCAATATAGAATTCTGATTGGATTTGGGAGTAATCAAGGTTGTTGGTTATCTGTTAGTTACAAAGATCTTCCAAAATACTGCAGAACCTGCTACCATCTCAGTCATAACCAGGAAATGTGCAAGAAAATCGGAATAAACTCTCAATAATGGAAAAGGCAGACAATACTAGAAGTTATTTTCAGTCCAACACAATTATAAGAGCTGCAAAGAGAATAATGACAAACCTTCAAGAATGGAAAATGTAGAAACACCTAGCAAAGTTGTTCAACCAAACATTAAATTGATAGTCATTAATCTCGTTCAAAAAGGCAAAAGGAAATCATCAACAATCATCTTGAAGACAATTTTAGAACTGGTAAAGATACTTCAACAAGCAACAACTCGCAAGAAATCAAGAATCAAGAAACAAAAAATCCGAAAGAAGAGGAAATAATAGAAGAAATTCAAACATTAGAGCAATGCTATAACCGCAACTCCACTTTAGAACACGAAAATCTCATTTCTGGTAACGTGACTCCAAATAAGATAAATATTGGCAGCGTTCATAATTCTCCTACTCTTAAAGCCAAAAATACTACAACTGGATTTAATGAAACACTTAACAATAAGATAAATGTGGCTAGAAGAAGGAAGAAACCTAGTAGTGTAGTCATCAAATCTCTGAAATATTTAGGGAGTAACAAACTTCATCCACCTCTTAATGATGATGATAAAGATGATTAGTTGGAATGTTCGGGGTATCAACAATAATTCTACTATCATAAGACTTAAATCCATCATTATCAAAGAGAATATTAAATTACTTGTTATTGAAGATCCTTTAGTCAATGTTAAGAAGCTTCACAGAATTTCTTCCAGGATGGGTTTCACTAACTATACTGCTAACAATTCAAACAAGATCTGGTTTATGTGGAGTGATGAATTTAATATTAATATCCTCATTAATCATACGCAGTGTTCACACATCTTAAGATCTCTTATATTGGTTTAGATAAAATATTTTTATTAACCATTGTTTATGCTAAGTGTTAGAGACAAAGCAAAATAGAGTTACGAAATCAACTTAGAGGTATAGCTAATACCAAAGAATGGCTTACTATTGGTGATCTCAACGTCATTACTTATTCTCAGGAATAATTGGGTTGCATTACGTACTGTCACAACATCATAGAGGACTTTAATGAGGTGATAAAAGACTATTATTTAGAGATTATCGGTTTTGCAGGCTCTAAGCTTACTTGGACCAGAAGTTCAAACATCTCTAATACCAATTATAGGATGTCGGTTTTGCAGGTTTTGTTGGTTTGATAGAGCTCTCTACAACTTTTCCCAGTCCAGCTTCTTCAAGGATACTCAGGTTCTTCACATGCCATAACCTGTTCTGAGCATGCCCCTCTTTATGTTACTATATCTTCTAATATCCCTAACACCAATTAAAGCTTTAAGTTTTTAAATATGTGGACTCTCGATGAAAACTTTCTTACCTTTGTTGATAAGAAATGTAATAAAAGAATGGACGGTTGTCCTATTTATATCTTCTGGCATAAGCTGAGAGAACTTAAAAAGGTTCCAGTAATGTTTTTGATAAGGTGTGGGTAACTTAGGAAGATGTTAGGAACTTGGAGATAAAACTTTCTCCAATTAACAACTCTGAAACTAAGGTTGCCCTTGCTAAGGCTAATGGTCTTTACCTTCAAACGCTGAGAATAGAGAAGAATTAGTGGCAACAAAAATGTTATTGCAACTGGTTAAGATATGAAGATAGGAACACGAAAGCTTATCACAACTATATCTAAACAAATACTATTAAAAGTATCAAAGGTAATGATAATTAGATCCTCGATTATGAAGCTACTAGGAAATCGGCTTAAACTTATTTCAAAAAACATTCTAACTCAACCTTATATCAACACTGAAGACTAAACTAAGAAAATCCAGGATAACATCTTCAATTACACACCTAAGCTCATCATGAGTGAAGATAATGTTTCTTTGTTGATGTCTCTAACTAAAAAGAAGTTTTTGAAATCATCACCAATATGAATCCCTCAAGTGCATGAGAAGTTGATGGTTTCAACAACTGCTTCTTCAAACTTGCTGGAAAATAATCAAAAGGATTTGTGTCAAGCCATGAATGCTTTCTTGTACAGTCATAATATTCCTAAATGTATCATGGATACAGGTTTATGCCTCATACCTAAATTTACTAACCTTACTAGCTAGAACAACTTTAGACCTATAAGCTTATATACATTGCTTAATAGAATTATGTATAAAATCATCAACAATCGGCTCTCTAACATCTTGCCTAAAATCATAAATCTATTCACAAAAACATATAAATAGCCAATGAATTAGTTTACGATCTTAATAGAAAGCAAAAATCTGGGAATATTATGATTCAGCTTGATATGTCTAAGGGTAGGAAAGAGTATGCCCCCTAATATTTACATAGATATTTAAAAAGTAAATATATACAAAAGAGTTCTATTCTAAGTATAACCTGAGATGTTCAATGTTCCATGGGTGTTTTCCTGCTCTCTCTTCCATGTTTTGGAGTCTGTGTGTTCTTGGTTTAACTTTCCCACAGACCATATAAGGGCCTTCCCAGTTTGGAACCAGCTTACCGAACTGTTTTTCCTTGGTGTGTAAAAAGACTTTTCTAAAAACTTTGTCCCCTAATTGAAACTCTATTCTTTTAACTTTGGAGGAAAACATGCTCCTCATCGAACTATGGTAATGCGTTGTTCTCAAATATGCTTCAATTCTTCTTTCTTCAATCAAATCCAACTGATTCCAAACTGATATATCATTAGCCTGCTCATAATAGTTTTGGAATCCGTGAGATGGTAAAATAGCTTCTATGTGAGTAATTGCATCCATCCCATATATCAGAGCAAAATGAGATTCTTGTGTAGTAGCCCGAGGTATAGTTTGGTAGGCCCACGATACTTCTTCTAAATAACTTGGCCATTATTCTGCAACTCCTTCCAATTTTTAATTTAATCCGGAAAAGATTGTCCTATTTGCAACCTCAACTTGCCCATTTTCTTAAGAGTGGAAAGGATAAGTAAAACAATGTTGAATTACTCTCGAGGTGCAGAACATTTCTATGTCTTTATTGTCAAAGTGTGGCCCATTATCTGTAGTGATCTTTCGGGGAACCCCAAATTTGCAACATATGTTAGATAGAATAAATTTAATGACTTCCTTCTAAATGGTTCCAACCAAAGGAGTTGCCTCTATCCACTTAGATAAATAGTCAATAGCAACTATGATTGTTCTACATCTACCAGATGCCATGGGAAGAGGCCCAACTAGATTTATCCCTCATTTGTCGAAGGGTATCGGTTCAGATATGGATTCCATATGAACTAATGGCACATGAATTTTATTATCATATCTTTGACAAAGATCACACTTTTTTACCATCTCTTTAGCATCTTCCATTATGGTTGGCCAGTAATACCCTGTTAATAAACTCTCCTGGTTAGGGCCCTATAGCCACAGTGTGCAGAACCTTCTCCATCATGTAGTTTAGATAACACAACTTGGGATTCTTCTAATCCTGAGAGGTTTGCTGATTGATTTTTTGTAGAGAACTTCCCTTGATATCAAGAAACCACGAGCTTTATACTTGATTTTCTTAGCTATTTCTTTATCTGGAGGCAATATTCCATCGGAGATAAACTGTAGAAGATCATACCTCCAATCTTTAGGCTAAATAACAAGTGTACTCATACTTTCTTTGCTTTCTTTATCTTAGCCTATATGTGCGAATGGACATTATTATATAAAAACCCATAGGTAGGATTTAGAATAAACTATAGTTGTCAAAGAGTCTGCCACAGTATTCTCCGATCTAAGAATGTGTTCATAGCAAATATTTTTAAAGTTTGCAGCAACTTCATTCAAGATGAGCATTTGATCAAATGTTATATCTTTGCTTCAAAATTTCCTTATACATGATGAATTAGCAATT
This sequence comes from Limnanthes douglasii subsp. nivea, assembly GCA_036936605.1. NCBI lineage: Eukaryota > Viridiplantae > Streptophyta > Magnoliopsida > Brassicales > Limnanthaceae > Limnanthes > Limnanthes douglasii. The sequence continues at coordinate 64,251,711 of JAUPFV010000002.1, read as the reverse complement.
GAGAATCACTCATTAACCGGACTCACTTTGCCCCACATATGAGAGCCAAATTAAGACCATTTATCGATGCTTCATATTCAAATTCATTGTTAAAAGCTCTGAAGCTAAAAAATATAGCCTGCTACATGTTGTCACCATAAGAAGAAGTTATAAAAATCCCAGCCCCACAGCCTATAGTATTGGATCCACCATCAGTTTGAACTACCCATTCTTTCTTGGACTCGTTTTCTGATATCTGTCTGGAGGATCTATCAGCATGACCAAGAAATCAGCCTCTGACTGGGCTTTAATCGTTGTCTGGGGTGCAAAATGAATATCATAATCATCTAGCTCCACTTACCACTTGGTAATTCTTCTTGACACATCGACTTTTTGAAGAACACCTTTTAAGGCAAAAGATGTTCGAACAACGATGGAATGATCTTGGAAGTATGGTCTCATATTTTTTGCTGTAATTACCAACGCCAATGCCAATTTTTCTAACTTCAAATATCTTCTTTCAGCATCCAATAGACTTTTGCTGATGTAATACACCGGACGAGTGTAATTGTCCAATTTTCTTATGAGCACAACAATTATCGCATACTCTGATACATCTAGATATACGTAGAGCTTATCCCTTTGAACAGGTTTGAAAAGAGTTTTAGGTGAAGACAAATGCTTCTTGATTTCAATAAAAGCATGATCACAATTAAAGTCTTTGGTGTTTCTCAATACTTGGAAGAATGGAGCGCACTTGTCTGATGATCTTAAAATACACCCGTTTAACGCAGCCAGTCGTCTTGTCAGTCTTTGAAATTCTTTGATATTCTAGGGAGGATCCATAGCTAGCAAGGCATTAAGTTGATCCAGATGAGGCTGAATTCATTTTTCACTTATTATGTAGCCCAAGAACTTTCCATATCGGACCCCAAATACACACTTTTCAGGGTTCAATTTTAAATTTACACTCTCTAAGTTAGAGAATATTTCTTGAAGATCAGGTATGTGTCCATCTTCCTCCAAGATTTTAACCATCATATCATCTATGTGGACTTTCATGCTTTTACTAATCTTATTTGCAAAGGATTTATTCACTACTATTTGGTAAGTAGCCCCAACATTTTCCATTCCCGAACGACATCATCTTATAACAATGAAGACCTTTATCCGTGATAAAAGAAGTATGGTCTTGATCCTTCGGATCCACTTGTATCTTGTTGTACCCTGAAAAAGTATCTATGAAATACAATAGCTTGTTTCCAGAGGTAGAATCCACCAACTGATCTATCCGAGGAACAGGATAAACATCTCTGGGGCATCCCCTATTAAGATCAATAAAATCAATACACATGCGCCACTTGCCATTTTTTTTCTTGAGCAGAACATGATTGGAAGTCCAGGAGACTGAGATTCTTTAATATGACCCATCTTGTGAAAACGATCAACTTTCTGAACAATCACATCTGGTTTTTCCTTAGAGAATGATCTTTTTTTTGTAAACTGGCGCAACTTCAGTTCGGAAGGATAACTTATGAGAAATAACATCAGCTGGCACTCCAGTGACATCACTGTTACCCCATGCGAAGGCATGTTAATTATTCATTAAAAATGATAGTAACCCGTGTTTCAAATGTGGTGACAACTTGGTACCAATTTTAACATTCTCACCATCAGCGAGGGAGTGAGTTTCAACACTGTGAGCCTCCATGGGATGATCAATTTCATTTTCATGAGCAGAAGTCTCCAATAACTGCTAATCTCTATTAACCCTAACTGCCTCTAAAGTCTTAGGGGTAAAAGCTGTTGTATAACATTCCCTGGCTATCTTCTGGCTGCTCCTGACAACACCTACTTGTCCCTGGACAACATACTTCAAATATTGGTGGACCGTAGAGGCCACAACATGCATTCTAGAGAGCCAAGACCTCCCAAAAATTTTATTTTAAGATGTGGGGTAATCCACGACAACAAACGATACTCTTACCACCTTTTTAAAGGGTCATTTGCCCAACAACACATCATTTTCGAACTTCCCAATCACATCTGCAGAACTTCCTGTGAAGCCTATGATGGTTCTGTTCGAACGTTGTATAACTGAAGGGTTTCTTATTTTCTTATAGGAGCTTAAAAATAGGATGTTTTCCGAACTGCATGTATCAATCAGAATCTGGCGTATATCGTTTCCTCCTATTGATGCCCCTATTACCACCACATCTTCATAAGGCCCTGCAATGTCGCTCAGGTCATCCTCATCAAAAACTATAAAGGGAGGTGGGGATTGATATCGGTGGGTGGACATCCCTCCATCCAACTAGGTGGCTAAACTATGGACATGCCTCTTTCTTGATGAAGTATAAGGTGTTGTCACAGTATACCCTCTAAAAATAGTTAAGAACTCAAAAAAGTTAATCAGACCGGAAATTGTTTTAGTCTTGTCTATTATTACCTCTACCTGATTCCGGCTCGGATCTGGATCAAGATACTCAGAGCCTATATCAAAGCTCTGAGTGATTACCATTGCACCTTCTTGTGTGGATGTTCCAAGATTGTTCAAAAGACCAGTCCGGGGAGTATTGGTTTGTGCACTGTCCGGTCTGCTTCCCCCTTGTTTTATGACATAGGCCTCCAACTTACCCCTTTCAATGAGTTTCTGGACCTCTTACTTTAAGGCTATACAATCATGAGTATCATGGCCTATGTCATTGTGGTATTGGGAGAAACGGGTGCTCTGGTTTTCTCTGGGGGACTACAATATTGCTTGCTTTCTAAAATGCACCTCATTTTTAGTTTTATCATAGATTGTAGCCACACTCTCCCCCAATTCAGCGAACCACTCATGTTGATCCCAGGGCCCCCTTTTATTTATGACCAGTTTGCTCTGAGTCTGGTTACACTGATTTTGCCTTGATCGGTTAGATCCCTGTCCATTTTCTTTTGCCTTGTAACAGGACTGATTAGTAGTTGGAGGTGTTGTTGTAGTAGTGGACCTAACTTGACGGTATACTCATGTTTTCTTGCTCTCCTTAATGTTGATTTTCTTTCCCACTTGATTCAACAAACCACCCCAGGTCATAGCCTTCTTCTGAGTCACTGAATCGGCTAAATTACCTGGATTCAAACCTTGTCTCGGGGAAGCAATTGTAACTTGTTCAAAGCAATCTGCTAGGCTATTTTTTGTGTTCACAAAATAATTGATGTACTCATTTAGGGACTCGTTCGGCTCCTGAGCACAATGGATAATGGTGTCCTCATTACCCTTTAGTTCCTTACTTCCAATAAATTATCTTCCTAAGGCAACCGAGAACGTATAAAAATTTCTTAATTTCTCTAGCGCCTCTATTTCAGCTCTCAACTGGTTATGCTCCTCGATAGTATACTCATTGTTCTCCCTTGCATTTCCACCTCAGAAGGTAGAACATTATGCTCATTCTGATTACCCTCATTAATGAAAGTGGTCGGGGTATTTATACTTAATTAATGACCTATGGGCCTATTGGATCAGATCATGAAGTCATGTCAAGTTTAAAGACCCATTAGTAATTTGGTGTGATGTGACCAACATCTAGCTTAGTCATATTCAACTATGTTAGTTCTGCCCGGTTTCACCTGATAGTGTTTTTGGTCCGAACTGCCCATCGGATTACAACAAGATTCAGTAGCTAAAATCTCTGACCTCATCACTTGGAGCAGTATTAGACACCATCACGCTCAATCAAGCTTGTTCAAGAAAATATAGAATGCCTTTACCCCAATAAAGTGTTCATTTATTTTATGGAAAAATATTCACAACTACATACCTTTAGACTTAATATTACAAAAAATACATTTCAATCGCACATCAACATGTCAATTTTGTAACCATTATGAAGACTTTAACCACCATTTCTTGTAGTTACGCATAGGACCTTTGGAAGCACTCCGCATATCTGTTTAAAGTCAAAATTGAGAGATTCACCACTATTATTCATATCACTAGAAATTGGTTCTGGTTATCTAATAAAGAAGCGCATATTACTCATGTTATTCCTCTTTTCATTTGTTGGGTTATTTGGCAAAATCGCAACATAGCTAAGTTTAAGGGAACTCAATCCTCTTCCTAGTCTTCTATCAATCATGTTAAATATATAATTAATGGTTTAGACAATTCTAATCTTCTTGAAACGAATTTCTGGTCCAATGTTACTAGTGGTGCATTATAATTAAGTTGCTTATCAATTATTAACAAGAGCAGAAATCCCATATATCTTAAATGGAACACTTTTACCTCAAGCAGACTCAAGATGACTACTGATGGTCCCTGTCTTAAAAACAGAAATCCAGTGGCATGGTTATAATCATAAATAGCATGGGAAAAATCATCTATAGATCTAGTAACTTGTATGGTAAGTTATCTCCTCTTTTGGCTGAATTAAGAACCTTGCTAGACGGGTTGTTTATGTGCAAGAACAACAGTTAGGTTAATATCGACATTGAGACTGACTCTTTAATCCTTGTTAATTTACTTGCTAATGGTACATTTCATTGGCATCTAAATCCTCTGCTCACAATCTGCATAAACTTAATTTCATCATCCATGACCATAAATCACATCTTCAGAGTCCAAAATCAAGCAGCCGATTAGCTTGTCATATGGATTCTGAAATACAAGATGAATTTAAGTTTTCACCATCTTCAAGCTCCTAATCAACTATTAACCATTAATATTTTAGAGAGTATGAGGTTTGGATACATTATTTCTGATACTGACTGATTAATTCTATTCTCGGCGTCTCTCAAACCATTTTTAAAATTTTATCTAGTTAGCACGATTTTTCCTAACTAACAACATGGTTAACAGATTTATCTTTGTTAAGATACAGGTTTATTGACGTACATGGGCTATGCCTGATTCCATAGCTCTGTATTTCTAAACCTAGAGATGGTATTCTCGAGGGAGCAAGTTTTTCATTACGTTCATCTCCCATTTTATGAATCATTATTCAGCTTCCATTTTATTGCTAGCTTCTAATTTAAAGCTTTTAACCGATTGTTTTTTAGTCTCAGACTGATTCCTCTCTATTCCCCAGATTTAAGCTTGTTGGTTTGGCAATTCTTTTTTGGTCTAGTTCAGTTTTGAAAATACAAACGCTTAGAGGAGAATAATGTCTTAAAATTTTGAGTAGATGAATATCGTTTCAAGGAAGCCTTGGCTTTCTAATTTTTAATTTGATTCAGATTGTTCTTAAGCGCCTAAATTTGGAGTCGGATTCTAGAACCTAAATTTGGCGCCTAAAGTTTAGGCAAAATTATAATTCCTTCTTTAGTCTTTAATAAAATTTAATTTTGATATATATATATATTAAAAATACCATGAGAACGTCAGACACGAGATAAATGATTGATAGCGTTGAAAAAATAATTCCAAGTGTTAATTAGGAACGAGAAACTGACCACATTTGTGAAGAATCACACTCAGCATGATCCAATGGCGACGAAGGTTGTTGTGGCTCCGAAGTAAGAAAAAAATCTGGTGATTTTGGATCCCATTGATTCATTTGATGTGTTTCTAGAATACATAGACCCTAAGTTAGGTAGAAGAGTAGTTATAATGGTGGAGGAGTCCGTTCTAAAAGAAAAGGCTAGTGAACCCTGTAAATTATTTGAATCATTAACCATTTTGGGGAGTGATACTATTTTAGAAACTAGAAAACTTTCCCCAAATAGACACATCGTGATCCTTCCTACTCAGTTGGAAGACGATGTGTCATCCCATTTGTACGGAAACTCATCCATGTTGTTATATTTTGATGACGATGATATGAGAGAAGTGGTAGGGTCGCACAGAGATGCAGTGGTCATCGTATCGGGCATCACCAGAGATGAAATCTAAAGGGTTCTCATAGATACATGTAGTTTTACTAATACAATATTCATGATGATGTATGAGTAGATGGAGAGTCCTCCGACTATTCTCTGATCCGATCGGACGATTGTAGGCTTACTGGGTAACTACCGAGCTGCTCGGAGAATTCGAAGGGATTGTGGAATTGGGTTGTGGTCCATTCAGGAAAGAAGTTATAGTTTTTTTTAGTGAACGCACCCACACGTACAATATAATACTTGGGAGATCTTAGCTATCTAAAATGCACGTGGTGGAATTGACAATTCATCACTGCCTGAAGTTTGTATTATGAAATAACGTGGGAACGATTCTGAGTAGCCAGAAAAATGGTGATGGAATGTTATCGAACACCTTTGGCAACAAAATAGATTAAAGGGGTTGAACCAAAGAAATTATAGAACTTAGTGGTGTCCACCTCGGGGTCCAATCTTGTTGACGATCCGTGAGAGATCCAGGGCTTTTGGTCCCCGATGAAAATTTTGAGGATTTTGTTTTTCCTAATGGGAAGACTTTGAAGATCAGTACAATTTTGATTCAGATTCTATCAACAACGTAATACATATTTGTGTGGTCCATTGAAGATGTTACAAGCGTACCCACTGGCCACCGATTGGCCATTCGAAGCAACGTACGCCCAACTATACATAAAATAAGATCTTCTCCTTATGAAAAATTTGAGGCGATTAAGGCACAGGTGGATCGTCTGTTAAAGATGGGCCATATATGAGAATCTCAATACCCAATGTAGATGGCCAACCAATTTTTGTATAGAAGAAAAATGGTAAATAGAGAATATGTGTGGATTTGACCAACTTAAACAAAGTGAATGACCCTTTTCTGGTTCCCCAGATCGATCAATTTGTATGCTCTACGTCAAGAATTCAATTATTGTCTTTTAGGAACGTGTATGTAGGTTATTACCAGATAAATATGGATCCAATAGATCAAGAAATCATATCGTTCATTACTGGAAGGGGCTTGCATTAGTACAAAGTCATGTCATTTTGACTGAAAAATGCCGGGAAACTTACCAGTGATTAGTAAACAAATATTTTGATGCTCAAATGGGATGAAATGTTGAGGTCTATATCGATGACATGGTGGTGAAAACTACCAAAGACGAATACCATTTCCCAAATTTGGAGGAAATGTTCAGACATTTAAAATCAATAAAACTTGAAATTGAATACGAAGAAGTGCACGTTTCGAGTCCAGTCTGGTAAATGTTTGGGCTATATAGTGGATAGAGGCAGACCGGATATAATTGAATGCTTTGAACACCATGAATCTTCCTTGGTCCATCAAGGAGCTGCAAATATTAACCCGGAGATTTTTATGAATAAATATATTCATATTTAAGTCTTTGGACAAGTGCACACTATTTTCCCAATTACAAAGGCGAGCAAAATACTTTGATTGGACTTCGACCTGTATTCGCGAGGATGATAATTATCCGTGGTCGGTTTATTATGTTAATAAAAAAACTCTTAGATGCAAAGAAAATGTATATGAAATTAGAAAAACTTACCCTCGCGCTGGTAACTGCAGCTTGAAATACAAGACTTTATTTTTATGTGCACTCGACAGTTGTTCAAAAGTATTTTCCCCTGAAAAATGATTTGCAAATGCCCAATGTGTCGGGGGGATGACTAAATGATTGCTAGAAGAGGGTGACTTTGAGGTAGATTTTGAGCTCCCACAGAATTCAAAGGCCATGTGTTAGCAAACAATACAGTTGATTTTTATTCTGAACGACTAGACATAGAAATAGATTAAGAGAATGAAAAGGCATAATGGATAGTTCGTACTAATGGTGGGTCGAGTGTTGTAGGTTATGGTGCAAGAATTCAGCTAGTTGTTCTTATGGGAATGGCACTGTATCAAGCCATACGCTTTGGATTTCCGGCATCGAATAAAAAAACAGAGTACAAAGTTGTGACCATTTTGACATCCCGAAGAATGTAACCATTATTTTTTTCCCTTTTTCACTTGAAAGCAAACGGGAAAGTAGAAGTGACCAATATAATAATTCGGGACGACCTCAAGAAAAATCTGGAAGGAAAGGCTGGAAACTCGCCAAATTATTTACAAGAGGTATTATGGGCGTATCGAACCATTCCTCACACCACAACCCAATAATCACCTTATGTATTAGTCTACGAGATGGACATTGTAACCCCTTCCGAGGCTATGCTCCATTCATATCGTGTCGAGCATCATTCCAAGGAGGATAACGGTGATGGTCGGTAGGCCAAGCTCGATTTGATTGAGGAAAACAAATATGGGCACAATTAAATTCTCTATAATACCATACATTAATGAGAAGTAGGTATGCGTCGAATGTCAGACGATGAGAGTTTTTAACAAGAGATAAGGTACTGAGGAAGGTGTTCTTGCATACTAAAGAAATAAGGCTTGGAAAGTTGGCCCGCACTTGGAAAGGCCCATACACTATAACTAAAACGGTAAATCCTGGGACGTACCGATTGAAAGATAAAAAGGAGAGACTGCTTCGACACTCTTGGACCATCAGACACTCAAATTGTACATAGAGTAAAATGGTACAGTTCTTTTTCATGTTGTAAGTATTGATCAGTAACACACTATTTCCTACCCTAGTGGCACCAGATGGTTTTCACAATGTACTTAACCAATTTTTCAATATCAGTTTTTTTTACTTTTATATATCATGCATGTTTTGAATCTTACACCTATCTATTTTTAAGTTTGGACGCGGTGGGTCTTCCTACTTTAATTTCTTAACATTCTTTCATTTTTTGGACCTAAGGGTCTTCTAACTTTGGTTGGTCAGCATCCATTCATTTTTGGACAAAAAATATCTTCGAACTTTGGTTGGTCAACATCTATTCATTTTTGGACCTCAGTGGTCTTCTAACTTTGGATGGTCAACATTTATTTACTTTAATATTTTGGACATTAGGGTTTTCCAACTTCGGCTAGCCAACGTTTATTTGTTTTAATCTTTTTAGACCTAAACGGTGTTCCAATCCCGGTTGGTCAACACATATATAAATAGGGTTTGCATTTGTATTAAAATTCAGATTTTCAATAAAAAGATAAACCAAAGTCGAAAAGTAAAAGATAAAACCAGAGTATTTGAATAAAATATTAACAAATACACCTCGTCGAGATAGAAACACAAGTCCACTTATTGAAAAACAAAGAAAAATATGAGAAACCAGGATCAGTTCACCAAAACAAAAAAGACAACAAAATAAACACTCCCCAACACTACTATTCCACAGTAGCAGAAGCTTCATCGGTGGGAGTGTTTCCCGAACTCTCTTTAGAGTCGTTTTCTCCGGTTCATCCGGTCGATTCTTTAGATGACAACTCGCCATTGCATGGATTATCCTCACAAAAAACCCCTGAAGGTCAATCTCTATCTGGAACAAGCTTCCAGTACAACCCAAGTTTCAGGCATGGAAACCTCCCATGAATGTCCAGAATCAACGTTGCCTTCGCTCTGACTTCTTGAGTAGTCAAGGTCTTAAGACAACCCGCGACATAAAGTTGAATGCAACAACCTTATCATTCTCCAGTTTATTTTGGAGGGTGTTCAGAGCTTTTTCTGCGTCCTTTTTTTACTTGGCCTTAAACGTAGTCCATTCTTGCAACTTTATCTTTTTCCTCCCCGACTACGTTCATAGTAGTTCTCAGTGTTTCGAGGTACGAGTTGTACTTCCTATCCTTCTTATCTATAACCTTACAAAAATGGGTAAGATCTTTCCAAGAAGCTTTACTTCACTCTTCGAGTTCTTTGGAAGCAGGCGGAGCCTACTCTTCAGCGCGTTGGATTCATTGGTCTTTCTCCTCGACATGTTGCTCGAGTTGTGCAATGCAAAACTCTGCCTGAGATATACTATTTTTCATTGCATTTGCTTTTCTCTCTAACATGGTTATTGGAGCAACCAAATAATGCAACGAGCAACCATGAGAGCTTGACTATCTAAGCTGAAACGATCCAGTTGCTATTGAATCAACTGATAAAGCATGATCACCCGAACCTTCAGCGTCAGGTGTTGAAAGGATCAGCAGTTGTTGATCTAGGACTAGAACAGGTAGTGTGGGAAGAACATCATTTCAATGCCTTCAGATATTGGTAAGAATATTTCCGTGGGGACTATGAATCTTGAATCCAGCATTAATCGTTTTTACATCCCCTTCCACGTCAAAATCCATTTATCTTTCGTTGGGTCCGCTGTGATGACGCGGCGGAAACAGAAGAAGAAGCAACGATAGATGAAACCCTAATTCAAGGGTAACATGATGCAACCCTAATCTAAGGGTAACAAAGAGTGAAATTTTCAGAAATAAAAAATATATTATTCCAAAAACTTAAAATAACTTAAGGCATAAGAGGCTTTATATAATAGCTTCTCAAAACCCTAAATTAGAATACAAGGAAATAAAATAAATATTCTAAAATCAAATAAAATAAAATCAAATCAAATCTTAATATAATTAGATTTGATTTAAATACATAATATATTTGAATAAAATAAAATAATATAAACAAGGCTTGTGTTTGGACTTTCTGGGCTACATCATCCTCTCCTGGTTGATAAGAATTCGTCCTCGAATTCACAGCACCATCACCATCAAGAACCCAAATTATTTATTTTATTTTATTCAATCGTTACATTGGGAATTATAATTGTTAACCTTATCGGAATAAGATAAATTCTTCTCGAGTGTTCCTTATACGAAGTAACATTCAAGCCATCCAGTTGAAGGAAAAAATAAGTTTCAAAAACCTTTTCATAGCCTGAAGACAACATCCCCATGTCGAGTTGATGAAAAAAAATGGTTTTGAAAACCTCTTCATAGCCTGAGACAGCATATCGAGAAGAAAGTTTTACCTTGATTCGACGATTGGTAGCCAATTTAAACTCCTTCAATAACCGGTCAATATGATCGTCATTGAAACGCCTAGTGTGTCTCCCTCATACCAAACGATCTTTGAGACCTTCATGGCCGTATGTTGTTCTCTCCTTTAGACCTTGAATCAGATGAAATCAAGATTCAGAAACATGCTTGACCTGTAGCAGGAACTGAGGCTCTGATACCAAACTGATGACGCGGCGGAAACAGAAGAAGAAGCAACGATAGATGAAACCCTAATTCAAGGGTAACATGATGCAACCCTAATCTAAGGGTAACAAAGAGTGAAATTTTCAGAGATAAAAAATATATTATTCCAAAAACTTAAAATAACTTAAGGCATAAGAGGCTTTATATAATAGCTTCTCAAAACCCTAAATTAGAATACAAGGAAATAAAATAAATATTCTAAAATCAAATAAAATAAAATCAAATCAAATCTTAATATAATTAGATTTGATTTAAATACATAAGATATTTGAATAAAATAAAATAAAATAAACAAGGCTTTTGTTTGGACTTTCTGGGCTACATCACGCTGGGACTCCAATCCTTATCTGCCTCAGCTTCATTATTGTGCTATATTGATCCAAACACTGAAGCTATCGATAGGGGTTCCTTAGGTTCAGGGGTGGGGTAATCGTGTTTTGGTCATCAGCAAGAATGTCACTTGAGGGTTCATCAACTAGCGGCAGCTTTTTATTTCTGGTCACCCTTTTCTCTTTAGCCACTACGCTCTCCTCTTGTGTTGAACTCTTTCTCTTCGTCCCTCAATGAATTTTTTTCTAGGCCTCACCTTTGAACAATTTTCCCTCCGCAACAGGAACGTCATAGATGGCTACTAACCAGGTTCACCATGGTAAAACACATATGGAAATCATTGGCCAAGTTCTTTTGAGCCCATGCGTTAGGAGTTGTGAAGGTCTTCTATGAAGCCTTCAATTGGTTTTTCCTTAGAAGTTGTAGTTACGCCTACTGCTGAAGACAAGTACCATTGTGAAAACCCGAAGTAAAAAAAAATCAAATCAATTACCTTTGCATGTCCATTTTCGCGGAATTTGACTCAAACGTTTTCTCCTTGAGTGAGTTCGACCATTCTCTTAAGTCGCACTGATGAACAAAATACGTTGTTTCCAAATTTTGTCCACCTCCAGCAAATTCATCCACTATATTGTAATTGTTCATGAGGTGATAGCCACGAAACATTTCAACGACGTCGGAATCTAAGATAAACAAGACGCCATGATGTATGACATTAGAATGAACCATGCGTTCGGACTAGTCTGATTGTGTCACCATTGCACCAGTTCAAAGTATATGACGATCGAAGGGTCTAGGGGCAGTTAAAGTCCCAGATTAAGAATATCGAGGAATATTATCAATTCTTTTTTACCGATGTGTAGAGGTGCCTACCCGACTGGAGAAAGACATACATCGACATAGGCCAAAATACTCAAGCGTCTTTTCAGTTTGGTAACCTCGTCTTTAGCATAATACGATATTTACCATTACAATAAAATACGATATGTTCCTTTTGTTAGAAATATCTCCACCAACTAATGTGATATTGTCCACTTTGGGCGATTAGTCCCGCACGGTTTTGCTCTTGGTTCACTCCCAAAAGGCCTCGTACTAGTTGAGGTATGTTCTTACTTATATACGACTGATCTTTCCCATGTTTAACCTATGTGGGATGTGGGGCTTTGGTCGCCACCCTAACAAATCCTCCTCTCGAACAAAGTACCACTTTAGCCTCCTCTCAATTGACTTTCATCCGCCCACTCTAATCAGGTTGGAGACTACCTGACCATAGAGGCACTACGGATGTTACCGCTCACCTCCTCTTAGACCACACTGTCTTGTTCCTTAGCGCCACTCCAATCAAGCCACACTGCTTGATGAGCCACGAGCAATCCGAACTAGGATCTCTAGAGCAGATCACCTTGATCATATGGCTACTGGTTCATCATGTTCGACCTCCGAGAATTTCACCACCATCGCGTTCCGTCTGGGCCTGACGCTCTGATACCATATCAGAAATATCTCCACCAACTAATGTGATATTGATATCTCCACCAATGTGATATTGTCCGCTTTGGGCGATTAGTCCCGCACGGTTTTGCTTTTGGTCCACTTCCAAAAGGCCTCACTTTAGTTGAGATATTTCATTCACTTATATATTGTAAGTACTTGTTCAGTCTAAGCGATGTGGGAGTTTACTCACTCTTAACATTCTCCCTTAAACTTGATCCGCAGAATGACATATACACTCTATGCATTCCGCCTCACTCAATACACCCACTGCATCGCTTAGAACACAAGTTTCAACCTTGCTCTGATACCATATCAGAAATATCTCCACCAACTAATGTGATATTGTCCGCTTTGGGCGATTAGTCCCGCACGGTTTTGCTCTTGGTTCACTTCCAAAAGGCCTCACTTTAGTTGAGATATTTCATTCACTTATATATTGTAAGTACTTGTTCAGTCTAAGCGATGTGGGATAAATGATCAAGTTTACTCACTCTTAACACCTTTTTCCAACCCACGAAAATTACTCCCTATAATCTCAATTGTATCTCGGGGTAGTGCATCATCAGCCTGGGTTGTCAGACCATCATCTCTAGTTACAGGTTCTTTACCTTCCCTATGTTTGATAATCTGTGTAGTAGACGTTCCGACCCTGACATTTTGAGGGCCTTTAGAGGTGGGTTGCTGAGTTTTAGGGATTTCTTGTTCGCTTCTCTTTGAGCCCTCGAATCGACCAATCCCTTGGGGGCCATAACAGCTGTGATTTTTGTTATAGCATTAGGTCTTGGTTGTGCGACTTCAAGAGGTTTTCTGTTTTCTCCCGTCGGAAATTGTTCAAAACATTTCTTTCACGAGTGCATGTAAATCCGTTAGTAGTATACATTATTAAAATAAATTTTAGTGTATATTATTAAAATAAATTTTAATATAAATTGTTAATCATTTTGTTAAATATAAAATTATTGGTAACCATCTAAATTTTACAGCTTATAAAAAATGATATGTACCATAAAAAAATTTAACGAAATAAAATATTTTGAAAACATAATATACACGGGATACGTACATCTTTTAATCAATGATTAAAATTAATTTTTTGGTTTGTTGTTTTTAACATTTAAAACTCTATATGTTTCGGAGCGTAACTTAAAAAATAATCCTAAAACACGTATATTTTTATTTTTTAGAAGACAAGCATAATAATATCCATGAGGGATATTTTTTGAGTTTTTTTCCAATTTTTACAACCAATTTATACGTAAATTCGTTACTAAACAAAATATAAAAAAAATATTGTTCATGGATCTAAATTTTTCATTTTCAAAAAACCAAAACCAAATAGAATTTCATATTATTATTATTTTGAAGCTACGATTAAAAGTATATGATATTTTTTACGAAAAAACACAAAAAACAAGAAAGAAAATCAATCACACTTATCTCGTAACCAAAGTCATATTTCCGCACCTATTTTTTCGCAACACATTTGCATGTATTTCCAGAACTCTAATTTTTTTTAACATTCTAAACTCCATATCTTTCAAATTCTAACTTAAAAGAAATCAGCAATCACATATATTTCTATTTTTTAAAGATGAACAAAACAAAATTCATAAATGATATATTTGGAGATTTTTTTCTATTATTTGTAACCAATTTACATATAATTTGGCAACTAAAAAATCAAAAATATATATTTCATGAATCTAATTTTGTTCTTCGTAAAAAACAAAACCACAAGTAATTTAAGTTTTTTTTTGGAGTTATAGTTTGATATATATGATATTTTAAAAAACATGAGAGAGAGAAAATCACACAACCAAAGTTGTTCCGCAACCAAAGTCATATTTCCACAAATATTCTTTTTTGCAACATATTTTCACGTATTTCTGCAACTCCAAATGTTTTTTAATGCTCTGTCAATTAGTGGCGCTAAAGAAAAGTACGAAGAAGAAAGAGAAGGCCACCAAAGGCATAGACTTCGGAGTTTGAGAGTACTCCATTTCTGGAGTAGTATTTTGCCAAAATATCACATAGATATGGGTATCTTACAGAGGAATGGCTTCGAGAATTTATAATTATGTATGAAATTCCTGAAGACGTGACCGTAAGATTTCCCTCTAATACTAGACCCGGGAGGGCGAAACGTGCTTATACACTACCATCTTTCACTGGGGTCTGCGACATCCCCTTCTAAGTTTGATGCAATATTTCTTTAGCTTCATAGGAATCTGCACTGCCCAATTGACAGCCAATTGTTACAGAACGTTAATGCGCATATTATTAAGCTTCAAAGTGCTGAACATTCATGTATGTTTGGCGGACTTCGTAGCTGCAGTAGATGTATCCAAATTTTCCCTCTCACCTTTATTTTATCTTTAATTGTTTGGGGTTGGATGACTGGTAGATCTGCCCACGTCTAACAAAAATTGGATGAACACTTTCGTATGTGTCATAAAATTGGGAGCACGAATGTGTTTTTATGAATTTCCCGTTAGAGAGACCGTGGAAGGCTAAGTGTAAAATGGTTGGGTTCTTTAGGTAATGTACCAAGAATTAATTTAGGATATATAACCTAAGTTATGTGTTTGGGTGTGCAGGTGAAGGTGAGCATGAGGAGTGGTGCAAAGAGGGGATGCCAGAAGGTTTAGTGAACTCGTTGATTAAACTAGTTGCAGCTGCAAACACTGCTTAGGGGTTGGAATCATCACGTATGTTTCCGCATTTAAATGCTGGTTTGTGGCAAGTTCCAGAGTTGAAGGTATCAAAAGACGGACAGATGATAATGGCTGATAGCGGGAAAAATACGAAAATAGAGAGGCTGCGAGCTCTGATGGAGAAGAGATTTGAAGAAAGAACTATGTGGGTGTGGGGTTATTCATGCCAGAAATTTGTAAGGCACGAGAGACAATAGATTCATCTCCTTCGCGGGACGAGTGAGGAAACGAAGAAGGAACGTTAGCTCTTGAAGTAGGTGAGGAGAATAGCCAACATGAGGAGAACAGAGAGAGAAGGGATGAGGAGTTCTTAGAAGAAGGTGTGAAAGAAGGGGTTACTTGTCTCCCTGATGAGGATGAATATACTGAAGAGTAATTTCCTCCTTTAAATAAAAAGAAGTTTGTGGTGGATGTGGTACCTTTATCGCAACGGAATATGGTCTTGGCGGATGAGGATGATGAGGTTGATGGAAGCCTGGAAGAAAATGAAGCAGGAGCAACTTCAGTGCCAGTAGTTGTAAAACCTACTAGCAAAACACTTGAGTTAATTGTGATTAATGAGGCAAAAAAATATGGAGAGTTGAAGAAGCCGAACACGATCGAAAAAACAAGGGGGAGAGAGAAGGTGCTCTCATAAGTTTTAACACATCGTATAAAGAATTTTGTACACGGCACAAGCTCAGGGTCATGATTAATATTTGTGAGTATAATGATTCCTGATCATATGCCGCAAAAAAGTAAAAACAGTGAAGCTGAGTGAGGGATCAAGGTGACAAAATATCTACCCCTTGAAATTGGCTATGTCGTGACCTTCTCAACTAATTATGGAGAAGCTCAAGCACTGTCGGGACTTGGCCTTCTATGGTACAATGTTGATGAATGAGATTTGCAGCACCAACTGGCTCTGGCGATTGAGGTATTCGTATGAGTGTGTATACATCATAACTCTCTTACGCTGGCTTACCGACGCATGTCACTAGATGATTGCTCTATCATGGAGAAGTTGAAACCGGACCCTTTATTCTTTGGGTATATGCAAGGTATGACTATTGTGTTGGCTCGGTTTAAGACGATGTATGGTTTGGTGAAGTGCGTTATGATAAAGGTGTGAAGGAGAATGGAGAATTATGAAAATAGCACATGAATACTGCATATCAGTAGGATGCGATCCGCAAGAGGAGCCTGGAGGTAGTGAGCAGTACCACTCTGCTTTCGTCACAGAACAATGATTTGGAAAAGAAAAATGACACATTGTTAGCCCAGACTACTAAGTTGCTATCATAAAATGTGGCGCAAGCCGGGAGGGTGGAGGAGTAGGTTGAAAAAATAGATGCGCTTACTTTGGAGGTTGCCAACCTAAAAGTGACATTAGGGAAGGCAGAGGGTGAAAATGACCAACAACGGGTGAACTTATTAAGAATGTCCGATCAATATTTGGAGGAGATTGAGAGGCATGTAATTGAAGTTGCCATGGGTATGAAATGGTACAATCGGATTCTGAGGGGGTCCATTTCAAATTTTAGGTATTTTTACACTTCTTTTTGAAGGCTGTTTGTGAGAAGTAAATAAATGAGAGAAAATGGAGATAGCATTATTCAGTGCAAGCAGGCACCGGGAGAGAAGTTGAAGGATTATACGAAGAGATTCGTTTTAACCAAAGCTAGTTTGGACAACTGTGAAGAGAATGTGGCGATGGAAGCATTTCACCATGGATTATTACCAAGGGATCTGGCCAATGAGACTACAAAGAGAAGAGCCTTAACTTTTGGAGCTTTGATGGCTCAAGTTGAGGATCAGATTAAAATGGAAGAGTCAACTAGGGTCCAGGGAGGACCGGTTAGCACTCCAAAGAATTCAAGTCAGACGGCCAATAACCAAGGGCAGCCCTCGAATGGAAATGGTAATCAGCATACAAAACAAAAGAATAACAATTTGCTTCCTCGGAGTGGTAGATATTCAAATCACGGTCCATCTTACAGCCATAGCAGGCCAAGGCCAAATCAATGGGTTAAACCAGAGTATTATGCTGATCTGACAGAGAATGTAGTTGTGATTTTAGATAAGACCAAGAGCTTCGTAAATTTTAGGAAGCCAACTCCAATTAGTAGGCCAAGAGATGAAGGAACAACAAATTTTGCAGATATCATGATGATATCGGGCATGATACCAATGAATGTATTGCTCTGAAAAAAGAGGGTCAAACTTTGATAAAAAATGGGAAGCTCCTCACTTATGTAAAGTCGCAAGGGAGCGGTTCGAAAAATAATGTTGCTTGAACTTTGAAGGTTGCGCCAGCTGAGAATTTGATGATTTTAGATTCAAAGGTTGAACCATTTGATGCTTTTGAATATGTGTAGAATGATTTGAACAGATTGCTTTTGATGGCAGTAGAAGAGCCAATAGAAAAAGGGCATGTGCGAGATTTATGTAAATTCTTTAAGTCGTTAGCCATTTTCAGAGGTGATTCGATGACTGGTAATTCGGATAGTTCGAGGAAGAGACATGTGTCAATCTGACAACTCAAATCGAAGGGAAGTTATCTACATATTTGTATGGAAAGAAGGCTATTCGTTTCATTTAGTTTGATGAGGATGATCTACGAAGTACAGCAGGGCCACATGAAGATGTTGTGGTTATTGGAGCAGAGGTGGCTGGCGTCGAAATTCAACGTGTACTTATTGACAGTGGCAATACTGCTAATGTCCTTTTTAAGTCAGCCTGTGATAAAATGATAAATTCACCTCAGATTTCTCAATCATATCGGACAATTATAAGATTGACAGGTGTAACAGCTCGTGTTGTTGGGGAATTCGAGGGAGAAGTAAGCTTGGGAAAAGAACCATTTAAGAAGAAGGTCCATGTGTTTTTTGTGGTAGTGGACTGTCCCACGAGTTATAATGTTATTTTTGGAAGATCATGGCTTTCAAGAATGTATGGGTTTGTATCAACAGTTCATCAATATTTCAAGTATGTGGTTGGAGATCATATTAGGGTCGTTTGAGGCGATCAAAAGGTAGCTAGGGAATGTTATGCCACTACACTCCGGATCCGAGGACCTAGTAGTGGGGATTTAATGCATGAATAGAAGGTAGAAGAGGTGCCCTCGGATTTGAAAGAAAGGGTTGACGATCGAGGGAAACCCTAGGGTCTTTAACGGTAAGTGAGGAAATTCAGGAGTTTACTTTTTTGGAAGGAAGGGTGCTTCGAATTGGGACCTTATTGACCCCACTTTTACGTCAACAAATGCTAGATTTTTATCTCATAATTTGGATGTTTTCACTTGGAAGACAGAGGATGTAATAGAAGTACCAATCGAGGTAATTCGTCACAGCTTGCCTATTGATCCGAAGGTGAAGCCAATTATTGAGAAAAAAAGAGAATTTTCCTCAAAAAAAGTAGAAGCAATTGTTTCCGAGGTGGATCGATTATCTAAGGTCGGACACATAAAGGAGTCGCAGTATCCTTTGCTGACGGCAAATCCGGTAGTGGTAAAAAAGAAGAATGGGAAATAGAGAATGTGTGTGTATTTTAAAGATTTAAATAGAGCTTGTCCCAAAGATCAATTTCATGTTCCTCGAATAGATCAGTTGATTAATTCTAGCTCATGCAATAAAATTTTTACTTTCATGGATGCTTTTGCAGGATACAATCAAATTCAAATGGATCCAAAAGATCAAGAATGCACAACTTTCATAACTTATAGGGGCTTGCAGTGTTATAGGGTTATGTCCTTTGGATTGAAAATTTTTGGAGCCACTTATCAAAGGTTGATGAATAAAGCTTTTCTTACTCAGATCGGAAGGAATATGAAGGTATATATAGACGATATGGTGGTAAAAAGTTCAAAGAATGAAGTGCATTTTGATGATTTGGAGGAAGTTTTTTTTAATTTAAGAACAATCAGGTGAAAGTTAAATCCTGAAAAATGTACCTTCGGAGTTCGGTCAGGGAAGTTCTTGGGTTTTGTCATTAGTGAAAAAGGATAAAAGCTGACCCAGAACAGTTGAAAGCCTTGATAACAATGAACTCACCTCGGTCTATCAAAGAAGTGCAAATTCTAACGAGAAGGTTAGCAGCACTTAATCGATTTATATCTATATGTTTTTACAAATGTTTTCCTTTCTTTCAAGTTTTATGAGGACCAAGTAGTTTTGAATGGACATCGGAATGTGAGACAGCATTCAAAAACATTAAAAAATTGTTATCATCACCAGCAATTTTGTCAACACCTCGAAAAGCGTAGAAGTTCTTTTTGTATATTGCGGTATCAGATTTTTCACTAAGCACAATGCTAATTAGCGAAGATTAAGGAGTTCTGAATCCGGTGTACTAAATTAGTAAAAGTTTAGTGCCAGCAGAAAAGAGATATTTGAAATTAGAAAAATTAGCATTAGCACTAGTGGTTGTTGCTAGGAAGATGCATCCATATTTTCAACTCATATTATTGAAGTCCGAACTTCATTACCTTCGAAAAAGGTTTTGCAACGACCTAATACTTCGGGGAGAATGACCAAGTGGTCAGTGGAGCTGGGGGACTATGACATTTTGTTTACACCTCAAACAATAATAAATGCGCAAGCATTAGCAAATGTTTTTTGTTGAATTCCATTTGAGTCGATCAGATGTGGAAGAAAGTAAAGAAAATGTACCAGTAAATTTGAGGTGGGTTGTCCAAACAGATGGAGAATCTAGTGTTTCAGGGTGCAGTGTTGGGGTTCGATTAAAAGCTCCAACTGGAGAAACGATGATTCAATCTATTAAATTTGGTTTTCATGCTTCAAAAAATGAAGCTGAATACGAAGCTGCTTTGGCAGGTTTAAGATTGGCAAAAATTTGTGGAGCAACTTTAGTACGCTTGGAAACAGGTTCTCAGTTGTTAGCAAATCAAGTATCTGGATTTTCCGAAGCAAGAAAGGATCGTTTGATTTTATATCTTCAAGAAATTTGGAATTTAATACTTATATTTGACAATGTTGTTGTGGAATATATTGGTCGAGATAGTAACATGGTGGTTGATTCCTTAGCAAATATCGCTTATAAGGAAGAATATCTTTGGATTTTGTCCTACAAGAAAATCCTTCAAAATCCTTGAATTGTTACTCAATCTAATCAGTGCGAATGCATAGAGGAATTCTTTGTTACAGATGAAATCATCTGAGGAGATTGGTGAGCAGATATTCTCAGTTTTTTTACTCAAAGAATATTACCAGATGATTCGATGTTGGCTAAAACATTGAGACGTAAAGCCTTTGGATATATAGGGTTAGATAGAATATTGTATAAAAAGGAATTGAGCATGCCATTATTACGATGTTTAGGCAATCAAGAATCAGAAGAGGTGTTATCAGAATTGCATGATGGTGAAGGGTCAGCTCATTGCGGGTTTAAAGCTCTATCACGATGCGTGTCACTTGCAGGGTTCTATTGGCCTACAATCATGAATGATGCTAAGAATCAAGTTCGAAGTTGTGATACTTTTCAGAGATTTGCTAATGTTATTCACACGCCAACAGTGTCGCTTATGTCTATAACTAAGGCGGTACCATTTTATAAATTGGGGATTGATTTGGTGGGTCCTTTGTCGATGGCTTCTGGAGGAAGGCATGTGATAATCGTAGTTGTGGATTATTTTACAAAGTGGGCTGAGGCAGAGCCTCTATCAGGGAAAAAGTCAAAGGATGTGATCAAGTTTATTGTGAACATCATTTTTTTTCATTTTGGAGTTCCACGGAGGATTACCACAGATAATGGCCATCAGTTTAATAACAAAGAGATGGGTTCATTTTGCACGACGAAATGAATTCGGAAATGTTTTTCGACACCTTTTCATCCTCAAGTTAATGGAAAAGTAGAGGTAACAAACATAACAATTTTAGATGGCTTGAAGAAGAATTTAATAGGGGCAGCAGATGGCCAAACTATTTGCAAGAGGTGTTTGAGGCTTATCGGACAACTCCTAGAGAGGCTACAAAAGAGACTCATTTTGCTTTGGCATACGGAATGGATGCAGTCAGCCCCATAGAATCTATGATGTCATCTTTTAGCATAAACCAATATTCTGAAAGATCCAATGATGAAGTTGGAAGGGAAAATTTAGATTTGATTGAGGAGAAAAGATTTCGAGCTCATTTGAATGTAATCCATTATCAAATACTTATGAGGAATAAATATGATTTGAAGGTTAAGAGAAGAGAATTCAAAGAAGGTGATAAGGTGTTGGAAAACGTATTCCTGTACACAAAGGAAAAAAGCTTTGGAAAAATGGCTCCGGACTGGGAAGGGCCCTATATAGTTGTTGAAATGATAAAGAGAGGGTCTTATCGTCTTTTTTATTTCAAAGAGAGGATGCTTCAACATCCATGGAATATACAACACTTGAAGCTTTATTGGGAATATATTTGTCTTTCTATTTTGGAATTTTCACTTTCAAATGGCGCACTCTTTCCTACCCTGTTGTCCCAGGAAGGTTTTAACGAGGCGTTGTGTACATATTCAAAATTATCAATAAAATTCGTTTTTTGCCAATGGTTGTTTATACATGTTTGAATAAAACCATCTTAACAACTTATCAAATACTGGTCATCTTTGATGTTGGTTTAGAGTAGAATGTTCTGAAGTGTTTATAACACTTTTCGAAAAAACAACCATCTTTAATAAATACATTACAGTTTTTGTGATGTGCAACGCTTAATAATGCACTGAATGTTTTCGAAGTGCAACCATGTTCACCAACTTCACTAAGGTATTTGAAGTGGTAAGCTTACAACTTATAATTATATGTTGAAATTTCAAAGTACTTATCATATTTATTTTAAAATTTTAGCATCGGATAATATATGAAGAGACTAAAATTAACAAGTAAGGAAATCATTTGTCAATTAGATTAATTCTTTGAAATACAAAAAACGAATTTCTAATCTGACAAATACAAAAAAAAAGGTAATAAATTTATTCAGACGACTCATCCTCCTCAGATGATTCTTCCTCTTAAGATGATGAGTCGGGGATAGGATCGAAAGCTTCACTTGGATGCTTTTCGATGAGAATGTTGTTCCAAAAACTTATGAGGTTAATCTTCAGATAAGTAGCATAAAGTTCTCGGAGAAGAGTGATGGTTATTTCTTTTTTCCCATTGTTAATAGCAGCCAACATGTCTTTTAAAAATTCAGCTTTGGCAGCAGCAACAGCAGTAGTTTTTTCCTCTTCGAAATCTTTTTCCAATTTAGTTATCTCATCGGTCAACTCTTTATTTTTTTTCCTCGCAAAGGGTAAGAGAATTTTGGAGACCTTTGGATTTGGATATTTCAGCAGCCGGTTCATTAGTATGATCAGTTTTGAGCTTATTCATATCTTTTTCAAGAGAAGCCTTCAACGCTTCTTTGTCAGCAATATGTGTTGTTGGCAGATTATTTTTCAGGAAGAGAGCGCCTCGAATAAGCTCAGACGTTGCTAATTCATACATTTGAAGTTACTCGACCACTTTGCACTGAAAAGCTTCCCTTAGTTTTTTCTCATCTTCAACAAGACCTTTGTAGCGGACCATAGCTTTGGCCAATTGTTTTAGGTGGTTTTGAGAAGCTTCGACTTGGGAAGCAATTGCTTTTGCTGCAGCATCGAGATCGATAAATGGTTGAAGGGCAGCAGTGATCACATGATATGGAGGAGGAGGAGTTTCTGTTGAAATAGGACAAGGAATCATATCTAAAGTTGTGTTTGGTGCAGAGAGTCAGATAATTTATGGACGCTTCGATAGTTGTTGGTCTCTCAAAATTGATCATATGATTTTGAATGTCTTGAAGAACAGGATCGTCTTCGCCAATAAGCTCTTGTGTATTGTTAAAATTGATGAAACTATCAGGATCAAAGTTTCAACATTTTTATTTCCATCATTACCATTTTCTTTTATGGTTATCAAGGTATTGTCATTGGTTGTTTTCTCTTCGACCTAAGAGTTTTGTTAATTTTCAACATTAGTGATCTGTTCTTCATCGGCCATCGTATACGCAGTGATTTTTGCTTGTTTATTTTTCTTTCCATGGGAACTAGAAGAAGTTTTATTTTTCTTCAAAGACGGTTCTAGATCTTTCCCTTCATCGATGGGTGAAAGATTCTGCTCTCCTGTTTTTTGTTTTTAGGCTTGGGCTTCGATGGAGTTGAAGGGATAACACCAGATGTGCTAGCTGCCTTTTTATTTTTCTTTTCCTTGATACCTTTTTCTTTTTTTCTTTTTTGGTAGATGACTTTTTGACCTTTTACGAATAGGAAGGAAGAGTTTACATTCATGATGAGCCAACCTTTTGTCGGAGATTATAGGATTGGGCTCTGACATTAAATTTCGAGGTGGTCAGGCTCCTTTGGTGATTGGAAACAGGTGGCTATTAAGGAAGTTGATTGGTTGTAAGGCGGTATGGAAAGAATTATTCCACTCTTTCTCAGCCCGAGCGTCAAGTTTCTTGAAAATATCCTTAGTAGTTGGTCGACGAACAGAATATCGCCTCGAAATTTTTGGAACAATTATGCAAGAAGATTATTAAAGAAGGAAAAAGACAACATGTGAAATTTATTTCAAAAAGGATAATTTTCAAAGTACTTACGGTTGCTTCTCCAAATAAGTTTTAACTTTGATGGGTTGGCATCAGAAATCTCCTTGTCGTTCTCCCATGCTCTTTAGATGAAGATGAACTTTTGCTTCAAGAATTTATCAACTTCTAAGAGATCGTCAATTATTTTTAGGTCATCCACCCGAGTGAGGTAATAGAATGACAGCTTTGGACCTTTCAATAATTGAGCTAACGAGATGAAATCCTTGATGCTGATTGGAATCTTGGATAGTCGAGATGACATTATCACTGACATAAGAGTGAACCATTGATTCAGTGTCACTTGAGTATGGCATAAGTTGAGAAGTTCGAAGTATTAAACGAGCATAGTATCCAGTGGAAACTGAAGACCCCAATTGATGATTTTGGGGTAGACTACTAACTCATCATCTTTGCAGTCTAAGGGAGTTTTACCTTTTTAGGCAGTCAAACTTTTATGTTATCTCCCATTCCTCATTGCTTTTTTTAAATCTGAACCCTGGATATCTTTATAATATATGTATTGAACCTTTTTCAGTTGAATGGTGTATTTTAGGCTCGAGATCCCTTAAATTTCTACCAATTACATCTCTTTTTCTTGAGAAACAAAGCCGGTTTCTTTCTTTTTCCGAGGCTTACCGATATTTTCTGATTTCATGTCATCGGATTCAGCTTCATGATCAGTTCTGGTAGCCTTGGAATCAGCTTCATTGGCTCTTGATGTTTCTTCTTCAGATTTGGAAGGATTTTGTTGAGACAATGGATCCACGGTTTCTTGTGAAGAATTATTTGCTTGAGGAACTTCATCAGTTATTTCTCTCTAAGGAGAAGCTCTAATATCTGGGTTCGAAGGGGGAGGAGTTGGAATGATTTCTAAATCGTCTCTCATGGCTATAAAAGTTCTTCTTTTTCTGATTGTTGAAGGATGATTCGAAGAAGGAGTATTTGATATTTGTTTTGAAGAATATTCTTCACTAATCAAAGTAGGAACTTTAATTTGAGAAGAAGAGACTCGAGGTGTTTTAGGAGCTAGAACTTTGGAAGAGGGATGTTCTTTGGTTATCGGAGAAGGTAGAGAAAGCATGAATTTTGGTTGGATCGAAATTACCATAGTAAGTTGTTTTGGTGGTTGTTCCAACAGGATCGTTATTGATTAATCCTGCAGCTTTATATTCCTCCGCTCTTTGGGTAATACAAAAGTAGTCGTATAATCTAAAGACTAAGCTGTTATCAGGTTCTGGAGATTTTGGTTTTTTGGGTATCTTAGTCTTGGATTTTCTGTTTTTTAAGTTTTTTTCTCATAAACCGGATGAATATTGACCGGAGAAGATTAATATTGATCGGAAAGCTTGGTTTTTCTGATGAAGATACTGGACAAGATGAAGAATGCGATGAAGGTAGCCAAGTGTTTGAATTCTCTCTCAATTCATTTGTGCTGTGAGAATGAAAAGTCAGGATACTATTGAATTTATAGAAAGATGGGAAGACGTGTGAAGTGGAAAAGACCCTGACGATGATAGGGCAGAATACAAAACGGTGAGCAGATGAGGAGTTCGACATCTTTCAGACTAGGCATCTAGGTATCGGTCTAGAAGTTATATAGTCAGGATGGATTTGAACGGTAATATGAAATGGCTACATTTGTGTACACTTTTGATAAAAGTCGATCATTACATTTTGAAGTTCTACTTCCATAATGATTCGAGGAGAACAATTGGCTTCGAATTTACATCTGTTATTGGCTGCTTCGAATTTACATCTGTTTTTGGTTGCTTCGAATTTACCAAAGTTTTTGGCTTCGAATTTACATTTTCTTATTGATTTTTGGACTTCGATCTTGTATCACAACAACTGATACGACATACGGAAGAATTTGAATACATTTTAGTTCTTATTCATTTACTGACATGGGAACTAGGGGGCTACTGATATGGAGTAGGATTTTAAGGACTAAATTGTAAATTATGTAAATTTAAGGACTAAAGTGTAAATAATGTAAGTTTAGTCCTTCAACTATAAATAATGTAAGTTTTAGAGAACAGTTGTGACTATGCATTATTGTTAAGGACTAAAAAGCAATTTGTTCTCTTTTGTAACAGATTTCACTTTTGGCTCCTTTATATAAAGGGAAAGGCTTACCTACTTTTTTTACTGAACTCATTCGCACTTAAACTTTCTCTCACTAAAAACTCTTTAACTTTTTCTCTCTCTAGAATTCGCTTATAACAATTCCCTAAGTCAAAATCTAAACTCACCAAAGACTACTAATCTTATATGACTTATATGGTTGTTATTACGAGCTACGCATATTTGGTAGTTCACTTTCTTGTGGAGATGGAGGCAAATGTGTTTGTTATACTTGTATTCTTTGTCTAGCATTTACTTACCAGATCGAGCACAGTATGGCCCATTGAGTAGCCGAGAAAATGGGAAGTATCCCTCGACTGATTCGCAGAAGCGACCGGTTCGGCCTATTGCGTAACCTCGTGGGCTTGGAATAGTTCTCATAATAATACCAATACAAGGTATTGGGCATAGTAGAGCCCTTTGCGTAGCCTCAGTAGGGGTAGCCAATTACGTCATTTGTATTTTTTAGACTTTGTCTAGTTATAGCACATTATGGCCCCCCACTGTGTAGCCCGTAGGCGTGGTCATTCACCCGTGCACGTAGTTATAAGGAATAAATATAAGCAAACATATCCAGTTTCCGAAAGCAGTAAAGTTTTATTAAAGGAAAAAATAGTTTGATACCTCATTAAAAATACCATGCGTGCTGTCAAAAGGGAAAAATAATGCATCACTACATTACATGGTTATGTGGGTGGCTAATATTCTAAGGATGCTTGAGGTCGTGCTCGTCTTGGTCAGTGATGATGTTAGCTTTGTGGTGTCCTTTGGAGATAATAGTGTACGGGTCCTCCCAGTTGCAACCCAACTTGTCGACTTCTTTATCTTCAGCGCTTTGAAATAATTTTTTCATAATGAGGTCTCCAACTTTAAGGATGTGAGGTCGTAATTTAGAATCAAAGTGTCCCCTCATCAGGCTTCTATAGTGCTCAGCTCGGATTCGAAAGCTCGGGATAATAACCTTTGCTGGCACCACGGTAGTTATACTGGAAACGAGGGCGAAGGAAGTCTCACATATTGTTGCGTGAGGTGTGGTGCAGTAGGCCCACAACACCTTGGAAATTTTATCGAGCCACTTCCCTTTTTCTCCTTCTAACTTATTATTGATACCATCAAGAATAGTACAGTTGGTGAATTCTACCTGCTCATTTCTGGTGTGAGGTGTGGAGAAATGATGTTCGATGTCATAACGTTTGCAAAATAAGATGACCATAAAATTCTGGAATTGGGGGCCATTTTTTGTCATTAGTATAAAAGGGATTCCAAATTGTGCGAGTATCTCATGGTGCATGAAATCAAAAATCTCTTAAGTTCTTGTTCGTGATAAATCCTTGGCCTCAACCAACTTAGTTAAATAATCCACCGCAACTACTAAGAACTGATATTTACCCGTAGCCGTCGGCAAGGGTCCAACCAGGTTGATGGCCCATTTATCAAAAGGGCACGAGATCGGGTTGGCACCCATTAGTTCGCTTGGAAGATGACCAATACTGGAAAATTGATGGCAGGCATAGTATTATTGGACGATAACCTCTACGTTTGATGATAAACATAGGCCAATAATAACTAGCAAGTAAAAAATCGATAGATGAGGCTACGGTGACCATAATGAGCTGTTGCATCGCCTGAGTGTAAGTCATATAGGACTGTGGTAGCTTCTTTCTGACTTAATCAGCACAGCAGTGGTCAACTTTCACTTTTCTTTTAAATATCATTATCACAACACATAGTATTTAGCCATACATAACTGTAGTGCTCTAGCGACTGTCTTGCCCAAAGGGAGTGTACCATGATCAAGGTAGAGTAAATAGTAGTGTCTCTAATCAGTAATATTGTTAACCGTACATACGGCATGTTTTTGAGTGCATATTGAAGAAGTATGATTTTCCTATAATATCACGAGGGGGTGACCCCCAAAGTCTGCAGTCTTAGTTAGGGCATGGGCTATGGAATTGTCGGTGCATGGTACCTACTTTATTTTACTTCCTAAAATTCAACCTCGCATTCTTTTAACACTATAAGACAGCTGCGAGTTCCTTCTTACTTCTCGGTTACGAATAGCGCGACAAAGTTCTCATAAACTCGTTGATAACTAGTTATGATTCAGATCGCACATGAAGAATTGGGGCCCATATATATGGGCTAACCTTACTCCCCCAATGACTGCTTCATAATTTGTCGCGCTATTGGTGACTGGGAAGCCAAAACGAATAGCTTCTCGGATTTATTCTGGTATAGGGCAAATTATGACAATTTTAACTCCCCTATCAGATATACTTCAGGCCCTATTAGCTTACAATATCAATTCCATCTCATAGCTACTTGAAGAAGGGTTGGTTTCTACTTTCTCATGGCAAGGCGTGGAGAATTCGGTGAGAAAATCAGCGATGGCTTGACCTTTAATTTGTGTGCGTGGTTCGAACTTGATGTTCTTTTCCCCTAACTTAATAAACCACTTGGTAAGGTGGCTTGAAATGTCCAGTTTTTGTAGTATGTTGTGCAAAGGAAAAGACATTTAAACTAGAACTGTGTGGCCCTGAAAATAAGGGCGCATTTTTCGAGCGGCGTCCACGAGTCCCAAAGCTATCTTTTTCAATTTTTGGTAACGGGTCTCGACATCTACCAAGGTCTTGTTGGTATAATAGACTGGGAGTTATATTCCCTTGGGTTCTCTGACGAGAACGACACTGACTCTTAAAGGAGATATATATAGATATATGAATAATAGCTCACCTATCGTAGGTGTAGAAAGGATTTTGGGCAATTTGAGATAGGTTTCAGTGAAACAAATGCAGCGTCATAGTTTGAGTTCCAGTTGAATTTTTTTGCTCACGTTAGCACTTTCAAGAACAGGTGACTCTTATTAAATGCTCTTGATATTGGTGTGGATAAAAATAGCCTGGGGGTAGGCAAGTAATTTCAAGTGGAGTTTTAAGGCGGTGTAAGGGTGTTTCAAGGTGTTTCAAGATGGTGTGAGGATGTTTCAAGGTGTTTCAAGGTGTTTTAAGGATGTTTCAAGGTGTTTTAAGGTGGAGAGAGAATTAAGCAGCTTGGCAGCAGTTAATTTTTGTTACCCATAGTTAATGCTGGTGGTTGGGTATTTATAGTATGATACTTGGGCCCTTATGGGCTTTCGGGTCATGTTTAATGGACCCGGGTCATGTTTAAAGACCCATGAGTTTTAAGCAGATGGGCAGGTAGCTTAGTCAGAAAGTGTTTAGGTTTTTTAGTACTTTAGTCATAGTTCGAACAGCCTTAAGCTCACAGTGTTCGAAGTCATCTGTCCGGTTCAAAAGTCCTGTCCGATTTTAGTTCTTAGTGTATGTCCGGTTTACGGAGAGATTTACATTGGTCTGCCCTTCCGGGGAGCATTCCGAATTCGGACTCATCAGGAGCCCCTTTTTTAGGTGTTTGAACAAGCGTCCTTGTCAAAGAACTGAAAAACAGTCCGATTTAGGAAGTGGTTTTCAATTCGAAGAGAGTTGGGGACAAACCCGGACAGACCGACCGTTACGAATTCCAAACGGTTCTTACCAGAGTTAATGGGACACGTGTCACTCTCTGATTGGTCACTTTAGCCGTTTTTTTTTTACCTTGAACTTCGCACCACTTTCTCGAACAAGTTACCTATTTTAAATGTCATTAATGACATCAGCGCCGTCTTTTAATCATTGCCCAACTTTTCGGATTCTCCTAGGAATCAACTCCTTTTTTCACATTTACTATAAATTCTAATTCACTTTTCACTGTCTCATTATCTCTTTCAAATTTCACTCTTCAATTTTACTCAGAGCTTTATCTCTCTAGAACTTCAAAACTTCCTTGGCTGTTTATGTTTACAGCAAGAACAACACTGATCAAGGGCGGCTGGCTTAACCTCTCGGAATTGGAGAAAGCTCAAAGAGTTGAGAAGGAAAAACGACTTGCTGCAGGGCTACCATCGTCGCCTATTGAGAAACCAGCCTCTTCTGTCGCAGAATCTGATAGAGGTTCATCTTCTTCCAAAGGTACAAAACCTAAAAAACTCTTTCAATCAACGCTCTCCCCCATAGTATCTGGCTCCTCAGTTCAGGAGTCGATCCCTGCTCTTGAACCTGGAGTTACTGTCACAAGTGTTAGGAAAAAATCTTCTTTCATTGCTATGGGGTCTGATTCTGATCATTCCCCGGATAAGTTAATCATGAAAAGGCCAAGTCGGTTGGTCAAAGGGCTTTCTTTTAAAAACACACCCTCGAAATCGGGGGCAAAAAATAGTGAATCAGGGTCTGGGGCAACTATAAGGGCTCCCCGGGAGAGGCTGTCAGGACTAGAGGCCAGCAGCCCACTACCCCCCAAGGAATCTTCTACCTCAGCAACTCAAATTGAGGTGAGAAGTCGAGTAAATACGGACAGCCAACAGTCCGGAGGATCAGCTCTGCCAAGCCTCAATCCTCCCCGGACTATTTCTACTGAAGCTCCCCCAATGATTATGGAGGAGAGGATGGAGGACTCCACTGAGGAGGTTAGATTTGAGTCCGAGTCCTCCGGACAGGCTGATACTGCTATTGTTGTTGCCAAGAAGGGCAAAGAGGACTTATATCTGAAGCGTCCGGACCTGCCGGAGAGCCTTGAAGGGAGAGTGGGGCCATGCTTTCATAAAGTTGAGTTCAAGTATCTTTTGGCCTTGCTGAAGCCCAAGTATGCGTTCATCCATACTTCAGATCTGGGTAGATTGCGCACAAAGTGGGGGATCCCTGAGAACGTAAAGATAAGGATTCCCATCGATCCGGAGACCCCGATGGATTGTAAAAAGAATGAAATAGTCTTCTTTACGGAGCTATTCAACTGGGGACTCAGGTTCCCACTGGACCCAGAGATAGTGCGCTACTTTCACTTGGTCAAACTCTGCCCATCACAGTTAAGCCCCAATGGTTGGTTCACCTTGATGTCATGTATAATGGCATCCAGGATATCTGGGATCCCTCTTCCTATGGAAGAGTTCGCTGCAGTGGCCAACCTGTACAAGCATCATCAGTTCCCCTTCTATCATTTCAACATGGGGAACGATCTCAAAGCTGTTGATGATCTCCTGGAGTCGGAGAGCAAATGGAGAAGCCAATTCTTGTTTGTCAGTGGCTCGTGGGAAAATGGCAAGAAAATCAAGACCGGAGAGAATCCAAGCCTCCTCAGGAGTAGATGGAGGAGTGACCGTAAGCTTCTCATCTTAAGCCTCTGTCCGATTTTCCCTTTTCTTTAAGTTTATGCTAATCAGTTTCTTTTTGTTCTAACAGAGCTGCCAAAGGAGTTCGGGGACTACCTACAAGCCGGACAGACTACCTGTGGCAAAATTAACGCTTGGGCCGCAGAGAACTGGGAGAATCGGTTCCACAAGGCCTTCACTCCTGGAAACTTAGCAAGGTCCCATCTGTGGAACACGACAGGTCGGAGAGACCTAACCTGGGAAGAGCTTGCCACCCAGCCTGATGAGGACATTGTGTTAAGAAGGTCCCACGAGCTGGACGGCACACTCTACCTGCCTGCCCGGGCCAAAGCCCCAAGCAAAATGAAAGGCAAGAAGAAGAAAAGCAGGAAGGCGGAAGGTGATACTGAGAAGGAGGCCCCAACAGACCCAAAGGGACTGGCTCAGGTTCAAATCGATGCATCCCTTTTACAAGTGGTGGAGCAGGAGAGCGAGAAGCAGGAAGTGAACCTTCCAAAACCTCTAAGGGCTTCCAAGAGGACTCGCAAGAAAACAAGTGAGAGTGCTGATAGGGAGGCCAAGAAGAAGAAAACTTCCCAAGGAGATGAGGTTGCTCTCCGGGACCCGGAGCCCTCTTTCCCTACTGACCCTACACTGGCCGAAGAGATCCCAAGAGACTTTCAAGAAGAGATCCCAAGGGAATTCCACACAGATGAAGTTGAGGGGGGAGAGCTTAACTTAGACGAAATGGACATCACCGGTCTGGGTGGACTTGGTGAATATTTTCTTGGGCTGCCCAGAGACGAGTTCGCAGGGCCCTATGTCCCTCCAAGCAGCTCCAACACAGTTAACTTCAACGGTAAGACTTTTATGGTTTCCAGTGAGAGGGATGTTATAGCCCATTCTCTTCTTAGCAATGTACAGCCAGTACTTACTTTGGAAAGGCAAGTCCAAAGTCAGGCAGACACCATCAAAGACCTCAAGTCGGAGAAGGAAAAACTGTCCGAGGACCTCCGGACTGCTGCCAATAAGGTTGATTTGCTCAAGGAGGCAAATGATCAGCTAAAGAAGAATCAAGATGAAAGTAACACAAAAGTTGCTTCTTTGGAAGAGACCGTAAAAGATCTCCGGGCTAAGCTGTCCGGACTGGAGAAGGACCTGACAATCTCAAGGGGAGAAACTGCAGCAAAGGAGAAGCTCGTCACCAACCTGACCACTGACAAAATTGCTTTAGAGAATGCAGTGACTCAGGCTGTTGAAGAGAAAGCTGCTTTGGTGAGGGATCAAGAGGCCATGATCAAGGCCAGGATCAACGTCTATGCCAGGGAGATGATTCAAAGCGAGGAGCTAATGATCCAAAAGGTGAAGTCTGATATGGTCCTCCTGTTTCACGAGAAATTCCCGAAGAGGAGACTAGGGGAATTATGGCGCTATGTGGATGATGATGATCTCCCATACTGGACCATGGTTGATGAGGGGTACTCCGGTGAGTCTTCGTCCGGCGATGAAGAGGAAACCGGAGAGAGCCCAGGTGAGGAAGAGATTGACCCCAAGGGTAAGAAGATAGTCGAAGAGAAAAGCGACATCAAGGGCAAGAAAGCAAATGAGGGTGAGCCATCTTCAAAGGCTCAACCTTAACTTATAATTTATTTTGTTTATCTTTTATTCGAACTAAAGTCCTTGGAAGGCCAAGGCACTCTTTTTGTGATGTTGTCCGTATTATTCGGACAGATTTTTGTACTGTGCCCAAACTTGTTTAAAAAGTCCTTGGAAGGCCAAGGCAGTTTTAAGTTGTTGAATGAATATTTTATTTTGCTCAAGCATCCTCTTCTTTCATTATTTGTTTAAATAGCTGGAGTTTAAGTAGTTTTATTGTATTGTGAGATTATTAAGACTTTCCGGCTAGAATTTAAATAGCCCTTAGATCTTTTAACCCGGGTAGTATGATAAGAGACAAAATGTTGAAAATACTTAGAGAATTTTGAAGAAGGCACCAAATTTCATTGAAAACTCTCCGTGCCACCGAAGAGGGGAAGGTATGCCCCCAAATATTTACATGGATGTTTAAACAAGTAAATATTTACACAAATTTTATTCCAAGTACATTCGAAGGTGTTCAATATTCCAAGGGTGAGTTAAAACCCTGCCATCTTTGTCTTCCAACCAGTATATCCCAGGCTTGATTCTTTCAACCACAGTATATGGACCCTCCCAATTTGGGGCCAGCTTTCCGAAGAGCTTTTCCTTAGTATGCAAGAAAACTTTCCTTAATACTTTATCTCCTGGTTGAAAATCTCTTCTTTTAACTTTAGAAGCAAACCTGCTTCTCATCAAGCCCTGATAGTGTGCCATTCTAAGATGAGCTTTCACCCGTCTTTCTTCGATCAAATCAAGCTGATTTCTAATTGCCATCTCATTAGCCTGTCCGGAGAAGTTATGAACACGAAAGGAGGGGAGTGTCTTCTCTATGGGGGCTACTGCATCCATTCCATAGACCAAGGCAAAAGGGGATTCTTGTGTTGCAGCCCCAGGTGTTGTCCGGTAGGCCCACAAGACTTCTTGTAGATAACTAGGCCACTTCCCAGCAGCCCCTTCCAAATTTTTCTTTAAACCGGACAGTATTGTTCTATTAGCCACCTCCACTTGCCCATTGGCTTGTGGGTGGAAAGGTGAAGAAAAGCAGTGCTGAATACCTCTTGAGGCACAGAAGCTTTCCATCTTTCTATTGTCAAACTGTGGCCCATTGTCTGTTGTTATTTTCTGGGGGACACCAAATCTGCAACATATGTTGGATAGAATGAATTTTATGACAGCTTTTGAGGTTGTCCCTGCCAAGGGAGCTGCTTCTACCCACTTCGAGAAGTAGTCAATGGCTACAATTATAGTTTTACGCCCTCCGGATGCCACAGGGAGAGGCCCAACTAAGTCCAATCCCCATCGAGCAAAAGGGATGGGCTCAGAAATTGATTCCAAAGGAATGGCTGGTACATGAATTTCATTGCTGTACCTCTGGCATGGGTCACACCTTCTTACCAGCTCCTTAGCATCTTTCATAATCGATGGCCAATAGTATCCGGAGAGTAGCACTCTTCTTGTTAAAGCTCTAAATCCACAATGGGCTGATCCCTCACCATCATGTAATTCGGAGAGAACTGTCTGTGATTCATGATCCCCTAAACAACGTAGGAGAGGTTTGTTATAGGATTTTTTGTACAACACTTCTCTTAACATAAGGAAACCACGAGCCCTGTGCTTCAATGTTCTGGCTTGTGATTTATCCAAGGGCACGATGCCATCGGACAGATATTGTATAAGAGGAGACCTCCAGTCTTGAGGCCGATTCATTTGTACTTCAAAGACTTCCTCTTTTATACCTTCATTGAGTTGAATAGAAGGGATTTCAAGCACATGGATCCATGGGTAGGACTCCGTATATGCTATCGTTGCTAGTGAGTCTGCTAGCTCATTTTCTGCCCGGGGGATGTGCTCATAGATAACAGCTTTAAATTTCAACGCTTCATTTTTTAGGAGGAGTAAATACCTGACCAATTGCTCCTTTATAGCCTCTGATAGGCCCAAGGCATGGTGGACAAGCAACCGGGAGTCACTTAGTAGCTTGACTCTTTTAGCTCCACAAATGTAGGCCAATTTTAACCCAGCCATAGCTGCTTCGTATTCGGACTCATTATTGGACGCCCTCAAAGCAAAACAAATAGCTTGGAACATGTTGTCCCCGTATGGGGAAGTGAGACATATTCCTGCCCCAGATCCCATGGTACTGGATCCTCCGTCTGTTCGGACAATCCACACTTTCTTATCTTTTGAATCAGTAGGTTGTTCTGAATCCCTATCAGAATGGAATTCAACCAGAAAGTCAGCCACAGCTTGAGCTTTTACTGCTGTTCGGGGAGCAAAGTCTATGTCGAAGTCCCCCAACTCTACTGACCACTTTGTCATTCTGCTCGAAATGTCTGCTTTTTGAAGGACATTCTTTAAAGGGAAAGAAGTCCGGACAACGATAGGATGAGCCTGGAAGTAGGGCCTCATTTTTCTTGCAGCTATCACCAAGGCCAATGCCAGTTTTTCGAGTTTCAAGTAACGCCTCTCAGAATCAATCAAGCTTTTGCTGATGTAGTACACTGGGTGAGGATGCCCATCAACCTCCCTTACTAGCACAGCACTGATGGCACAACTTGAAACAGCCAGATACACAAAGAGAGTCTCCCCATCAACTGGTTTGAACAAAGTCTTGGGAGAGGAAAGATGTTTCTTGATTTCATTAAACGCTTCATTACACTGTGGCGTCCATTCAAACCCCTTTGCACCCTTCAAGGTTTGAAAGAATGGAGCACACCTGTCCGAAGACCTGGAGATGAATCTGTTCAAGGCAGCCAATCTCCCCGTTAATCGATGTACTTCTTTAATGTTTCGAGGAGGCTCCATTTGGAACAAAGCATTGAGTTGGTCCGGGTCGGGCTGTATTCCATGCTCACTTATGATATACCCTAAGAACTTCCCGGACTGTACTCCGAACACACACTTTTCAGGGTTTAGCTTCAAATTTACTTTGGCCAAGTTGGAAAAAGTCTCTTGGAGGTCGGACAAGTGCAACTGCTCATCCACGCTTTTCACCATCATATCGTCAATGTAAACCTCCATGCTTCTTCCAATTTGATCAGCAAATGCCTTATTGACTAACCTTTGATAAGTAGCCCCAGCATTTTTCAAGCCAAAGGGCATCACCTTGTAGCAATGTAGACCCCTATCAGTGACAAACGTGGTATGCTCTTGATCTTTTGGAACTACTTGAATCTGATTGTACCCGGAGAAGGAATCCATGAAGGAGAGAAGCTTATTCCCAGAAGTAGAGTCTACTAACTGATCTATCCGGGGAACCGGATACAAGTCTTTTGGACAAGCTCGATTGAGGTCTGTGAAGTCAATGCACATACGCCATTTGCCATTCTTCTTTTTTACTAAGACAGGATTGGCAGTCCACAAAGGGTATTGAGATTCTTTAATGTGCCCCATCTTTTTGAGTCTGTCAACCTCTTGCACTATGACATCAGCCTTTTCTTTTGAGAAAGCTCTCATCTTTTGTACCACTGGCGCCACATCTCTCCGGACAGATAGGTGATGGGAAATTACCTCTGATGGAACTCCAGTAACATCAGCGTTGCACCAAGGAAAAACATGCTGATGGTCTTTCAAGAATTTCAACATTCCTTCTTTCAGCATTGGTGGCATTTTGGATCCTATCTTGACGCTTTTTCCTTCTTCCAAGCAGTGTGTTTCAACCTCCTCAATTGGAATCAACACTCCAGGGGTCTCTCTGGGGTCATCAATTTCACCCTCACCCCCAGAAAGGCCCTCAAACTGCTATTGATCATTTATTCGGACTGCCCCCAGCGTTCGTGACGCCAAGGCAGTGGCATAACATTCTCTTGCAATCTTTTGGCTGCTCCGGACAACCCCAACCTGCCCCTGAACAACATACTTTAGACACTGATGGACTGTCGAAGCCACTGCATGTATCCTAGAGAGCCAAGATCTCCCTAGAATAGCATTATAGCAGGTGGGACAATCCACCACAATGAAGATTATTCTAACCATTTTCTTGAAAGGGCCCCTGCCCAACAACACTTCTCCTTCAAACTCCCCGATCACATCGGCTGAGCTGCCCGTGAAGCCCACGATTGACCTGTCCGACTTTTGAATCACAGCTGGATTTTTCATTTTCTTGTAAGTGTCTAGGAAAAGGATATTGGCAGAGCTTCCAGTATCTACCAGAATTCGCCTTATCTCATTGCCCCCTATAGATGCTCCTATAACAACAGCATCCTCATAAGGGCCAGCAATATCTCTGAAATCATCCCCATCAAAGACAATAAATGGGAATGAATTTGGTGATTGATAAGAGGTCATGCCTCCTTCTAGCTGGGAGGCCAAATTATGAACATGCCTTTTTCTTGAAGAAGTAGTAGGAGCTGTCATAGTGTCCCCTCTGAAAATTGTCAGTGACTCGAAGAATTTAATGAGCCCGGAGACCGATCTAGAACGCTCCTCTATAGCACCCACTCTGTTTTGTGTTGGATCAGGATCCAAGTATTCAGATTCCACGTCAAACCTTTCAACTATTACCATAGCCCCCTCCGGGGCGGCATTACCCAGATCAGCCTGGTGAGTGTTGTCAGGCCTGTTGCCTCCTCTTCTTTTAACGTATGCACCCAACTTTCCCCTTTCAATCAAGTTTTGTACCTCTTGTTTCAATGCTATGCAATCATCAGTGGTATGGCCAATATCATTGTGGTATTGGCAAAAGGAGTTGTTACGATGCTCTCGAGGAGACTGCAAGGTTGCTGGTCTCCGGTAGTGTACCTCATCTTTTGTTTTATCAAAAATGGTTGCCACACTTTCTTTGAGTTCCGCAAACCACTCCGGTTGGACCCATGGTCCTCTTTTGTTTCTAGACTGTTGACTTTGAGCAGGAGCAGCTGGTTGAGACTGAGCTTTTCCCCTACCATGCCCCTGTCCGGTTTCTCTGGCTTTATTCCCGGATTGGTTTTGATTTGGAGTTGGTGCCACCGGGGTGGATCTCACCTGTCTGTGCACCCTGGTCTTTTTTGTTTCATCAACATTTATTTTCTTGCCAACTTGGTTTAGCAATCCTCCCCATGTCATGGCTTTCTTCCTGGTCACCGAATCAGCCAGGTTGCCTGGGTTCAAACCTTGTCTTAGGGATGCTATTGCCACCTGTTCGAAGCAATCAGCCAACCCATTTTTTGTGTTCACAAAACGACTTATGTACTCCTTTAACGACTCATTTGGCTCTTGGGCACAATGGATTATGGTATCTCCATTACCCTTCAGCTCCTTACTCCCCACAAACTGCCTTCGAAAGGCCACCCAAAAAGTATCAAAGTCTCTGATACAACCCTGAGGCAGGCTGTTGTACCACTTCAGAGCACTCCCCGTTAAGGATTGGGAGAATACCCTACAGAGTAGTTTATCATCATCATCAAAGTTCATCATGAAGTTCTTGAATTGCTCCAGATGATTCTCCGGATCAGTACTGCCATCGTACTTCTCCATCTTGGTGCTGTCAAACCTCTTGGGGAGGTTCCCGAATAGAATTTTAGAAGACAATGGAGATTGCCTCCAATTCCTTCCACGACTGAACACAGTATCCTCATTAGGAGTTGCAAAGATACTTGGCTC
This sequence comes from Limnanthes douglasii subsp. nivea, assembly GCA_036936605.1. NCBI lineage: Eukaryota > Viridiplantae > Streptophyta > Magnoliopsida > Brassicales > Limnanthaceae > Limnanthes > Limnanthes douglasii. The sequence goes on along the minus strand of JAUPFV010000002.1, from coordinate 64,213,092 downwards.
ATCATGGAAGGCAAAAGGATCCATCAGCATCCGATCTACATGCCTCCGGTTGTGAGATGATCCTTTCCAATATGCCTTTTCATTCTTCCATGGTGATCTCTTTTTCTGGAATATTTCTTAACTTGATTTTGTTTCTTCTTGGTTCGACCCTCATCACTGTTGGAGGACAAGGATTTTTCATTTCCCTCACTGTCCGAAGAGCTGTCCGAAGACTCTGAACTCGATTCAGAACTCTCCACGGGCTTGGACCGGTGAGACTTTTTAGAGCTGGCATGTGTCTTCTTTGTGCTCACATGAGTTTTCGAAGCCTTAGGCTCTCGAGGGTTGTCAGTGTGATGAGCAGCGGACCCTTTGGATTTCTCTTTCATGCCCATCTTGGCCTTTTCAGCCCTCAGAGCTTCTATCTCAAGCTTTAACCTGTCGCGCTCTTGGACAGTATACTCATCATTCTCCTCCACCACTTCGAGCAAGGCTGGTGGAAGCTCTGGATTATCCGGATTCATTCGGACAGAAATTCTTTGCTTGGTTTCGAATACTTGATTCAGGCACCGTCGCCTCCCACTGTGGTCGCCAATTTGGTGTGGATAAAAATAGCCTGGGGGTAGGCAAGTAATTTCAAGTGGAGTTTTAAGGCGGTGTAAGGGTGTTTCAAGGTGTTTCAAGATGGTGTGAGGATGTTTCAAGGTGTTTCAAGGTGTTTTAAGGATGTTTCAAGGTGTTTTAAGGTGGAGAGAGAATTAAGCAGCTTGGCAGCAGTTAATTTTTGTTACCCATAGTTAATGCTGGTGGTTGGGTATTTATAGTATGATACGTGGGCCCTTATGGGCTTTCGGGTCATGTTTAATGGACCCGGGTCATGTTTAAAGACCCATGAGTTTTAAGCAGATGGGCAGGTAGCTTAGTCAGAAAGTGTTTAGGTTTTTTAGTACTTTAGTCATAGTTCGAACAGCCTTAAGCTCACAGTGTTCGAAGTCATCTGTCCGGTTCAAAAGTCTTGTCCGATTTTAGTTCTTAGTGTCTGTCCGGTTTACGGAGAGATTTACATTGGTCTGCCCTTCCGGGGAGCATTCCGAATTCGGACTCATCAGATATGAAACGGGAAACTGTTGCAAGACACCCAATTAGGCATTTGACCTCCTTGATATTTTTGGGAGGCCCCATGAAGATTACGGCTTGTAACTGCATGGGGTCTGCTTTAATCCCCTTCTTGCTGAAGACGTACCCCAAGAACGTTCTTGTGCGGACTCGAAATGAAAATTTAAGTGGATTTAATTTGAGGTTCCTGCTAAGCGGTATTGGTTTTGACGATCATACCATTGATGTATGCTTCCATATGATTCCTTTGGTCTTTAAATATTTGGTTGATCAAGTGTTGGTATGCATAACTAGCGTTCTTTAGGCCGAAAAACATAACAGTATAATGAAAGAGATTGCGCTCTGTTTGGAAAATAGTGTGTTCTTCATCATTCTGGTGCATCCGAATTTTATTATAACCTGAATAGGCATCTATGGAGGCAGAAACTCGCATCCCAAAGCGGAAATTGACAAATTTATCCATTCGAGGTAATGAGAAAGTATCCTTGGGGCAAGCTTGATTTAGGTCGATAAAATCAACGCACATGCGCCACTACCTTTCCTTCTTTTTCACCAAAATTGGGTTTGCAACGCAAACCGAGTATCGAGTGCGATATATGTGCTTGAGACCGGATAGCTTGTTGACCTCTTTACTAATAGCCTCTTGTTTTTCTACAGAAAATGATCGGCGCTTCTGCCTAACTGGCTTGACATATTTATCAACTGCTAACTCATGGCATATTACCGAGGGTCTACCCCTGATACGTCACTAGCAGTCCATGCAAAAATATCCAAATTTTCTTGCAACAAATGGACTAGAGAAGTTCTAAAAACATAATTTAAACTCGTACCTACGTGTAGCGTGCACTCTTCTGCACCAACTCATCCAAAACATCCTCGATAATGTCATATGGCGGTACAGCTTCCCTAGGATCATCCATTATATTGGGCGATGGGTTCATAGTGTTTGGTTGAGCCAGCTCCCCCTTGCCAGTTAATTGTTATCGCATTGGTTTGCTAAGGCCGATTGTCGCCGAGTATATGTCCATGCCATCCTATGACTTCCCCTTATGATCCCCATAGAATTACCCACTGGGTACTTAATACATTGACAAAAATTGCAAGGAGTAGCCTTCATCCAATGCAGCCATGGTCATCCAATTATGGCATGATAGGAGCTTGGGGCGTCAGTAATCATGAAGAGTGTCTTGATCTCTCTTTTCGTAACACCACGTCCCACTTTTACCATGAGTTCGACCTTGCCAACACTGTGAGGTTTTCCTTTCATATCCCATCAAAGTATGTTGCGTAGACTGGTAGGGTGGTACTTCCAATACTGGATCATAACTTGCTATAAAAATGGTATTAGTCGAGCTTCCCCCTTCGACTAAGACCCTTGTTACCATAATGTCCTCTATAGCTAGGTTAATTTTTAATGCATTTTTATTAGGAGTGACGATCCCTTTTAAGTCATCATCATTGAAGTGAGATCGGTTACTGGTTCTCGGTAGGTATTGTAGAAGGAACCTTCGAATGAATGTATCTCATAGTCAAATTTCATCCGTTTTCTCAACTCTTGATCCCTCTCTATCGGGGTTCGTTCTCTTGAGATCGTAAAACGTTATTTTGGCTTTTCAAGCATCGACCTTGTTGTCCTTTCAAGGGGTTTCATCATTGTTCTTATGCGGATCTTCCTTTCTGACATTTTGGTGATGCTACTCATGTTGCTTAACAAATTGGACGAGCCCACCATTGTACACTAGCCTCTGGATTTCTTCTTTCAGCTACCAGCAATCGTCTGTTGCATAATCATGGTCATTGTGGTTGACGCGAAAATCCATAGTGGATCATTTTTAGTTGGGGATGGTCATTATACGGGGAGATTGGTATCGCATCTGATCCTTATAACTATCATAGATGACTGAGATGTTATCAGTTAACGAAGTAAAGCGTCTGCCTGTCTTTTTATAGAACATGGGCAGTTGGTTGTTGATGCCCGTCGATACTTCTCGACGAGGACCCTTGTCTATCTTTTGTTTGTCAACATTCCCTCTCTTAGACTCCAGCATAGTTCTTTCGGGGGAGTCGCCTTTCGTCACATCGTCCACCTTGATAAACTGGTCGGCTCGAGCTAGGAGGTCCCCTATTGTTTCTACAGGAAATCATACTAGATCAGCATACAACTTTCCCTGCCTCCCGAGCCCTCTTTAGTGAAGAAACGACCATGTTTTCTGCCACATCTGGGATAGTATTCATTGTATGGACGAATCATTTGATGTAACTCTTCCATGACACCCCTCTTCTCTGGTAAAGGTCCATGATAGAGTCGTTTTATCGCCTCAGCTCCTTGTTTCTGATGAACCTGTTTGTAAATGTACTGCAAAGTCCTTCAAAATCATAGATATAGCCCTTAGGTAAGCTACTAAACTAGTCTATGGCATTAACTTTTAGCGTCATGGATAAAGCCCGACAGAGTGTGACGTCATCTGGATTAAACATAACCATCATGTTCCTCAATTGATTCAAGTGTCTCTCAGGGTCGCATGTACCATCACAAGCCTCCATGCCAAAATGGATCAAATTTATGTGGGAGCTCGGCTATGAGAATCTTCTCTATTAACAAAGATTCATTAACCACGTAAGCGACCATTTTTTTGTGTATCTGATCATACTGATGGGCCTCGTCTTCCTTATTCTTTTTTGTCGCGTTTAGAAGATCCTTCTCTTCTAGGTGTCAGATTGGCCTTGACCCCAGACCGTGGTCGACTTTGGCCTTCGCCTCGGATTTTGGTCATAAATGCATGGAGAACATTATTCATCTCTGCCTTATTTGCCTCATCCTTAGCCTTCTGATCGCGAGAAGCGCTCTGTTGAACCTGCTGCATAAGTTGGATTTGCCAGCTCCAATCGCTGAATTCATGTGGCTTAAGTGGGGTTATCGGCTCTTATAGGTGGGTCGGCAAGATTTGCGATAATTTCTGCCATAAGTGGGGAGACTTTAGGATCGACCGGTTTGGCTTGTGTGTTCACTGGAACCTCCACTACTTCGAAAGTATGATTTTCTTGGGGGGTTGCAGTATGTGGTGGGACTTTGCTTGGACTGACAGTTTGTTCTAGCATTGGAGTCTGGTTTGTCATCACGATATCTCTTTCAGAGGGTTCCCTTTCAATCCTGGATCTTGTCACTATCATTGGTGATAACACAACTGTGTGTTTTTCACAGAGTTCTAATAGATGGTGCCAAATTTGTTAAAGGGATGTAACAAATAATTGCCAAGATAGTGATTTTATTTATTCGAGAAGATAAAAACCTTTGTACATCATGTTTAACCATATTTATACTATTATATAGTAGTTTCAATGTGTCATTTATTACGTGATTCCACTAATATCTCACGTAGATAGATATTGATAATAATGGCCTTAAAACGTGGCCATTACTCTAGACCTAGTGCGTTATGTGAGTTGACCAGTCAACAAGCATTAATTCCACTATCACCCTTACTTTAGTCGTTTATCTTGATAACCGAGCTCGACCGGCTTCATTGTTGTGCGTCTACCTATGGCGACATCAAATCGGTATTATCTTGATCAAGCTCGTGTTAAGAGATACTTTATGCTCGGTTTACTTATTGGTGAGGCGAGCCTCGATCATTCTTTTTTGGTCATATCGTTCAGCCCATGCTCAGTTATTCTTCGTAAGATGTTTGTGAATGTTATCATAGGGGCCTCGGCCTGGTCGCCAGTAACAGACTCGTTGAACCAACAACATATTATCTTCTCACCAAGTTGATGCCCCTTGCTTTGACCTCGGTCTTTTGCCTTTAGTTGTTCTCTCTATTCATATTTTGTCAAGTGATCTTAATGCTGATATTAACGACCTTGTCAAAAATGTCAGTCGATTTTAGTCAAATTAAATTTTGGATCGAATTGAAAATTGGTTTTAAAATAGATATAAGTTAACTTTAGTCAAATTAGAGTTTTCAATGGACAAGTAACAATATCACACATACTTTGTTCATCCAATGCCACTTAAATATTGTATGGAACCCTCTATCTCTGCTTTCCAAGACCAAAACTTGTGTTAGGCTACAATGAGACCCTTTTTGTTGGAATGAGACCTCCAAGTCAAAAAAAATACTGCAAAACTTAAATGACTGCAATACTCACATCATATAAAAACCCTAATTTCAGCCTAAATACTCACATTCTACCTCAGCCACTACCACTACCCACTCTCAAACACTAACCTTAACCCCCAAACAGTTTAAAATCCAAAGAATTTCTTCCAAAATATGGATTTAAGCGGCATAAACGACGATTTTGGTTGCAACATTGATGATTTTCCTTCCAGGAAGGAGGAACCATTAATGGATCATCTACAAACACAAGTTAAGGTACATTTACATGATTTTTAAACTTCTACGATCTAAATCACGCTAATCGCGCATTGCAATGTACAAATCAATGCACACATGCTACCTTCAATATGCAAAATCGCTCATGGTGGCTCCATAGATTTACGTAAATCACTGGCATTATTCTTGTGTGATTTTTCCAAATCAAATGCAAGTGTATGAGCGATTATACCCAAATCCATTTACTTTGACATGCGATTTTACCAAAACATGGGAAATTATGTATGAGGATGATCATGAAACCATTACTTAGTTGTTGATTCAATGAATTAGGATATTGTGGTAACTTACTTTCATATATGTTGTAGGATCCGGAATAACCACCATGTTCAATGGTCGATTACAAAATCATTCTTACTACCCAAAGCTATTACACTGAATCCGATTTGAACGCTTGGGTTAAATTTGAAAGCAACAAGTTAGGATTCATAAATGTTATTGTTAAAGATGATGACATTAGTAAAAATAGAAAAACTCCAAGGAATTATTTTAAATGCAAGATGCAATGTGTTTATAAACTTAACCCCAAACCAGGGTTTGTGAAGAAACGGCGAAAATGTTCATCGAAAAAATGCGGTTATCCCTCCACGTTATGGGAAGTTCAGTCGAAGAAGTACCCGACTATTATAAAGTGATAGTGGTTAACGGGAAATACAACCACAAACCATTTGTACACTTGCATGGTCATTCCCAAACTGTTAGACTAAAAGTGGGTGAAGAGTACTTAGTTTCTAAATTCAAAACAATCGGTTCACGACCAAGAGAGATATACCGTGGTTTGACGCTAAGAAAAATTGAATATGTATCTTGTATGCATATGATTTAAAATATGTGTCAAAAAACTGTTTGGTCGATAAAGCGGGCAAAACCCAAATGTAATATTTGTTCGGTAAATTAAAAGAGCACGAGTAATTCTTTGGGAGCGAAAAAACGAAGCAACAGATGAGATCCTCGACTTGGTTTTCGTACATCCTACAAGCATCGAGCTTTTGTGCACATTTCCTAAAATTCTTGTAATGGATAACACATACAAGACTACAAGGTACAAGATGATTTTGCTAGATATCATTGGTCAAATACCAATGAATAAGACATTTTGTATCACTTTAGTTTTTTTTAGCTCTGCGAAGTAAGCGAACTACGAGTGGTCATTGAGTGTTTAAGGACCATGATGACGAATAATATGTGTGCATTACCTATTATATCATCACCAATAGAGAGTCGGCGTTGATGCATGCTATTGAGGTTGTATTTCTAGATGTTAATCACATACTATGCAAATGTCATATGAACAAGAACATTTTTTCGTACACTAAAAAAATGATGCCCAAAACGGACATGGCCGACGAGTTTATCGATTTTTATGAAGTGGTTGCCAAACTTGTGACGCTTGAAGAGTATAACAAAAATCTCACAGAGTTAAACCACGTGTACTCTTTTTATCCGATGGATATTGATTATGTCATGAAACAATGGATAACCATATGAGGATAAAAAATTCTTAATGTCCATACAAACGAATTTTAACATTTGGGCAACCAAACTAGCAATCCATAAGTTATATTCTCATCTGTAAAATTTACTTTTGTGAGAATATATGGTAAAATTCTAATTTATTTAATTATATGTTATAGAGCGGATAGTGCACACAATGGGTACAAGTCTATGCATATTTGAACAATTTAGGGAAAGTGTTCATGTTTTGCTTCACGTTCAACACTCTATAGTTTTTGAATCATTCGAACAACGTAAGTATCGTTCGAAATATATATTTAGACTTCATATCTATCAGGTATTAAAAGGTGAAATATCGTGTACGGCCTTAGAAATCATTTGGGAAATTCTAAAAGATTCTCGGCAAATAGGCTTTAATTTCATTGCTTGTTGTATTGTTAGAAAACCACATGGGTTACTGTATGCATGCTAGTTAGCTATGGCCGAGAAAGAAGGTAGGCTGATTATTCTTGAGGAATGTGATGTTTATTGGCGGACTTTAAAGATCGTACCTAGGGATAAATTTGGTACGGAAGATGAGGTTATAAGAAAAATCTCGTGAATATATAGTACCATCCGTGCTTACGGACCGAACATACAAGATTATATTGTAAATATGATATGCAAATCCTAGATCCCGCAAAAATTCACGTATTGGAACCTAAGGAGTCGGTTATCACTAAAGGTATAAAAAAAGTCGGTCCTGACAAATCTACTAACGGAACCCATCTTTGTTTGAATATGACGGTAGTAAAGGCAATATCGCTATCTCTCCCGGTACGATAGCTACCACGACAGGCTCGATAGCTAGAGATACCCAAAACCAAAGTCAAAGACAAACTTCCAACAAAGAAAGAGAAAGTTAGTTGAAAAAAAAATCAAGTAAGGCAAAAGATTTTAACGGTTACGGGAGTTGGTTTCCCAACTACTTATGGGCCATAGCTTTTTTAATATACTGTCAATTCGATTCATGTTGAACACCGGACTGCAAGGTCAACGCGATTTATGGGAGAGAATGTTTGATGGTTCAAAACATGGAAACAACCTATTAGAAAGGTTATATCGTTTCCAAGTGTACTTGGGTGGTAATAAGCATTGGATGAAGTTACCAGACATTGGTTTAGTGATAGGCAGCTCATATGAGTGTATTGTATTCCATATATCTTTCCAACTTTCCTATATGTGTCTACCTAGGGATAAAGTTGGTACGGAAGCTGAGCTTATAAGAAAAATCTCGTGAATATATTGTACCATATGTGCTTACGAACCAAACATACAACATTATATTGTAAATATGATATTCAAATCCTAGATATCGCCAAAATTCATGTATTGGAACCTAAGGAGTCGGTTATCACTAAAGGTACAAAACAAATCGGTCCTGGCAAATTTACTAACGGAACCTATCTTTGTTTGAATATAACGGTAATAAAGGAAATATCACTATCTCTCCCGGTACGATAGCTACCACGACAGGCTCGGTAGCTAGAGCATTCTTAGTACCAGAAACCAAAGTCAAAGCCAAACATCCACCAAAGAAAAAGAAATTTATTCGAGAAAAAAATCAAGTAAGACCAAAAAATTTACCAGTTACGAGAGTTGGTTTCCTAACTACTTATGGGTCGTAGCTTTTCTAATATTAGTCTAATAAGGAGACAAAGATATAGGTGATCGTTGGGCTAATTATGCAAAGAAAAGGCCTAGGGTTGAATGTTTAGTGGTTAAGGACCAAAGTAAAGCAAACATAAGGAATAGAGGGATTAAATGGTACGGCCCAAGAAATTGTCTGTAAATAGTCAAAGAGTGAGGTGAGAAATCCACTTTTATGGTAGTAATTATGTTATTTTACTACCTTTCTCATTTAATATATATAAAGGACATTCCATTTTTGGGGAAAAGGCCAATGATTAGTCAATTATTGCTACATTTATTGCTTTTGTCTTTCTATCTCTCTACAAAATATTTATTTAGTTATTTATTGTCACTTCATACGAATTTTTACTAGTCTGATCCTCTCCTACGAACATTTCCGCTTCTGAACTACACTAACGATTTTCTGAGTTCATCAGTGGTGTCGTATGGGGAATCGAGTGATACCCAGAATTAACGTTCTAAAACCTTGAGAACAATATTTCAAAAAGTATGGATACTGAAGTTTGTGGAGAGATCGAGGCCAATCCGACCAGAGATATGATTGGTGTTAAGTCTGATGATCATTTGATGGATGAACAAGTCACAAACGAAGGAAATGGCACAAACCGATATGCTGAGGAGCTACTTGAAGATTCAGTCTTGGTTGTCAGACGTAAAGAGTTGTTGGAAGACATCGAAAGGCTGAATGCGAAAAAATAAGCGAGAGTAAGCTCCATGAAGGTCAGATATGAAGTCCGACAAGTGAAAGTTGAGGCTGACCAGATCCAAGATGTGAAGAAGAAGCCATCGACATTCCAAAAGGCAAGCTAGATCAAAACAAAGATACGAGCCATTGGAATCTAGCGAGTATACTTCATTGAGTTCTGATGAATTTTCATCCTCGGATACCGATGCCAGATACAAAGCAGATCGGAGGCAAAGAGATTCGAAAACACGCAAACACATTCATCAGACTAGTCGGAGAAAGAATGAGTCAAGGAAGAAAGGTGATCAAGAGAAAAGAAAGATGTATTTCGAGGAGTATGATAAAACAGGGAATGTTCGAGTCGAACATATCACTCCTCGGAGATAGCTTCAATCTGATAGTTATAATCAAGATTACCAAGTCAGTAATCAGCTCACTTCTCTGACGGAGGAAAAATTATATATGACAACCAATGATGGTCCTGGGGGAGTGCTTATAAAGTCGAACATAATTGGAGGTCATCCCCTCTCTCCCCAAAGATCATCTCTGAATATCTTCCCAAGTGTTTCAATATTTCCAAGATAGAAAAGTCTGACGCAACTCTGGATTCGTACAACCACATTGAGCAGTTTAAGAACTTTATGATTAATTATAATGATGACGACAAGATATTGTGCAGGGCATTCTCCCAAACCTTTAAAAATGCTGCATCTAAATGGTATAATCGTCTACCTCAAGGGTGCATAAATAAATTTGACATGTTTTGGAGTATGTTCCGACAACACTTTGTCAGAAGCAAGAAATTCCGGGCGAACGGGGATACCATCATTTACCGTAGGCAGAAAGTTGGAGAAAGCTTAAAGGAATACACTAAAAGTTTCATTCAAGTCAAGACGAATATGGAGTTTTGCAAAGACAAGGTAGTATTGGTTGCTTTCCAAATGGATCTTCTTTCGGGGGTAATGAAGGATAATGTCGCTGAGACATAGGCCATGATATTTGGAGCTTTGTTGGATCAGATAGAGAAAAGGATCTTAGTTGAAGAAACTAGGCCCTCAGAGATAGAGCCGGTGTCTAAATTCTATCAGGATCCGACCTTAGTCAGACCTAGTACCACAACGGCGAGTGTCCGACCACTGGCTCCACAACCGACTAAAACTGTCCGACCACGAGCCCAAGTTCAAGTAACAAGCCAAACTCCTCAATGGGAAGTACAAAATCAGCAATATGTAGCGATAGGACATGCAACTCAACAATATGTTAGACCTATGTCCAATATGTGGGTCCGAGCAGCTCACTACGCCGAGTTGACTGAGTGCATGTCAACTATTTTGGAGAAGGCACGTGCAAATGTGTATTTTTGCGAGCCTTTCCCATTACAGACTCTGAGGGAGCATAGGAAGAATAAGTATTCCCAGTTTCATGAAGATATCGGGCACCATACGAAATATTGTGTGACGTTAAAGAAAGAAGTCCAGTATCTGATAGAGAATGGAAAGTTAGTTGATTTTGTGGAAAAATAACTCCCCAGAGGAGTACCCTTGGATAATTACACAAGAAAACCCTTCAAATTTCTACAAGTGTGGCAAAAGATTGGAGGAGCGAGATTCATTAATTTTTTGTGAATGATATATTACCAGTTGATAAGGTGATGGCTAAAAGAATATGATTTAAGGTATATTGGTATATTTTACTCGGAGATGTATTGTATAAGAAATATTTTAGCCGGCCTCTACTTTGATGTTTAGGAAGAGACGAATCGCATATGATACTTTCAGAGGTACATGACGGGGAAGGATCAGCACATTGTGGCTACAAAACACTAATACGAAGAGTTCTTATTGCAGGATATTACTGGTTGACTCTCTCCTCGGATGCTAAGGAATTAGTGTAGAAGTGTGATACTTACCAAAAATTCCCTAACGTAATCCATGCACCAGGTGTGTCCCTGGAATCAATACTTGAGTCTCTGCCATTTGATCGATGGGGCATTGACCTAGTCGGACCCTTACCTATGGAATCTAGAGGTCGACAGACAATCATTGTTGCAGTCAACTATTTTTCTAAGTGGGTGGAAGCGGAACTTGTGGCAGGGACAAAATTTAAAGATGTGATTAGATTTATCGTGTCCAACATCTGTTGTCGTTTTGGGATTCCGAGGAAAATAACAATGGCCAACGGACCACAGTTCGACAATAAAGAGATGAAATCCTTCTGAGCATCTAAAGAGATACAACAATATTTCTCGGCACCCTTCCATCCCTAGGCAAATGGCTAAGTCTAAGTGACTAATCGGACAGTTTTTTAGGGAATATAGGTATGTATATTCCACCTTTGTATATAAGTAAGAATACTTCGATCTTCACACTAGTGTGATATTGTCCACTTTGGGACCACTGGCCCGCACGGCTTTGTTTTTGGTCCATATCCAAAAGGCCTCACACTAATGGAGATGTATGCTTAACTTATATACTGATATTTCTTCCCGTGTTTAACAAATGTGGGATGTGGGACTTTGGTCGCACCTAACAATCCTCCTCTCGAACGAAGTACCACTCTAGCCTCCTCTCATTTGACTTACATCCGCCTACTCTAGTCAAGTGGAGAGACGCTTGAACTCTAGAGCTTTAGGGCGGATCTATCTGCTCACTATCAGCTGATACTGTGCCGCTCCTTGATCAACCACCTGCTTGATGAGCTATTAGGCACTCCACATATAGATGACATTGCGCTGCTCCTTGATCAAGCCACCTGCTTGATGAGCCATATGGCGCATCGCGTTCCGTTTGGGCCTGGTGCTCTGATACCATTTGTGTGGAATATAGGTTTGTATATTCCACCATTGTATATAAGTAAAAATACTTCGATCTCCACACTTGTGTGATATTGTCCACTTTGGGAGCACTGACTCGCACGACATTATTTTTGGTCCACCTCTAAAAGGCCTCACACTAATGGAGATGTATTCTTAACTTATATATTGATCTTTCTTCCCATGTTTAACCGATATGGGATGTGGGACTTTGGTCGCACCTAAGAAGTTTTGGATGGCTTAAATAAGAACTTGGAAGGTCAGGATGGAAAATGGTCGGATTATCTACAAGAAGTTTTATGGGCTTACCGAACCACTCCTCGGACTGCCATACAAGAGTCACCATTCGCACTCGTTTATGGGATGGATACAATGGTACCATCAGAGACAATCCTCCCATCATTTAGAATCAGTGAATATTCCTGAGGAGACAAATGACAAGGGAAGGCGTACATAGTTAGATTTGGTGGGGGAAAAAAGAAGGGAACAACTGTATTCTCTATACTACCAGACTTTGATGAGAAGTCGATATGCTTCAAAGGTAAGGAGACGATAATTTAAATCATGGGACAAAGTTCTGAGGAAAGTGTTCTTTCATACGAAAGAAAAAACGGTTTGGCAAGTTAGCTCCTAACTGGGAAGGTCCGTACACGATAACAAAGAAAGTCAAGCCATAGACATACAGACTTAAAGATAAAGAAGGAAGAGATTTTCCCCACCCTTGGAACATTGAACACCTCAAGGTTTATTTAGAATTAACATGTAAAATTGTTAATATTTTCATTATGAACTTATGTAAGTATCGGTGTCATATTTTTTCCTACCCTGGTGGCGCAGAAATATTTTAATGAGGTGTCCTAATAGCCGACTTATATATAAAATTCAGTTACCATCTTAAAATGATCTCCATATATGTTTATATTTTTGGACTCATAAGACATTCCAAAAACGTTTGGATGATAGTGTTCATTTTTTTAACCTAAAAGAATATCCTTTTGGATGATAATTCTTATCTTTTTGAGTCAGAAGGGCTGTCTAACAAGTGTTGGGGTGCAATGTTCATTATTTTGAACTAATAAAGTCTTCAGTTGAAGGCCAAATAATAGTATCCACCTAGATAATGGCATAATTTAATGCTCATCGTTTTTGTTTTGAAAAGTCAATTAATGAATGTTGGTCAGCAAATTGCTTAATCATATGGAAACTTTGGAGCAAGAAACTGAAATGTTTTAGCTAAAAGGTTCTTTCATATGAAAAATCTTGTTTGACAGCATAACTTCATTATAAATCCATAGAGGATGATCACACAAAATACTGTTTCATTTAGAATGTTCATAAAAAGAAAGTCATACAAAGTAAAAAATCGTTGAGCAGGCCGACCAGGGATTCCAGAAGATAGATTAGTAAAAAATTACACAAAAGATAAAGTTTAAACATAAAGAAACAATAGACATTAATTTTTTCCGGGAACGGATTCGTCTTTACTATCTTCCGATGAGTCAGAATCGGATGAAGAGCTTTGCAAGTCACTACTATTTACTAAGTCTTCTGGATAAATGCCTACTGGGCGATGTCTTTCTATAACAGGTTGCCAAAGACTTCCCAGTTTCAAGTCAGGAAAACGTTCATGCATTTCCATAACCAAAGCTGATTTGAGGTTGGCATCTCTTTTTTCAAGATGAGAAATGCAATCGGCAGCGTAAGCATCTAGGATTTTCTTCTTCTCAACTTTAAAATTCTTCTTTAAGGACTCATTTTCCTTGGTAAGTCTTTCGATTCTTTAACATAGTTGTCAAAATACTTATGAGTGATCTCATAGGAATCAAAGACACCGTCGATAAGGGTGTTTCGTTCAATATCCTTAGTTATGAAACGCTCAATTTCATCATCGAACTTCGTTTTCTCCTCAGAAATTTTACTCCTCAAGGAAGTGATCTTCCTTAGACGCTCAGAAGATATTTCTTTCTTGCGAGCGAGTTCATCTTCCACATTCTTCAGTTCAGTTTTCCTTTGATCTTCCTTTGATCTTCAACCGGTGGCCTGTCATGGACGTCAATCTGTTGTTCTTCCTGGACTTCAGTTCTGTGCTCTTCCCGGATGTCCTCCTCCGAGCCAGCATCATCCTCAGTCTCTTTATCCTCACCATCGGATTTCTCAGCATCTGGATAACTTGGAGCGCTCTTTGGTGGGACGAAAGGTCATATTGTTTAGGCCTTCCAAACGTTTGAGAACAACATCTTCCGGGAGGGTATGATGAACTCCTTCAAGGACTTCTTCTTACGCGGATCATACCTCCAAAGATTACTTCTAACTAAGTTTGATGGTGTAAAGCACCTATGAAATTTGTATCTCCAATTGGCATCTGCCCAAAGGCTTAACTTCTCAAAGATGTCCTTTGCGGATTTACCATAGTCCTTGAAGGGCTTAACAATACCTTTCATAGTTGTTCATAAGTAAATGGTTTAGAATGGTCAATATAAATAGGTATAACAGAATGAGTAAGCAAACAAATATCTCGTCCAGTCCATTCTAAAGTTAGCCGATGGGGCATTTCTTTGGAGTTCTCAAAACCGGTCTCACATTGTCCATTCTAAAGATAAACTATTGTTTCCATTTCTTGTTTGTCTCTAAGAGATCTTTGACTACTTTGTACTGCCTTGCAAGTCCCAAAGAGTAGAAGGGGTAGTGAAAGTTTTTTGCCACATTCGAAATGGAAACAAGCTGCTTCATTGAGAATTCGGTTTCAGAAATCTTGAAAGCCATGAGGCAGGCCATAGACGTGTACCACATATTGGGGCCGTCCTGAGATGGACACAGCTCGATCAGGTTGAAGTACTCCACCAAAGCGGGATCAAGGGGCAGACAAAAAACCCAGTTCATGAGTTCCATATAGAGTATTAATTCATGGTTACAAACTAATAAGGATGTATTTCCAACAGTTAGGAATCTGATTATAACGTCTTTAGATATTACCCACCGGTCCCTCAGCTTCACCTCATCGGTTGCATGGAAATATTTCTACTTGACCCTAAAAAGTGCAAGCAAGTGTTTGGTTTCGATCCCACAAAGATTGTTACCTAGGAAATCTTCTATATTCGAAGGCAGATTTAAGGCACGTTTTCTCTTTTGCTTCTTCTTCTTCCCCTTAGAATTTTATCCTTGGTGATTGGGAGAAGTGGTGGCAGTATGGGGGAGGAGAAGAGAGCTCTCGAATCTGCACCGGAATGTCCGGGAGAAGACGGTGATGTGGGAATAGCCTGAATAGGCTCTGCTTCTACTGGGGCCATAAGGTCCACTCCCCGATTAGTGTCCGATTATTCAGACATTTTATGTTCCTGGGACTCAGTGGTGGACTTTATAACCTTTCCATAATGAATGTTTTTAGAAGAAGGTTTCCGGGGACTAACCTCAGGAGTAGTCTGCAGAGTTCCTTGGGAAGTCACCTGCGGAGTCGTGACCTATGAGGCTAATTTAGTTTTTATAGATCTCTTAACAGGTTCCGGGAATTGTTTTCTTTTGGCCCGATCTCCTCTATCCATCTCGGGAAGATTATCTTTATCATCATCCATGGGTAATAATGGGAAGGGTGTACGGTTACTGTTGGAAGGAGAAAGGTCACCCTTGTTTTTCCCTAAACAAGATTGACCGGGGGGGCTGCATGAGAGGTGAAGCAGATTCGATATGTAAAATAGATGATGAATTGTTATATGAAGGTCCTACTGTGTCAAATCGCGACTAAAGAAGAGACCAGTTATCACGAAACGTAGCTTGAAATATTTTGGTAGGAGTGGGGTGTTCTCTGACAGCGGAAGGTCTTCTCTCCTCTACTCTATTTTAAATGTTGAACCACCTTCAAAGCTTGTATAGTTCAAGATTCACAAACTCCTTAGGCATGAAACGTTAAGAAAATAACTTAGTCTAAAAAATTGCTTATCTCTCTAGAGCATGCTCCCTCTAAATTAAAGCGTGTAAACTTGAAACAATGAAAAGAGATGGGTATTTATAGTAGAAAAGAGTTTCGTCCCAAGCATAAGTTGAAGAGTCAATTTTATGGGCTTCTTCGACATGTCATCCTCCTCGCTAACAGTCTCAAAATCATGCTAGCGTGTGTTAGGAGGTGATCGGCACGTGGTCAGAGATGATGTCATCACCCTAAGTTATTTCTGACACTACAACAGATAAATAAACACACGCGAAATTAAAAGAAATGATGGGTAGGATGAGGTCACCATGACCAAAAGTGGGGTCACGAATCCGAATAAGATTACCGAATTTGATGCATTGAAGTCGTCCAACAAAAATACCAAGTAATAAAAATATCAAGAGGCCTAAAGAAAGAAAAATCCAAGGAGGCTCCAAGGAATACAAATTCTATGAGGCTCCAAGCAATACAAATCTGAGGAGGCTCCAAAAAATAAACATCTGAGGATGTTTCAAGGAAGAAAAATTTGCTTCATAATCAGTCCTTCCTCAGGTACTTTCACAAGAACTGAGGGCTACTGATAAGGGAAGGAAAATATGGGGATTAATAAGATTGAATATGGAAAATACAAGGGTTGAATTCGTGTAATTGTATGTCAATGACCAATCTAAAGCAAACATAAAGATTGAAAGGGGGTCAAATGTAATAACTAATAAACTTGTTTATGAATAGTAAAAGAGTGGGGTGAGAGATCCATTTTAACAGTAGTTATTATGTAATTTCATTGTTTACCTCATGTACTATATAAAGGACATTTCTTTTTTAGGAAAAGGTTCAATTATTAGTCAATGATTGCTACATTTATTCCTTTTTTTCTCTATATCTCTCTCTCTCTTTGTCTATTAAAAGTTGTTTCTCACTCTAAAAACACCTGATACAAACATTCCTTAGACAGACACTCCTCTACGAATATTTTTTTATCCGGATTTACAACTAAGAAATATCTAAATTCATCAATTGTAAATCCACGTCTCTAGCAAAGCAACGAAACCATTAAACCTCGATGTCACATGTAAAGAGGACAGGCCAAGCTGGTAATACAACTAACCCAATATAAGTTGACCCCAGTTATACCTAGCCGATGATCTATAGTTCTTAACGAACTATAAGTAGTCGAGCGATGTATTGTTCCCCGACTTTTTTTCAGAATAGAACAACCAAGCATGTAGAGCAAATAACCCATCGTCACACAAGGAACCGTCTCATCCGAAATCGCATCATCATACAAGTCGGGAATAATGTATGTCTCACACAAATACTGGAGGATTACATGTCTACTACCACCCATACAATAACGTTTAATATCCGTCGAAAGATCATCACTGTGTATACCTATTAAACTAGACTATCTAGCTATCTGTTGACCATCGTTAGAAAAAGTGAGTAGGTCAAAACCATGACTTGTAACCGGAAGACCGATGATGGTGTGGACGTCATCTAGGGTCACCATCATCTTACCGAAAGAAAAATGGAAAATGTTGGTCTTCATATTCCATCTCTTCAAAATTCTCTCTACGATGTGCGTGTTGGTAGCCCAACGCGTAAAACACTCGAAGAGGGGACCAAAACAAGACCCCATAACCTGGTCTCTAATCCTACTTTGATGTGTAAGATCTCAAGCACGATGGGTGAAGTACATCGCGTAGCAGCGCAATGATGGTCTCGCCTACACAATATTAAATTAAGTTAAACAAAATATAAAAATAATAATTTACTACACGTTAAACCACCAATCCCAAGTTACCTTGTTGTTTAAGACGATATACGCCTCATGATGCTTTTAATCATACATGCCCCAATACAACTCCGGCACATGTCGATTGACTCTCCGGAATAGCTGATCTGGAGTCCCATGTCGTTGTTGAACGATAGGTAAAGGCAAAAGGGTGCGTCGCTGAACCGGAGCAGACCTTGAACTAGGTCCAGGCTGATCGTCATCGGTCGAATCGTTGTCCGATACGAAAGAAGTTTACTCTTTCTAAAGAGGAGGCATGCTGAAAGTACAAAAAATATATAAGAATATACCAAAGCATATCACAGACAATTCAACAACACCCTAATATGTATTACAAGAAAGACTTAAACAATGGTACCGAATAATTAAGTGAATTGGAAGCTATACATACATAAATACATGTTACAGTAGCATTCGCGCAAACTTTGTACCTAATTTGTGCTAAAATCGTGCATACAGTATGCGCAATTTGGCACATCTATATATATGCTAAATCGCGAATCATGAGCGTCTTGGTTAGGCGGGTTCGCGAATCCGGCTAATCATGGCATCCAGGATGCGAGAAATAGCACGAACCATAAATTTCCTCCCAACTTTCGAAATCCATCAAATTTACCCCAAATCATGCAAATAGTATATCGAAACGAATGTATAAACCTAACTTAACATACATAACTAACTACCATTAAAATAGTCAACTATAAAGATAAAAAGAAAATCGATGACTAAAACTATCTATGTTAAATTTAAAAAAATATATATACTAACACATAGAGAAAGCATACTAGTACGAAATTGTAAGCTTGAATTCGAAAAAATTGAAGTTTATAAAAAACAAAATTTGAGAAAGTTAAGTTTAGAGAAGAGAAGTCGGCCGAAAATTGTAAATAAAAATTATTTATATAAATAGCAATATTATAAATAATGCGATCTCGTAAATAAACGGATCTCGTTATATAAATCAGATCCCATATTTTACTCTAGCCCCCAAAAATTCACAATTTTTCAAGTTTTCAAGTGAAATATCAATTGTCTTTTCTTCAAGTATATGTATATATCCTTTAAACACCTTACTTTTAAATTTTAAACGGTATAAAATAAACTTAAAAGTAAGTTAAATAATATGATTATTATTTTCAAGGTTCAAAAGTTAACAGAAAAATAGATTTGCCAATTCAAACATTTATAATTAAATGTTAAATATGCAGGAAAAAAAATGAATTGACAGTATAAATGGCACCAAATCTAAGTACAGAGATGAAAGACAGTTTAGAAACCAAAGTTAAAGGAAAGCAAAGGTTTTGAAACGATCTCAGGATCAACAATGATAATAACAAGAACTATTTACAACATTTGCCACAACAACAAAAAGAAAAAAAATGTTAATACTTTTCTTTTTGCGAGATGATCGAAAAACAAAATAATCAAATACAAACAAATATCAGAATTTGTCTCAAGGAAGAGGCCTGTGCTTTTGAACCCTGGTTCGAGGGATAGCTAAGATCGCTATTAGTCCACCTACAAAAGCTGCAACAGCTCCTGCAGCTATGGCCGGTGAGTTTCCACCTCCAAATAGCTGATCCCATGGTCCACTTCCGAGCGAGACAATTACCTATATTATTCCATATTTAATTTATTAATAATTCCCTATTTGTGACTATCAGCTCCTATACACACCATTTGTGACTATCAAATAGAAACTTTACTAAGTGCTAATAATTTAAGAACAAGTTCATGCAGCTTCTATAAGATGACCTGCTGAAGAAGCCATTCACATGTTTATATATAACAGAGCATATTTAGCTCTATTACGAAAAACGCGCACAAATAAGGAGTTTAAGAAATAAGACACTCACCTGCGGAAATACTATAGCCAAATTCAAAACACCCATCGATAAACCTGCAAAAAAAACCATCATGGTTAGCAATTCAGTCAAGTCAGGCAGAATTGTTTTACTACAAGTGGTCATACA
This sequence comes from Limnanthes douglasii subsp. nivea, assembly GCA_036936605.1. Lineage (NCBI taxonomy): Eukaryota > Viridiplantae > Streptophyta > Magnoliopsida > Brassicales > Limnanthaceae > Limnanthes > Limnanthes douglasii. The sequence continues at coordinate 64,193,266 of JAUPFV010000002.1, read as the reverse complement.
AAAAGTGTGCACACCTTGTCCAAGACCGAGTGATTCTATACGTGTTGCAATCAGCGCATATGGAACACTATAAGTAATCTGCAAACATATTTTGATTAGATAAGGCATGATATATAAATTCAATCTAGAAACCTTCCCAAAAAAACACCCAAGTATATATCACAGAAAGGAGATTCACATAAGTTTTCTTTTCTTTGGAACACGCTTAAAGGGTTTAGCCTAATTACTCTTTTAATGATCAGAAGTGATGTGAGTCGAGAGAACCGGAAAACTTACTGCCAAAGGGATTCCAAGAATAGTAAAAAGCAGAACTGCAGTGATGACAATGCCAACAGGTGGTGAATCACGGCCTATGTAGCTCATATGGCTTGCGACAAAAGTAAGTATGAGCATCCCGAGAAAGCAAAGAACCAGAAGAATGTTTGAGATTCCCCATACAAAACCAGCTCCCCATTTCCTACAAAGTTTTTCCATCAGCAACGAAGTAATTCCAAGCATTATAGAATTTAGCATCAATCCAAGTGCACCCATTCTGACACCATCACTGTAGCTTCTTCCTTCGTTTGGGGCTCCCCCGTAGATCTCTCGACCCATCCAATCCGTATCAAAGAGTATAAAAGGAAACCATCCGGTCCAAGTCAAAGCGGTAACCAATAAAATTATCCATATACTCCCTGAAAAATATCTAAACGTCCCAAACAATTCCCAAAGAAAAGGTTCTTGAACTTCGCTCGCCTCCCCAAGTTCTAGATTGGGTATAGGCGAAGAAGTACCCAGTGGCACATCAGGAACTCCCGTGACACTTACATATGTAGTAATTGCAATAAAAATGATGTCAATATAGAAAGCAGATTTGAGATTCGCACATTCAGCGTTGCATGCTCTGGTCACAGTGAAGGGGAATATCTTAAACCAGCCACTATATGCTCCTGTGGCATAGCCAAGAACATTACCAACAGCCATGAACAATGAAAAGTAAGCATTAGCAACTCTGGTCCTTCTGTGATCCTTCCCTGACAAAATACAACATATGTCAAGTTAGTTTTTTCCTTAACCAAACAACTTTAATGGGTAGCACAAAGGACTCATCAGTAATCCATACAAATTTTGAGGTAGGGTGCAAGGTATAACATAGAATTAAGACTATTTCTCGCTAAATTCTAAAAAAATGGCACATTCAAGACGTATTCAGACGTGTACAATCTTCCTACTTCTGTTTACGTCCATATCCAACTTTATCAAAACCGAATTTTATACTTCATCAAACCAATTTTATACTTTATCAAACCCGATTTTATGGACGGCTGAAAAACTGCAAATATCAATGAAAAATGGAAAATGGAAAATGGAAAATGGAAAATGGAAAATGGAAAATGAGGGTATAGACTTGATGATGATCAAGTCGCTAAAATTCTAGCTTTAAAGTTCCACCATTTCGAGACTTAGCTGGATTTGTGTGTCGGAACAGAAGAAAAGTTATTAGAATTTCTAAAAGAATTGAGTATGAAACTCATAAGATTCTTAAAGAAGCATTCAATATTCGCATCAAAAACAACACACATTTTGATACCGTATCTAATAGAATAGACTATGAGAGTGATTCGATTCTTAAAGAAGCATTCACCAATTATATATACATTAAAAGCAACACATACTAGATGCCTAGTAACTACTAAATCACCACAAGCATCCAGGGGCGTAAAGGCTAATTATTCTTTGCAGTTTCGATCCACCAAAGCACCACTTGAAATTTCTTTTAGAAATTCGTAGCTTTAAGAGTAGTGAGAAAATTGAAAGCAAACAGAGCAGAATCCATAGATCATAAGAGAACTAATTAATGAAAAAAAATATTCAATCAATGCGCATTTGAATTTAGTATTGAACGCCTAAAAGGAAAAAAAAAAAATGTCAAATTTAAGCAGTCTTTTTTACCAGTAAGATCGGCGAGAAATTCTGGGTGGTTACAGCAAAAAAAAAAAGTAAAATTTATATAACGATTCGGAAAGAAGAGGTATATTTTATGATATATGTTTACATTTATCATCTTTCAAGCTGTCCAAATCCTTCATGGGTAATGGATTTCTAATGACCACTAATATAGAAGAAGTTTGTCTTTCAAAATTTCATGAATCCATAAGTCTTACAATATACCAAAATTTACTTAATGTTAAGTAATAGAAGGTGAATTTGGAGACTTTAAAAAACTTAACTTGTTTAAGGATATCATCAACTCTTTAGGAACTTTAACGAGACTCGAAGTAGTGAATACATTAATGAGTGTTCTTCAGCCAATAGGACTAAGTTGTGATGGGAAAATGCATTCGAGCGGACATAATTATATATTTAAAGAATGAAGAGGAAATATAAGCCTGAGTTTAGCAAGTCATCAAAAACATAAATTTCACCTCATATGACTTGATGAGGTAGTCTTATTTCTTTACTTAGCCAAATAACTATGTTGTCGCGAATTCCTCATTTATATATAATACACGGTAGTTCGAATTCATTAACATATTCATATGGTTTGGAATGTGTTTTAAGAATCGATCAAGAAATCCAGGATTTACTTCGTCGTCTTCTAAAAATTTATATGACGGACAAATAATTGGGTTAGCCTTGGAAGATTGAACAGTGTTTGGTTTCAATATTTGAAATGGTGGAGCAGTTATCGAACTATTAACATTTTATGTTGGCTCGACACCTATTGTATCAGTATAAACTCCTATGGGTTCATTAAAGGTGAAACAAAATTTCTTTTTCAGAAGCAGTAGGTAAAAGAAAATTCTTATTTTGAGAATTTTTTTAGAAGGGGAAGACGTGCCAAAAATCTTATTACATGAGTAATTGGATTCGTTATCTACTTCCCCAAACAACCCACTTGGTAAAACAAAGATGTACAACTTTTACTCTGACTAAACAAAAATCTATAGTAAAATAAAAGAAAGAGTATGACGTAATGAAATAATAACTTTTATAAAATTGGGTGACGATCGATCAAGAAATTTAGTAAATTTTTACGTATTGATGAATTTTAAAAGAGATAAAGTAGAGAGAGTCTAAAAATATTAAAAGAACAGAAAATTGCTATTTATCGAAAATATAAGTCACTGAGAACCGTTGGTGTTAAGAAAAATACTCACAAATGACTGCCAAAAGGATAACTTTATTATTGGGGAAAAAGATATAATTACTATGTGAGTAACCATATTTATAAATTTTAATAGGAGCTTTCTCTCTCCTTAAGTAATAAGTAACTGCCCCATTGATAGTGGGCTATTGGAGTTTCAATGTGGACTAGTGGAATGAAGTCCATAATGCACGAATATGTTCGTTGAGTCATGTTTCCATTTATGGTGGTCAACGCAAGATGTGACGGTTATAATTAGCCTCGATGATGAGATTATACCTCCTCAATAACTTCTTATATTACTCTTCGAGCGGTAAACCTTTGTTGGTCACTCGTTTTGGTTTGGGCCTCTTTTACCGAGCCCAAGAATATCTATTCCGCTATGTATGGGTGTTATTTATGATGTCGAGGTAAATAGGTCAGTTAAAGGGTTCCTATTTTCTAGCTACTATCTTATTTTACATAAGAGGTGCACCTTCCCCGGAGGTTACAACCTTATCATTTTGAACAATATTTAAATGAGTACTTTATAGATATTATCGGGTTTAGAGCCGCATATAATTAATATTATTTTATATCAAATCAGTGATGTTAATAAGTTAACATGTAATGATGTTTGATGAAGGAAGAATCAAGCTACTAGAAGAGTTTGGTAAATAGAGAGTGAAATTTGAAATAAAGAAAGGCTTTTAGGAGCATTCAATAACCATGTAATATTAGAGTACTAATGTATAACAAACAAAAAAAATTAAGGAAGGGACCACAATTACCAATTTATTTAGATATGTGGATCCTATAATTGTACTATAAAAGCACATTACCTCTTTTGAGGAAGAGTGATTGATTAATAATTACATATGACTTTATCTCTCTAAAATGTGGAGCTTCTGTCTCTGGAATACTCGTATAAGAACAAAATAACAAATTTGGCCTTCCAAACATTATTTTACTCACAAATTCCCTCCAAAAAATTCTGGAGCTATCATTGACGCCGTCTGGCGGAACGATTTGGTACCCGGAATCGTCTTCCAAAACCTTGTTAAACTTTTGAAGAATTAGTGATGGAAATTCGATGATGATTAGATATGAATAATTATTTGATAACTAAAAAAAGAATTTGAAGGGAACCTCATCGGAAATAACATGGAGGTTAATCAATTGCATGACGATCAATATGTAGGCGAGATTTTGGAAGAGTTTATCTTATTGGCTTGAAGAAAATAACTTTTAGAAGAAATTGAAATTAAATTTTGAAAAACATGTTGCAATGGCCTTCAAGAAAATCTGATCAAAGGTTCCAAGGGAAAATGAAACTGAGAAAGAAAAGTTGGGTGACAACCGTCGAGTTAGCAATAAGAAAGATAAGATTGGGAGGCACAATCGCTATTCTCCGAGAAGGAAAGTAAATCCTAGAAATCGATATGAATCAGCAGAATCAAGTGATTATTCACTATATGACTCAAGTTAATCTTCCTCGAAAACAGTTTATCGTCAGGAGAAGAGCACCAAAAAGAAATATTTGAGGAAAAATAGAAATGAGTATCGAGTGGCTCATCGGGCAAATGATTCGAAGGGGAAAATGCAAGGCTCTAATGGTCATGCTAAGAAAGAAAATGTTTACACTCAAAATCCATCGGGTAGCCAAAATTATGAATATTGAGTGAGCAATAAGTACACAATTCCTTTCGATGAGGGTCTGTATACAACGGCAAATGAAGGCTCTATAACCACTATTTACAGAGTTAGGCATGATTGGAGGTCTTCTCCTTTTTCCTCGAAAATACTCGTCGAAAATCTACCAAAGCACTTTGACATTTCTAAACTGGAAAAGTTTGACGGAATGCAAGACCCTGATAACCATATCTAATAATTTAAAAACATTATGATTAATTTTGATGATGATGACAAATTGCTTTGCAAGGTTTTCTCCCAAACATTTAAGAGTACTGCTTCGAAGTGGTATAACCGACTTCTGCAGGGTTATATTAAAAACTTTGATATGTTTTCAAATGTTTTCCGACAATATTTTGTGATAGTAAAAATATTTCGAGCTAATGGTAACACCATAATATACTGTAGGCAAAAGGATGGAGAAAGTTTGAAAGATTATATGAACTGTTTCATCAAAGTAAAAACTGATATTGAATATTTTAAAGATCTTGTGGCTTTGGTAGATTTTCGAATGGGACTTGCCCCATGGATATTGAAGGTTACGGTGGTTGAAAGATAAGAAATGACGTTTGTGGCTTTGCTAGATCAAGTTGAAAAAAGAATACTTGTGCAAGAGACTCAGGCGTCTGAAATAGGTTCATATGATCAACTACAACATAATCAGTTCCAAGGATCTCTTGTTGTAGCCCAACCTGCTTGAGCGAATGTGCCTCCTCTGAGGCCCTGATTAAATCAACAAGCATATAACACATAGCAAAGTATTAATCCAATTTCAAATAAGTGGATTCGTCCAACTCATTTTGTGGATTTAACTGAGTGTGTGGCAACAATATTTGATAAAACTCAAAGTCAAGTACAATTTTGCAAGCCTTTCCATATACAAACTCCGAGGGAAAACAGAAATAGTAGATATTGAAAGTATCATGAATATGTTGGGCATGATACGTAGAAAAATATGGCATTGAAAAAAAGAAATACAAGCATTAATTAAGAATGAGAAGCTAACCAACTTTGTAAAGAAACACTCTCAAAAATATATGATGACAAAAGAAGTGTCAAAGGAATAAAGTGCGTTGATTATCTCCGAGGAGATTGATTCTTTTGATATTGGAACAAAATACTTGGATCCGAAAGAGGGATGAAATGATATTAGTATTGTTGAAGAACTTATTCTGAAGAAAATGGTTAGTGATTTATGTGCATTTTTTAGTCTTTGGAAATTTTTGACGGTGATACTGTTGTAGGAAATTTGAACAACTCTCTGAACATGCACATAGTTAGTCTCAATAGCCAACTTGGAGCAGGTGCCTCGATGCATTTATATCGAAATCCTTCTCCAATAATTTGTTTTTAAGATGATGATATGAAAGATGTGGCAGGGCCATATAAAGATGTAGTAGTAATTACAGCAGGAATAGTTGGTCATCAAGTACAAAGAATTTTGATTGACACGGCCAGCTTTGCCAACATCTTATTCATGAGTACTTATAAAAATATTATCAACCCTCCATTGATCCGACGATTGGATCAAACTATTGTGGCATTTACAATGGTGAAAATTGAAGTTGTTGGATAAGTTGAAAGTGTGCTGGAATTGGGTCGAGGGTCATTTAAAAAATAAGTTAGCATATTTTTTATTGTGGTAAATGAACTAGCATCTTATAATGTTATTTTTGGAAGGTCTTGATTATCTAAAATGAATGCTTAATCTCTACCATCCATCAATGTTTAAAGTATGTTGTGGGGAATAATATTGGAACAATTAGAAGTAGTCAAAAAATTGCTAGAGAATGTTATCGTATTGCTTTATCTTCCAAGAAAGTTCAGGGAAAGAATCAGAAAAAGCATAGCAGTTAGTGGGGACTTCCTCGGAACCAACCCTTATTGATAATCCGAGGGAGTCTCCCGGTCTTTTGGTTCCCGATGAGAGCTATGAGGACTATACGTATCCAAATGGAAAACTGAATATTGGTACGAAGTTATCTCCAAGTTTGAAGAAAAAATTAATTGATTTTTTATCTACCAAGTTGGATATGTTTGCTAAGTGTTTCGAAGATGTAACCGGGGTGCCCGCTGAAATAATTTATCATGGACTAACAATCAAGAGTAATATGAGACCAATAATACAAACAAGAAGACATATATCTCAAGAAAAGATTGAAGCAATAGTAGCAGAGTTTGACCGTTTATCCAAAGTGGGCCACATTCGAGAATCTCAGTATTGATTGTGTACGGAAAATCCAGTGTTAGTCAGAAAGAAAAATGGAAAATGGCAAATGTGTGTAGATTTTACAGAATTGAATAAGGCTTGTAAAAAATATCCTTTCTCGGTCCCGCTGAGGGATGAGGAAAACACTTTGTTTATTATTGGAAGAGGATTGAATTGTTATAAAGTAATGTTTTTTGGTTTAAAAATGCAGGGGAAACCTATCAATGTTTGGGGAACAAAACTTTCAAGGCTCGAATTGGGCAAAATGTTGAAGTATATATTGATGATATGTTGGTAAACAAAATTTAAAGATGAGGATCATTTTGATGACCTTGAGGAAACTTTTGCGAACGTAAAAAGGCCTAACCAAATATTTAAATCCAAAAAAAATGTACATTTGGCATTCGATCGGGAAAATTTCTCAAACATATAGTTAGTGAAAAAGGAATCGATACCGGCCCAATGCAGCTAAAAGATTTAACTACTATGATACCGCCTTAGAATATAAAAGAATTCCAAATATTAACATGTCGGTTGACAGCGTTGAATAGATTTATTTCTCGTTCCTCGGACAAATGTGCTCCTTCTTTCCAAGTAATGAGACAAGTGGATTTTATTAATTGGATAAAAGAATGTTCTGAAATCTTTCATCGAATTAAAGAATACCTTTCATCTCCAAATATATTTACATAACCTTTCCCATGTGAGAAGTTGTATGTTTATATAAGTGTGTTAGATTATGCTGTAAGTGATGTGTTAATTCGAGAATAAGAGAACATCCCAAGGAAAGTGTATTGCATCAATAAATGTTTTGTGGATGCTGAGAAACAATATTTGAAATTAAATAAAATTGGCTCTCGCACTAGTAATGGCTGATAGGAAAATGAGACCATAATTTCAAACTCATTCTATAATTGTACGAACATCTTTTCCATTAAAAACATTGCTTCAAAAGCCTGATATTTCAGGAATAACGACCAATTGATCAGTTGAATTAAGGGACTTTGATATTGAGTTTGAACCTCGAACTGCAATCAAAGTACATGCTTCGGCATATTTCTTGATAACATTTCATTCTCAGCGATCAGGAATGGAGATTAATGAGGAATATTTTGGGATATAATGGGTTATTTGAACAAATGGTGGGTCGAGTATATCGGGAATCAGAGCTGGGGTACAGTTAATCTCTCCTGAGGGGATTGTTATGTACCAAGCCATCCGTTTTGGGTTTAAAGCAATAAATAACAAGGTAGAATATGAAGCATTTTTAGCAGGTTTGAGGCTTGCATAAATTTATCGTGCTAAAAAGGTTAAGTTACTTAATGATTTGCAGCTTCCTGTTAATCATGTATATGGACAATCCAAACCTCGAAAGGACCATCTAGTGAAATATCTGAAGGTGCTAAAGGTTTTAACTTTAGCCTTAAAAATGTCAGGTATGAACATGTTCGAAGACAATAAAATTATATAGCAGACTATTTGGCAACTTCTTCATATTCGGAGGAGTACCCATGGATTATTACTCAAGAAAGCCCTCCAATTATAAAAAACTTGGAGCATGTGGTTGCAATAATATGTGAGGATCTTCAAACATCTATTTTCAAAGCGAAGCATTGAAGATTGAATATCATCGATTTTTTGGAAAATAATGAATTAACACTTAATAAATCAATTTCTAAGAAAATACATTTTCAGTCTCACGGCTACGTGGTCCTCAGTGGAATTTTGTATAAAACAAATTCGAATAGTATTTTTGGTCGGGTCTAATTGGCCTACGATGTCTTCCGATGCAAAAGAGTTGGTTACAAGGTGTGATACTTTTCAAAGGTTTTCCAATATAATTCATAAGCTATGGGATCCTCTTGAAAGTATATCTGAGGCACTGCCGTTTGAGCGATGGGGTATCGATCTTGTTGGACCTTTACCAATGGCTTCTGGAAGACAAAATGGGCAGTAGATTCCTTCTCAAAATGGGTCGATGCAGAGCCTTTAGCTGGAACAAAATCTAAAGATATAATTATATTTATTACTTCGAATATTTGTTATCGCTTTAGGGTCCCAATAAAAATCACTAAATATAATGGATAATGAATTTATATTTTTTGTATCTTGTGAGGAATATAGCAACGCTTTTCGGCTCCTTTCACCCACAAGATAATGAGCAAGTTGAACTGACTAATCGAATGATTCTTGATCGGATAAAGAATTTTTTTGGAAGAGAAGGCTGAAAAGTGGCTAGATTATATGCAAGAATTTCTTGGGCATATCATACAACTCATCGGACAACAACTTCAGAATCTTTATTTGTATTGGTGTGTGAGATGGATGCAGTAGTACCATCTGAAGCAAAATTTCCCATTGGATCGTGTCGCGATATATTCCGAGGAGTCTAATGATGAAAATAGGGAAACTAAGTTGGGGTTGATCGAAGAAAAAAGGAGATGTGCACAAATAAATTTATTACATTACCAAACATTAATGAGAAGTAGATATGCTTCCCAAGTTAAACGAAGAGAATTTAAAGTTGAAGATCAAGTTTTAAGGATATATTTTCTGCACACCAAAGAAAAACACCTCGGAAAAATAGGTCATAATAGGGAAGGCTCATATGAAGTAACCGAGAGGGTAAAACCTATAATGTATTGACTCAAAGATAAAGAAGGAAGAAACTTCAAGCATCTGTGGAACATAGAACATCTAAAGTTGTATTTAGAATAATTGTAATGAGTAAATGTTTCTATTTACAATATCGGTGGCATACTCTTTCCTACCATGGTGGCGCGAGAAGGTTTTAATGAAATGTCCTATTAGCTGATATATATATATATATATATATATATATATATATATATATATATATATATATTTCTCTGATACTTTGGATCTCAAAGGTCTTCCAACAAAGTTGGTCTTCAACTATTAATATTTGACCTAAAAGGTCTTCCAACAAAGTTGGTCTTCAACAATTAATTTTGGACTTAAAAGGTCTTCCAACAAAGTTGGTCTTCAACTATTAAAAACATAATAAAACAAACCCAGTGCATTTTATTAACACAAAATTTCCCCGAAGATAATGAGGACTTTAACAAAGTTGCCTCGAATATTATGGGGACTTTAACAAAGTTGCCTCAAATATTATAAGGACTTAAACAAGATCGCCTCAAAGATTATGAATTTAACCAAATTTCCTAAAAAATGAGGACTTGATAAAATGGGTATTACTCTAAAGATTTAGAAGAATTTCCTTCATCAGATTCTGTGATATCATTAATACTCAAAGAAATCCTAGGAGGAGGATATTCGACGGGAACATGCTCCTAGAAACCACGCAAGTATTAATCAGGGTAGTGTTCATGAATTTTCATGATCAACCTAGATCTAACAATCGCGTTCAACTTATCTATACACTTAGCAGCGTAAGTTTCAACCACCATCTCTTTATCTTTTTTATCTTGGGCTAAGATAAACTGTATCTCGTTTACAACTCGTTCATAGTCTTTTAAGCATCTTGGAAAGTAATCCGATGAGCTTATCCTTAGTGGCATTTTTGTTTGGCATAAAGATCATTTTCTTATTGACAACATTTGTCAATAATTATAGTATAATCCTATGCAAGAACCATTTTTTTGTAAATAGCATCGGCTTGTTTCTCAAGTGCAGAATACTTTTGTTCAAGCTCGTTGACCCTTGAGTTTGCTAGTGAAGCTTCAGATTATTTTATGTCCCATAAATTTTGCATCATTTTTCCAATATTAACTTTAGAATGAAGCAGCTTACGAATACAGAGAAAAAAATTCATCTGAGGTATCTCAAATAACCTAGATGAAGAGCCAGCCTCGAGAGAAACTAAAGTAGGAGAATCAACATTCTTGATATTTTCTTCAAGATTTTGGACTATTTGATCGTTTAGTGGAAGCTGGGAAGAGTGAGATTCAATAACTATTTTTTATGGTAAATATTTGGCACGCTCAGTAACTTTATCTTTCGGGGAACCAACGGCCTCAGAGGTTTTTCTACTTTCTTCAAGAATGTATTTCAACTTTCGCTGGCACTTCTTTTTTAGGCGAGCTTGAGCGGGGGGTTTCTTAAGAGCTTGAGCAGGAAGTTTCTTATGAGCTTGAGTATGGAGTTTATTTGATGCTTCGGGTTTTTTTAGTTTAGTTTTCTCAACTATGGTATCATCTTCGGGAGTTTCTAGAGCAGAAACTCTCTTTTTAAAAAAAAATCTCATGATTCTTCATACAAATGACTCTTGGCTCTATAGCGTGTTGGAAGATAGACTACGACATCTTCAGCTTCCAACTGATCTAAAACTTCTTGGTTAGAGAGAGGAGCCATGAGCTCTTCTAAGGATAGTTGTTCCGAGGGGTTGAGTCTCCATAAGCGACTCTTGGAAAGGTTAGTATGCGTGAAGCAAAGATGAAACTTGTTGAATGAAGCAGCTTTGGCCAACAATTTCAATTATGTGAAGATGGTTGTTGCCTTGGGCACAAAATCAGCGTAGGGTTTGGATATTCTAGTCATGGTTATTCATATTTAAAAAAAAATATAAGAATAGACATAAGGAAAATACAAAGAAAAATAAAAGGAATGTGTACCTCTATTTCTCCATACAAGGTATAGTTTGTGGGGATTTTGGTGGTCGCTTCGGATCCCGTTTCCCAAATACCTGAAATAAAAATAAATTGTTGCTTTCATTTCTTGTCGGACTTGAGTAAATATTTAATTACATTTTGGTTCCGACCAAAAGTCAAGGATTAGAAGGGAAAATAGGTTTTTAGCCAAGCTAGAGAGGCCAACCAACTCCTCCACAGAAAAACTTATCCCCAAATTTTGGAAGCCATGATGCATGCCATAAGGGTGAACCGTATATTGGGTCCAGCTTGGGTGGGACAAAGGTCAATCAAAGAAAAATACTTGATGAAGAAACGGTCTAAATGGTACCGCAATCGTGAATTCATCAGCTCGGTATATACCATTAATTCATTATCTTTAATCGATAATGGGGTCTGGCCAGCAGTTGAAAACGAATAGAAATGTTAGAAGGAATCCCCCATCGGGCTCTCATCTTTACCTCTTCAGATACATCCTAATATTTGTACTGAACTTTGTTCAAAGCCAAAAGATATTCATTTTCGACTGCTCAAATGTTTTTCCCAACTAAAGCATTGATTTTAGTGGGAAGGGGAATATTTCCTTTTTCTTTAGTGATTTCTTCTGAGAACCAGTCCCTTCATCAATTTGAAGCGGAACGTCAGTTGGTTTTTTATCATCATTAGTTTGGAGTAATATATGATGGGTTACTTCTCCTCGATAATTTGAGGGGAAGTGGTATCTAGTCTCACTTCTTCAGTAACTGGTATTAATGCTCCCTCGATAGAAGTCGGGTTTTCCTCTTCATCTTCCCCAAAAGCTAAAGTCAGAGTATCCTCAACATTTTCAACATCAGATTTCACAGTACGGGGATCAGCAGGGGAAACATTTGACGCAGTCTCTTAAATTGGTTTGAGGGACCGTTTTGTCATCAAAGCTGCATCAGCTTTCGTTAATTTTCGACGATGGATCTCTTATGTTAGTCAAGGAGTCCCATGAGGAGTGGAAGATGGAATAGCATAAATCTTCAAAGAAGAACCTTCAGAGCGCTTATTCTTTTCAGAATACCTACTCTCTTTATGATGACGTTTCTTTTTTGAGGAAGAGTCTTTGGAATGCTTGATATTTCCCATTTTTTTGAAGTCATTATTGTCAAGTACTAAACAAGCATGACTGGGCAGCAGAGAAGATATATTCGACAGGGTAATTACTGTATAATTTTAAGTTCAAGTCCAAGCACCGTAATGTTTGAAAACGGGTGGTTGGGGTTCAAGGTCGACGTATAATCTGGTGGCTTATCTTTCGTCGGTTTTTTGGGTAATCGTTAACCAATCTAAGATACATAAACAGCCTTTCTCTCTCTAGAACTATTTTTTTCAAAGGTATATATCTCTAAAAAAACTTAGGTATGAGATCAACAAGCAGCTGGATAATTTGAAGGGATAATATGGGCTTTAGGAGGTGTCAAAGCCCAGGGTTGTGAAGAGTTGCTTTCCTATGGGAAAACGTCCAAAAATATGGGGCAATTAGTACATAGGGAAGAGTTAGGCCACTCCTAGGATGATTTGTCTCAGGAAAAAAGACAAGCGAAGAGCAATCCAATTGACACTTGAAAAAAAAAGTGTTTTATTGGTGGTGTCGGAAAATCATGAAGTCACTAATAAAGAAAGGTTTGAGAGAAGCGGCTGATATGGACACTCAGAAGGTCGACTAAAATCCGATGGCATCTTCTTTATCTGATTTCCTACATAGTTTGAACAAAATTCAAGGAAGATCTCTTTGCTCAAGGGGTAGATTCTATAGGAAAAATCCATGGAAGAATCTTTTCACCAAGAAGAGCGGTTGATAAAATTCTAGGAGATGTTCTCCCACGTTTCGATGAATATTTTTTTCACCTGACAATTAAAGCATCAAGTAGTCCGACGAGGATAAGATTGGTCATACAACAATCTTCGTTCGAACATTTTCACTAGGACCATGGGGTTGGTGATAAGAGAAAAAATCAAGCTACCAGAAGAGATTGGTAAATTGGAGGTGTAACTTGATATAAGGAAAGTCGTTTAGGATCATTTGATAACCATGTAATATTAGAGGTCTAATGTATAACAAATAATAAACTTAAGGAAGGGACCATAATTACTAATTTGTTTAGGTATATGTGGCCCTACAAATGTACTTTAAAAGCACGCTACCTCTTTTGAGGAAGGTGGTTGATTAATAATTACTTATGACTTTCTCTCTCCAAAATGTGAAGCTTCTCTCTCTTGAATACTTGTATAAGAACTAATATAACAAATTTGGCATTCCAAACATTATTTTGCTCACAAATCTCCTCCAAAGATTTCTATAACTATCATTGTTACTGAATTTTGAATATTTTAAAAACAATTAATCTTAACTCATATACTTATTAAATGAGTTATCCTTTAGAATAAGTGTTAACTTTTTTCAAGGATTATGAGGGGCTATGATAAGGGTACATTTCACTATGGGTTATTCCCTTGTGTACAGGTTAAGATCGAAGAGTAAAGGCAACCTGATGATAACATGTGTAAAGGGTCTGTTTGAGACTGAAGTCAATACTGATGAGCTAAATGTCGTGGTAATAATGTTGTGAGATTGAGTGTATCAAACTAACGAAAACATGTGTGAATGAGTTGTTATTAAAAACGACAAGCTAATGTTATATGATAATAGTCATAACGATATATATATAAGAAAATGGATAACTAAGTTGGTATTAATAATATATTATGATGACAAGAGTGACTAGCTACATTATAACGAATAACAAGATAAAAAATAAATACAAATAATGATTGAGAGGATGTTTTCAGGATTTTATCGCCAAAAGACAAAAATAAAATAAATGACGGAATAAAAAAGACTATAAATCAAGATAAATAAATATTAAAAATATGATATAGGATCCCACAAAATCAAGATAATAATAATAATAAAAAATAATTAAAAAATATAAAACAATTCAAACCATTTTTAGATTTACTTACTTTATTATTTAAAAAATTTCGAATAGATCCAAGGCCTTCTAATCATGTTTATAACAACGTAATTTCTGGATGAACTTCCTATATCATTATTTATACGTGTCATTTTTGTTCTCTTTATTTTTGAAAAACTTTGTAAAAAAATATTTAAAAAAATAAAAACTATCAACTATTACTCTATAATCTAGTCTCCACGTAAATTCTTGATATATATTCTTCTTGTTACGTCTTGATATATTCTTTTTGTTACCTCATCTCTCAACTATTTACCTATATGTTATATTAACTCCAAAAATGTTACCACCCACAAGCCGCATTCAAGTGACTTTATACAGATCAAGTCATTTTTATTTTTATTATAACTATAATATTCACATAATTAATTAATATAAACTTTGAAATCATGTTTAAAGTAAAATTTAAAAAATAAATATAAGTATTATAGAATAAGATAAAAAAACATTGACAAAAGTCTTAATTCTTTTACAATGTCAATTAGAACATTTTTTTTTTCAAAATAAATGTAGATAAAAATGTTAAAGACTCCAAACAACTGGAAATCAGAATGAAAACGAATCCGTAAAAATCATATCAGAAATTAAAATAGTTCTGATAATTTTTATTTAATTATATATGCAAAAGTTATTAAATATGAATAATATATTGTACAAAATATGGTAGAATTTTATCATCAACATCAATCATAAACTGGATACGTGATTTTAAAACTATTTATAAATGGGTATGTTACCCACAGTCACAACGGAAAAAATCAAAATTAGCCGATAACTTAGTTTACCAAAAACCACATGTAACTTACATGATTCCAACTATACTTTGTTGGGAATATGGGGGTCCGGTCCGCATATTCCGCCTCCGTATATAAGTAAGAACACAACCGATCTCAACACTAGTATGATATTGTCCGCTTTGGCACCCGAAGGCCCTCACGGTTTTGCATTTGGTCTACTACCAAAAGGCCTCATACTAGTTGAGGTATGTTCTCACTTATATACCATTGATCCTTCCCTATGTTTAACCGATATGGGATGTGGGACTTTGGTCGCCATCCTAACAAATCCTCCTCTCGAACAAAGTACCACTTAGCCTCCTCTCAATTGACTTTCATCCGCTCACTCTAATCAAAGATTGCTCCATCTGAGCAATAGAGCTTTTTTACAGCGGATCTATCTACTCACTCGAGTACCACCGCTTGATGAGTCATGGACGCTCTAGCTCCACTATCCACTCCAATCAAGTACCACCGCTTGCTTGATGAGTCATGGACGCTCTAGCTCCACTATCCACTCCAATCAAGTACCACCGCTTGATGAGTAATGGACGCTCTAGCTAGGATGTATAAAGTAGATCATTCACCTTGAGCATGACTACTGGTTCATCATGTTCGACCTCCGAGAATATTACCACCATCGCGTTCCGTCTGGGCCTGACGCTCTGATACCATGTGTTGTAAATATGAGGGTCCGGTCCACATATTCCACCTTTGTATATAAGTAAGAACACCACCGATCTCAACACTAGTATGATATTGTCCGCTTTGGCACCCAAAGGCCCTCACGGCTTTGGTTTTGGTCCACTTCCAAAAGGCCTCATACTAGTTGAGGTATGTTCTTACTTATATACCGTTGATCTGGTATCAGAGCCACGTGGTGAAATTAGGGCTTTTGCAATTAGGGTTTCACAATGGCGTCTACAGCAACAAAATACATGATTGAAAAATTTGATGGGGGATCCAGCTTTGCATTGTGGAAGATTAAACTGAAATCTTCATTGGTACTGCAAGGGCGGTGGAAGGCTGTGGAGAATAAGTTACCAAAAGAGATGAAAGAAGAGGAGAAACAAGATCTTCAAGAAAGGGCTTTGTGCTGGATTTTAATGAGTGTGAAAGACAATGTGCTTCGCGAGATTAGTGGTGAGAAGACTGCTGCCTGCGCATGGAGAAAGCTAGGAGATCTTTACTCAAAGAAATCAGTAGTAAATCGATTATATTTGAAGAAACGTTTGTATGATTTCAGACTGAAAGAAGGTATGTCCAATAACAGAGCACCTAGATAATTTTAAATCAATTATAATGGACTTGGAGAACATAGATATCAATATTGAGGATGAGGATCAAGCTTTGTTTGTATTGAGATCGTTACCAGCTCCCTATGAAAACTTCGTAGATACCATTATGTATGGTAAGGATAAGTTATCGCTAGCATATGTCAAAGGGGCACTGAAATCAAAAGAGATGAGACAGTTGCAGCCAGACAATCAAGCTGAAGGGGAAGGTCTTATGACTAGGGGAAGATCTAAAAGCAAAGCGTGTTCTTTAAGAAGGAAGAACTTGAGGTCCAAGTCAAGGGTGAAGCACTCAAACTGTTATGAATGCGGTGAGCAGGGTCATTATAGGAGAGATTGTCTAAAACTGAATGGTAAGAAGGGAAATCAAAAGGAAAATGCAGCAAACATTGTTGAAGGTGTGAACGATTCCGACGATAGTGAAAACAGTGGTAAAGGAGATGTATTGTCCGTGAGTTCAGACTTTGGGAAAAACTCTTGGGTACTTGATACTGGCGCTACATATCACATGTGTCAGTTCAAGCAGTGGTTTGATACGTACAAGCCAATGCAGGGAACTGTCTATTTAGGGAACAATCATTCGTTGACTGTTGGTGGTATTGGTAACGTCAGAATCAGAATGTTTGACGGGGTTGTTAGAATCTTGACGTGCTGGCATGTTTCTGGGTTAAAAAGAAACCTGATTTCTCTTGGGACTCTAGACTCTCGGGGTTACAAGTACCATGCAGAAAAATGGTGTAATCAAAGTGACAAAAGGCTCAATGGTATGCATGAAAGGTAATTTGCAGAAGCGTCTTTACATTCTCCAGGGGAGTGTTGTTATGGGCGATGCTGCAGTAGCATCATCAGGGAGTAATAGCCAAAGTAGGCAGGATCAAAATAAGTTGTAGCATTGGCGTCTTGGTCACATGAGTGACAGAGGATTAGCTGTTTTGGGAAAGAGAGATTTGTTGAAAGGGTATAAAGCATAATCATTGGGATTTTGTGAGCATTGTGTGTTTGGTAAACAATCTAGAGTCAAATTCAGCAAATCGGCTGTAAGAAAGACTAAAGGCACAGTGGACTACATTCACTCAGATCTTTGGGGTCCAAACAGAATTCCATCCAAGAGCAGAGCCAGATACTACATGAGTTTGATTGATGATTATTCAATGATGGTGTGGGTTTACTTTCTGAAAACGAAAGATGAGGCATATTCAACCTTTGTCAAATGGAAGACGATGATTGAGAAGCAAACATGAAGAAAAATCAAACGTCTTAGGACAGATAATGGGTTAGAATATTGCAGTCGTGAGTTCAACGAGATCTGCGAAACTGAGGGAATAGTGCGCCATCGCACTTGTTCTAGAACACCACAACAGAATGGAGTCGCATAAAGAATGAACAGAACTCTTTGTGACAAGGCACGAAGTATGCTCTCACATTCCGGTGTGGGAAATGATTTTTGGGCTGAAGCTATCAATACAGCGTGTTACTTGGTGAATCAGTCTCCATCAACGGCTATTGATTGTAAAACTCATTTTGAGATTTGGTCTGGATCGTCGGCTGATTATGAACATTTGAGGGTGTTCGGTTGTCCTACGTATGCTCATGTAAGAGATGGTAAGCTTGAGCCGAGGGCAAAGAGATGCATATTTCTAGGATATGCTACTGGAGTGAAGGGATATAGGTTATGGTGTACCTCTCCAAAGTCTGCAGGTTTTCTCATCAGTAGGGACGTTACTTTTAATGAGTTTGCTTCGATAGACAGTCCGAAGGAAGTAGGAGAAATGGTCGAATCAGGATCGGTTGTGAGTAAACAGGTGGAGCTTGAAGTAGAATCAGTTCCTAGCAAGTCCAATAATTCAAGTGGTTCTGAGGTGGATCCAGAATCAGGAGGTGAAACGTCAGCATCGGATGATAGTGACGATGATGTGCCCGAACCAGAGCAACAACCTTATAGCATAACATTGGGCAGAGAAAGAAGAGATATTAGACTTCCAGAAAGGTATGCGAATCTAGTTGCATGTGCTCTGTCAGTTGCAGGAGAAGTTGAGATGCAGGAACCTAGTAGCTGCAGAGAAGCTATAGCGAGTTCAGAGGCAGATCGATGGATTGGTGCTATATGGGAAGAGATTGAATCTCTTCAAAAGAATACTGTGAACGTTGGCTTAACTTTTAACAAAACCGATATTGGTGAATCGCTGAATGATGTTGCAGGATCATTGGTTGGTTTTGTTGATTCTGATTTTGCAGGTGATATGGATAAAAGAAGATCTCTGACAGGATATGTATTTACTCTAGCTGGGAGTGCGATCAGTTGGAAAGCACAGTTGCAAGCTACTGTAGCTTTGTCTACAACAGAGGCAGAGTACATGGCGGTAACAGAAGCAGTTAAAGAGGCAATATGGTTGCAAGGTTTGGTGGCAGATTTGGGCTTGGATAGGACTACTACAAAAGTGTTTTTGTGACAGTCAAAGCGCCATACACCTTACAGGGAACCAGATGTACCATGAGCGTACAAAGCACATAGATGTCAGGTATCATTTTATTCGTGATATAATATCAAAGGGAATTGTTGATGTGAAAAAAGTGTCTACACACGATAATCCAGCAGATATAATGACCAAGGCAGTATCAGTTCGAAAGTTTAGGGAATGCCTAAACTGGATCGGTGTTCGCAGTATAGAGTGAATGCCTTAAGGGCATTTCGTGAGTCAGAAGAATAGAATATTCTTTGTTGATAGTAAAGAAAGGATATTCGCCTCAAGGGGAAGATTTGTTGTGAATGAGTCGAATAGTGCCTTGACAGTGTACTGTGACCGGCAGTACAGTTTTGTGTTATGATAGTGATATTGTCCAATTACTTGAGTTAGTCTTGTGGTATGAGCCCATTAGGCCCATAGTCTAGTAAGTCTATTAATTCCCTATAAATAGATTACTAGGGCGACACAAAACACAATCTGAAATCTATAACCTTTTTTATCATAGTGAAACTCTTTTCTTTGGCGGCACCCGTGGACGTAGACAATTGTCGAACCACGTTAAATCCTGTGTTTCATTTAAATCTTTCATTCAAATATATTTAGTGCTTGAGCCATTTTGTGATAATTGCATAGTATTTTATAACAAACGTGGTATGAGAGCGTCAGGCCCAGACGGAATGCGATGGTAGTGAAATACTCGGAGGTCGAACATGATGAATCTGTAGCCATGCTCAATGTGATCTACTCTAGAGATCCTAGTTCGGAGCGTTCATGACTCATCAAGCAGTGGTACTTGATTGGAGTGGATAGTGGAGCTAGAGCGTCCATGACTCATCAAGCGGTGGTACTTGATTGGAGTGGATAGTGGAGCTAGAGCGCCCATGACTCATCAAGCGGTGGTACTTGATTGGAGTGGATAGTGGAGCTAGAGCGTCCATGACTCATCAAGCGGTGGTACTTGATTGGAGTGGATAGTGGAGCTAGAGCTTCCATGACTCATCAAGCGGTGGTACTTGATTGGAGTGGAAAGTGGAGCTAAGGAACAAGTGCATGATGGTCGAGTGAGTAGATAGATCCGCTGTAAAAAAGCTTTATTGCTCAGATGGAGCAATCTCTGATTAGAGTGAGCGGATGAAAGTCAATTGAGAGGAGGCTAAGTGGTACTTTGTTCGAGAGGAGGATTTGTTAGGGTGGCGACCAAAATCCCACATCCCACATCGGTTAAACATGGGAAGGATCAACGGTATATAAGTAAGAACATACCTCAACTAGTATGAGGCCTTTTGGAAGTGGACCAAAACCAAAGCCGTGAGGGCCTTTGGGTGCCAAAGCGGACAATATCATACTAGTGTTGAGATCGGTGGTGTTCTTACTTATATACAAAGGTGGAATATGCGGACCGGACCCTCATATTTCCAACATACTTTCAAACACATAAAACGCGTGTAGGTTTAACAATTAGTTATTTTTAACCTTCAATATTCCATATCTTTTAATTTCTACCTCAACTAAAAATTTCAAAAACATATATATTTATATTCTTTTAAACGAAAAAACAAAATCTATAAGTGATAGTTTTAAAAAAATTTATTTATTTTTTTCCTGATTTCGTGACCTAATTAAATGTGATTAGGCAATTGAAACACTTTAGCAACCAAATTACATGTAATTCTGCAATTGAAGTACAATTGGTTTTCTACACTTATTTCAATACCAAAGTCTTAATTACGCAACTATTTCCTTCTCATTTGATAAAAAATAAAGATGTGTATTTTATGCGAGAAAATAAATGAAAACAAACTTAATAAACTTCAATCTCATTCTCTTTTTGGATGGTTCACAAAGTGCTTATGTAAGAATCTATATATACATGGACTATAGCTACAACTAATTATGACTATAATCAATACCGTGAGACCATTATCTTCCCTAACTATAATCAATAAAGCAAGACCAGTAACGCCTAAATATATGACTGTAACTAGTGGAACCGCCAATCTATCTTAATGTCTAGAGTTACTTTACAATAAATACAAATCTAATTTAATATTCCCCCTCAAGTTGGAGAGTGTAAATCAAATACTCTCAACTTGCTACACAAAAAATAAAACTGATCTTTCCCGAGTTCTTTAGTAAATATATGCGCCAATTGCATCTTTGTAGAGATATAGCATGCGCGAATTATCTTGGCCTGATTTTTTTTTTTCTCAAACTATATGACAATTAATCTCAATATGTTTAGTACGCTCATGAAAAACTGGATTATGAGAAATATGTAAAGCCGCTTGATTATCACAAAAGATTGATTTTGGGTTTGTCCAAGTCGACCTTCAAATCTGTAAGTATTTATCTCAACCTAGTTACTTCCAAACAAGTATTCTCCATTGTTCTATACTCTGTTTCTGAAGATGGCCATGAAACATTAGTTTCTTTCTTTGATTTCCATCATATGCGTGATGATCCAAGAAAAACATAATATACAGAATCAGAATTTCTTGACATACGATATCCATCCCAAGCTGAATCACAAAAGGTATTGGGTGTTACATTGTTTTCTGATGGAAAGAAAACATCATGACCTGGTGATTTCTTGATGTAACGGATGACTCTTAGCGCTGCTTCCGAGTGTGGCTCCTCAGGTGCTCCCATAAAATGGCTCAACGTATGCACCAAATACACAATACCATGCATGGTTACTGTCAAATATATTAAGATGCCAACGAGTCTGCGATATCTATTTGAATCATTAAATAGCTCACCGTCTTCATCGGTTAATTTCAAGTTCTGCTCCATTGGAAATTTTTTGGGTTTTACTCTTGATAATCTTGTGTCTTGCAAAATGTCCAATGCATATTTTCTTTGAGACATAAATATTCATTTCTTAGATCGAGATAATTCAATACCTAGAAAATATTTTAAATCGTCAAGATCTTTAATATAAAAATGTTGAAGTAAATGATTGTTCAACAATTTAATTTCACGCAAGTCATTCCCACTCAATAGGATATCATCAACATAGATGAGAATAAAAGTAAATTTGTTATTTTAAGATTTAGTAAAAAGTGAGTAATCTGCTTTTGATTGTATATAACCTGCAGTTTCGACAGTAACTGAAAAAGTGGAGAACCAATTTCGGGATGCTTGTTTCAAACCGTAAATATATTTTCAAAATCGACATACGAAATTATCCCCCTGTCGGTGGAGACGAGGAGTTTGAGACATATATACCTCTTCATCTAGAAAGGCATTGTGAATATCGAAGAGGCTACAACAATTAACAAACATCGAAGAGTAACGACTTTAGCAGTTAGAGAAAAGTCTCCTGATAGTCAATACCTTCAACTTGGGTGTAATATTTAGCCACCAAATGGGATTTATATCGTTCAATGGTTCCATCAAAGTTGTATTTGATCCTATAAACCCAACTACATCTTATAGGTTTGTACCCCAGAGGAAGAGGTACCATCTGTCAAGTGTTGTTATGTTATAGATCCTCAAGTTAAGTGGACATGGCTTGGCGCTAGAGTGGATCACAATTAGCGTGTTCAAAAGATGAAGGCTCTGTTTTTTATGTTAACAAAGCTATGAAAGCACGATGTAAAACGTACAATTGATATATGATAGGAGATAAGATACCTAGTACACTGACGAGAACTCGATTGCGTTGAAGATTGATTGATCCCGATAGAGATGTCATAGGCTTGGTGCCATGTAGGAGATTGAATGTGGCGGGTGGAACGACGAACCGAGATATTATTAGGAATGGTAGAAGAATGAGGGATGGTTGAGGGATGTGAGTTAGTGGAAGGTCTTGGTGGAGAAAAAGTGTTGGTGAATCGGAAGGTGATGACGAAGTGATCAGTGAGGGTGTTGAATTCATAGGTGATTCCGGGGATGTAGAAGATTCAGAGGTTGAAGGTGTGAGATTTTGAGATTGGATGGAGATGAAAGAGATAATGATTGAGGTTCTGAGTCATAGGATGTAGGATTCAGAACTAGAACTAATGAGTTACGTGTTTGATTGAACGATTGCGAGAATGATGGTTAGGAAAAGGAAAGTTGGAGGCGGGATGAAAGGGATATATATTTTCCTCAAAGCGGACATCACGGCTTATGGAAACTTTATATGTATGTAAATGAAGAAATTTGTAGCCTTTTTCTACGTGAATACCCCAAAAAACACAAATTGATGCACGCGAGTCAAATTTATGTTTGAAATGAATATTAGTTACATAACATGCACAACCAAAAACACATAAGTGTGTGAATGAGGGAAACCGATTATATAAAACCTCGAATGGTGATTTATTTGATAGTAAAGGAGTAGGAATCCGATTGGTTAAATAAATGGTTCTTAAAATACAATCCCAAAAAAATGTCATATATATATATATATATATATATATATATATATTCAAATTTATTTTAAGTTTAATACTAGATTTAATTTATTATTATTATTATAAACGAACGAACCAAAATCGAATTGAACTAATCTGGTCCAAAGCAAATCAAAATTCAAACCAAACTAAAATCGATATTGTACGAGATCAAATTCAACTGACTTTTTTCGATTTTGGTTCAGTTCCGTAAACTAAAAGTGAATCTTATTAATTCATATATTTGATAAGTAACTTCCCTTTAATTTGCTGTCAAATAATTTTCATATATTTCAATTAGTAATTTGAACCTTCAGTTTAGTAGTTTATTAATTAGTTTTAATAAACGAAATTAAATCGTATCAAGTTAAAATTGAAATTACTGGAATTGTTTTTATTAATTATGGAAAAATGACTTATGAACTGTAAATTCTTATGAACTATGATGACGGGTATTTTTTTACCATATCAAATTTAGAGTGATAGGTTCGGGTTATCTACATGGGTACTCACGAACTATGCGCGGAAAAAACCTGATGTAACTGTAAATACCTAAAATCGATATTGTACGAGATCAAATTCAACTGACTTTTTTCGATTTTGGTTCAGTTCCGTAAACTAAAAGTGAATCTTATTAATTCATATATTTGATAAGTAACTTCCCTTTAATTTGCTGTCAAATAATTTTCATATATTTCAATTAGTAATTTGAACCTTCAGTTTAGTAGTTTATTAATTAGTTTTAATAAACGAAATTAAATCGTATCAAGTTAAAATTGAAATTACTGGAATTGTTTTTATTAATTATGGAAAAATGACTTATGAACTGTAAATTCTTATGAACTATGATGACGGGTATTTTTTTACCATATCAAATTTAGAGTGATAGGTTCGGGTTATCTACATGGGTACTCACGAACTATGCGCGGAAAAAACCTGATGTAACTGTAAATACCTAAACCGAATCCGAACCGAATATAAACCGAAATAAAAAATAAATATAATAAAACATTTAACAATAAATTAACCAAAAGAGTACTATAATATCTTAAAGTTACGCATTCACCAAACTATCCCAAAACAACCTAAAATATAAAACAACCATCCATAAAATGTATAAAATTAAAAACAAACATTCATCGAATATTTAAAAGTAAAAATAAATGTCTTTGTTAGCTTACACCTTTTGAGCTCTAGCAATCGACTTATTAGAAAGACTTCAATTATTTATGTTTAACAATAAATTCAAAGGTGAAGCTATTTCCTGCATCAATTTTTTTATTTCTTCCATAAATAAAAAGATGTTCCACTTTGTTATTTCTTCCATAAAGGAAATAACATATTTACCATTTTCTTTATTTTTATTCCAAACCCATTGATTCTACAACAACTCCATCGATTTCTACCACCATCCCAACTATCTCCATCATATTAACTTATGCACACCTAACCAGCCCTATTAACTTCTCACATCAATCCCCCATAAACCCTAACTCTAGCCTAGCCACTATAAAGACAATCTCCTCTTCAGGATTTCTCTTCTAATCTTGAAAAATAACAAGTATAGCTAACTACTCGATTTCTCTTTTAATCTTGAAAAAAAAATGGCAGTCTCTCTCGAATTCGTCTAAGGTAGAAACCATTCGTTATTTTAAAAAACAACACTTAAAAATGCACCATTGTTTATAAAAAAAAACACCTCATTCTGAGGTGCTGTCTCCGAATCAGGTGTTTTTTTTATTAAAAAACGCACCTAATTCCGAGATGTCGTCTCAGAATCAGGTGTTTTTTTCTTGAAAAAAAGCACCTGATTCCTAGCTTTTGTCTCAGAATTAGTTGTTTTCCACTAAAACCTGTACAAATTGAGATTTTCGAAAATATGATTTTTTAGTAGAGATTCTCAAATTACATGAATGTAAAACTAAAAAACAAGATTAAATTATCTTGTTGGTTGATTGAGTGATGTTTTCTGGTGTTAAATCTTTAGTTTGGGTGTCTTCCTCTTCCATGAGTAATATTTAAGAAATTTGAAGTTTTTTTTTGTTTTTAGGGTTTAATTTTAGAAGCTAAATCATATATGTTGGATTTAATTTGGCTAAATCATGTGTTTGTTGATATAAGAGTTTCATAATAGTTAATGACATCAAGTTATAAATTATAAGGTAAAATGAGGACAAAATAGTAAAAGCAAGTCATAGGTCTTTTTTTCATTTTAAAATATGGAAGAAATAAAAAATGTGACGGAGAAAATAGCTCCATTCTAAATTCAATTAAACATAAGATTAATTAATGTACTGCAAGACCCAAAATCTTATATAATGCAATCATCATACACATCATCAAAAATAGTTGAATACTTGTACCAATATATAATCAAACCATCTAATAAAATTAAAATAAAATATCATTTATAAAAATATTCAATTAGAATATATCAAATATATATTTATTATCAGATTGAAACTAACTCTATTTGTTATTGTTTTTATCAGTTATTAATTTTTTATACTATTTATATAATTTATACTGCATATATAATTAAAAATACATAAAAAAGACGATTTATATGACAAATTCAATAACAAATATAATACAGTCGTCGGTAAAATGATTTTACTCAAATCTATATATATACTCAAAAATAAATGTTATATAAAAAATCTAGATCAAATTTGATTTGTATCATATATATATATATGATAAATAATATATATGATAAAATTTTGTTTCAAATCTATAGAATATTTCAAATCTATTCATAACTAAATGTTATATATGATATAAATCTGTATCATATATATATATATATATATATATATATATATATATATATATATAATTAAATGTTATATATGATAAAAATATTGAATCTTAGTATTAACATATAGCTATATATTCAAAATCTCAATGTTATAGATACAAAACTTTTATATGGTGCCTTTCTTAACAATTAAGAGAGCTCCAAGAAGATCTACTGAACTTCATCTCTTTTAAGCTTTTGGTCCATCTGTAATTTATCTCATGTTTTGGCTCTTCATCAAGGTTAAGATTGTTGTTTTTCTTCATATAAATTCATACAATTGCTGCATTTGAAGATGAAGATTTTTCGGATCTTCCATCGAAAAATAAAGCCCTGAAACCTGCAAAAGGAGAAATGAGGCAATAAACAATCCTACGCAAATATAGTCGACGTAAAGAATGTGGTAATTCAACTTGCTTTCAAACTTGATAGTGTTATCGAGAAATATGATCATATATCTTTACATTATTCATAAACTGCTAAAGACCAGTTAATCCGGACATCTAAAATTACTCTCACAAGTAAATTCTCCAATAGTTTATGTATAATATCAACATAATTATTGATACTGCCTCTGCTATTGGGGTTCATTATAATATTGTTGTCCCAGACAGGAACATGGCATATAATAATTCTTGCTATGCTCTTATTGAAATGGATGTTCAATCAAAATTCAACATAGAATTTGGATTAGATTTGGGAGTAATCAAGGTTGTTGGTAATCTGTCAGTTACAAAGATCTTCCGAAATACTACGGTACCTGCTACCATCTCGGTCATAACCAGGAAATGTGCAAGAAAAATTAGAATAAACTCTCAATAATTGAAAGGCAGACAATACTAAAAGTTATTCTCAGTCCAACACAATTATAAGAGCTACAAAGACAATAATGAAAAACCTTCAGGAATGGAAAATGTAGAAACAGCTAGCAAAGTTGTTCAACCAAACATTAAATTGATAGTCATTAATCCCGTTCAAAAAGGCAAAAGGAAATCATCAAGAATCATCCCGAAGACAATTTTAGAACTGTTAAAGATACTTTAACAAGCAACAACTCGCAAGAAATTAAGAATCAAGAAACAAAAAATCCAAAAGAAAAGGATATAATATAAGCAATTCAAACATTAGAGAAATGCTATAACCGCAACTCCACTTTAGAATACGAAAATCTCATTTCTGGTAACGTGACTCCAAATCAGATAAATATTGGCAGCATTCATAATTCTCCTACTCTTAAAGCCAAAAATAATGCAACTCGATTTCATGAAACACTTAACAATAAGATAAAGGTGGCTAGAAGAAGAAATAAACCTATCAGTGTAGTCATCAAAACTCTGAAATATTCAGGGAGTAACAAAACTTCATCCACCTCTTACTGATGATGATAAAGATGATTAGTTGGAATGTTTGGGGTATCAACAATAATTCTACTATCAGAAGACTTAAATTCATCATTATCAAAGAGAAAATTAAATTACTTGCTATTGAAGAGCCTTTAGTCAATGTTAAGAAGCTTGACTGCTTCCATGATGGGTTTCACTAACTATACTGCTAACAATTCAAACAAGATCTGGTTTATGTGGAGTGATGAATTTAATATTAATATACTCATTAATCATACACAATGTTTACATCTTAAGATCTCTTATATTGGTTTAGATAAAAGTTTTTTATTAACCATTGTTTATGCTAAGTGTTAGAGACAAAGAAAAATAGAGCTATGAAATCAACTCAGAGGCATAGCTAATACCAAAGAATGGCTTACTATTGGTGATCTCAACGTCATTACTTCTTCTGAGGAATAACTGGGTTACACTACGTACTGTCACAACATCATATAGGACTTTAATGAGGTGATAAAATACTATTATTTAGAGGATATCGGTTTTGCAGGTTTTAAGCTTACTTGGACCAAAAATTTTAAACATGTCTAACACCAATTAGAGGATGTCGGTTTTGCAGGTTTTGTCGGTTTGACAGAGCTCTCTACAACTTTTCACGGTCCAGCTTCTTCAAGGATAATCGGGTTCTTAACATGGCCAGAACCTGTTCTGAGCATGCCTCTCTTTATGTTACTATATCTACTAATATCTCTAACACCAATTAAAGCTTTAAGTTTTTAAATATGTGGACTCTCGATGACAACTTTCTTACTTTTGTTGATAAGAACTGGAATAAAATAATGGATGGTTGTCCTATTTATATCTTATGGCATAAGCTGAGAAAACTTAAAGAGGCTCCGGTAATATTTTTGATAAGGTGCGGGTAACTTAGGAAGATGTTAGGAACTTGGAGATAAAACTTTCTACAATTAACAACTCTGAAACTAAGGTTGCCCTTGCTAAGGCTAATGGTCTTTACCTTCAAACGCTGAGAATAGAGAAGAATTAGTGGCAACAAAATGTTATTGCAACTGGTTAAGATATGAAGATAGGAAAACGAAAGCTTATCACAGTTATATCTAAAAAATACTATTAAAAGTATCAAAGATGATGATAATTAGATCCTGGATTATGAAACTAATAGGAAATCGGCTTACACTTATTTCAAAAAACTGCCTAACTCAACCTTATATCAACACTGAAGACAAAACTAAGAAAATCCAGGATAACATCTTCAATTACAAACATAAGCTCATCACTAGTGAAGATAATGTTTCTTTGTTGATGCCTCTAACTGAAAAGGAAGTTTTTGAAATCATCACCAATATGAATCCCTCAAGTTCATGAGAAGTTGATGGTTTCAACAACTACTTCTTCAAAACTTGTTGGAAAGTAATCAAAAGGATTTGTGTCAATCTATGGATACTTTCTTGTACGGTCATAATATTCCTAAAGGTATCATGGATACAAGTTTGTGTCTTATACCTAAATCTACTATCCTTACTAGCTGGACCAACTTTAGACCTATAAGCTTATATACATTGCTTAATAGAATTATGTATAAAATAATCAACAATCGGCTCTCTAACATCTTGCCTAAAATCATAAATCTATTCACGAAAACATATAAATAGCCAATGAATTAGTTTACGATCTTAATAGAAAGTAAAAAGGTGGGAATATTATGATTCAGCTTGATATGTCTAAGGGTAGGAAAAAGTATGCCCCTTAATATTTACATAGATATATAAGAAGTAAATATATACAAAAGAGTTCTATTCTAAGTATAACCTGTGATGTTCAATGTTCCATGGGTGTTTTCCTGCTCTCCCTTCCTTATTTTGGAGTCTGTATATTCTTGGTTTAACTTTCCCACAGACCATATAAGGGCCTTCCCAGTTCGGAGGCACCTTACCGAACTGATTTGTCCCCTAATTGAAACTCTATTCTTTTAACTTTAGAGGAAAATATTATCTTCATCAAACCATGGTAATGCGTTGTTCTCAAATATGCTTTAATTTTTCTTTCTTCAATCAAATCTTACTTATTCCAAACTGATATATCATAAGCCTATTCAGAATAGTTTTGGAATATGTGAGATGGTAAAGTAGCTTCTATGGGATTAATTGCATCCATCCCATATATCAGAGCAAAAGGAGATTCTTGTGTAGTAGCCCGAGGTATAGTTCGGTAGGCCCACGATACTTCTTGTAAATAACTTGGCCATTTTCCTGCACTCCTTCCAATTTTTTCTTTAATCCAGACAAAATTATCCTATTTGTAACCTCAACTTTCCCATTTTCTTGAGAGTAGAAAGGAGAAGTAAAACAATGTTGAATTCCTCTAGAGGTGCAGAACATTTCTATGTCTTTATTGTCAAATTGTGGCCCATTATCTGTAATGATCTTTTGGGGAACCCCAAATTTGCAACATATGTTAGATATAATAAATTTAATGACTGCCTTTGAAATGGTTCCAACCAAAGGACTTGTCTCTATCCACTTAGATATATAGTCAAAAGCAACTATGATTGTTCTACATCCACCAGATGCCATGGGAACATGACCAACTAGATCTATCCCCCATTTATCGAAGGGTATCGGTTCGGATATGGATTCTATATGAATTGATGGCACGTGAATTTTATTACATATATTTGGGAAGGATCATACTTTTTTACCATCTCTTTAGCATCTGCCATTATAGTTGGCCAGTAATACCCTGTTAATAAACTCTCCTGGTTAGGGCCATGTAGCCACAGTGTGTGGAACCTTCTCCATCATGTAGTTTAGATAACACAACTTGGGATTCTTCAAATCCTAAGAGGCATACTGAATGATTTTTTTTAGAAAACTTCCCTTAATATCAAGAAACCACGAGCTTTATACTTGATTTTGTTAGCCATTGCTTTATTTGGAGGCAATATTCCATCGGAGATAAACTGGAGAAGATCATACCTCCAATATTTAGGCTGAATAACAAGTATACTCATACTTTCTTTGCTTTCTTTATCTTAGCCTATATGTACGAATGGACATTCTTATATAAGAATCCATAGGTGGATTCAGAATAAACTATAGTTTCCAAAGAGTCTGCCACAATATTCTCCGATCTAAGAATGTGTTCATAGCAAATATTTTCAAAGTTTGCAGCAAATTCATTCAAGATGAGTATTTTATCAAATGTTCTTTCTTTGCTTCAAATTCGCCTTGTACATGGTGAGTTAGCAATTGAGAATCACTCATTAACCAGGCTCTCTTTGCCCCACATATGAGAGCCAAATTAAGACCATCGATCGCTGCTTCAAATTCAAATTCATTGTTAGAAGCTCTGAAGCCAAAAAATATGGCTTGGTGCATGTTGTCACCATAAGGAGAAGTGATACAAATCCCAACCCCACAGCCCATAGTACTGGATCCACCATCAGTTTGAACTACCCATTCTTTTTAGACTGGTTTTCTGATATCCGTCCGGAGGATCTATCAGACGACCAAGAAATCAGCCACTGATTGGGCTTTAATCGCTCTCTGGGGTGCAAAATAAATATCATAATCACCCAGCTCCACTGACCACTTGGTCATTCTGCTTGACACATCGGCTTTTTGAAGAGTACCTTTTAAGGCAAAAGATGTTCGAAAAACGATAGAATGAGCTTGGAAGTATGATCTCATCTTTCTTGCTGTAATTACCAAGGCTAATGCCAATTTTTCTAACTTAAAATATCCTCTTTCAGCATCCAACAGACTTTTGTTGATGTAATACACCGGACGAGGATAATTGTCCAATTTACTTACTAGCACAACACTTATCGCGTACTTTGATACAACTAAGTATACGTAGAGCTTATCCTTTCGAACAGGTTTGAAAAGAGTTTTAGGTGAAGGCAAATGCTTTTTGATTTCAATAAAAGCCTGATCACAATTAAAGTCTTTGGCGTTTCTCAATACTTGGAAGAATGGAGCGCACTTGTCTGATGATCTTAAAATACGCATGTTTAACGCAACCAGTCATCTTGTCAGTCTTTGAAATTCTTTGATATTCCGGGGAGGATCCATAACTATTAAGGAATTAAGTTGATCCATATGAGGCTGGATTCATTTTTCATTTATTATGTAGCCCAAGAACGTTCCAGATCGGACCCCAAATACACACTTTTCAGGGTTCAATTTAAAATTTACAACCTCTAAGTAAGAGAATATTTCTTGAAGATCAGGTATGTGTGCATCTTCCTCCAAGCTTTTAACCATCATATCATCTATGTGGACTTTCATGTTTCTGCTAATCTTATTTGCAAAGGCTTTATTCACTAATATTTGGTAAGTAGCCCCACCATTTTCCAATACGAACGACATCACCTTATAACAATGAAGACCTCTGTCCGTGATGAAAGTAGTATTGTCTTGATCCTTTGGATCTACTTGTATCTTGTTGTACCTTGAAAAAACATTCATGAAAGACAATAGCTTGTTTCCAGAGGTAGAATCCACCAACTGATCTATCCGAGGAACATGATAAAGATCTCTAGGGCATGCCCTTTTAAGATCAATGAAATCAATAAACATGCACCACTTGCCATTTTATTTCTTGACTAGAACATGATTGGCAGTCCAGGAGACTGGGATTCTTTAATATGACCCATCTTGTGCAAACGATCAACTTCCTGAATAATTAAATCTGGTTTTTCCTTAGAGAAAGGTCTTGTTTTTATTACAAGTGGCGCAACATCAGTTCAGAAGGAAAACTTATGAGAAATAACATCAGATGGCACTCCAGTGACATCACTATTACCCCATGCGAAGGCATGTTGATTATTCATTAAAACTGATAGTAACCCATGTTTCAAATGTAGTGACAACTTGGTACTAATTTTAACATTCTTACCCTCAGCGAGGGAGTGGGTTTCAACCTCTTCAATATGTATTATAACACTGGGAGCCTCCATAGGATCATCAATTTCATTTTCATCAGCAGAAGTCTCGAATAGCTGCTAATCTCTATTAACCCTGACTACCTCTAAAGCCTTAGGGGCAAGGGCTGTTGCATAACATTCCCTAGCTATCTTCTGGCTGCTCCAGACAACACCTACTTGTCCCTGGATAACATACTTCAAACATTGGTTGACCGTAGAGGACACAACATGCTTTCTAGAGAGCCAAGACCTCCCAAAAATTGCATTTTAAGATGTGGGGCAATCCACGACAACAAACGATACTCTTACCACCTTTTAAAGGGTCTTTTGCCCAAAAAGACATCCTCTTAGAACTCCCCAATCATATTTTCAGAACTTCCTGTGAAGCCTATGATGGTTCTGTTCGAACGTTGTATAACTGAAGGGTTTCTCATCTGCTTATAAGAGTTTGAGAAGAGGATGTTTTCCAAACTGCATGTATCAATCAGAATCCGGCGTATATCGTTTCCTCCTATTGATGCCCATATTACCACCGCATCTTCATAAGGCCTACAATGTCTCTCAGGTCATTCTCATAAAAAACTATAAAGGGAGATGGGTATTGATATCGGTGGGTGGACATCCCTTCATCCAACTGGGTGGCTAAACTATGGACATGCCTCTTTTTTTGATAAAGTAGAAGGTGTTGTCACAGTATACCCTCTGAAAATAGTTAAGGACTAAAAAAAGTTAATCAGACCGGAAAATGTTTTAGTCTTGTCTATTATTACCCCTACCGGATTCCGGCTCGGATCTGGATCAAGATACTTAGAGTCTATATCAAACCTCCGAGTGATTACCATTGCACCTTCTGGTGTGGATGTTCCAGGATTGTTTAAAAGACCAGTCCGGGGAGTAATGGTTTGTGCACTATCCGGTCTGCTTTCCTCTTGTTTTTTTACAGTGGCCCCCAACTTACCCCTTTCAATGAGTTTATGGAACTCTTTCCTTAAGGCTATATAATCATGAGTGCCATGGCCTATGTCATTGTGGTATTGGGAGAAACGGGTGCTCCGATTTTCTCTGGAGGACTACAATATTGTTGGCTTTCTAAAATGCACCTCATTTTTAGTTTTATCATAGATTGTAGCCACACTCTCCCCCAATTCAGCGAACCACTCAGGTTGAACCCAGGTCTCCCTTTTATTTATGACTAGTTTGCTCTGAGTCTAGTTAGACTGATTTTGCCATGATCGGTTAGATCCATGTCCAGTCTCTTTTGCCTTGTAACCGGACTGATTAGTAATTAGAGGTGTTTTTGTAGTAGTGGACCTAACTTGGCGGTGTACTCAGGTTTTCTTGGTCTTCTCAACGTTGATTTTCTTTCCCACTTGATTCAACAAACCATCCCACGTCATAGCCTTCTTCTGAGTCACTGAATCGGCTAAATTACCTGGATTCAAACCTTGTCTCAGGGAAGCAATTGTAACTTGTTCAAACCAATCTGCTTGGTCATTTTTGTGTTCACAAAACGATTGATGTACTCCTTTAGGGACTCGTTCGGCTCCTGAGAACAATGGATAATGGTGTCCTCATTACCCTTGAGTTCCTTACTTCCAAGAAATTACCTCTGGAAGGCAACCCAGAACGTATCAAAATTTCTTAATTTCTCTAGCGCCTCTATTTCAGCTCTCAACTGGTTATGCTTCTCGATAGTATAGTCATTGTTATCTCTTGCAACTTCCACCTCAGAAGATGGAACATTATGCTCATTCGGATCCATCCGAACTACTTTTCTTGCTGGTTTTGAATTGTCAAATTCAGGCACTGTCCTGCTCCTATTGTGGTCGCCAATTTAGTGTGGTTAATTTCTGTCTGAGGGTAATTTTGTAAAGTGTTTTGGGGAATTTAATGTTTAAGGTAGTGAGTAGTGAGATAATTAAGTTGTGTGTTAGTAGTAAATTATGATTACCCTCATTAATGAGAGTGGTTGGGGTATTTATACTTAATTAATGACCTATGGGCCTATTGGGTCGGATTGTGAAGTCGGGTCAAGTTTAAGGACCCATTAGTAATTTGGTGTGATGTGACCAACATCTAGCTTAGTCATATTCAACTACATTAGTCTCGTCCGGTTTCACCTTATAGTGTTTTTGGTCCGAACTGCCCATCGGATTACAACAAGATTCAGTAGTTAAAATCTCCCACCTCATCACCTGGAACAGTATTAGACACCATCACACTCAATCAAGCTTGTTCAAGAAGATATGGAATGCCTTTACCCCCATAAAGTGTTTCTTTTATTTTATGGAAAATTATACACAACTACATACCTTTAGACTCAATATTACAAAAAATACATTTCAATCGCGCATCAAAATGTCAATTTTGTAACCATTATGAAGACTCTAACCACCATTGCTTGTAGTTACGCATGGGACCTTTGGAAGCACTTCGCAGATCTGTTTAAAGTCAAAATTGAGAGATTCACGACTATTATTCATATTACTAGAAATTGGTTCTGGTTATCTGATAAAGAAGTTTATACTACTCATGTTATTCCTCTTTTCATTTGTTGGGTTATTTGGCAGAATCGTAACATAGCTAAGTTTAAGGGAACTCAGTCCTCTTCCTAGTTTTTTATCAATCATATTATATATATATATATATATAATGGTTTAGAAAATTCTAATCTTCTTGTAACTAAGCTCTGGTCCAATGTTACTAGTGGTGCATTATAATTAGGTTGCTTATCAATTATTAACAAGAGGAGAAATCCCACATATCTTAAATGGAACACTTTTACCTCAAGCAGACTCAAGATGAATATTGATGGTTCTTGTCTCAAAAACGGAAATCCAGTGGCACAGTTATAATCATAAACAGCATGTGAAAATCATCTATGGATCTAGTAACCTGTATGGTAAGTTATCTCCTCTTTTGGCAGAATTGAGAGCCTTGCTAGACGAGTTGCTTATGTGCAATAACAACAGTTAGGTAATGTCGACATTGAGACCGACTCTTTAATCCTTGTTAATTTACTTGCTAATTGTACATTTTCTTTGGCATCTAAATCCTCTGCTCACAATCTGCATAAACTTAATTTCATCATCCATGAGCATAAATCACATCTTTAGAGTCCAAAATCAAGCAGCCGATTAGCTTGCCATATGAATTCTGAAATGCAAGATGAAGTTAAGTTTTCACCATCTCCAAGCTCTTAATCAACTATTAACCATTAATCTTTTAGAGAGTGTGGGCCTTGGATACATTATTTCTCATACTGACTGATTCAATCTATTCTCAACGTCTCTCTAACCATTTTTAAAAGTTTATCTAGTAAGTAGGATTTTTCCTGACTAGCAACATGGTTAGTAGATTTATCTTTGTTAAGATGCAGGTTTAGTGAAGTACATGGGTTATGCCTGATTCCATAGCTCTGTATTTCTAAATCTAGAGATGATATTCTGGAGGGAGCAAGTTTTTCATTATGTTCATCTCCCATCTTATGAATCGTTTGTTAGCTTCCATTCTATTGTTAGCTTCTAATTTAAAGCTTTTAGCCGATTGTTTTCGAGTCTCGGACTGCTTCCTCTCTATTTCCCAGATTTAAGCTTGTTGGTTCGGCATTTTTTTTGTCTAGTTTAGTTTTGAAAATACTAACGCTTAGCGGAGAAGAATGTCTTAAAGTTTTGAGAATATGAGGCTTTCTAATTTTCAATTTGATTTGGATTGTTCTTAAGCGCCTAAATTTGGATTCGGATTCTTGAACCTAAATTTGGCGCCTAAAGTATAGGAAAGATTATAATTCCTTCTTTAGTCTTTAATAAAATTTATTTTTATTAATATATATATAATTAAATGTTATATATGAATGCTCAATATCAAATCTATATGTATATATTCATAATTAAATGCTATATATGATACAAATATTTAGATATGTAATATTTACATATATAATTTTACGATTTTTATTACTTTCGTCAAAAAATAAAACATATTAATATATACTGCATATATAATTCAAACAAACTGAAAAAACCTAGAATAGTTAGAAAAATGAACGATTTTTACTACTTTTATCTGAAAATATGAACGGTTTTTAGATTCAACAAACAAAAAAAATCAACCGAGTAGAGAAGGACCTGAAAAATATAAAAGAAACGAGCAACAATCAAAGAACGGAGCAGCAATCGTTGGATCAACCACCGTTGGAGGTCGGTGCGATGGTGACCTTTTTATACGAAGAAATGAAAGTGAGAGAATCGAGGATTGAAGAAGAGAATCGAAGATTGAAGAAAAGAGATTAGATACTGACAGAGTTTCTTTTAAAACTAGAAATATTATTGGATTTGATTACGGTTTTTATATCGAACTACAATAAATAAATAATATTTATATTTATATAAACATTTTTACAGGACGGATTCGGAGCAGAGCAGTTATCCGTATTGAAATATATTCAAAATCGAAACTCGATCCAAATCCCAACCCCAACCCCAACGGTTAATAAAAATAAAAACTATAACACATCCTTTTTTTTTATACTTCATCCCATCGCTTTGGTTTGAGTATCCACCGCTTTTGTTCAAATTACCATCCCATCCCTAATGTGTATGTATGATAATTTCAGATCAGGTGGTAAAGCGTTGTGTCGTTGTCAAACTGGTCATGTTTCGTGTCCTTGGATTTAAATCAGTTTTAATATTTTATCGTGATTTACTTAAGGTATAATTTATGCTTTTTCTACTGAGTCTGTCATCTTGTGTAATTTATCTTCTGACATTGGTTTGCAGGCTATTACGTCAGACTGAGGATTTATCCTATACGCTCTCATTACACTCTGAGCGGGTTCCCTCCAAAAAAAAATCGTTTATGCTATCTATAATTATAAAGTGTGATTTATTGGAATTGGGTTGGGTCGGTTGAGTTTTGGTTGGTCTATTCAAATATAAATAGTGTAATGTAAAATAGTATAAATAACTAATATTGAGAGCATACGGTGTAAAATAAACACATAACTAAGATCAGTAGAATAAATGGGTGAAATAATTTTACGTGGATTATTTATGTGGATTTGGGTCCACCGTCTTTAATATATAAAATAATATTTTTTGTAGAAGCATGAACAATTAAAATACTATGACCATTTTTGAAATTTTGTCTCTTTACCTCGAGTCCCGGATATTTCTGAAACCGTCATTGGTGTTGTCTGTGGAAATATGTTGGTATCCGGAGTCATTTCTTCAAAACTATCATTTCAGCTTCAAGATTTGTTTTAGAACGATATGAACATTGAAATACAAGGGGTGCGTGATGTTGTGATAAAGGGAGTGTTAGCCGGAGAAACTACCGAGGATCATCGCTTCGAAAAACAACAAATTTAGGGACGACATTACAGCGATCACTTCGCCGAGGAGCAGCTCGAACAGTCTGCCTTGGTGGCAGTGAGAAAATAAATATAGAAAGACAATGCAAAATTAAACTTGGAGAAAAATGCAGCAATGGTTGCTAAAAGGCTTAGGTCGGAGTTTTAAAGAGATCAGTTGCCGGAGGAAAATGAAGTTGAGGATGCTCTTCGGTCTAGCGATAAGCGTGATGCGCACAGGCCACGAGGCTATTACTCTTCGATGAAATAAATAAAATCCTGGCATCGGTATCGTTCTATTGAATCTAGTGACTAATGTGTCTATGATTCAGATGAGTTTTCTTCCCTATAGAGGGATGAATGACGCGAGAGGAACAATAAGAAAAGGAGTTCGAGGAGACGCAAAGACAGCTTTCGAACATCTCACTAAGCCAAGAATTGAAAAAAAAGTAATTTTGAGACGAGGGTACCCGAGTCAGAGGACTGGGATAGAGCAGTAATTGTTGAGGGAGGCGAACAAAAGAAACCTCACATGCAGTTCCCGTATGGGAGTTAGAGCTTTAAGTACTATTTTAGCAATCAATTCGCGAACATATTCGAGGAGGGCTTGTACACGGTTACGAACAAAGATCCATACAACAACCTGTACAAAACTGGGCATAATTGGAGATTCTCTCATTTTTCTGATGAGATCTTGTCTGGGTATGTGCCGAGGCAGTTTGATATTTCTAGACTAGAGAATTTTGATGGGACCCATAACCCGAACAACCAAATAGAGCCGTTTAAGAACTTTATGATAAACTTCCAATGACAATGACAAGCTGTTGTGCAACGTATTCTCCCAAACGTTTAAGGATGGTTTTTTGAAGTGGTACAACCCTTTGTCACGGATTTGTACGAAAAACCTTGATATATTCTGGATTATTTTCTGATAATAGTTTTTGGGAAGCAATAAATTTTGTGCCAACGAAGACACTATTGTTTATCGTAGTCAGGAAATCGGGGAAAGCCTCAGATAATATACTAGGCGATTCATTGTGACACAAACCGAGCTGGAAGTTTGTGAAGATAAGGTATTGTTGGTAGCGTTCATGATGAGGCTTCTTCCTAGTATTTTAAAAGATAATGTTGTGACGAAACAAGCTATGACGTTCAGATCGATGTTGCTCCAAGTCAAGAAGTAGATTATAATGGAAGAGACGCAAACGTCAGAATTGGCCTCTATATCTCAGCTAGAGTATAACCAACCGTCTTCGGTAATGATCTACCAACAAGCACCTGCACTGGTCCCTCAACCTCAACTTTTGCAATCTTATCACCCATCAACCAATATTCAACCTAGGGTACCGATCCAAACACCTCTGGGCCAGGATGAATCTATAGTCAGTAAATATACAACACACAAATAATGAACAAGTGGGTCTAACCTACTTATTTTGCCGAACTCATCGAGTGTGTGGCTACTATTTTTTTATAAGGTTCGAAATTATATACGATTTCGAAAACGTCCTCTGATCCAGACACCGAGGAAAGGTAGAAGCAATAGATATTGAAAATACCATGACGATGTCAGACACAAGGCAAATGATTGATAGCGTTGAAAAAATAATTCCAAGTGTTAATTGAGAACGAGAAACTGACCACATTTGTCGAGAATCACTCTCAGCATAATCCAATGGCGAGGGAGGTTGTTGTGGCTTCGAAGTAAGAAAACAATCTGGTGATTTTGGATCCCATTGATTCATTTGATGTGTCTTTAGAATACCTAGACCCTAAGTCAGGTAGGAGAGTGGTTATAAGGTGGAGGAGTCCGTTTTAAAAGAAAAGGTTAGTGAACTCTGTAAATTCTATGAATCCTTAACTATTTTGGGGGGGAGGGGTGATACTATTTTAGGAACTATAAACCTTTCCCAAAATAGACACATCGTGATCCTTCCTACTCAGTTGGAAGCCGATGCGTCACCCTATTTGTACAGAAACCCATTCATGTTGTTATGTTTTGCTGACGATGATATGAGAGAAGTGGTAGGGTCACACAGAGATGCAGTGGTCATCGTACCGGGCATCACCAGAGATGGGACGATTGTAGGCTTACTGGGTAATTGCCGAGCTGCTCGGAGAATTCGAAGGGATTATGGAATTGGGTTGTGGTCCATTCAGGAAAGAAGTTATAGTTTTTTGTAGTGAACGTACCCACATCGTACAATATAATACTTGGGAGATCTTAGCTATCTAAAATGCACATGGTGGAATTGACAATTCATCACTACCTGAAGTATGTAGTATGAAATAACGTGGGAACGATTTTGAGTAGCCAGAAAAATAGTGATGGAATGCTATCGAACACCTTTGGAAATAAAATAGATTAAAGGGCTCGAACCAACGAAATTATGGAACCTAGCGGTGTCCACCTCGGGGTCCAATCTGGTTGACGATCCGTGATAGATCCCGGGTTTTTGGTCCCCGATGAAAATTTTGAGGATTTTGTTTTTCCTAATGGGAGGACTTTGAAGATCATTACAATTTTGATTCAGATTCTATCAACAACGTAACACATATTTGTGTGGTCCACTGAAGATGTTACAAGGGTACACACTGGCCACCGATTGGCCATTCGAAGCAACGTACGCCCAACTATACATAAAA
The DNA here is from genome assembly GCA_036936605.1 of Limnanthes douglasii subsp. nivea. Taxonomy (NCBI): domain Eukaryota; kingdom Viridiplantae; phylum Streptophyta; class Magnoliopsida; order Brassicales; family Limnanthaceae; genus Limnanthes; species Limnanthes douglasii. The sequence goes on along the minus strand of JAUPFV010000002.1, from coordinate 64,152,642 downwards.
TAAGATCTTCTCCTCATGAAAACTTTGAGGCGATTAAGGCAGAGGTGGATCATCTATCAACGATGGGCCATATACGAGAATCTCAATACCCACTGTGGATGGCCAACCCGTTCTTGTAGAGAAGAAAAATGGTAAATGGAGAATATGTGTGGATTTCACCAACTTAAACAAAGTTTATATGAATGAGCCTTTTCTGGTTTCCCAGATCGATCAATTTGTATGCTTTACGTAAATAAATCAATTATGGTCTTTTATGAACGTGTATGTACGTTATAACTGAAGAGTTTCAAGAAAGTCCGGGGGTGATTATGCGATACGAGGATTTCTTAGTGATGATTCTGTGATACAAGAATCTCTTAGTGTCAATATAAGTAAATCTAATCTGTTTAGGAGCTGGTTTTAGAGAGAGAAAGTGAGTGTTCTTAGGTTAAGTAGAGAGAGAAAGTATTATATTATTCATCTCGGGATTTGTGAGGCGTGTGTGGTCATTTTATAGTACAATTGCGGACCCCACACGCTTTAATTCCTATTAATTACATCTTTAGTCCATACATCTTATTTTCTTCCTATTCTTGCTATCTCTTAGATAGCTTATACAATATAACCCTCACACAATTTCCTCTCTGCATTTTCCTCCTATCATACTTCTTTGCAATTTTCTCCTGTCATGTTTCTTCTGCACACTTTTCTCCTTGTCTTTTATTCTTCCTTATCAGTAACCCCCCAGTCCTAGTAAAAATTCTTTTACTGGGGCTGTATAATTCTCTGACTGTTCATTTCACACACCCTCGAATAATTACCTTCAAAAGGCAAAGAACATTTTCATCGAATCTCAACAAAAGTCAAAGAATCTTCTTCGAACATTTTCTTTCTTCGAATCTCAACAAAAGTCAAAGGATCTTCTTTGAACATTTTCTTTCTTCGAATCTCAACAAAATTCAAAGGATCTTCTTCGAACATTTTCTTTCTTCGAATCCCAACAATTTGCCTCGAACTGTCGAAACCATAAATCTCCCCTCGAAGATCTCCTTTCTTCGAATTCATCCTGATAACTGGGGCCACCTAATCCTTGCGCCATTTTAGCCATATAAGCCCCTCGACTTTGACTGTATCAATGCCTCGAATTTATTCAATCCAAGGCTAAATGGGGTGCTAGGATTAATCTTTATCATGACGTCATTAAGCAACAATTCCTGTCAGCATATCTTTTTTAGAAACGTTCCCTATTCCCAAGACATCTTCTGACTAGGAAAACTCTGCATCTTCCCCTATGGTTTGTGTCAGGACAATTCGCACCTATATAGCCCATAATGCCCCTAGGCAAACACCAGAAAAAGTCCCCGGGCCTGGTCTGTCTGGAAGGCCCAACCTCATCTATAAATATCGATCTTCTCTCCTCATTAATTCAACTTTTGTTCAAACGTTTCTAGAGAGAGAAAGCTGGCGAGCAAACCCCATCGGATTCCTGATTGGTTGTTTATCAGCAAGAGGTTCGAGGAGAGAGTTGCTGTTGGAGAAGACGTGAGGCCTCAAACCCCACCATCTGTTACTACTTTCTTTGGTACATGGCCTCCCTCAGCAGATTCAGCTGCAATTATTCCCCTCGAAGTCGCTCGACAAAGTTTTCGTAGTGATTCTAATCCCCTCGGAAACATGGGTAAAGATAGACAGCACAAACACTCTTCTAGGAAGAGAAAGACATCTCATAAGGATAGGAAAAGTCCACAGGAGCGAAAACGTGCCAAAGAGACGCCCCTGGTCATTCGGGAGCCTTCTTCCCCAACAGCAATTGAAGGTCTCCCCCAGACGTCTGCCAGCCCTCTTCGGACGTCTACCAGACCTCCTCGGACATCTATCAGTCCTCCACGGATATCCACTAGCCCTCGTCGGACGTCTATCAGTCCCCCGCGGAAAAGGGAATTAGATGAGTCGAGTCTGCCCTCTACTCCATCTATGACCATTCATGGGACTCAGTTTTCGCCTTCGAAGATGATCATCACCGAAGAGGATATGCAAAACAGACGGAACGAGAGTATAAATGCCAAAGTAAAATCACCTACAAAAACGTCCCTCGAACCGAAAGTTCCTGTAATCCTCTCTTTAGGCTCCTCGAGCAACGCGACCTCCTCTTCTCGAACAATATCCGAAGAGCAAGCTCGTCGGATTGCCCCAAAATCCAAAGGGGATATCGTGCTACCCTTAGAACTGGATAGCATTTTCGGTCGCAATATTCGGGGCATCGAAAATAAACACATGTTAGCTCTTTACAATATCAGATACAAGTATTTTTCACAAGACGAAGAGGCTATGCTGAGGACTCGATGGTGCATCCCCTCCTATATTACAATCAGATTTCCCTCGGAAGGTGAGACGCCTCTATCAGTGAGGGACAATGAGTTAGTAGTGTATACTGAGATCATGCACTGGGGGCTAAGGTATCCCTTAGACCCCTTCTTCATCGAATATTTGGCGAAGATAGACCTTTGTCCTTCACAGGTTGGCCCCAATATGTGGTTTACTCTGATGGCCTGCATTATGGCCTCTAGGCTCTCAGGTCACGAATGTTCGTTAGAGCAACTCATCGGCCTTGCTGGTCTGGCCAGGAATCCTTTCTTTCCCTTTTATTCACTGATTTTCAACCGAGGACAAAATGTCTTGAGAGATCTGTTAGAGGCTGACAAGAAATGGATGCAGCACTTCGTGTTCTTCTCCAGTTGCTGGGAGACCGGGTCAGAGGCTACTCCCTCAAATCCTCACAAGCTATCTCTGATGTGGACCAATAAATGTAAGTTCCTGGCCTTCGAAATTATTTATTCTCCATCGAATTTCGGTTTGTGACTAGACTTTATGTTGGCTACTTGTTGCAGCTATGACTGGGATATTGAAGCCCTATTCTGACTATGTTGAGGGCGCCACGAATGTGTTCACCAAACTTCACTTGTGGGCAAAAGAACACTGGGAGAACCGATTTTGACTCTGCTTCACAGATAATAATCTCGCCAGGAGTCGATTGTGGATGCTCAATCCCCTCGACCGAATTAGCATGAGAGAATTAATGGCTCTTCCCTCGGAGCGAGAAGTTATGGAGCGCGTGAGCCAAAGAGATATAGTGATATATCTTCCCAAACGCTCTCGTTTGAAGAGTCATCTTGGGGATCCTCCAGCCGAAGAGGTTTTAATCAAAGAACAACAGCTAAACCATGAAGGAACGGTCAATACCCAAGGGCTTCCTCCCCCAGTCAATGTTGTGTCGTCGAACTCCAATCCTCCACCCCCTGCTTCCATCCTTCCATCGAAAAAGGGAGCCAAGACAAAGGATATGAAAGGTAAAGCTGTCCTAGAACCCATCCAAGAATTATCCGAGGATGGTGAGACACCTGATGACAATCAGGAAACTGCTCCAGCCGAAGAGATTCAAGAAATATCAAGTAAACCCGAGGACAGAGGTGGCAATTCACCCAAGAAAAGTTCTCATCAAACACCACACTCGCCTCTTACTGAAGCTTCACACCCTGTCCCCTTCGAAAATAGTCCAAAGTTAGCACCTCTCCCCATCCCTCGGAGCAATCCTCCTCAGCACATTGATCCAGATACTCTTGGTGGTGGGTTTTCTGATTTTGACTCTGCAGTACTAGGGTCTCCAACGAGCTCCTTCGAAGTTCCTTTAGACGACGAATTCTTATTGAATCTTCGACGACTGCTGCATACCTTAGTTAATAGGGGGAAAAAGATGCAGCACCTTGAGAAGCGTAAAAATCACTACAAATTTAAGTCGTTGTTAGCTGCTTCTCAGCTCGAAGAGGCCAAGAAGCAACACGCAGTGATAGAGAGCCAAGCAGATGCTTTGTATGAGCGTTTATCTGCCTCCGAAAATTATGTGATAATGCTGGAGAGGTGTTGTCAAGAAGAGAGGGATTCGTATAAGAAAAATACTGACACTCAAGAGCTATTGATAGCTGAGTACAAGAAAGGGCATCGTTTGGCCTGCGATGGATTCGCAGACTGTACTGACAGCTTTAAAAAGGTGAAAGAGGATCGAGATCAGTTACTCAAACGGGTTGAGAACTTTCCTAGACAGGTCGAGGAGGAAAAAGATAAGGCTGTGGATGCTTATGCAGCTACGTGCACAAGTAAGCTGAAGGCCCGGGACGCCACTACTCGAGCTGGTTTACTTACCCAAATCCATGCTGAGCATCCGGAATATAACTTGGGGAGTTTTTGGAAACTTGTCCCCCCGGAACTTCGTCCTCCCCATATAGTAGTGAGTGATAGTGAAGACTCAGAAGCAGAGGGCAGTGTCTCCTCGAAAAAATCAGATTAAGGGAAGATGTGTGGGATTTTAATGTTTTGTTTATGGCCCTATAGGGCTTCTTTTTGTAAGGTGACTAAGGCATACTGTAATGTGCTGGTTTTGTAATCGATTTTTATTTTTATGTATAAGTTCAATCTAAGGCATCAAATATTATGTTCCCACCAATAATTCGAAGAGACAAACCCTTCGAACCAAAAATAAGTTATTGTGAGGTCAAGGGCTCAAACTAAAAATAGCTAAGCCTAAGTTAATGTGATCCAAAGGATAATTTAGGGAGATAACATTTCGAGGCTCAGCTTTCTGTGACCTGAATAATAGCTAAGGAAAATAGAATTCGAGGAACATATTAGTCTGACCCAACTGATAATTCGAAGAAACAATAATTTGCGATACACATTAATGTGACCCAAATAATACTGAAGGCAAATAGAATTCGAGGCGCACATTAATAGAATTCGGTCCCAACTTTCCCAAGCTCTTGTCTTTCGTGTGCAAGAAAACTTTACGCATGACTTTGTCCCCCACCTTAAAATCTTTGTGCTTTACCTTAGACGCATACCGACTCCTCATAAGAGTTTGATAATGGAGGGACGTCAACTATGCTTGCTGTCTTTTTTCTTCAACCAAGTCTAAAGTCAGTGCTCTGCTTTGGTCATTCGTGTCGGTTGCATATGTTGCTACATGATGTGAGGGGAAAATAATCTCTGGAGGGACAATGGCATCCATTCCATAGACTAAGGCAAATGGAGATACAGCAGTAGCTGTTCGCGGAGTCGTCCGGTATGCCCACAGTACTTCCTGCAAATAGTCGGGCCATTTTCCCGCCTTTCCTTCCAAGTTCTTTTTCAAACCATCAAGAATCGTGCGATTAGTCACCTCCACTTGCCCATTAGCTTGAGGGTGAAATGGTGCAGAAAAACATTGTTGTATGCCTCTCGAGACACAGAAGCTTTGGAACTCATTGTTATCGATTTGAGGTCCGTTGTCCGTTGTGATCTGCAATGGCACACGAAAACGACAACAAATGTTTGACTCAACAAAGTTGATCACATCTTTAGCCTTTGTCCCTGCTAGTGGTTCAGCTTCTACCCACTTAGAAAAATAATCCACCGCTACAATGATGGTTTTCCTGCCACCTGATGTCAGTGGTAAAGGCCCGACGAGATCAATGCCCCACCTATCAAACGGTACTGCTTCGGAAATACTCTCTAATAATATCCCAGGCTTATGAATCACATTAGCATAGCGTTGACACGTGTCACATCGTTTTACTAAATCTTTTTCATCGGCAGCAATAGTAGGCCAATGTTAACCAGCCAGAAACACTCTTCGAATTAATGCCTTATACCCGCAATGGGCAGAACCTTCACCATCATGTAATTCAGACAGGATGATTTGTGACTCAGGCTTGTTCAAACACCTCAATAACGGTTGACTCAGAGATTTCTTATATAGCACTCCTCCCAGCAAGATATAGCCATGAGACTTGAACCTGATTTTCCTAGCCTCGTACTTTTCGACGGGTAAAGTATCATTGACTAAAAAGTCGATGATGGCCGACCTCCAATCATCCGTAATCACATTACTTTCCTCCGGAATGTTTATTGTATGCTCCTCATCAATCAAGATCGAGGGGCGCTCCTGAATCAAAACCTAAGGGTATCCTTCCGTCCGTGAAGCGGAGGCTAGAGAATCTGGGACAGCATTTAACTCTCTTCGAACATGCTCATACTTGACTTCCTCAAACTCAGATGCTAAATCTTTCAATACTTTCAAATACTGTATCAGCTTATCTTTCCTGGCTTCGGACTCTCCCAAGGCTTGGTTTATCACCAATTCTGAATCGCTGATCAGTTTAATCTTTCTAGCCCCGCATATCTGAGCCAAACGCAAGCCCGCTAGTGCAGCTTCATACTCAGCTTCGTTGTTAGTAGCCTTAAAACCGAACCGAATGGCTTGGAACATAGCTATCCCTTTTGGAGAAATCAATTAGACACCTGCCCCACTTCCAGAAATGTTCGACCCCCCATCTGTTCGTACCAACCATTCCGCTTCATCAACACGGTCATGGATTTTTTTTCCTCTCTATCCGAATGGAACTCGACCAGGAAATCAGCTAAAACTTGGGCTATTATCGCCGTTCGAGGCTCAAATATTATGTCAAAATCTCCCAGTTCCACTGACCATTTATTCATCCTACCAGAGATGTCAGGCCTTTGTAATAAACCCTTCAGGGGAAAAGTTGTCCGAACGATTATAGGATGAGCCTGGAAGTAAGGTCTCATCTTTCGAGCCGCCGTTACCAATGCCAAAGCTAACTTCTCCAACTTGAGATATCGCTTCTCCGCATCCAACAAACTCTTACTGACATAATAGATAGGCTTCATGAGAGATTCATCTTCGCGGAGTAGAACAGCATAGACCGCACATCCTGATACTGCTACGTAGACAATTAATGTCTCTCATACCAATGGCTTAGACAATACCTCAGGGGAGGTCAGATACTCTTGGATTTGGTGAAAAGCGGTCAAACATTCCTCGGTCCAACAAAACTGTTTCACATTTCGCAACGCCTTGAAGAAGGGTGCACATTTATCTGAATACCTAGAGAATTGAGTTTCATATTGACTTTGCTTAAATTGCGAAACGTCTCCTCTAGGTCAGCGAAATGGTCTTCGTCCCGCGCACTTTTGACTAGCATATCATCGATATAGGCCTCTATGTTCCGCCCAATCTTCCCCTCAAAGGTTTTATTGAATAGGCGCTGATAAGTTGCCCCTGCATTTTTTAATCCAAACGGCATAACCTTGTAGCAGTATAACCCTCTCCCAGTAATAAAAGAAGTGCTTTCCTCATCGTTAGCATCTAACCGGATTTGGTTGTATCCTGAGTAAGCGTCCATGAATGACAACAGTCGGTTACCCGAGGTCGAATCTACTAACTGGTCGATGCGAGGCACAGGGAATGGATCTTTGGGACAAGCTCTGTTTAAATCCATGAAATCAATGCATATTCTCCACTTTCCATTCTTCTTACGTACCAACACTGGATTTGACGCCCACACGGGATAATGCGACTCGCGAATGTGGCCTATGCTCAGTAGCCTTTCGACCTCTAAAAGAATTGTCGTGGCCTTTTCTAGAGAGACTGGTCTCCTTTTCTGGACAATAGGTCAGACATCAAGTCGTATTGCAAGTTTATGACACATGATTTCTGACGGTACTCCAGTGACATCCTGTGCACACCAAGCAAACATATCAAGTTTATCAGATAAAAAAGAAATTAACCTCTCTTTAAACTCTAAAGAAAGGTTGACTCCAATCTTCAGAAATTTGCCACTCGCAAATTCATGTGTCGCAGAATCTTCTTCTAGGACCAGAAATCTGGGGGTCTCCCTCGGATCATCGCATGGGATGATTTCGGAGGAAGGCCCCTTTAATTGCTATGCTTTGTCTGACGTTTCTCCCCGAACTCCTTTCAAGGACAGGGCTATCTGGTAACATTCACGGGACATTTCCTGGCTACTTCGGATCATCCCAACATTGTTCTCAACCATGTATTTTAAGAATTGATGCACTGTTGAGATTACGCCATGCATTCGGGATAACCAAGAGCGACCCAGGATGGCGTTATACGATGTCGGCGCATCAACGACAATAAACAGTACTTCCACCTCCTTTTTGAATGGCCCACGGCCCAATTCGACCACACACTGAAATTCTCCAACCACCATTGATGTAGCGCCAGTAAATCGCACTATAGTCCTGTCGGATCTTCGGATAACTGGTGGGTCAGAAATTCTCTGGTAATTGCTCATAAACAATATATTCGCTGAGCTCCCTGTATCGATGAGTATCTTCTGAACTTGATCACCAGCGATGCCCGCAGCGATCACCACCGCGTCCTCATGGGGGGCTGCAACATTTCGCATATCATCATAATCAAAACAAATAATGGGGGAAGGCGATCGGTGCATCTGCGCTGACACCCCTGCTTCGATCTGGGTAGTCAGGTTGACCATGTGCCTCTTTCGGGAGCTGTTGGAATTTCCCGCAATAGTGTCTCCTCCAAAGATTTCCAGGGAATCGAAGAAAGCACAGAGGCTATCCACCCTCCACTTCGGAATAATCTCTTCCACCATATTAACATTGTTCCTCCCCTCCTTAGGATCTAAATACTCTTGTTCAATGTCAAAGTCGTCGACCCCTTCGGAAATTACCATGGCTGTGTCAGTGTTCTTTGGGACAAATTTCACCACGGCGTTTTTCTGGGAGTGATTTTTGACAAACTCTAATAACATTCCATTCTCGATCAAGGCTTGCACTTCTTTTTTCAGAGCTATGCAATCCTTGGTATCGTGCCCAATATCCTCGTGATACTTGCAATACTTATTGACGCTTCTGCTTTTCCCTCGGAGTCTGTATGGGAAAAGGCTTCCTAAACAGTACTGTAGATTTTGCCTTGTCAAATATTGCAGTAACATTTTCCGTCAACTCCGCAAAATAGTCGGGTCGAACCCACTTATTCGACATGGGTCTCGTTCCTTGATTGTAATTTTGTTGGTTGCCAGAGTACTGTGGGTTTGATTTCTGCCTCGGCGGATATTGACCCGTATTTTTAGCCTGAACATTAGAACGGGGGCCCTGGTTACTCGACTTGGATCTTTGAAATTGATTATGATCCAACTGATCCCCAGACCCTTTCTCCGACTCCTGAGTCTCTTCCACCAGGATCCTCTTCTCAACTTGATCTAATAGCGCTCCAAAGGTCATCGCCTGACTCTTTACCACCGTATCCTTCAACAATCCGGGGAGTAGGCCCATCCTAAAAGCTGCAAGCGCCACTGAATCTTTACAATACTCCATGTCTGTTTTCGTTTTGACAAAACGATTAGCGTAATTCTTCAGGCTCTCCCTAACCTTCTGTCGATAATAGATGATCGTGTCTCCGTTAGCTCTAAACTTCTTGCTCCCCACAAAGTGATGTCTGAAGACATTCCAGAACATATCAAAATTATTTATCGAGCCCTGCGGAAGCCTATTGTACCACTTAGAAGCTACCCCCTTGAAAGTCTGAAAAAACGCTCTACACAGCAACTTATCATCGTCGTCGAAATTGATCATAAAATTTTTGAATTGTTTGATGTGATTATCCGGGTCTTATGTCCCATCGAATTTTTCTAGCTTTGAAATATCAAAATGCTTTGGAAGGTTTCCCACCAAAATGTCTGAGGACAGAGGAGAGGCTCTCCAATTATGACCCGCGCGATAAACGTTGGATCGTAAGTTGTCATTGTTCGGAAAGTACAACCCATCCTCAGATGGTAGAGTATACTGGTGCTGCCACTCCGAATTTCGCGGGCCCATATCCTCTTTCCTATCAGGATACTTTTCCTGTCCATAAGACCGATCACCACCTCGAGCATGGTGACACTTTTCCCTCAGAGATTTCCTCTCCGAGCTTCTTCCTCTTCGGAAATCGGTGTGTCTACGATCGCGTTTTTTCTTTCTGTGGTATTTCCGAGGGGACGACTCCGAGGAGTTGTATTGAGAGTAATCACTTGAGTCAGCCGAATCCACACGTCGCCTCTCTCTTCTCCTCGGCGATCGTCGCTCCGTCCCCGGTATCTATCGTCTCTATTTTTGGGACAAAATTCAGTTTTGCGCTCCTCTTTTTCACTAACTGGCTCCCTCCTTATCTCGGATCGAATATTCTCCTGTACGGTGTCCTTTTCTGATTTCAATCTTTCGATTTCTAGCAGCTATTCATTCCTTTGAGCCAACAGATCTGAGTCGTCGAAAGCGTTTCCGACTCGCTGGCCCCTTAGTCCCTCGTATTTCATATCGTTCTGGTAGTCATCGCCTACTAGGCTCTCCTCGCAATTGTTAACCAAATCGTCCCCTTGTTCTTCCATAGTTCTCCTCGGAATAGGAATTATTTCGAGGAAGCGATTGCTGTCAGAGCGATCTTCGCTTCCCACAGACGGCGCCACTGAAGAGTTTCAAGAAAGTCTGGGGGTGATTATGCGATACGAGGATTTCTTAGTGATGATTCTGTGATACAAGAATCTCTTAGTGTCAATATAAGTAAATCTACTCTGTTTATGAGCTGGTTTTAGAGAGAGAAAGTGAGTGCTCTTAGGTTAAGTAGAGAGAGAAAGTATTATATTATTCATCTCAGGATTTGTGAGGCGTGGGTGGTCCTTTTATAGTACAATTGCGGACCCCACACGCTTTAATTCCTATTAATTACATCTTTAGTCCCTACATCTTATTTTCTTCCTATTCTGGCTATCTCTTAGATAGCTTATACAATTTAATCCTCACACAATTTCCTCTCTGCATTTTCCTCCTATCATACTTCTTCTTTGGAATTTTCTCTTGTCATGTTTCTTCTTCACACTTTTCTCCTTGTCTTTTATTCTTCCTTATCAATAACTAGATAAATATGGATCTGATAGATCAATAAATCATATCGTTCATTACTGGAAGAGGATTGCATTAGTACAAAGTCATGTCATTTTGATTGAAAAATGTCGGGCAACTTACTAGTGATTAGTAAACAAAGATTTCGATGCTCAAATGAGATGAAATGTTGAGGTTTATATCAATGCCATGGTGGTGAAAAGTACGAAAGACGAAGACCATTTCCCAGATTCGGAGGAAATGTTCGGACATTTAAAAGCAATAACACTTGAAATTGAATACGAAGAAGTGCATGTTTCGAGTCCAGTCCGGTAAATGTTTGGGGTATATAATGGATAGAGGCAGACCCTATACAATTGAATGCTTTGAACACCATGAATCCTCCTTGGTCCATCAAGGAGCTGCAGATACTAACTCAGAGATTTTTAGGAATAAATATATTCATATCTAATTTTTCGGACAAGTGCACACTATTTTCCCAATTACAAAGGCGAGCAAAATATTTTGACTGGACTTCAGACTGTATTCACGAGAATGATAATTATCTGTGGTCGATTTATTATGTTAATAAAAGTCTCATAGATGCAAATAAAATGTATATGAAATTAGAAAAACTTGTCATCGCGCTGGTAACTGCAGCTTGAAAAATAAGACTTTATATCCAAGTGCACTCGACAGTTGTTCGAATGAATTTTCCCCTCAAAAATGTTTTGCAAATGCCCAATTGTGTCGGGGAGGGTGACTAAATGGTTGCTAGAAGTGGGTGAGTTTGAGGTATATTTTGAGCTCCCACGGAATTCAAATGTCATGTGTTAGCAAACAATATGGTTGAGTTTTATTCCAAACCACTGAACATATAAATAGATTAAGAGAATGACAAGGCATAATGGATAGTTCGTACTAATGGTGGGTCGAGTGTTGTAGGTTATGGTGCAAGAATTCAGCTAGTTATTCTTATGGGAATGGCACTGTATCAAGCCATACGCTTCGGATTTCCGGCTCGAATAAAAAAACAGAGTACAAGGTTGTGATGGCGGGGCTATGAATCACACATATATGGATCCAGAAGAATTAGACTAATAAGTGACTCACAACTCTTAGTCCATCACACGTTCGGTCAATCCAAGGCCACAAAAGATCATTTGATTAAATACTTGAAAGAATTAAAAGCATTACGAGCGATATTTGAAGGTATTAAGTATAAACATGTCTAATGGTTGAGAATGCAGTGGCTAAATCCCTAGCAACCATAGTGCACTCTGAAGGATACCCGTGAATACTCACGTACGATAGCTTGTCGATAACGAAACATTCGGAGAAAATTAGTAATCCTAATGAAGGTTTAAAGATATCAACGAGCATGGAAAAATATTGGAGGTATGGGATTCGAAAGTTCTTGGTTAATAACATTATACTCATGACAAGATAGAGGTAAAAATGCTAAGGCTCAAAGATCATGGTTTCAGTGTCCTGTGAGGGATTACTCTATAAGAAAAATCTAAGTAGACCATTGATGCATTGCTTCAGATACAATGAATTTCAAATGATAATGGTTGAACTGTATGATGGTGAGGGGTCCACTTATTGCAGATTTAAAGCTTTGACAATAATGTTTTGTTAGCATAAGATTACTAGTGCACGATTACGACCGATGCTAAAGAACTGGAAAGAAGATGCGATACTTTCCAACAATTTATAAATTCTATTCACATGCCTACGGTGTCGTTTGAATCCATCTCTAAGGCATTGCCTTTCGATCGATTGGGTATAGATTTAGTTGGAATTTTTCCGATAGCCTCGGGAGGAAGACATACAATAGTGTTCGTTGTGGATTATTTTTGCAAGTGGGTCGAAGCAGAGCCGCTCCAAAACAAGGGCGAAAGACGTAATAAGTTCATTTGGTTAAATATATGCTGTCATTTTGACATCCCGAGGAATGTAACCATGATTTTTTGCCCTTTTCACTTGAAAGCAGACGGGCAAGTAGAAGTGACCAACATAATAATTCTGGACGACCTCAAGAAAAATCTGGAAGGAAAGGCTGGGAACTCGCCAAATTATTTACAAAAGGTATTATAGGCGTATCGAACCATTCCTCACACCACAACCCAATAATCACCTTATGCATTAGTCTACGAGATGGACAATGCAACCCCTTCCGAGGCTATGCTCCATTCATATCGTGTCGAGCATCATTCCAAGGAGGACAACGGTGATGGTCGATAGGCCAAGCTCGATTTGATTGAGGAAAAAAAATATGGGCACAATTAAATTCTCTACAATACCATATATTAATGAGAAGTGAGTATGCGTCGAATGTCAGACGATGAGAGTTTTTAACAGGAGATAAGGTAGTGAGGAAGGTGTTCTTGCATATTAAAGAATTGAGGCTTGGAAAGTTGGTCAGCACTTGGGAAGGCCCATACACTATAACTAAAATGGTAAATCCTAGGACGAACCGATTGAAAGATAAAGAGGAGAGACTTCTTCAACACTCTTGGACCATCGGATACTTCAAATTGTACATAGAGTAAAATGGTACAGTTTTTTTTCATATTATAAGTATTGATCAGTAACACACTATTTCCTACCCTAGTGTTACCATATGGTTTTCACAATGTACTTACTTAATCAATTTTTCAATATCAGTTTTTTTACTCTTATACATCATGCATGTTTTGAATCTTACACCTATCTATTTTTAAGTTTGGACGCAGTAGGTCTTCCTACTTTAGTTGGTCAACATCCTTTCATTTTTGGTCCTAAGGGTCTTCTAATTTTGGTTGGTCCACATCCATTCATTTTTGGACAAAAGAGATCTTCGAACTTTAGTTAGTCAACATCATTCATTTTTGGACCTCAGGTGTCTTCTAACTTTGGTTGGTCAACATTTATTTACTTTAATGTTTTTAGACATTAGGGTCTTCCAACTTTAGTTGGTCGACGTCTATTTGTTTTAATCCTTTTAGACCTAAACGGTGTTCCAATCCCGGTTGGTCAACACGTATATAAATAGGGTTTGCTTTTGCATTTAAAATTGATCATTTTCAATAAAAAATAAACCAAAGTCGAAAAATAAAAGATAAAACCAAAGTATTTGAATAAAAGATTAACAAATACACTTCGACGAGATGAGAAACATAAGTCTTCATATTGAAAAACAAAGAAAAATAAACCAGGATAAGTTCACCAAAACAAAAAGATAACAAAATAAACACTCTCCAACACTACTATTCCACAGTAGCAGAAGCTTCATCGGTGGGAGTGTTTCCGAACTCTCTCTAGAGTCGTTTTCTCCAGTTCATCCGGTCGATTATTTAGTTGACGACTTGCCATTGCATGGATTATCCTCACAAAGAACCCTGAAGGTTGATCCCTATCTGGAACAAACTTCCAATACAACCCAAGTTTCAGGCATGGAAACCTCCCATGAATGTCCAGATGTCCAGAATCAGCGTAGCCTTCGCTCTGACTTCCTGACTAGTCAAGGTCTTAAGACAACCCGCGACATAAAAGTTGAATGCGACAGCCTTATCATTCTCCAGTTTATTTTGGAGGGCGTTCAGAGCTTTTTCTGCCTCTTTTTTTTACTTGGCCTTAAACGCAGTCCGTTCTTGCACAACTTCATTTTTTTCCTCCCCGACTACTTTCATAGCAGTTCTCAGTGTTTCGAGGTACGAGTTGTACTTCTTATCCTTCTTCTCTATAACCTTACAAAAATGGGTAAGATCTTTCCAAGAAGCTTTACTTCACTCTTCGAGTTCTTTGGAAGCAGACGGAGCCTACTCTTCAGCGTGTTGGATTCATTGGTCTTTCTACTCGACATGTTGCTCAAGTTGTGCAATGCAAAAATCTGCCTGAGATATACTATTTTCATTACATTTGCTTTTCTCTCTAACATGGTGATTGGAGCAACCAAATAATGCAACGAGCAACCATGAGAGCTTGACTATCTAAGTTGAAACGATCCAGTTGCTACTGAATCAACTGATAAAGCCTGATCACCCGAACCTTCAGGGTCGGGTGTTGAATCGATCAGCAGTTGTTGATCTAGGACTAGAACAGGTAATGTGGGAAGAACTTCATTTCCATGCCTTAAGATATTGGTAAGAATATTGCCAAGGGGACTATGAATCTCGAATCCAACATTAATCGTTTTTACATCCCCTTCCACCTCAAAATCCATTTGTCTTTCGCTGGGTCCGGTGGGACTCCAATCCTTATCTGCCTCAACTTCATTATTGTGCTATCTTGACCCAACCACTGAAGATATCGATAGGGGTTCCTTAGGTTCGGGGGTGGGGTATTTTCCGAACAGAACAGGAATCGTGTTTTGGTCATCAGCAGGAATGTCAGTTGAGGGTTCATCAACTAGCGGCAGCTTTTTCTTTCTGGTCACCCTTTTCTCTTTAGCCACTACGCTCTCCTCCTGTGTTGAACTCTTTCTCTTCTCCCTCAAAGAATTTTTTTTCTAGGCCTCACCTTTGAACAATTATCCCTCCACAACAGCATCAACACTCATTGTAGGTTTATACACCTCGGTTGTATCAGTTTTGGCTTCTCCTGGGCGGGTTCCGCCACAGATATTTTCTTTGGAACCTGGTGACTTGGTGCCCTCTTCTAGTTAGGAAGTACAACTTGTGCATGAGGGGTATTTAGTCTTGTCATAAATACAGCAGATCACAAAAATCGCCCTCCCAGGAACGTCATAGATGGCTACTAACCAGGTTCACCACGGTAAAACACCTATGGAATTCATTGGCCAAGTTCTCTTGAGCCCATGCGTTAGGAGTTGTGAAGGTCTTCTATGAAGCCTTCAATTGGTTTTTCCTTAGAAGTTGTAGTTACGCCTTTGGCTGCTGAAGACAAGTACCATTGTGAAAACCGGAAGTAAAAAAAAAAATCAAAGCAATTACCTTTGCACGTCCATTTTCGCGGAATTTGACTCAAACTTTTTCTCCTTGAGTGAGTTCGACCATTCTCTTAAGTCGCACTGATGAACAAAATACGTTGTTTCCAAATTTTGTCCACCTCCAGCAAATTCATCCACTATATTGTAATTGTTCATGAGTTGATAGCCACGAAACATTTCAACAACGTCGGAATCTAAGATAAACAAGACGCCATGATGTATGACATTAGAGTGAACCATGCGTTCGGACTAGTCTGATTGTGTCACCATTGCACCAGTTCAAAGTATATGACGATGGAAGGGTCTAGGGGCAGTCAAAGTCCCAGATTAAGAATATCGAGGAATATTATCAATTCTTTTTTACCGATGTGTAGAGGTGCCTACCCGACTGGAGAAAGACATACATCGACAGAGGCCAAAATACTCAAGCGTCTTTTCAGTTTGGTAACCTCGTCTTTAGCATAATACGATATTTACCATTACAATAAAATACGATATGTTCCTTTTTCCAACCCACGAAAATTACTCCCTATAATCTCAATTGTATCTCGGGGTAGTGCATCATCAGCCTCGGTTGTCAGACCATCATCTCGAGTTACAGGTTCTTTACCTTCCCTATGTTTGATAATCTGTGTAGTAGACGTTCCGACCCTGACATTTTCAGGGCCTTTAGTGGTGGGTTGCTGAGTTTTAGGGATTTCTCGTTCGCTTCTTTTTGAGCCCTCGAATCGACCAATCCCTTGGGGCCATAACAGCTGTGATTTTTGTTATAGCATCAGGTCTTGGTTGTGCGACTTCAAGAGGTTTCCTGTTTTCTCCCGTCGGAAATTGTTCAAAACATTTCTTTCACGAGTGCATGTAAATCCGTTAGCAGTATACATTATTAAAATAAATTTTAGTGTATATTATTAAAATAAATTTTAATATAAATTGTTAATCATTTTGTTAAATATAAAATTATTGGTACAGCTTATAAAAAATGATATGTACCATAAAAAAATTTAACGAAATAAAATATTTTGAAAACATAATATACACGGGATACGTACATCTTTTAATCAATGATTAAAATTAATTTTTTGGTTTGTTGTTTTTAACATTTAAAACTCCATATGTTTCGGAGCGTAACTTAAAAAATAATCCTAAAACACGTATATTTTTATTTTTTAAAAGACAAGCATAATAATATCCATGAGGGATATTTTTTGAGTTTTTTTCCAATTTTTACAACCAATTTATACGTAAATTCGCTACTAAACAAAATAAAAAAAAATATTGTTCATGGATCTAAATTTTTCATTTTCAAAAAACCAAAACCAAATAGAATTTCATATTATTATTATTTTGAAGCTACGATTAAAAGTATATGATATTGTTTATGAAAAAACACAAAAACCAAGAAAGAAAATCAATCACACTTATCTCGTAACCAAAGTCATATTTCGGCACCTATTTTTTTCGCAACACATTTGCATGTATTTCCAGAACTCTAATTTTTTTTAACATTCTAAACTCCATATCTTTCAAATTCTAACTTAAAAGAAATTAGCAATCACATATATTTCTATTTTTTAAAGATGAACAAAACGAAATTCATAAATGATATATTTGGAGATTTTTTTCTATTATTTGTAACCAATTTACATATAATTTGGCAACTAAAAAATCAAAATTATATATATTTCATGAATCTAATTTTGTTCGTCGTAAAAAACAAAACCACAAGTATTTTAGGATGTTTTTTTTGGAGTTATAGTTTGATATATATGATATTTTAAAAAACATGAGAGAGACAAAATCACACAACCAAAGTTGTTCCGCAACCAAAGTCATATTTCCACAAATATTCTTTTTTGCAACATATTTTCACGTATTTCTGCAACTCCAAATGTTTTTTAATGCTCTGTCAATTAGTGGCGCTAAAGGAAAGTACGAAGAAGAAAGAGAAGGCCACCAAAGGCATAGACTTCGGAGTTTGAGAGTACTCCATTTCTGGAGGAGTATTTTGCCAAAATATCGCATAGATATGGGTATCTTACAGAGGAATGGCTTCGAGAATTTATAATTAGGTATGAAATTCCTGAAGACGTGACCGTAAGATTTCCCTCTAATACTAGACCCGGGAGGGCGAAACGTGCTTATACACTACCATCTTTCACTGGGGTCTGCGCCATCCCCTTCTAAGTTTGATTCGATATTTCTTTAGCTTCATAGGAATCTGCACTGCCCAATTGACAGCCAATTGTTACAGAACGTTAATGCGCATATTATTAAGCTTCAAAGTGTTGAACATTCATGTATGTTTGGCGGACTTCCTAGCTGCAGTAGATGTATCCAAATTTGCCCTATCACCTTTATTTTATCTTTAATTGTTTGGGGTTGGATGACTGATAGATCTGCCCACGTCTAACAAAAATTGGAAGAACACTTTCGTATGTGTCATAAAATTGGGAGCACGAATGTGTTTTCATGAATTTACCGTTAGAGAGACCGTGGAAGGCTAAGTGTAAAATGGTTGGGTTCTTTAGGTAATGTACCAAGAATTAATTTAGGATATATAACCTAAGTTATGTGTTTGGGTGTGTATGTGAAGGTGAGCATGAGGAGTGGTGCAAAGAGGGGATGCCATAATGTTTAGTGAACTCGTTGATTAAACTAGTTGCAGCTGTAAACACTGCTTAGGGGTTGGAATCATCACGTATGTTTCCGAATTTAAATGCTGGTTTGTGGAAAGTTCCAGAGTTGAAGGTATCAAAAGACGGAAAAATGATAATGGCTGATAGCGGGAAAAATACGAAAATAGAGAGGATGCGAGCTCTGATAGAGAAGATATTTGAAGAAATAAATATGTGGGTGTGGGGTTATTCATGCCAGAAAGTTGTAAGGCACGAGAGACAATAGATTCATCTCCTTCGCGGGACGAGTGAGGAAACGAAGAAGGAACGTTAGCTCTTGAAGTAGGTGAGGAGAATAGCCAACATGAGGAGAACGGAGAGAGAAGGGATGAGGAGTTCTTGGAAGAAGGTGTGAAAGAAGGGGTTGCTTGTCTCCCTGATGAGGATGAATATACTGAAGAGTAATTTCCTCTTTTAAATAAAAAGAAGTTTGTGGTGGATGTGGTACCTTTATCGCAACAGAATATGGTCTTAGCGGATGAGGATGATGAGGTTGATGGAAGCCTGGAAGAAAATGAAACAGGAGCAACTTCAGTGCCAGTAGTTGTAAAGCCTACTAGCAAAACACTTGAGTTAATTTTGATTAATGAGGCAAAAAATATGGAGAGTTGAAGAAGCCGAACACGATCGAAAAAACAAGGGGAAGAGAGAAGGTGCTCTCATAAGTTTTAACGCATCGTATAAAGAATTGTGTACACGACACAAGGTCAGGGTCATGATTAATATTTGTGAGTATAATGATTCCTGATCATATGCCGCAAAAAAGTAAAAATAGTGAAGCTGAGTGAGGGATCAAGGTGACAAAATATCTACCCCTTGAAATTGGCTATGTCGCGACCTTCTCAACTAATTATGTAGAAGCTCAAGCACTGTCGAGACTTGGCCTTCTATGATACTATGTTGATGAATGAAATTTTGCAGCGCCAACTGGCTCTGGCGATTGAGGTATTCGTACGAGTGTGTATACATCATAACTCTCTTACGCTGGCTTACCGACGTATGTCACTAGCTGATTGCTTTATCATGGAGAAGTTGAAACCGGACCCTTTATTCTTTGGGTATATGCAAGGTATGACTATTGTGTTGGCTCGGTTTAAGACGATGTATGGTTTGGTGAAGTGTGTTATGATAAAGGTGTGAAGGAGAATGAAGAATTATGAAAATAGCACATGAATACTGCATATCAGTAGGATACGATCCGCAAGAGGAGCCTGGAGGTAGTGAGCAGTACCACTCTGCTTTCGTCACAGAACAATGATTTGGAAAAGAAAAATGACACACTGTTAGCCCAGACTACTAAGTTGCTATCACAAAATATGGCGCAAGCCGGGAGGGTGGAGGAGTAGGTTGAAAAAATAGATGCGCTTACTTTGGAGGTTGCCAACCTAAAAGTGACATTAGGGAAGGCAGAGGGTGAAAATGACCAACAACGGGTGAACTTATTAAGAATGTCCGATCAATATTTGGAGGAGAGGGAGAGGCATGTAATTGAAGTTGCCATGGGTATGAAATGGTACAATCGGATTCTGAGGGGGTCCATTTCAAATTTTAGGTATTTTTACACTACTTTTCGAAGCCTGTTTGTGAGAAGTAAATAAATGAGAGAAAATTAAGATACCATTATTCAGTGCAAGCAGGCACCGGGAGAGAAGTTGAAGGATTATACGAAGAGATTCGTTTTAACCAAAGCTAGTTTGGACAACTGTGAAGAGAATGTGGCGATGGCAACATTTCACCATGGATTATTACCAAGGGATCTGGCCAATGAGACTACAAAGAGAAGAGCCTTAACTTTTGGAGCTTTGATGGCTCAAGTTGAGGATCAGATTAAAATCGAAGAGTCAACTAGGGTCCAAGGAGGACCGGTTAGCACTCCAAAGAATTCGAGTCAGACGGCCAATAACCAAGGGCAGCCCTCGAATGGAAATGGTAATCAGCATACAAAACAAAAGAATAACAATTTGCGT
This sequence comes from Limnanthes douglasii subsp. nivea, assembly GCA_036936605.1. Classification (NCBI taxonomy): domain Eukaryota; kingdom Viridiplantae; phylum Streptophyta; class Magnoliopsida; order Brassicales; family Limnanthaceae; genus Limnanthes; species Limnanthes douglasii. The sequence goes on along the minus strand of JAUPFV010000002.1, from coordinate 64,132,351 downwards.
CCTCTGAGTGGTAGATATTCAAATCACGCTCCATCTTACAACCATAACAGGCCAAGGCCAAATCAATGGGTTAAACCAAAGTATTATGCTGATCTGACAGAGAATGTAGTTTTGATTTTAGATAAGACCAAGAGCTTCGTAAATTTTAGGAATCCAACTCCAATTAGTAGGCCAAGGGATGAAGGAACAACAAATTTTGCAGATATCATGATGATATCGGGCATGATACCAATGAATGTATTGCTCTAAAAAAAAGAGGGTCAAACTTTGATAAAAATGGGAAGCTCCTGACTTATGTAAAGTCGCAAGGGAGCGGTTCGAAAAATAATGTTGCATCAACTTTGAAGGTTGCGCCAGCTGAGAATTTGATGATTTTAGATTCAAAGGTTGAACCATTTGATGCTTTTGAATATGTGGAGAATGATTTGAACAGGTTGCTTTTGATGGCAGTAGAAGAGCCAATAGAAAAAGGGCATGTGCGAGATTTATGTAAATTCTTTGAGTCGTTAGCCATTTTCAGAGGTGATTCGATGACTAGTAATTCGGATAGTTCGAGGAAGAGACATGTGTCAATATGACAACTCAAATTGAAGGGAAGTTATCTACATATTTGTATGGAAAGAAGGCTATTCGTTTCATTTAGTTTGATGAGGATGATCTACGAAGTACAGCAGGGCCACATGAAGATGTTGTGGTTATTGGAGCAGAGGTGGCTGGCGTCGAAATTCAACGTGTACTTATTGATAGTGGCAATACTGCTAATGTCCTTTTTAAGTCAACCTGTGATAGAATGACAAATTCACCTCAGATTTCTCAATCATATCGGACAATTATAAGATTGACAGGTGTAACAGCTCGTGTTGTTGGGGAATTCGAGGGAGAAGTAAGCTTGGGAAAAGAACCATTTAAGAAGAAGGTCCATGTGCTTTTTGTGGTAGTGGACTGTCCCACGAGTTATAATGTTATTTTTGGAAGATCATGGCTTTCAAGAATGTATGGGTTTGTATCAACAGTTCATCAATATTTCAAGTATGTGGTTGGAGATCATATTAGGGTCGTTTGAGGCGATCAAAAGGTAGCTAGGGAATGTTATGCCACTACACTCCGGATCCGAGGACCTAGTAGTGGGGATTTAATGCATGAATAGCAGGTAGAAGAGGTGCCCTCGGATTTGGAAGAAAGGGTTGACGATCCGAGGGAAACCCTAGTGTCTTTAACGGTAAGTGAGGAAATTCCGGAGTTTACTTTTTTGGAAGGAAGGGTGCTTCGAATTGGGACCTTATTGACCCCACTTTTACGTCAACAACTGCTAGATTTTTATCTCATAATTTGGATGTTTTCGCTTGGAAGACAGAGGATGTAATAGAAGTACCAATCGAGGTAATTCGTCACAGCTTGGCTATTGATCCGAAGGTGAAGCCAATTATTGAGAAAAGAAGAGAATTTTCCTCACAAAAAGCAGAAGCAATAGTTTCCGAGGTGGATCGATTATCTAAGGTCGGACACATAAAGGAGTCGCAGTATCCTTTGCTCACGGCAAATCCGGTAGTGGTAAAAAAGAAGAATGGGAAATAGAGAATGTGTGTGTATTTTAAAGATTTAAATAGAGCTTGTCCCAAAGATCAATTTCCTGTTCCTCGAATAGATCAGTTGATTAATTCTAGCTCATGCAATAAAATTTAAACTTTCATGGACGCTTTTGCAGGATACAATCAAATTCAAATGGATCCAAAAGATCAAGAATGCACAACTTTCACTGTTATAGGGTTATGTCCTTTGGATTGAAAATTTTTGGAGCCATTTATCAAAGGTTGATGAATAAAGCTTTTGTTACTCAGATCGGAAGGAATATGAAGGTATATATAGACGATATGGTGGTAAAAAGTTCAAAGAATGAAGTGCATCTTGATGATTTGGAGGAAGTTTTTTTGAATTTAAGAACAATCAGGTGAAAGTTAAATCCTGAAAAATGTACCTTTGGAGTTCGGTCAGGGAATTTCTTGGGTTTTGTCATCAGTGAAAAAGGATAAAAGCTGAACCAGAACAGTTGAAAGCCTTGATAACAATGAACTCACCTCGGTCTATCAAAGAAGTGCAAATTCTAACGGGAAGGTTAGCAGCACTTAATCGATTTATATCTATATTTTTTTACAAATGTTTTCCTTTCTTTCAAGTTTTATGAAGACCAAGTAGTTTTGAATGGACATCGGAAGGTGAGACAGCATTCAAAAACATTAAAAAATTGTTATCATCACCAGCAATTTTGTCAACACCTCGAAAAGCGTAGAAGCTCTTTTTGTATATTGCGGTATCAGATTTTTCACTAAGCACAGTGTTAATTAGTGAAGATTAAGTAGTTCTGAATCCGGTGTACTACATTAGTAAAAGTTTAGTGCCAGTAGAAAAGAGATATTTGAAATTAGAAAAATTGGCATTAGCACTAGTGAGTGTTGCTAGGAAGATGCATCCATATTTTCAACTCATACTATTGAAGTCCGAACTTCATTCCCTTCGAAAAAGGTTTTGCAATGACCTGATACTTCGGGGAGAATGACCAAGTGGTCAGTGGAGTTGGGGGACTATGACATTTTGTTTACACCTCAAACAATAATAAATGCGCAAGCATTAGCAGATTTTTTTTGTTGAATTCCATTCGAGCCGATCAGGTGTTGAAGAAACTAAAGAAAATGTACCAGTAAATTTGAGGTGGGTTGTCCGAACAGATGGAGAATCTAGTGTTTCAGGGTGCAGTGTTGGGGTTCGATTAAAAGCTCCAATTGGAGAAACGATAATTCAATCTATTAAATTTGGTTTTCATGCTTCAAAAAATGAAGCTGAATACGAAGCTGCTTTGGCAGGTTTAAGATTGGCAAAAATTTGTGGAGCAACTTTAGTACGCTTGGAAACAGGTTCTCAGTTGTTAGCAAATCAAGTATCTGGATTTTACGAAGCAAGAAAGGATCGTTTGATTTTATATATTCAAGACATTTGGAATTTAATACTTATGTTTGACAATGTTGTTGTGGAATATATTGGTCGAGATAGTAACATGGTGGCTGATTCTTTAGCAAATATCGCTTATAAAGAAGAATATCCTTGGATTTTGTTACAAGAAAATCCTTCAAAATCCCTCAATTGTTACTCAATTTAATCAGTGCGAATGCATAGAGGAATTCTTTGTTACAGATGAAATCATCTGAGGAGATTGGTGAGCAGATATTCTCAGTTTGTTTACTCAAGGAATATTACGAGATGATTCGATGTTGGCCAAAACATTGAGACGTAAAGCCTTTGGATATATAGGGTTAGATAGAATATTGTATAAAAAGGAATTGAGCATGTCATTATTACGATGTTTAGGCAATCAAGAATCACAAGAGGTGTTATCAGAATTGCATGATGGTGAAGGGTCAGCTCATTACGGGTTTAAAGCTCTATCACGATGTGTGTTACTTGCAGGGTTCTATTGGCCTACAATCATGAATGATGCTAAGAATCAAATTCGAAGTTGTGATACTTTTCAGAGATTTGCTAATGTTATTCACACGTCAACAGTATCGCTTATGTCTATAACTGAGGCGGTACCATTTTATAAATTGGGGATTGATCTGGTGGGTCCTTTGTCGATGGCTTCTGGAGAAAGACATGTGATAATCGTAGTTGTTGATTATTTTACAAAGTGGGCCGAGGCAAAATAACCTGTTATTTGCAACTAATTTGCAACTAATTTTAACAACCTGTTAAGCTCATTTGCAACTAGCCGATGATCTATAGTTCTTAACGAACTGTAAGTAGTCGAGCAAGTAGAGCAAATAACCCATCGTCACACAAGGAACCGTCTCATCCGAAATCGCATCATCATACAAGTCGGGAATAATGTATGTCTCACGCAAATACTGGAGGATTACATGTCTACTACCACCCATACAGTAACGTTTAATATCCGTCATAAGATCATCACTGTGTATACCTATTAAACTAGACTATCTAGCTATGTGTTGACCATCGTTAGAAAAAGTGAGTAGGTCAAAACCATGACTTGTAACCGGAAGACCGATGATGGTGTGGACGTCATCTAGGGTCACCATCATCTTACCGAAAGAAAAATGGAAAATGTTGGTCTCCATATTCCATCTCTTCAAAAATCTCTCTACGATGTGCGTGTTGGTAGCCCAACGCGTAAAACACTCGAAGAGGGGACCAAAACAAGACCCCATAACCTGGTCTCTAATCCTACTTTGATGTGTAAGATCTCAAGCGCGATGGGTGAAGTACATCGCGTAGCAGCGCAATGATGGTCTCGCCTACACAATATTAAATTAAGTTAAACAAAATATAAAAATAATAATTTACTACACGTTAAACCACCAATCCCAAGTTACCTTGTTGTTTAAGACGATATACGCCTCATGATGCTTTTAATCATACATGCCCCAATACAACTCCGGCACATGTCGATTGACTCTCCGGAATAGCTGATCTAGAGTCCCATGTCGTTGTTGAACGATAGGTAAAGGCAAAAGGGTGCATCGCTGAACCGGAGCAGACCTTGAACTAGGTCCAGGCTGATCGTCATCGGTCGAATCGTTGTCCGATACGAAAGAAGTTTACTCTTTCTAAAGAGGAGGCATGCTGAAAGTACAAAAAATATATAAGTATATACCAAAGCATATCACAGACAATTCAACAACACCCTAATATGTATTACAAGAAAGACTTAAACAATGGTACCAAATAATTAAGTGAATTGGAAGCTATACATACATAAATACATGTTACAGTAGCATTCGCGCAAACTTTGTACCTAATTTGTGCTAAAATCGTGCATACAGTATGCGCAATTTGGCACATCTATATATGCTAAATCGCGAATCATGAGCGTCATGGTTAGGCGGATTCGCGAATCCTGCTAATCATGGCATCCAGGATGCGGGAAATAGCACGAACCATAAATTTCCTCCCAACTTTCAAAATCCATCAAATTTACCCCAAGTCATGCAAATAGTATATCGAAACGAATGTATAAACCTAACTTAACATATATAACTAACTACAATTAAAATAGTCAACTATAAAGATAAAAAGAAAATCGATGACTAAAACTATCTATGTTAAATTTTAAAAAGATATATATACTAACACAAAGCATACTAGTACGAAATTGTAAGCTTGAATTCGAAAAAATTGATGTTTATAAAAAACAAAATTTGAGAAAGTTAAATTTAGAGAAGAGAAGTCGGCCGAAAATTGTAAATAAAAATTATTTATATAAATAGCAATATTATAAATAATGCGATCTCGTAAATAAACGGATCTCGTTATAAAAATCAGATCCCATATTTTACTCTAGCCCCCAAAAATTCACAATTTTTCAAGTTTTCAAGTGAAATATCAATTGTCTTTTCTTCAAGTATATATATATATATATATATATCCTTTAAACACCTTACTTTTAAATTTTAAACGGTATAAAATAAACTTAAAAGTAAGTTAAATAATATGATTATTATTTTCAAGGTTCAAAAGTTAACAGAAAAATAGATTTGCATATTCAAACATTTATAATTAAATGTTAAATATGCAGGGAAAAAAATGAATTGACAGTATAAATGGCACCAAATCTAAGTACAGAGATGAAAGACAGTTTAGAAACCAAAGTTAAAGGAAAGCAAAGGTTTTGAAACGATCTCAGGATCAACAATGATAATAACAAGAACTATTTACAACATTTGCCACAACAACAAAAAGAAAAAAAATGTTAATACTTTTCTTTTTGCGAGATGATCGAAAAACAAAATAATCAAATACAAACAAATATCAGAATTTGTCTCAAGGAAGAGGCCTGTGCTTTTGAACCCTGGTTCGAGGGATAGCTAAGATCGCTATTAGTCCACCTACAAAAGCTGCAACAGCTCCTGCAGCTATGGCCGGTGAGTTTCCACCGCCAAATAGCTGATCCCATGGTCCACTTCCGAGCGAGACAATTACCTATATTATTCCATATTTAATTTATTAATAATTCCCTATTTGTGACTATCAGCTCCTATACACATCATTTGTGACTATCAAATAAAAACTTTACTAAGTGCTAATAATTTAAGAACAAGTTCATGCAGCTTCTATAAGATAACCTGCCGAAGAAGCCATTCACATGTTTATATATAACAGAGCATATTTAGCTCTATTACGAAAAACGTGCACAAATAAGGAGTTTAAGAAATAAGACACTCACCTGCGGAAATACTATAGCCAAATTCAAAACACCCATCGATAAACCTGCCAAAAAAACCATCATGGTTAGCAATTCAGTCAAGTCAGGCAGAATTGTTTTAATACAAGTGGTCATACAAAAAGTGTGCACACCTTGTCCAAGACCGAGTGATTCTATACGTGTTGCAATCAGCGCATATGGAACACTATAAGTGATCTGCAAACATATTTTGATTAGATAAGGCATGATATATAAATTCAATCTAGAAACCTTCCCAAAAAAACACCCAAGTATATATCAGAGAAAGGAGATTCACATAAGTTTTCTTTTCTTTGGAACACGCTTAAAGGGTTTCTCCTAATTACTCTTTTAATGATCAGAAGTGATGTGAGTCTGAGAGAACCGGAAAACTTACTGCCAAAGGGATTCCAAGAATAGTAAAAAGCAGAACTGCAGTGATGACAATGCCAACAGGTGGTGAATCACGGCCTATGTAGCTCATATGGCTTGCGACAAAAGTAAGTATGAGCATCCCGAGAAAGCAAAGAACCAGAAGAATGTTTGAGATTCCCCATACGAAACCAGCTCCCCATTTCCTACAAAGTTTTTCCATCAGCAACGAAGTAATTCCAAGCATTATAGAATTTAGCATCAATCCAAGTGCACCCATTCTGACACCATCACTGTAGCTTCTTCCTTCGTTTGGGGCTCCCCCGTAGATCTCTCGACCCATCCAATCCGTATCAAAGAGAATAAAAGGAAACCATCCGGTCCAAGTCAAAGCGGTAACCAATAAAATTATCCATATACTCCCTGAAAAATATCTAAACGTCCCAAACAATTCCCAAAGAAAAGGTTCTTGAACTTCGCTCGCCTCCCCAAGTTCTAGATTGGGTATAGGCGAAGAAGTACCAAGTGGCACATCAGGAACTCCCGTGACACTTACATATGTAGTAATTGCAATAAAAATGATGTCAATATAGAAAGCAGATTTGAGATTCGCACATTCAGCGTTGCATGCTCTGGTCACAGTGAAGGGGAATATCTTAAACCAGCCACTATATGCTCCTGTGGCATAGCCAAGAACATTACCAACAGCCATGAACAATGAAAAGTAAGCATTAGCAACTCTGGTCCTTCTGTGATCCTTCCCTGACAAAATACAACATATGTCAAGTTAGTTTTTTCCTTAACCAAATAACTTTAATGAGTAGCACAAAGGACTCATCAGTAATCCATACAAATTTTGAGGTAGGATGCAAGGTATAACATAGAATTAAGACTATTTCTCGCTAAATTCTAACATAAAAAATGGCACAGTCAAGACGTATTCAGACGTGTCCAATCTTCCTACTTCTGTTTACGTCCATATCCAACTTTATCAAAACCGAATTTTATACTTCATCAAACCAATTTTATACTTTATCAAACCCGATTTTATGGACGGCTGAAAAACTGCAAATATCAATGAAAAATGGAAAATGGAAAATGAGGGTATAGACTTGATGATGATCAAGTCGCTAAAATTCTGGCTTTGAAGTTCCACCCATTTCGAGACTTAGCTGGATTTGTATGTCGGAACAGAAGAAAAGTTATTAGAACAGAATACCGGTCAACCGAAACCCAAAACGCATTTCGATACTATTTCTAAAAGAATTGAGTATGAAACTCATAAGATTCTTAAAGAAGCATTCAATATTCGCATCAAAAACAACACACATTTTAACTATATCTAATAGAATAGACTATGAGAGTGATTCGATTCTTAAAGAAGCATTCACTAATTATATATACATTAAAAGCGACACATACTAGATGCCTAGTAACTACTAAATCACCACAAGCATCCAGAGCGTAAAGGCTAATTACTCTTTGCAGTTTCGATCCACCAAAGCACCACTTGAAATTTCTTTTAGAAATTTGTAGCTTTAAGAGTAGTGAGAAAATTGAAAGCAAACTGAGCAGAATCCATAGATCATAAGAGAACTAATTAATGAAAAAAAATGTTCAATCAATGCGCATTTGAATTTAGTATTGAACGCCTAAAAGGAAAAAAAAAAATGTCAAATTTAAGCAGTCTTTTTTACCAGTAAGATCGGCGAGAAAAGCACGGCAAGGTCCTTGAGTCACGTTATTAGCAACATCAAGAATCCAAAACCCGAAAACAAACGCACCAACAGCTCTAGGTTTGGTCTTCTCCCCTCTGTCACCAAACAACCACCCGATATCCGCCGAATGGCCGATGATCAAGACCGCAACGGCAATCGCCGCCGCACCGGCAACAATAAACGGCCTCCGACGGCCGAATCGGCTAGTGCAGCGATCACTACTGAGTCCAACAAGGGGCTGCACGATTAACCCCGATAGAGGACCGCAAAGCCATATGATGCTAGCCCAGGCATGAGGAATCCCTAGCTCCTGCACGTAAGGAGTTAGTAGAGAGAGCTGAAGAGCCCATCCGAATTGGATCCCGCAGGCGACGGAAGCCACGCGAAGGAGCTGCTTCCGTGAGGTTTTAGCTCGGAGTGGCGGTGGTTGAGATCGGTTGCTCCGGTGGCGCCGCTCCGCATCAGGGACAACCATGACAGATTTGATACACTCTCTCTCTCTCTAGAACTTCAATTTAAAATTGGCTAGCTTCTCTTATCTTCTACAATTCGCTGATTGTCGTCTGGTGTGTGTGGGAATTTGTGAAGGAAAAAAGCTGGCGGTTTTTTGTGAGCCAGTGAGTGAAATGAGTGAGTATGACTTGCATGATGAAGTGACCTTGTATATCGGCTTTATTTACAGAAACTGACATTGCGAATATTGTGTTGTGTGTGAAGGTGATGGTGGGGGACCAACATGGTAGTAAAAAGATACCACTTTCGGTAGGAATTCGAGAAAGAAACAGACCAGAAGTTGTCTCTCGTTTACCTCAAATCCAATCAAATAATTGGCATCCATTATCCACGTCTTCATTTTGCCACGTTATTCATCCCAAAATTTGTTAACTAAAATTGATAATTTTTACTTTTTCTTAATTTTTAATTATTGTCGGTTTTAAAAATAATAGTACTATTATATTTTAGATAAATTATCCAAACGGATTTAGACAAATATTAAACCACTATCCAAAACAAAAGTTTTCCGAAAATAATGAAAAGTAATTTATTTATTTTTTAACAAAACTTCTAATTTTTTTTGTTTTTTTAAGCTTTTTAAAAGTTTGTATTTTTCAGACCGTAGTAGTTGGTAAAGAATTTGAAAGTATCGTCTGTTTTGTATTTTTTTAAATAACAAAACTAGATTTATGAATAATATTTATTAAAAAAAAATCGCCAGCCCAAGGTAGGTTGATCTCGCATATCATGTCATAAAGTAGTATATGTCTCATATCTTTTTATTTTATCATGTCTTGTCTCGCATTTCTTTATTTCATCATGCATGGTTTTTCAACTTCATCATGTCTGGTATCTCCATTTTTATCATGTTTGGTCTCTTCATTACATCATGTCTTATTTTGCATCTTTTCATTTCATCATGCATGGTTCTCAACTTCATCATGCATGGTCTCTCAACTTCATCATATCTTGTCTCGCATCTATCCATTTCATCATGTATGATTTCTTCATTTGAGCATGCATGGTCTATCCACTCTATTTTTCCTAGTTCATCTACTTCAACATGCTTGGTCTATCAACTTCATAATGTTTTAGTCTCTCCACTTCACCACGTCTAGTCTCTCGACTTCATCATGTCTCCGTCTCTCCACTTCATCACGTCTTCATCTCTCTACTTCATCATGCATGGTCTTTTTATTTCATTATGCTTGGTCTCGCATCTCTCAATTTTATCATGTCTCCTCTCGTATCTCTCCACTTCAACATGCTTAGTCTTGCATCTCTCCATTCAATCTCTCCATTTGATCATGCATAGTCTCTCAAGTTCATCATGCATTGTCTCACGTATCTCCATTTCGTCATGAATGGCCTCTCAATGTCATCATGAATGGTCTCTTAACTTCATCATTCGTTCTCTCGCATCTCTCGAATTCTTCATGTTTGGTTTCTCTACTTCATCATGCATGGTCTCTCTATTTTTATGTCTGGTTTCTCCATTTCATCATGCATGGTCTCACGTTGCTTTATTTCATCATGTTTGCTCTTGCATCTCTCCAATACATCATATTTTGTCTCACGTCTCTTTAATACACCATGCGAAACCATGGCTAAATGAAGTACAAGATATGAAACCAGGAAAACGTAATGTGAGACCATAATTACTAGGTTTGAAATATACGATATATATATATATATATATATATAAAAAGAGAAATGGAATGGCATGGATGGCGATAAAGGAAGACTATTCGAGGTATAATGGAAAATGTTAGGTATTAGGTGGAGTTAAATGCCATATTTGACTATTATATAGTTATTATTGATATTTAGGGTATTAGGTGACACTAAATTTTTATGTTGATACTTTTGGGTACCCTTACTTTTAACCATATTTTATAAAATAAAATATTATATCAAATTTACCAAGTCATTTTTTAAAACCCTTATCCTTCTGATTTTTTATATAAAAAAACATAATTCATTAAAGTATATTTTGTATAGGTTATATCATTTAATGTGTCACTAATGTATAATTTAGATATGTACTTATGTATAGGTAAAAATATTAAAGTAATATTAAAATACTTAAACCAAAACATCCCCTAGGTTTTTAATCTAATTTCGTGTTTATAAATAAAATAAATATTCATATCCAATGAATCAATTAATCTTTTTTTAAATGAATATCATCTTATTTATTATAAACATTTTTCTTTAACTTAATATATTTTCGGCTCTAACAAACGTCATACTTCTTCTTTATACAGTTACCACACTATTGTATCGAATTTTGGTATTCTCTTCCAAGTCTTGGACACATTCCACATAAACATGTTTCAGTGACTTATTTACCTTCTTGATTACATAAGTTCATAAAATAAAACTTTAACACTAATAAATTTCACCAAATTGGCATTGTGTATGGAAGTCGATTGGTACCTTTAATTTTTTTTTCCAAAAACTAGTAATTGAAAACAAAAAAATATCAATGGTGAACTCAAAAATATCAATGGTGAACTCAAAAATATCAATGGCCAATCTAGTATTGGTGAAAAAAATAATGGCAAGTGGATTATGTGTGTAGAGTTCACATACTTAAATAAAGCATGTCGAAATTATATTTTTCCATTTCTAAGAATTGATCAACTAGTAGACGTAACATTAGGGACTAAGATTTTATTCTTTATGGATGCATATTCATGATATAACCAAATCCTAATTCGTGAACATGACCAGAAGCACACTACCTTCATAACTGAGAGGGGACTTCATTGTTATAAAGAAATACTATTTGGGACTAAAGAATAATGAAGATGCATAACATAAACTTATCAATAAGATTTTTGTAACACAACTTGTCCAAAACCTATAAACTTATATTGATGATATGCTAGTTACTAGCACTCAAAATGAAGATAATTTGGCTGATTAGGTCGAAATATTTGCAAACCTTATATAATTAAATATTAAGCTCAATTCATAGAAGTCTACTTTAGTGTAAGTTTTGCAAAATTCTTGGGGTAAATGATCAGTGAGAAATACATAGAAGCATATCATACCCAACTATCAAACCTAGTTGATATGGTCTCGGATGGTTAATCATCCAAAAAAATCTAAAAAGTATATGATCTTCTCAAACAAAGATAAATCAAAGTGGGGAAGGACAATTCTTAAAGTATTACCCAAGTCTTTAAAAAGTTTTTACATCTATCATAACAAACAAATGAATCTGTGATGATTCAAAAAGTAATTACTGGCATGGCATAGGGTCTAAACAGCCCTCCAATATAAAAAATCAAACAAAACAAAATTTTGTGAGATAATCTAAAAAGTAGTTTTAAAATTCCAAAAAGGATTGAACCTTTTAAACAAATAAAAGTATAATTTTTTTGCTAATTTTAGACTTGGTAAAAAAAGGAACTCATACGTTCCTTCCTAAAAAATATGTTCTTTCGTAAATAATCACTCCGTCGGGAATAACGGAGTCTAGGAAACATAAATGTTTTCTTCCAGAAAATAAAAAACAAATTCTTAAGACATAAAATATAAAATATCTTTACTTCAAACAAATGAAGGAAAGAACTGGCCATAAAAACATACACAAAAAAACAAGTAAAAAATCTCAAGTTAAATCAAATCCATAAAAATCTAAGTAAATTGGAAAATATGTGGGGACTTTGGTTCAAAAAAATCCTTATTACATAATAAAAAATAAAAAATATGAAGTTAGAATAGTTTAAGTAGTATGAGTCACAGCGAAATTTCATGAACCATGAAATACATATTCATTCTCTGAAGAAGGAGCCACAACTTCATCTTTTGTAATATGAGTAACTTCTTATGCTTGTTGAGATGAAAGAACATTAGTCACTTCAGTTGTATGAGAATTAGCTGGATGATGAGCATCAACATGAGAATCTTCTTTTTTATTAATACATGAAGTAGATTAGCCACCAACCCTCTGGCTTTTTGCTACAAAATTAAGCTCAACAATTAGAAATAACTTCTATACCAGTACAAAAAGGTATGATTTCTTCAGGAGAGATTTGCCACCTAACATCATTTGAAATTTCTTCTTTATTAACATAATACCATAAAGATTCCAGGTTCAACTCATAATATTCCTTATGAAAATGAAGAATCCTAATTTTTCCAGCCTCTTCCAGTACTTTCTCATTAGCCTTCTTCATGCGACCCTCTTCTCCCTTTTCAAATTCCGTATGATTCATGCACTCGACCTCAAGTATCTTATTAAAAATACATTTCTCAACTAACACATCAGTGGCCCGAAGATTTTGTTCTGATTCCATTTTAGTAAAATACCTATAAAGCACATTTCAAAGTTTATTCCTAAACTTTTACTTTGCTTGAATCTCAGCATTCAAGCGTGACTCACCTTTGGCCTTGTCCTGCAACTCAGTTATGAACTTCTTTCCATACTAAACTCCACCTTGAAGTTTAGCCTTTAACTATTGACCACTTAGAAATGGTTCTGCTAAAATTCCAGCAAAAGCTAAAGATCATGGATAACATAAGGTAGAGTCTCACGGGCTTGATGCAGCATTGTGAAATCATTATGTAAAAAATATAATAACAAGACAAATCAAACTGAAAATAATTATAAAAAATTAGTAATAAAAAGGACAAAGAATTTCCTAAACACCTAGTTTCATTTACCTCATAGACGACTTCATAAGGCCATGATAAGTTAGAAGCATCCTCATGTAGGCCAAAGTAGCAAAGTGAGTGAAAACTTCATAAAGTTTCTCCAAATGGAATGTCTTAAGTGTAGTAGCTTGAGGAGTCTCAAGAAAATAAGAATAATCTCCAACTTAGTTGATACAAATATTAGTTATATCCACTTCAGTTGTAGCATAGAATTTACATGAAGCATCAAAAAATTTGGCTGATAAACCTTCTAAAATACCAACAATGTCAGTAAAAATTCAAGCAAGAGAATAAACATCTTTAATAAAAGCAACAACCATAGTTTTAAGCGTTGACCTTTTATTAACAAATTTTTTAGCCCTGGAATTTTTAGCATCGGATCTTCTAGAGGAATTTTCACTCTTGCATTTTGGTTTCAACCTCTACTTCAAATAGTGTATGAACTGGGTATCGACTTCACTAGATATTTATATTTTGAAAGGTATTTAGATCTAGTCTAGCAGAAATATCATTGATCTTCATATTCTTATTCCCATTGTAGATAAATTATTTAACATTTACAGAATAATCCTAAAAATAACAACATTTTAGTCACTAAAAGTGGAATGTTACCAGCCAAATTTTATTCAACTTTAGGAAGCAGACATCTATCAACATATCTTAGAGTATAAGGTCTACTACAAAGCTACAACCACATGATTTATACGACCATAAGGAGAATCACATCAAATTATAACTAGACCAATCTATAAAATAGGTAGTTGGGAAAGAGAGCTCACTGATGAGGGCTGAACTATCTAAAGGAAAATTCAAACTTGTGAGCTATTTTGTTAGAGTTCATTTTATGTAGGATGATAAGATAAAATGAAATAACTAGAGGTGTTTAACATAATAATGGGTTATGGGTATAAATGGGATTGGGTAACCAAAATGGACTCACAAATCATGTAAGTCTATTAGGCTCATTTGTCTATAAATAGGCCTTTAGAGCCTTTAATGGAGTTTGGAAAAAATCATTTACTCTTCACCTAACTTATCAAATCTTCTATCTTTAAAGTTTTTCTTACAATTTTTGTTTTCTCTCTCTACTGCCTACCCAAAATTTTAATTGTTTCTTTTATTATTACAAAAATATCCTCAAATATTCTTTGGAACCATCACTCACTACTATAACATTAAAAGTAAAAGAAGTTAGATTCACATTAACAACCAATTTATCATAGATCAAATTATAAACTTTCAAACCGTTAGGAACTAAAGTCTTTGAAATCAATTTGCATTACTCAATATTTCGGCAACGTGGACCAAAGAATCAATTTTATCTTACCTTTTAGGAAGGCTATAAGTATTATCATCGAAAGTAATAGTCAGATCTATCAAGGAAGTTGAAGTATTTCCAGTAACTTTGTTAGGCATGAAGTACCTTCGAAAATACTTCCTAAGAGGCTTCTGTTTAACAATAATTTTTTTCTTATTGGAATGGTTAGATTTTGAAAAATTAGAATGAGAATTAGCAGTGAAAAAATTTGCAGGTAGGATACTTAACTCAGAAATAACCATCTCGACTGACATGATTGAGGCCAAAGGTTCAATAGCATTGGTGAGCCTAGGCCACAAATCATAAGCAATAAAAACTATGAGGATCCCAAATTAAGTGTGAATGTTGTTATCTCCTTCACAAGTTTGGAATACTTATTCAAGGCACGATGGACTCTATCTTTCTAACACGTACCAACATTTAAAAAAATACAAAAGCTAAATATAAATATGAATTATAAACAAGGAATACTCGTTCAAGGCACGCTAAAATTGGATATTTATTGGTATGGCTATTGTAATTGATATAGATATAAAATATTGAGGGATTAAACGTAACAAAACTAAGGTAATATATGATAACGTGTATACCTTTTGGATGATTTTTAGAATATTTATAAATAAGGGGGTTGAAATGTAATTAACCTATTTATGTAACCCAATCAATTATACAAGTCTTCACGCATATAAATAAAAGTTGAGGACAATGAATAAAGGGTTAGATTAGACAAATCTTATTTTCTCTTTTTTACTTTCTCTCTCTATGAACTTAATACTTTCTTTACTCTCTCTTTCAAGAAACCAGATTTATACTTAATAAATTGGCGATCACAGTGGAGTTCTACTCGATTGGTACCTTGATTTCACGTCAAAAACCATAAATTTTAGAATTCTTGCTCAATTATATCACTCTAGATCGATATGGAACCAGAAAATGATGTTGATCCAACGGTTTAAAAAACAATTGAAACTTTGAGATTTGTTCTGCGTAGGGAAGAAAATGGACAAGATGATCAAGCTCCAATACAGCAAGATCATTCAGATATCGAGGTTCGAATGAATAAATTGTTGGAAAAAATAACAACATTGAATGAAAAATATGTTCTAAAAGAAGAGCATATTCAGTCAACAAAGCTAAAATCTGAGGTACGAGAAGTTGAAGAAAAATACGAGCTAGAAAATCAATCTCATCGATCATATATAGCTCATTGGATTCAAAGTGATCAGAGGAAAACACATTTTTGAATCTGATAAATAGTATCGTACACGCAAATATAAAAGAAAGACAAACACAGGAATATTACATACAGTGATGACGAATTTGATAGTTTGGAATCTGAGGAAGGATCACTTAAGGAAAAGAGATATCGGGGATCTTTTGAAATAAAAAGGAGGTTGGCCTCGAAAATTGTGTAAATAATGTAGACCAAAACAAGATAATATACTTTATTGTTTGAGGGAAACTGAATGGTGTGAAGGGTATACATTTAACCAATACAAATGAGTGGTTGATCCGAATTTGTATGCTTTTATGGGAACATGAGGGGATGACCAGTACGTACAAGG
The DNA here is from genome assembly GCA_036936605.1 of Limnanthes douglasii subsp. nivea. NCBI lineage: Eukaryota > Viridiplantae > Streptophyta > Magnoliopsida > Brassicales > Limnanthaceae > Limnanthes > Limnanthes douglasii. The sequence continues at coordinate 64,115,986 of JAUPFV010000002.1, read as the reverse complement.
AGTAGACTGGAAAAATTAACCTCTAACATGTGAGATAAAGTATATTACTCTTCCGAAGCATTTTGACATTTCTAAGGTCGAGAAATTTGATGGGATGCAAGATCTCGATGATCACATCAAATATTTTAAGAACTATATGATGAACTTTGAAGATGATGACAGACGGGTATGAGAGCCTTTTCTCAGACATTCAAATGCACAATATTGAAGTGGTATAATAGGTTTCTTAGGGGATTTATTTCCAACTTTATAGATTTCTATAAAGCTTTTTTTACGATAGTTTGTGGGAAGTAAAGAGATGTGACCAAATGGCGACACGATAATACAATGTAAATAAGATATGTGAGAGAAATTAAAGGATTATACAATCTTTTTATGTTAACTAAAGCAGGGTTGTATAATTATAAATACTTGGTTGCTGTGGATGCATTAAGAAAAGGTTTATTGCCAGGTGATTTGGCAAATTAAACAACAAAAATGAGAGCCTTGACTTTTGGAGCACTAATGGCTCAAGTCGAAGATCAAATTAAAGTGGAGGAATCAACTAGGGTTTGAGGAGTGGTTAGACCTATTCAAAATAATTGAGGACATATGTCAAATAATCAAGAACACTCTTCGAATTATCAGTCACCGCGTCCAAGGAATAACAACAAGTTTCCTAATCGAAATGGAGGGTATCCAACCCAAGCTACAGGTTATCAGTTTCAAAGACCAATGCCAAATCATTGGATAATGCCAGAGTATTATGTTGATTTAACTGAGAATGTTGCTGCGATTTATAAAAAGGCCAAACATTTTGTAAGCTTTTAAACGCCAACTCCAATAAACATACCAAGAAAAAAACGTAACAACCGGTTATGCAATTATCATAATGATATTAGGCATGATACTGCAGATTGCATCGCTTTAAAGATTGAGATACATGTTTTGATTGAGAATGACAAGTTGGCTACTTTTTGTTGAAGGGCAAAGCAGTGGATCGAAAATTCCGAGCATATCGACACAACAAGTTGTTAACTCGAATTCGATTGAAGAAAGTTCATTAATGATCTTAGATTCTAAATATGATGATTTTGATGCAACATCGAAATATTTGGATACTCATCCAGATCAGTTAATTTTGATGGTTGTAGATGAGCCAATAGAACAGGGACGGGTTTGAAGCCTATGTGAGTATTTTGAATCCCTAGCAATTTTTAGGGGAGATTATATGTCTGGTAATACTAATAGTTCCATGAAAAGGCATGTTGTCAGTTTAGCAACTCAAGTAGATGGAAATATGTCTACTTATTTATATGCCAAGCATGATACTCCTTTTATTATGTTCAACGAGGATGATTTGTAGTGAATAGTTGGTCCTCATGAGGATGTCATGGTTATAGAGGCAGAAATATCTGGATTTGAAATTTGATGTCTTCTAATTGATACAAAGAGTCCAGCAAATGTGTTATTTAAATCTACGTATGATATGATGTGTAATCCGCCTTGAATTTATCAATCTGATCGTAGTATAATCGGGTTCAAAGGGCTACCAGCTCAGGTGATTGGGGAATTCAAGGGTGAGGTGTGTTTGGGTAAATTATCGTTTAAAATAATAGTTCAAGTTTTGTTTATGGTGGTTCAATATCCGACCAGTTAAAATACTATTTTTAAGAGATCTTGGCTCTCAAGAATATATGATGTCGTGTCTATTGTTCATCAATGTCTGAAGTATGTCGTTGGGGATCGAGTTGGTGTGGTTTGAAGTGACCAAAAAGTGGGCAGGGAATGTTATACGACAACACTCAGGGTTCAAGATTCTAATTTTGAGGACTAGATGTCTGAATAGCAACCAAGGGGATTGACCTCAGATGAAGAGAGAGTAGATGATCCGAGGGAAACCTCGGGTTCTTTAATAGCGAGTGAGGATATTAAAGAGCATATTTTCTCTAATAGGAAGACTTTACGAATATGAACATTGTTGTCTTCTACTTTGCGTGATCAGTTATTACAATTTATGTTTGATAAATTATATATTTTCGCTTGAATGTGATAGGAGTTCCATCTGAGATAGTATGTCATAGCCTAACTATAAATCCATCGATAAAACTTGTTATTCAGAAGAAGCGAGCTTTTTCTATGGAAAAGTCAGAGGCTATTATTCAAGAGGTTGATCGCCTCTCCAGGGTCCACATATTATGGAGGCACAATATTCTTTATGGACTGCCAACCCGGTATTAGTAAAAAAGAAGAGCATAAAGTGTAGAATATGTGTTGATTTCACAAATTTGAATCGAGCATGTCCTAAGGATCTGTTCCCTGTCTCTCAAACTGATCAGCTTATTGTTTATACTTTAGGGAATAATTTTTTTTCTTTTATGGATGCTTTTGCAGGGTATAATCATATTCAAATGGATACAAGAGATCAGGAAAGTACTACATTCATCACTGATCGAGGACTACATTGCTACAGGGTCATGTCATTTGGGTTGAAGAATGCTGGAGCAACATATCAAATATTGGTGAATAATTCTTTTGCTCCTTAGATCAGAAGGAATATGAAGGTATACATTGATGGTAAGTTGGTTAAGAGTTCCACACATGGTGAACACCTCAAAGATTTAGAGAAGACTTTTCTAAATTTGAGATCCATTCATTTGAAACTGAATCTTGAGAAATATACTTTTGGTGTTCGAGTATGAAATTTTTTGGGGTATATTATTAGTGAAAAATGGATAAAAGCAGATCCTGAACAATCAAAGGCATTGGTTTCAATGACATCACCTCGAACTATAAAGGAAATTTAAGTCTTGATATTAAGGTTAGTTGCCTTTAATTGTTTTATTTCAAGGTTTTCTGACAAGTATTTTCTTTTTTTTCCAAGTATTACGAAGACCTAAAGAGTTTGAGTGGAAATTAGATTGTGAAGAAATTTTTTTAAAGATTTAAGAAATTTTGTTATCACCAGAAATTTTGTCTAAGCCTCGAATTGGAGAGCGGTTATTCTTACATATAGCGGTGTCTGATTTTGTTGTAAGCGTTTTTTTGATATGTCAAGACAAAGGAGTTTCAAATCCAGATTATTATGTTAGTAAAAGTTTATTATCATCGAATAAAAGATATTTGAAACTTGAAAAATGGCTTTGGCTTTAGTGGTGGCTGCTAGGAAAATGCGCGCTTATTTTCAAGCTTATACCAATGTGGTTCGAACTTCTTTTGCCCTAAAGAATGTGTTACAACGACCAAATATTTATGGTAGAATGATTAAATAGATTTTGACATCATTTTTTATCCTCGAACAACTATTAAAGCTCAAGCTTTCTTTGATTTTTGGGTTGAATTTCATTCAAGGCGATCAGATGAGGAGATAAATAAAGAGATTTTTTCAAAAACTTCTATGTAGGTGGTTCGAATAGATGGTGGGTCTAGCATATTGGATTGCATTGCATAGGTACAATTAGTTTCTCATTGTGGGGAGGAAATATATCAGGTTATTTGATTTGGTTTTCACGCATAGAATAATGAGGCTGAATATGAGGTTGCTTTAGCTAGGTTAAGGCTTGCAAATATTTGTGAACCAACAATAGCTCTTTTGGAAATAGACTCACAGCTAGTGACAAACTACATAACATGTGTATCTGAGGCTAAGAAAGATCAGTTAATTAACCGAGGAGATAATAAAGTTGATGATTGTTTAACAACAATTTCTTATACACACGAATATCCATGGATATTGTTATAGGAGATTTTTTCAATTTTAACATGATCCGAGCAATATAAATATGTTGTGTTACGGGAATAACAATTCTGCCAAATTTGAATCTTAAGTTTTTAGTCAGAAAAAGAGATGAGGCAAAAAATATCGTATTATTTATCAAAAGATTCTTCCTACTTATAGTGCTATGAGTTAGTGGGCAGTTACATTTGTTTTTAATTACACTTAGTACCCCACTAACTCACTAACATCACTTCTCCTATAATTTTGGACCAACTGCTTGAAATGGTTTGACTTGAAATTTATAACGTTTATTACATAACGAGTAAAAAAACGCTTCATTCTTTAATTATTTGCTTTGACTGATCTTACGTGTCAATCTAAGTTGGCCCACTCTTTGAGTGTGATTAGGTATGTGCTGGCTGCGTGTTCTTGAGCTCGCTCGACTATGTGGTTGACTAATTATCTTCGAGCTCGTTCTCCACTTAGCTTTAAGGTCGATTTGTCTATACGCGAGCACGTCCCTTGTCTGTTCATCGCATCCTTAGTATGGTCGGTCAACTCGTTGCTCAGATTATCGCCGAGCTTGCTCTCCACTTCTCTTTAAGGTCGATAGGAACGTCGAGCTCGTCTTTTGTTTATTCGTTTGATTCTTGTTCCTTTATCACCTTAGTCCAAGCTCACCATACGCCTTTCCTACTCGTTTTCGTACTTACTCGAGGGAATCCCCCTTATCAGCCCCCCCTTAGTTTATAGGTTTAATTTTTTTTAGAAAAGAATTAGTGAACCTGTAAAATAAAAATTACCATTAACTGAAAATGCAGAAGTAGACGCGTGGTTATTCAAAACGACTTTTGGCTTCATTTTTTGACATGTGTCACTGGTGTAGCTGTGATGGTTCTGACATCGCCGTATCTGGGATACAGCGCCTGGCGCTTGGGTTTTTGGTACAACTTCTAATTGATTAGTGATATCATACCCATATACTGTATTAGTTTCTATGCCTTTAACTTATTGTGTGTTTATTTACTTGAAAAAAAGAAACTATTTCGAGCATTTTGCATCGTTCTTGCTGGAGAAGGAAACATCAATTGCAATCTAAGAACTCTCTATCGTATTTTGTATCACAAACCAAGTACATAATTCTTCAACAAATATAATCACTCGGATGTTGCGTTATAACGTAGAACCCTAGATTATGCAGTGCAACATTTGTGAGTAGGTTATTCCCAAATGCGCATGCTTTCCCTGCGTTGAATCGATTGCCCTTTCCTGCTATAGACATGTTGATTCGTATACATACCTCATTGTAGTCTCAGTAGAAGCTATGGCACCAAAAGGGCGACGAAGATGAAGGCAAATATAATTGTTTGAGGAAGTCAGTGCTTTAGAGAACTATTTCTCGCATATAGCCCTCAAATACGTTTACTTAGATGAGACTGAAGTTACTACTCTTTGAAATAGATGTGGGATTCTCGAGAATGTGACCATACGAGCGCCCGTATTAGGCGAGCATCTCTATCAGGCCCAAGAGTCAGGGACGTGTCTCTTCACTACTTTATTCGATTGAGGTTTGAGGATGCCGTTAACTGAGCTGATTCATGATTATTTTAATGTGCTACGCATTTTCCCACCCAACTTTCTACAAATAGATGGCGATTGTTGCTTAGTGTAGTGTTGAGCTCTTATCTGCTAGGAATTGGCGTGTGCTTAGCAGACCTGTTAGTGGACACTGACGTTACCAAAATGGTTGAAGCCCCCTTCTTTTATACCAATTTTAAAGGGATGATGAAGATTGTCGGGCTCCCCTCATCTGATAGGAATTGGAAAAATTCCTTTGTTTTTGTATATGGCAATTGAGAGCACAAAACACCCACTTTGAATCTTCAATTAGAAAGGAGATGGAAAATAAAGTGTAAGCTTTAATAGATTTAGTTGAAATACTGAATTGGTGATCGAGCCCTGTTAATCAGCAACTTATGAGTGTTTGTTTGTGCAGCTGAGGAAGCTAGTCAGAGCTGGTGGAAGGAGGGGAAAGCTAAAGGTTACGTAAACCCTTTAATTCAAATTGGGAATTTGGCCTGTGAGGCGTGGCAGAAAGATCCCAAGCAGCTATTTACGCGCTATAACTATCTAAAGTTAGTCTTGTGGTCTGTTCCAGAGTTAGAGATAGCACCATACGGTAAGGTTACGGTGGAAGATGGGTTAGAAGCCACAATGGAGCGCACCAGGGCGCTAATGGAAAAGAGATACTGGGAGAATAAAAACACCGGGATTTGGCTTGCAGTACCGCAAACTACCTGAAAGGGTACTGAGGCAGGAGATTTATCATCTGTTCCTGGCCAACCGGGTGGGCAAGGAGATATATTGGTGAGCAAAAAGGGAGAGGAGGTCGAGAAAATCGAAAATAATGCGGCATCTATACAAGAAGTTGCTCAGACCAGTAAGGTGCGAGCATAGCGAGAAGAAGAGAAGGACACTGACTCAGCCTCATTGGTTAGACCTTGGAATAAGAAACATAAGGTGATTAAAGACGTTGTTCCTCTTTTTGTGAGGATGTTACAGCTGAGAGATGATGCTAATGATAGCATAGGAGCTGCTCCTGAAGGAACAACTTATCCCTCAGCTTATCTTTCACCCAAACAAGGCGAGGGGGAGAATCCAAATGATGTGGAGGAGCTGATTGATTTGGTGGAGGATAGTGAGGAGAAAAAAGATGAGCCTCAGAAGAAAAAAGTTATTTTACCCGAGCATGCTGAAAGGATGAAACGTTGGGTGTATACTTTCAATATGCCTCCTATGATGATGATGACTGGAGAGGATACTATGTTGCAAATGGTGGGCATAATGGAGAAGACCATAGGCGAGGATAAAGGCGTTGGGACTAGTCAATAGAGGGTGCTGGTGAAGGAGTTGTTGCCCAAGCAGATTAACATACCATGCCCCTCATCATTTATGTTCGAGAAGCTCCCTCGAATTCCTGACTTATCGTATTATGATAAGATGTCAGTTCCTGAGATCTTACAGCGACAAGTTGAGCTGGCCACTGAGGTAAGTCTCATCTTTTTTTATTGAATAGGAGGTGTTAGTATAATTTTAACTTTTTGGTTGTGCACAAATTCATCATAACTCGATCACAGTGGGCTACCAGAGCATGTCCCTAGGTGATTTAGAAATTATGGAAAAGTGGAGACCAGAAGCCATGGTATTTGGATCAGCCAAAACAAGCACCACTGAGGTTATTTGCTTGAGGCATGCGTATACCTCAGCAAAGGCGACCAAACATGAGGCGGTTGAAGCAAAGGAAAAATTTGAGACTACAATGGGAACCTTAAAATAGGTTTTGATATATAGTGACGAGAGGTGGAAAACCGCGTCCGACAATCGCAAAATGGTATTGAAACAAAATGAAAACTTGTTGAAAAGGAATGATGAGTTGTATGCTCAGAGATCAAACATGATGGATAGGAACTTAGCTCAATCAAAAATGGTGGAAGAGCAAGTTGAGCGAATAGCCACTTTGACTGCTGATGTCACTAAATTGATGGTCCAAGTGGAGGAGGGGTGTGCAGATCTCGAGCGGGAAAGGCAACGGTAGAAAAGGGACTTGGAGGTAGCTGTGGCAGAAAGGTAGACTCAGATGTTCTCTATTGCCACAAAGATGATAGCCAAAGAGAATGGGAAAACCATAGCTGAGCTGATGGCGTTGAATCATGGACTGAACTTGGGATCTTTGGCGTCTCTCGTTCAGGGCTCTGTACCACCTCAAAATTTTGGCTTGCAACTTGTGCCAATTGTTGAAGTTGGTACCACTGGTGTAGCTGATGTTACTCCATAGAGCAGACCAAGCTGCCCCCCTTCCCCAAGTGCCAAGTTGTGATAGTATTTGTTGTCTTTTGTTGTTTGCTATGTGTATGAAAACCTTATGTTACATGACGTATTTTGAATACATGTTGAACTTATTTTTTGGATTTTCTTACGCCAGTATGCTTGATGTTATGAATATTTATGGAGAAAATGTGGAGTATGTGTTTGTTGTGCTACATAGGGAGATACTTACAATATCGAGCTCAGTAGGGCTCATTGCGTATCTTGGACAATAATTTCTATAATAGCTTGTTCGCGATGAGGTCATATAGACCATATTGCGTAGTATATTTTAGACTTGGTCTTTAACCAGTTCACTAATATACCTACTGCAAAGTATGAGGCACAATATGGCCATTACGTACCCCATAGGCGTGGCCAATTAGCCTGCTCGCGTTTATAGACACTTAGTCTGGACTAAGTATGGTCCATTGCGTAGCCATGAATGGCGTGATCATTAATCTTTTCGCTAATTGTAAGGATAAAACTTGAAACAAACACATATTGGCGAAAGCATAAATTATATTGAAGGAACAAAATGTTGTCTTAAGATCCCTTATTAAAAAAACTCCCCGCGCCATCAGGGAGTTTTGAATGTGTCCTAGACGAGTTAATTTGGTCACCTCGGCTAATATAGCTGAATGCTTTTCTATTGAGGAAGATCTACATTTTTTACGTACTGGTTTGGCGCAAGGGTTAATAGCCAACTCATGACTTATAATCGAAGGGCTTACCTCTGAGACATCAGCTACCTCCCAAGTGAAAACATCTAAATTTTTTGCTAATAAAGCAGTTAAACGTACCTTAGATTCTTGAGATAACTCCTTCCCTAGTCGAAGCATTTGACCGTTGGCTATATGTGTGTCCACTACTGTAATACTCGTATCACTTGAGTCTTCGCTCTCACGCGGGTCATCCACTGGGTTCTATGAGGTAAGATCCAATTTCTTTGGTTCGGGGTCCCCCTCGCCGCTTAATTGCTATCAGAGTGGTTTGGACGGGTCCAACGCGATTGCGCGGTTCTTTGGTTGCCTGGTATTGTTCCCACCAAGCTGCCCATTGGATATTTTATGCATTGTCGGAACGTGCACGATGTTGCATCCATCCTATACAACCATAGTCTTTCGATAATAGCATGGTAAGGGCTTGGTGTATCGGAGATTATAAACAGTGTTTTTAATTCTTTTTTCGTGGCTCTGTGGCCAATGTTTACCAGTAGCTCCACCTCCCCAACACATTTTGAAGTTTTACCTTCGTAGCTGACCAAAGTACGCTGGGTCGGTCGATATGGAGGTATGTTTTGCATGCGGTCGAAACTGTTTTTAGATATAATTTTTACATAACTCCCACTGTCGACCAGGCTCGAGTCACCATTACTCTTCCGATGTCCAGGTGGAAAGTTAAAGCTTCCTCATGGGGGAGACTGACACCTCTGAGATCGTCTTCGTTGAACGTGAGATCGGCCACTGGAGCTCTGTAATTGCGATAGGAGTTGGCGTCTATTTCGTACACGTCGAGCTTGTTTTTAGCCCGTTTGTTTGAATCAACCCCATGGATTGGTGCCTAATTTGCTCCCGATATGGTGAGAAGCCATTACTTCTTGTTAGCTTCCATTTCTTCTCCATTTGATGGTTTCTCACTGTTTGGAGAACGTACTTCCTCGCGACGATCCGGGTGAGATCGTTTGATATATTGTATCAGCTTCTCATAGTCAATCAGTCATTATATTTCTTCTCTGAGTTTCCAGCACTCATCCGTGAAGTGTCTGTGGTCATTATGATATGCGCAAAAGTACCGGTTAGATCGCTTAAGGCTTGGGGTGCTCATCATGCACGGTGCTTGGTACTTCGTTCGTCCTCGTGTTAGGTCATAGATCACGGAGATAGCTTCAGTCAATAGAGTGAATTGTTTACTTGGTTGCTTGGGCTGTTGAGGTCGCCGACTGTAATCCCGTCTAGGCTACTTTTCAACCTTTTTCTTTTCTGATCCTCCTTCTTTGAAATTTGATCCACGTCGCTCGGGTGACCCGCCTTTTCTGACATCATCGACTCTAATAAAAGTATCCGCTATGGCGAGCAAATCCCCTATGTTCTCGGTTGAAAACTTGACGAGGTCAGCATAGAGATCACCATTTCGTTCGAGCCCTCGCTTCAAGGATGCCACCGCCATATTTTCGGCCAAATCTGGTAAATCATTCATAGCATGAACAAATCTCCTAACCTAACTCTTAAGGGACTCACCTCAATGCTGGTAAAGGTTCATGATTGAGTCTCGCTCCCGCTTAAGCTCCTTGTTACCAACAAACATTTCTCTGAACGCCTTCCACAGCCCGGTAAATTCGTAGGTGGAACCTTTTGGCAAGCTGCTAAACTAATCCATTGCATTACCTCTGAGGGTCATAGAAAGTGCCCGGCACAGCATCGCGTCATCGGGGTTGAATGTCATCATCATGTTTTGGAATTTCTCCAAATTCCTTTCTGGGTATCTTGTTTCATCATAAGCTTCCATCTTGAATGGCTCGAACTTCATTGGGAGCTGGGCTTTGAGAATCTTCTCGGAGAACGGTGACTCTTTGAGTATGTAAGCTGACAGTCTTGGGCGAACCTAGTTATAATAGAGATCTTTATTTTCCCAAGATTGCTTGGTAGGCGTCTATTTTGCCTCTTCTCGCGGACCTTTGCTGCAGTTCTTATCTCCACTTTTGCCTTCGCCCTCTTGTTTGTCGTCCTGCTGGGACGATCGATCTGCTATGTTAACTTTGCTAGCTTCCGAGCCAGACGGCTGATTTACTCGGCTTGTTCCTTTGATATTAATGGTGAGGGCATGAATGACGTTATTCATTCCTGCCATACTGGTGTGCATGGCTTATGCCCTTGCATCTTGCTCGAAGGCTATCTTCAACTGCTCTTCCTGAAGATGTTTGATTCTCTGTTCTAGTTGGAGGACCACTGAGTCAGCGGCTGGGGTGGCTTTTACAGTTTCCTGGGCCACTAGTGCATCCATTGGTTGATGTGGTTGCACTTCTGTCCGGGGAACAACGGTGGGTAGAGTTGGAAGCTCCTCCGGCATGACTGTCCCAAAGGTTTCCGTAGGATTACCCCCTTGGGATGCTACAGGGACGGGGTATAGGGTGTCTTGCCTAAGTGGTGGATTCGTCGCTCCTCTTTTGTTCATTGTTGCTTCACTTGTTTCCTAGCTATCCCTCTCGATTCCTGACCTTGTGACTACCATGGTAAATGATTAGCTGTTTTCCCACAGACGGAGCCAAATTTGTTATGAGAATAACAAGTTCTGCCAAAGTAGAATCTTAAGTTTTTAGTCAAAAAAGAGATGAGGCAAAAAAGATCGTATTAATTATCAAAAGATGCTTCCTACTTATAGTGCTATGATTTAGTGGGCAATTACATTTGTTTTTAATTACACTTAATGACCCACTAACTCACTAACATCAATTCTCCTATAATTTCAAACCAACTGCCTGAAACGGTTTGACTTGAAGTTTATAACGTTTATTACATAACGGGTAAAGAAACGCTTCATTCTTTAACTACTTGCTTTGACTGATCTTACATGTCAATCCAAGCTGGCCCACTCCTTGAGCGAGATGAGGTATGTGCTGGCTGCGTGTTCTTGAGCTCGCCCGACTATATGGTCGACTAATTATCTTCGAGCTCGTTCTCCACTTAGATTTAATGTCGATTAGTTTATATGCGAGTTCTTCCCTTGTCTGTTCATCGCATCTTTAGTCTGGTCAGTCCACTTGTTGCTCACATTATCGTTGAGCTCGCTCTCCACTTCTCTTTGAGGTCGATAGGAACGTCGAGTTTGTCCTCTGTTTATTTGTTTTATCCTTGTTCGTTTATCACCTTAATCTAAGCTCACTATCCCCCTTTCATGCTAGTTTTCGTACTTACTCTGGGGAATCCCCCCTTATCATGTTGAGGAAGTATTTGTCACTCCAGACATAATTTGAAGTGATTGGAGGTATGATATTTTTAATTTTTTACTAAGAGGTATGTTACCTCAAGATCCACAACTGGCTAAAAATTTAAGATAGAAGGCCCATGATTAGGTGGTACTCGATGAAGTGTTATACAAAAAATCTTTAAGTAGACCATTGTTACGTTGTTTGGGAAAACAATAACCTCAAGATATTTTATCAGAGTTGCATGATGGTGAAGGTTCAGCTCATTATGGTTTCAAGTCTTTGACGCGTCGGGTTTTGTTGGCAAATTATTATTGGCCTTCAGTTATGAATGATGCTAAGGTCTTAGTCCGAGGTTGTAATATTTGTCAACTTTTGCCAATTTTATTCACAGACCAACAATACCGCTTATTTCTATATCCAAAGTTATTCTTCTTTATAGATGATGAATAGATTTGGTAGGATCATTGCATATGGCTTCTAGAGCACATCAGATGATTATAGTAGCGGTTGATTATTTTTTGAAGTGGGCTGAAGCTGAACCACTCTCTGGTATAAAAGCCAAAAATGTTATTAACTTCATTGTGAATAATATATATTTCCCGCTTTGGAGAACCTCGAAAAATCACTATAGATAATGGTCCTCAATTCAACAACATAGAAATGACTTCCTTTTGCACTTCGAGGGGAATAACATAGTGTTTTTCTACATATTTTCATCCTCAAGCGAATGGTCAAGTAGAAGTGATTAATAAATTTAACAGGTGCTGCAGGGAAATAGCCAAATTATTTGCAAGATGTGATGTGGGCTTATCGTACAACTCCTAGAGAGGCTACTCAAGAAACACATTTTGCATTTGTCTATGTTATAGATGTTGTTAGTCCTGCAGAGTCTACTTTACCTTCTTATAGAGTACTTCAATATCTAGAAGAGGTGGATGAAGAGGCAAAAAGAACATAATTAGACTTGATCGAAGAAAAACGAATTAGAGCTTATTTGTATATGACTCATTATTAGACTTTGATGACGAGTCAATATAATTCGAATGTGATAGGGAAGGATTTTAAAGTGGGTGACAAAGTTTTAAGGAAAGTATTTATTCATACAAAGGATAAACGACTTGGAAAAATGGCCCCCAATTGGGAGGGTTCTTATATGGTGATGGGGAAAATAAGGTGGCTACGTATCGCCTTTGTGATGAGCATGGAATGATACTTCAACATCCTTGGAATATATAACATCTAAAACTATATTGGGAATGATTTTTTATTTTTAAGATTGTTTTGAATAATCGACACACTCTTTCCTACCATGTTGTCCCAGGGAGGTTTTAATGAGGTGTCATGTACATATTCGAGGCTATTAATAAAATTATTTTTTGGCAATGGTTGTTTTAAATATAATTATTTATGAAATTTTGGTAACTGGTCAAAGACTGGTCATCTTTGAAGTTGTTGACCAACAATAACTATTTTTATTCAAAGTGTTATACGTTTATTAAAAGCATTGTTTGAAGAAACAACCATATTCGAGGTGTGATTGTTCGAAGTGGTACGTTCTCTAAATGCACTTATTTTATTCGAAGTTTTACGTTCTCCAAATGTATTTTTTTATTATAAGTGTTACGTTCTCTAAGCGCACTTACTTTATACGAATTGTTAAGTTCTCTAAATTCACTAGTTATATTTGAAGTACTAATATGTTTGAAGAGCATTATTTTTATTTGTTAAATTACAAATTTATCTGTGACATGTGTTGGAATTCGCAGTTATATTGATTCATTAGTAAGAATAAAAATATGAATAACAAGGCAAACAAATGAGGAAAAATGAAGGGTACTTTCATTAAAAGTTAGAATCCGAGCTTGAAAATATGTTTTGAATACCACACAAAAATAATTCACCATACAACATCTGATGACTTTATGACTTGGACAAAAAAAGAGTCAACAATTAATTATCTTATTTAGAGTTCTCTTTAGATGAATCTTCTTATTCAGTGGAATTTTCTTCTGACTCTGTCTCTTCATAAGAATCAGTGGGGATATGATCGAAGGCTTTGCTGGGACAGTTATCCCTGGGGATTAATTCCCAAAAGCTTGACAAATTTTCTTTTGGGAACGTTTCATGGATTTAACGGAGCAAATTAATTGTTTGTTGCTCCTCGACATTTTTTTATTGCAGCTAGTGTGTCTACTCCACATTGAGTCTTAGCACTTCCACATCAGCCTCTTTTTCCTCTTCGAGTGTCGTCTTGAGAGCAGCCATATCATTTTCCAGCTTCTTCTTTTCTTCTGCACTCTTATTTAAAGATTCTTGAAGAGTAGAGTACTTTTTCTGCTCCTCTGATAATTCTTTTGCATGCTTGGTCTTAAGATCATCTATCACATTTTGATAAGAAGTCTTGAGTTCTTCTTTTCGTTGATCATTCACAGAGTGTAGATGATGTTTGAGTTGGATGGCTCCATGAATATATTGCGACCTGTCAACTTGGAATACATGAAATTGATCCTTGAGTTGTTTGCTAAATATTTCTCTCAACTATTTCTCTACAGTAGAATCGTTTTTATATCGGACCATATCTTTATCCATTGTTTCCAAAATGGATTTAAGAAGAATTTACTTCTGTGCATAATGCTTTGGTTGCTATTTCAAGGTTGGAAAAAGGTTGTAATGCAAGTAAAACTTCTTTGGATAAGTTTTGGACAGACATGAACCTTTGGTCATTGTAAGGCATGGGAGAAGATGAGGAAGTCATGGGAGTATTTGAATTCAAAATTTCATGTGACAGATGAGCAATACCCTGATGGCCAATTTTTCGAAGCTATTCATGGATTTGTTGAACCTTTGGATCCATATTTTTGTAGCGAGCTTGAAGCTCCTCTTCACTAATGGAATCATCAGGAAAAATGTGGTCATCTCCTCAATGATTTTCCGCTGCTATTTCTATTCATTATCTTCTATTGTAGTTCCTCCTCGATGATCTTCAATTGTAGTTTCTTCATCTTCGGTAGGAGGAACTTCTAAGACCGTTTCTTCAGAGTTCTTTTATGCTCTCTTAACTGGTGAAGTTTTCGAATTTCTCTTTTTATTTGAGCAGTAGTCTTCTTTCTTTTCGAAGAAGGTTTAGCCTCGACTGCTTCTTTGATTGTCGGAAGACTAACTTCTGCTGCTTTCCTTTTGGTTTTAGTCTATTTCTTATTTTGTGTCTTCGGTTTAGTTGAAGGGCTGGCACCAGATGTACTAGCTTCTTTTTTTCTTTTTCCCTTTCTTTTTTAAGGGTAGATGACTGTCAGATCTGTTTTACACATGCAAAATAACCTTATTGTCAGGTGCTAACAATCTCTTCACAACAAGGTTTAGGCTTGGTGGCTCTATTAAATTTTCGGGGAGTTCGGCAACCAAGGAGATCCTCCACAGATGCATATTGATAAAATTTATGGGTTGGAAATCTAAATGGTACCCGTTACCCCATTCATTCTCTGCCCAAGTGACCAGTTGAGCAAAAATATCTTTTGTATCTTCTTTGCAACTATTGTACCTCTTCGAAATTCCTAAGTACAGTAGCAATGCATGTGCAAAAGCTTATTTAAGTTATATAAAAATTATAAGAGGTGAAAATGAGAAAACTCGTCGTTACTTATCCAAACAAGGTTAAGTTTGGAAGGGTTCTTCTTAGATATTGCTTTACCGTTCTCCCACGCTCCTGATATAAAGACAAATTTCTGCTTCTAAAATTTTTCAACTTCTAGTAGGTCGTCGATTATTTTGAAGTCCTCAACCAATGTTAGATACCTTTGAAAGTCCAGTCATGACGAGGAACTCTTTGATAGAGAGATGAGCTTAGCTTAGTCTATAATCCATAATCATTGATACGAGTGTGAACCACAAATTCGGTGTCTCTTGTGTAGGGCAGAGGTCTAACATTTCGAAGTAATCTCCTATCATCGAATCCAGTGGAAATCAAAGACCCTAATTGATTATCTCAGGATAGACAATCAATTCATCTGTTCCACAATCCAGTGGAGTCTCCCCCTTATTTGGTAGTCGGAGTGTGATGTTATCTGACATTTCGTATTGCTTCTTAAAATGACTAGCTTGAGCTTCGTTATAGTAAATTTATGGTACAGTTTTTAGCGCCATGACGTACTCGGGGAGGAGTGGTTTCAACTTTACACTCATTGACGCACCAACGTTTCGGGAATCTCAATTGGAACTTTATTTTTATTTTTTCTTCTCTCTGGTGCTCTTTGTTTTGAGGCATCATCTTCTGTATCAGATGCAGTATCACTTCCCTTGGCCTCGACTTTTGAATGAGTCGCTTATGAATCATCTTCTTCCTCGGACGCTTCGTCTATTAGTTGAGGAGGATTTGAGGTTGAGACTGGGTTTTCCTTTTGGGTGTTTGAGAGAGTTTGTTGAGACCCTGTGATGGTGTCATCAATCTCTCTCACGGGAGGAGATAATAGTGTAGGGTTATCGGTGATGTTTTGTGAAGGAGTGCCAGCCTGGATGTCTCCTATAGCTATGAATATTTTCTTTTTAACAGAAAAACTATGAGAAAGATGAGTTTTTGGTTGAATCCGATGAGTTACCTTGTGAGATGTTCGAGGAGGATTATAATTGATAGGTGATGTAGCTTCTTCTGGACTTCTTTGAGTAGTTAAGCTTTGTGTTATTTTACGATTCTTTTAAGGAGGAACATACGTGAAACTAGAAAGCACTGGAGCTGAATGCGCGCCGTTGGTTGTGAAGAATTTGTTGGTAAAAGCTGTTGAGATTCTGAGGTGGATGAACTTAAAAACATACGGGAACTTTTATTAGGCTTGAAACTACCGTAAAATTTGGTTTGGGTAGAGAACTGAGGAGAGTTGTCTATCACACATGTCGCCTTGTATTCAGCAGCCCTTTCACTAATACACTTGTAATCATAAGCCCTAAAAACTGCTTTTTTAGTAGCATGAGATTATCTCTTAAACTAAGATGAAGAAGTATCTTCAAATTAGTAGCATGAGAATCTTCAAATTAGTTCAATGTGTATGTAACTATTTTTCATATATATATAATTTATAATTTTTTATAGCAAAAAAAAAACATTTGACACGTAATTTTTGCAATTGAACATAATTATTTCTTTGCAACCAAAATTTCTATATAAGCAATAAAATTCTTCCTATTTACGTAACATATATGCACACACTTCGGAAACTAAATACAATTGTTTTTTGCAAACAAATTACACAAAATTCCATAACTGAACATAATTGTTTTTTTGTAAAAAACTTATATGTGATTCTCCAAATGAACAAAGTTGTTTTTTTAGAACCAAATTAAACGTAATTCTGCAACTGGAACACAATTTCTTTCCAGACGTGTTTCGTAACTCAATTACACGTAATTACGCAACTAAAAAACTAAAAAAAACTAATTAAATATTTTCTATTAATTTAGTTTTGTTCGTTTTAAAAAAATGGTATTTATATATATTTTTCTAAAGTTATGATTTAAAAGGTATTACATCAAAAAAATCAAACTAAAAAATAATGATAAAAAAATATAGGGTAAAGTATCATTTAAGACCCAAAACCCTAACTATTATCCATCTAAGATCCATATTTTCATAATTATCGAAAAAGACTCATTTTAGTTAAATATTTACCATTGAAGACCCACTAATAACCTAAATACCCCTGCTCATTTATATAAAATGTTTGTAGACCCATACTTCAGTTTTTCTTTATTTTTTCTCTCTCTATGTGAAACAATATTTTCTGATTCCTTCTCTTCAACTTACTGTGCAATGTTCATGTAATTGTATGTTTTATTTTCCCTAACTCTAGATTTTATTTTTGTAGCAAACTACATTCTTTATTTATAATTTTAACTGTTTTTTGTAGATTTGGATTGACAACTTCTAGATTTAAATTTTAACTTGAGAACTCTTTTCTTTCTGATTTTTGGTGTTCATATGGTATTATGTTGTTAATGTAGTTTATTTGTTGTATTCGAGTTAGATTTTCGTCGATTTTTAGTCTTTTTTTGTGTTCGTGAAATTTATGTTCGAGTAAAACGGTTATGGGTTTCAGAGGAAGGAGATGCGAAATGTGTTGTATATGTACGTATTGGTAGATGTGAAACGTTATTGTTTTTTTTGTATAGTAGGTGCAAAACATAGTAACAGATAGATGCGAAACCTATGTACTATTTTTCTACTGCTTATTTGTTCTTTGAATTTTTTTTAAAAATATTCAAAACATATCATGAGTGGTACTAGTTTTGTTCGCCTCAATAAAACAAAACCAACAGTATTTTTGGATTTTTTTTTCCGAGTTACGGTTTAAAAGATATAGACTTTTAAAGATTTAAAATTTATAGGGGTTTAACGAAGAAGATACGAAACCTTCTTTGTTCTAATAGATGTGAAACCTTCTTTGTTTTGCTAGATGCGAAACCTTCTTTATTTTGATAGATGCGAAACTTTCTTTATTTTGATATATCTGGTACCTTCTTTATTTTGCTAGATGCGGTACTTCTTTATTTTACTAGATGCAAAACCTTCATTATTTTGCTAGATGAAAAACCTTTTTTGTTTTGCTAGATGCGAAACCTTCTTTGTTTTCCAGATGAGAACCCTCCTTGTTTTGATAGATGCGAAACCTTCTTTATTTTAGTAAAGGCGAAACCTTTTTGTTTTAATAGATGGAAAACCTTCTTTTGCGAAACTTGTTTAAACTGTGTACGACTGAATGCGAATTCAGAGCCACTATAGTAGATGCTAGATGCGAAACCATATAACTCAGAAACGTGTGTAAAATATTTTTTTAAAAAAATCAAAACATATCACGAGTGGTACTAGTTTGTTCGTCTTAAAAAAAACAAAACCAATGGTATTTTCGTATTCTTTTTCTAAGTTACGGTTTGAAAGATACAGACCTTTAAAAATTAAAATTAAAAAAAAAAGTTGCTTACTAGATTTTATTTTAAAGGATATTTAAGATATAAAATCTCTTAAAAAATTTAGGCTTTTATCCGTAATAGGTTTGATGAATAAGTTTTAAATGGTAAGTCTTCTGAAAAATATTTCATATTAAAAAATATTTAAATAATTAACCATATTTTAATTTAGAAAACAAATATTCAAAATACATATTTTAAATAAATAATTATTAATAAATGAATCTGAAGTTGGTGGTTATCAATAGATAAGTCCCCAAATAGATAGAAACATAAAATATAACTATCTGTACGTATTAAATTCTTTATCTATCCTATAAATATCGTTGTAGGAAAAGAGGAAATGTGATTGAGTCCACGTTTTTTACATCGTTAGCAACGAATTAAAAAGCACGCGGATATTTTGAATAAATGTTAGGAGATATAATGTTAGACGACTATCCTTTTCTTATATGAAATTTGTAATAAGAGAACTGAGGTGGTTAAGCCAAATATAAATTTGAATGTTATGTTTTCAAACAAGAAGAAAATAAATAATATACAAATAATTATATGTTATAATTTTGTTCAAATTATATTCAGATAAAGTTTCGTTATCTCATAAGTCTTTGTTATTTTACTTTTTGGGATATTTTAGATTTATTCAAATCAGTAATTGTGTTATTAAATGAAACTAGATTAATATAAAGAATATATTAGTTTTATTTTATTTTAAGATTATAAAAAATTATATACCTAATTTATTTCATACGAGAACCTTTCTATTTCAAAAGAAGAAAAACTCATCCGAGTCTAAATTGTTTAATTTCTTCAAAAACTAGATTAGATTTTCGAGACAAAAAAATTTAGTCCAAATTAATTTATCTCATTGTAAATTATTTATTTTATATATTTATTTTATCCAACGATTTTTTTTTATATAAAACAAGTTTGGAAGATAAATTAATTTTTTAAATAAATATTTTTTACAAACAATAATAATAGATAATAGATGAAGTATTTGTATGTCATACAACTGCTATCAAAGATAAAGCTTTAGAGAGAAAAATTAATTATGGATGAACATTTAGTCTTATGATGGATTATACTAAAAACCTATCATAAATTGTCATAAAACCACCAATACTTAGCAGTCATTAGTAAGATTAGTACTCGCTAAAATAATGATCATGTAGTAGCACATGTCCATGGTTATATGGCATTGGTGGACAAACAAAAACTGACCTTATTTAGGACTCGAACATCAGAATTAGGTGGCGCGACTACTCAAATCGAATGCGTCGAGAAATCCAACAATTTTATGACCTCATTTATTTGTTTTCGTATTTTTCTGTAATTTTATATTTTGGTTTTATATATTTAAAATACTTAAATAACTTCAATCGCTTTGAAATTTGGTTGGGCTTTATTTTATTTCGCTACAAAAGGGTTTCAAGCACTTCTATAAAAGGCTTTGAAACCCTACTTTTGTCGTCACACTTTTTGAATCAAATTTAAGATTGTTTATTCTCTAAGTCTCTTTATCTCTAACCTAGGGTTATGGTTTAGATCGACTGTTTCGTATTCTCTTCTTGATTTCTTGCAAACATCGACTACGTTCATCACCATCAACTAATAACATCACGTCTCGTACTACTAGTTTCATTATCATTATGCACGCATACAATTCAAAGAACTATTACTATATCTTTTTAGAATTTTCGGGACTGGCTCAAAGAACTATTATTATATCTCAACACTATTATGATATTGTCCATTTTAGGACGGAAGGTTTGCACAATATTGCTTTTGGTCCACTTTCAAAAGTTCTCATACTAGTTAAGATATGTTTTTACTTATGTTCCACTAATATTTCCAATGTTTAACCGTTATGGGATGTGAGACTTTAGTCGCACCCTAACAAATAATCCTCTCAAATAAATTACCACTTTAGACTCCTCTCAATCGACTTCCATCCGCTCACTCTAATCAGGTTACTCTAAGGTTCTCAACCTTAGCCATATTTTAATATATGTCAACATCTTGGACACAAAGATTATGGTTGTAAGAAGGTTATATAATAAAAAAACAATTCAAACAATATAAGCACATAATTCTCCTAAGTCTACTACTCATGAACCAGATAGCCAATCTCCCAAAGAACCACCAAAAATTAAATCTATAATTAGAAAAAGTAATGAAAAAGGTTTGGAAGCCCCACCAAAAGAACAAGATAAGAGAGAAAATTAGCAAACTCGAGGAAATGAGAGAGATAATGATCAAGTAAATTATAAAGATAATTCAAACTCAATTGATTTAAAAAATTTACACATTAACTGCAAGGGTAGTGGTTTAATGGACAATAACAAACAAAGTAGCACAAGCTTGAATGACTCAGAAGTAATAGTACAATACAATCATTATAGACATGAATTGCATTTTCTACATTAAATGAGTATGAAAATTTGGATTGTGAACACAATTCTCCTAAAACATATGCTGGAAGTCTTCTAACATCTCCCAAATCCAGTAGACAGGAGATTGGTACGAAAGTGAAAGCAACTTTAAACAACGAAATTAAAACAACTAAAGGAAAAGCATGGAAAAATTTAGTTACAATCAAGGCTAATCATTTGAAGGGGCCTCACAGAGCATCATCCATTAGTTTTAAATTACTATTAAGATTTTTAATTAGAACTTGAGTGGAATATGATTAAAACAACCAAAAGAAGGCTTAAATCTATCAAAAGATCTGAAAATATTGATTTATGGGTATCCAAGAGCCAATGACTGTTGAAGAAAATAAAGTTAAAGTGAGCAATAGTATATGTTTTAATAATTATTTGGCTAATTTTAGTAACAAAATCTGGTTATTGTAGAAAAATAAATTCTTAGTATAGGCCATTGTTAATCATGATCAATTCATGCATATCATGGTAAGACACTCAAGTCTAGTTAAGGAATTACTTGGTACAATAATCTATGCTAAATTTTATAGAGAGAAATGAATTGATCTATGGAATAACCTAAGGATTATTGCTAATAATATTATTGAATGTATAGTAATGGGTGACTTCAATGTCGTATCTGCTATACATGAACAACTTTCTTGTACATATTTATGTTTGAGAAATATAGAAGAGCTCAATGATATAATAGTTGATTGTTCATTAGAAGATGTTGGTTATATTGCTACCAAATTCGCTTGGACCAATCATAGAAAATAGAAAAGGTTGGATAAAGTATTGCTCAATTATTTATGGGCTGATTCCTTTAAGGAAACAAGTGTTAGACACATGACCAGAACTTGTTTTGATCATACTCATATACATATAACTATCAAAGATAGTCAAATGAATGTTAGATCCTCATTTAAGTCTCAAAATATGTGTACCTACTATCAAGAATTTTTAACAGCGGTTGAGCAGAACTGGAACCTAGGAATGAAAGGATGGCCTATGTTTGTATTATGGAATAAATTGAAAAGATTGAAACAGACTCTTAAAGTCTAGAATTTAGATCAGTTTGGTAATGTATGTGATGTTGTATTAGTAGCTTAGGAAGAGGTCAAATAATTGAAAAAATACTAGAAGAAACTAAAGATATAGAAGACAAGATCAAGTTAGCTAAAATCAAGCTATATATTTATAGTTACTTGACACGGAAAAAATATTCTGGGAGCTAAAATGCAAGGTTAATTGGCTTAGAGATGGAGATAGGAATACATAAATGTATCCAAACTATGTCAAAAAAAGATGCAAAAACAAAAAAGTTGGTATCAGAGATGGTAATGTTTGGATCATAGAGCAAGACGTGTTAGAAAAACCAGCAGAAACACATTTTACAACTATACTAACTAGTCACCCTATTGATAATACTGAGGAAGCATTACCTAACTATATTCTTAAGATATTCCTAAGCTAATAACAGAGGAGGATAATAAAAAGTTAACTGAGATACCTTCAGAAAAGGAAATTCATGAGGTTATTAAAAGCTTGAATCATTTCAGTGCAGCTGATATAGATAATTGACTTTTTTATCAATGCTGCTGGAAAATAAGAAAGGAAGATATCTGTGAAGTTATTTGGAAATTCTTCCAAAGTCAATATGCTCCCCTCGGAGTTACAACTAACATGATTTGCATCATCCCTTAGACTAGTAATCCTCAAAACTGGAATGAGTATAGACCAATAAGTCTATGTACATTACTTAATAGAATAATCTCAAATATATTTAATAACAGGCTAGCTAAGATTCTTCCTAAACTTATATTAGAGGAACAAGATGTGTTTGTTCATGATAGGAACATTCATGAAAACATTCTTTTAGCTAAAGAACTTATTATGAAATTAAAGAAAAAAGTTAGAGGAGATAACATCATGATCAAGGTTGATATGTTTAAGGAATTTGATAGATTAAATTACAAATTCATCATAGATATAATGAAAAGTTTAGATTTGGTAAACCGATTCTAAAAAGAATTCAGAGCTCTATTACTCAAGCTTATTTCTCTATCATATTCAAATGGATAGGTTCGTGGATACTTAAATCAACTAATGGCATCAAGCAATGGGGTCATTTATCTCCACTACCTTTTTATAATTATGAACGAGTATTTTATTAAGAGATTAAAATAAATGTTTGAATCAAACAAATAAATGGTAAAATCTAGAGGTTCCATGGTTATTTCATGTTTGGATTCGCTGATGACTTAATTATTTTTACTAATGGTGCAACAAACAAAACTAACAGACTTTGAGACTTCTTACTTCACTATCAGCTAGTATCGGGCCAAACTATTAATAAGTATAAAACAAAGGTCATAACAACAAATACTTTATCTTAATTAAGAGAAAATGTTCTTAGTTTACATACTTGATTTTAAACTAGTTGTTTACCTATATCTTATCTTGGTATTAATATTAATACTAATAATAAGGTAAACAACTATAATGACTTTTTATTCAAAATAAGATATAATATATATGAATGGGAAAGTAAGCACTTTCCATATTGTGGAAGAATCTTACTAATACAGTATGTTTTAATGGTGATACCGTATGTTTTAATAGTGATATCTTTCTATTAGATGCAATGTTGTATGGTGCATAATTCAGAAAGTGATATGATTGAAAAGCTATGTAATAGGTTCTTATGAGAAACCAAAGAAAACTCCAAAACAGTTCATATGTCAAATTAAAATAATATGAGGATATCATACGAGGAAAGTAGCCTTAATTTAATCAGCATTCAAGATATGCAGAACACTTTCTCCTACAAGCTTTAGCTTAAATTTATAATGAATAAGTTTTTATAGACTGGATACATGCATGATGTTTAGGATAAACATCATCTTCAAATTAAATTAGAAAACTTAAATTCTAATACGAATAAGAGGATGCTTAATATTAGGGAAATTGTCGAGGCCTTGATTTTTCGGAAGATAGGTACATGAGAAGTTGATTTTTTGATAGAGAAGCGGTACACCCTTCAACCTTTTATTATTCTTAAGGATAATGAAGATAATGATTGGTACACAAAGGATATGGTTAATACATTCTGGAATGTAAGGGAATGAGATTAAAATAAACTTCACAGAGTTGCATTAAGCTATGATATTATTAAGATCCAAAAAATAACTATCAATAACAACCAAAAGGACAAATTTATGTTGTCATTATCCAAGCATGGTGACATTAGTAGTAAATAAACTTGGAACAGACTTAGAACTAAAGGGAACAAATCAAACTTATATAAAACATTCTTGATCAATATAACCCTATAAAATGATCTATTTTACTTTGGAGGATTGTAAAAGGATGAATATTAATTGATTATGTCCTTCAAAGGGTAACTTTTCTCTAGTATCTAAGTGTTAATTTTGTGAAATACTGAAACGATAGATCATCAGTTTGTTTCTCGTAAAATTGATTGAGAAGTTTGGTATTAATTTGGTGGTTTATTCAATATAATTATTGACAAGCATATGAATTTGGTCCATGTAATAAGGATCTCGTTCTAAGTATACTATCAAATGTGTATGTATTAGAACCATTATTCATCCTATTATATGTTGGTGTTTATAAAAAGCTATGAATAGTAATAAATATGATAGTCAAAATGCCTTATCTAGTGTTATAATTACACATATAACCCATATATTTAATGGATTAGATCAAGCTAGATTACTCAAGAGAATCCATTGGTATAATGATAAAAAGGCTGCTAGTAAATTAGGTTGTTGGAACCATCTAACCATAGATATGAAAACTATTATATTTCGTTGGAAACCTCCATTAATTAAAAGGTTCAAATTAAACATAGACGATTTTTGTGGCCTACAATGGGAATGCTAGTGGTGGAGGTTTATTAAGAAACAATAGTGGAGACCCTATAGTTAGTTTTGGTAGATTGTATGGTAAACTAACACCTATATTAGCTAAAAGCAGAGCCTTAATTGATGGACTTCTAATCTATAAAGATCTAAACATTAACAATTTAGATATTGAAACTGACTCTTAGCTGATAATTGAATGACTTATAAATGGAATAAATTATTGGCTCATTGATCATATATTTAACTGTTTTAGGAAATTAATTACTTTAAATATGAAACTAATTCATATTTATAAAACTTAAAATAGAGTTGTGGATTGGCTCGCTAAGTGGACTAGAAAGTTTAAGATTGAGGTAGATTTTATTCAGTACCTGATACCTAACCAACAAAGATTTATAATTGTTTTGGAAAGTCTTAGCTTATGCTATATAAGTATTAGAGATTAAGGTTATTAGGGTCTTCTAAGAACTGATATTTTTTATACTCCTAAGGAAACTCATGTTTCTTATTTTAATCAATTAAACTGAATTAATAATGGATTATTGTCCTCGTTATAAGTTCAATAGTTCTTATTATACTAATGATTTAAATTAATATGGATTACTAACAATCTTGGAAAGCTTTATGCTTGACTACTCAGTTGTCATAAAATCTAATTTCAGAAACAGGTTTAAGGTCTAGAGCTTGGAAAATGATTATCAACTAAGATAAGAGAATATAAAGAAAAATCAAGAAAATGATTCAACTTATTTATTTCTTCAGAATTTCAATCAAGTAAAAGATCAGACCATTCATATTAAATGAAGAAAGTTAACAAACTTAAACCTAAAAGAAAGATGAATACCTGAGCATGCAACGAAATAAGCAAGATGAAAAAATTGAGCTTGATCAGAATTTACTGCATTCAAGAAGACCTGAGTTAAAACATTACCTATTGAGAAAGTTAAAAATCTATCCGGGTTAAGGCAAAAGATGGTACACATACATGCTTAAATATGCTCCAAAATTATAATAATTTAAGTAGGAATGACAATGAATAATGACAAGTACCTCCCCATGGTCTACTTCCACTTATACAATCAAATTTGTTGTGTGAGAATCCATACACCAAGAACCATAGTAAAATACATGGATAATCGATAAGTCCCTCCTCAGGAGATTTTACTGATTACATGACTAAGGATGAAGCGCGAGAAGCCCTTTACCGGGACCCAGGGAGAATCAAGTTAGTAGTAGAGCGGATAAGGCAACTAGATTAGCGGCTAGTCCCTCCTCACAAGCTTCTATCTTTCTAATGACCAAGGAAGTTGGGTGAGAAGTCCTAATACGGAGACCATGGAGATTAAATATCAAGGAAGGGAGGCGAGAAGCCCTAATACGGAAACCATGAAGATTAAATTTTAAAGGAAGGTATGCGAGAAGCGCTTCACGAGGTTCCAAGGTATTTAATTTCGTAGCTCTATTGTTTAACTAATGCAATTGAGGATTATAGAGTCTGGATTCATACATTATCAATGAAATCCTGCACGAAAGAAAATAAATAACTAACCAATAGCAGAAGATTGAAATCTGAGCATCTGAATCAAGATAAATGAATCATCTTATGATCTTATGAAGGAAGAATCTGAGATGAAGGAAGAATCTGAGACTCAATCATTCAAAAGAAGTTTAAGCAAAATAAGGGAAGAACCTAATTTTTTTGTACATTTCTATTTCCTTAAAAGACGAGGAAGAAATAGTAATACCTGCTAAAAGTTTTTCGATAGTGTTGAGGTCAATTGTTATTAATTGTCTTAGGAAAAAGTAATACGTGCGTTTTAGTGAGAGAGAGAGAGAGATATTTAGAGAGAGAAAGTCAGAGCACAATTGAGTTCGATAAAAAAATGTTGAACCCATTTATTACTTCAGGCCTAGCCTTTATATAGAGGCCACGAGACTTAGCTCAAAACTAAAATCGGTTACATAAAAGGATAAATTACCCTTAGTCTTCAATAGAAATACATAATCAAAATTGTTCAATTAAAATTCTTTTATTTACACTTCAGGCCTTAAATTTATACTTCCTTATCAGTAGCCCCCTTAGTTCTCATGTCAGTAAATGAATAGGAACTAAATGTCTTCAAATCCGGCCAGAAGCCATATCAGAAAACTCAAAATTTAAAATCAACAATATCTTTCTTTCTCCTCGAATCTTTTTAGACGCAAATTTAAAATCGTAATCATCGAATTTTACCAAACGTGCCTACACATCAAAACTCTAATATTCAACATTGTAAACATCGAATTTTACCAAACGTGCCCACAAAATAACCAATTTGCAAAGTTGTTTCGAAGTAAATCTCTATAGAATCTAGCCATTCAGATTTATCATGAATACATAGCTTATAGGCTCATAACTAGTCTCACAAATGTCGAACTCATAACCATATCATTGTTTCGTATTCAGCCAATCATCAAAAAGTCTTTTACACTTCTACACACCTCATCATCCTCCTATAAATTCGTTAGTAACTTCATTCTTTGCTTCACAGCCTAAATTTCTTGAGAGAGAAACATCACACCCTTGGCTACCTTCAACACTTTCTTCAAATTTCTCAGCTATGTTCGTCGGAAAACCAATACTTTCTGGTCAATCTTCATCCAATTTATGAGAAAAAAATCTAAAGATCTAAGGCTGGGATACCTAAAAAACCCAAATCTCTGAAGCCTGACAATAATCTAGTCTTCAGATCTTACAATTATTTTTGCATAACTGAAAGAGAAGAGGAGTACAAAGCTGCCGGATTAATCAACAACGCTCTCATTGGAACAACAACCAAGACCACTTATTACGGTAACTTTGCTGCATCTAAAGTCCCCATTTTTTCGCCTTCTCCTGCTACCGAAAGATGTCGTTCCTCTAGAATTCAAACGCCCAGAACACCTCGAACCCTTATTCTCAATTCAAAGCATCACCTCTGATTAGTGAAGAATCAAGCAAATCCTCTTCAAAACAAACAGAAACTACTCATTCTTTAACTTGTCCTCCACCAACTCGTAGAAGTAAAACTTTCATAGCCATGGGAGATGATTCCGATGTTTCTCCAAATTCTCCTTCATCAAATCCACCTACTCAGTCTCATCCCCAGAGAGAAATTGTTGAGGAAACCTCATTACCTCCACCAAATCCCTTAAAGGATCCTCCCCAATCAAAGGATAAAACATTAGAAGCCGATGAAGTTGATTCTGAAGCTACCCGATCTGATAATGAAGGTGATTCTGATGAAGGAGACTCGGAAAATGCCACAGAGAAAAACATTTGTAAGCCTCGAAAAAAGAAAGCACTGGTTACTATTTCCGATAAGGAAAGAGCAGCCATTGGCAGAAACTTGAGAGATCTTGATACTGACTACATTGTTGAGCTAAAGAAAGTTCTATATATATATATATTATCAAGAGAGTCAAGCATCGAATTTAAAGAGACAATGGGGAACGTGGGATAACATAATTGTTCGACTGCCTAAGAAAGGGGAAACACCCTTAGATTGTAAAGATGAAGAATTGGTAGTTTACCCCGAAATCATCAATTGGGGTATTCGATTCCAACTGGATCCTATGATAATGGAGTCCTTCGAACTTCTCTGCCCAACACAAGTGACACCGAATCTATGGTTCACCTTTATATCTGTGATTATGGCCTTTCGGTTGTCTAAGATTCCGATCAGCATCAAAGATTTCATATCCTTGACAAAATTATCAAAATGACTGAAGCTCCCATTTTACTACCTCACTTTAGTGGATGATTTTAAAGTCATCGATGATCTCCTCGAAGTGGAAAAATTTTGGAAGCAAAAGTTTATCTTCATCTCAGGAGCATGGGAGAACGGTAAAGAAATATCTGATGCCAACCCATCGAAATTGAATCTCATCTAGAGAAGCAATCGTAAGTACTCCGAACATTATATATTTAAAGATAAATTTGTATTAACTGTTGTTCTCCTTATTCATTATTTATTTGTATGATCATTCCAGAAATTCTGAAGCGGTATGCTATTCGTCAGCCAACTACCAAAGACATATTCAAAAAGCTTATCGCTTGGGTCGACATAGAGTGGAGCAATTCTTTGTGCACGCCTTCCAACCGATCAAATTCCTCAACAGTCACCTCTTTCCCATCACAACTGGAGCCTTGCCTCCTCCAAATTTGATGGATCAGTCTAACCCCCATCACGCTTGCAAAAGACTAATTGAACCTGACTGTAAGGTATTCCTCCCCATCTGCAATAGGTCAAATAGTCACTTGCTTCAAAAGAAAAAGGCAAAATAGGAAAAGAAAGATAAAAAAACAGCTAGCACATCTGGTGCTAGCCCTTCAACACAGCCGATTCCAAGCATCTAAAAAGAAAAACAGCAGAAAAAATTCTTTCAACCATCAACGCCTTCGAAAAGAAAAAGTTCCATAAGGATGAGGTCATAACTGTTGGAAATCAGTAAAGTCCTCCTCAATAAAAGAAAACAACCAATAATGATGCTCCAATCATCTTCCAGGACAATGCAGATGATGATAATCAAAACGACGACCACTTCGATCCCGATAGCTTCATTAATTTCAACGAGTCACAAGAACTTGGTGAAGAGAACGATCCTGTCATCCAAGATATTCAGACTTGTATGCACAATTTTGGGAGAAAGTCTCCTGTCGAAGCATCTCCAGAAATCATTTGTCCTTCCGCTCCAACTACATATCTGGACATGATTTATTGTCCTAGCCCAACAGTTTTCCTCCCCACCCAACCGTGATGTCCTTGTTGCGCTCCAACCATTTGTCAATATCGATGCTGCACCAAAGTATCTTTCTCAACAAGTCGATGCTTCCCACAATCACTTGAAATGATTAGCCAAAGATATGGTTTGCTATAATGGAATTGTCGATTCTGATAAACAATTGAGGGAAAAATGTCCCAATAAAGTAATCGAGAAATTCCACATCTTCGAAGCGACAAGATCTAAGCTTATTCGAGGAATTCTCTTTGTCAAAAGCCAATTGCGAGCGCATCATTATGCTGATAAAGAAAAACTGATCGCCTCGCATCAAGAGGAGATGAACAAGATCAAAACTAAACATGCTGAAGAGTTGGCTACTGAAAAGGCTAAATCCGAGGGTCTTCAAGCTTCTCTTACTACAAACAAAGCAGAAAATAAAAAATTGACCGATGAGATAGCCACGATGAAGGCTAGGATTGAGAAGGAAAAAGAAGCTGTTGTCACTGCCGCAAAAACTGAATGCTCTAAGGATATGTTAGTTGATATTAACAATGGTAAAGAACAGACAACCATCACTCTTTTTCAAGAGGTTCATCCGACTTATCGAAAAATCAATCTTTCCAATTTTTGGAACAATATTCCTGTCGAACGGCGCCCTAGTGAAGCCTTGGATCCTATCCCAAGCTCATCATCAGAGGAAGAAGAATCACTCGAGGAGAAGTCGTCTGAATAATTTTTATGTCTTTTGATTTTATGTTATCTTTTTTGTATTTGTCAGATTAATATCCAGCCCACTGTACTTCATCAAATTAATCTAATTGACAAATGTCTTTGTTTACTTTTTATTTTTATCATCAATATTAATTATTCGAAGTTAACAATCTTGAAATAATTTTTTTAAAACATAACTCCGTAAATATGAAAATGTCTTCGAAATTCACAATACGTAATACTTCGAATAACATAGTGCATTTATTGAACGTAGCACTTCGTAAAATCACAGTGCATTTATTGAACGTAGCACTTCGAATATAGTTGTTTCTTCGAAAAGTGTAATAAACAATTTGGAACATTCTACTCTTAACCAACCTCAAAGATGATCAGTATTTGACAAATTGTTAAGATAGTTTTCAATAAACACTTGTAAACAACCATTGGTCAAGATGAATTTTATTGATAATATTGAATATGTACATAGCACCTCGTTAAAACCTTTGTGGGCCAACATGGTAAGAAAGAGTGTGTCATTCAATAGTAAAAAATCCAAGATACAAAAGATCTAGTCCCAATATGACTTCAAATGCTGTATATTCCACGGGTGTTGAAGCATCCTCCCTTGAATATCACAAAGACGATAAGACCCTAGTTTTTTCCTCTCAACAGCCATATAAGGCCCTTCCCAATTTGGGGCCATTTTTCCAAGGCTTTTCTCCTTTGTATACAAAAATCCTTTCCTCAACACTTTGTCACCTGCTTTAAACTCTCTTCTTTTTACCTTCGAATCGTATTTGTTCCTCATGAGAGTCTAATAATGGATTACGTTTAAATGAGCTCGAACTCTTTGCTCCTCAATCAAATCTAAATCTGCCCTTTTAGCTTCATCATTAGATCTTTCAGAATATTAAGTTATTCTAAAAGATGACATCATAGATTCCAAAGGGCTAACTGCATCCATTTCATACGCTAAGGAAAAAGGAGTTTCTTTAGTAGCCTCCCTGAGAGTTTTCCGATAAGCCCAGAGTACTTTTTGTAAATAATTTGGCCATTTCCCTGCTGCCCCTGTCAAAGTTTTCTTCAAACTATCTAAAATAGTTTTGTTTGTTACCTCGACTTGTCCATTGGCTTAAGAATGAAAAGGCGGCGGAAAAACTTGTTGAATACCCTTCGATACGCAAAATGAGGAAATTTATTTATTATTAAACTGAGGGACATTATCTGTAGTAATTCTCTGAGGGACTCCGAAGCGACAACAAATGTTGTTCACAATAAATTTGATTACATCTTTTGCCTTTGTTTTAGATAGTGGTTCTGCCTCAGCCCATTTTGTAAAGTAATCCATTGTTACAATTATTATTTGGCGTCCCCAAGATGGCATCGGCAAAGGCCCCACGAGATCAATCCCTCATATATCAAATGGTATGGCCTCTGTTATAGACATAATTGGATCTGCCTTGCATGTGTATAGCATTAGCAAACCTTTGACAAGTACCACAACTTCGAACCAAATTTTTAGTATCGTTCATGATTGTAAGCCAATAAAATCCTGCAAGCAAAACTCGGCGAGATAAAGCTTTAAACCCGCAATGAGCTGACCCTTCTCCATCACGCAACTCTGATAATACCTCCTGTGATTCTTGCCTGTCTAGACATCGTAGTAATGGCATGTTTAATGGTTTCTTATAGCAAATTCCATCTAACATTATGTATCTGAAGGCTTTACCTCTCAATTTTTAGCCAACTTTGCATCATCTTGCAATGTCCCTTGAGTCAAAAAGTTAAGAATATCGGTTCACCAATCTCCTCGGACAGCATCAGAGATGATAAAAAGTTCCTCCCCACATTCACACTTATCTGACTGGGTCAAACTCGAAGGATTTTCTTGTAACAAAATCCAAGGATATTCCTCATTGTAAGCAATATTTGCTAAAGAATCAGCCACCATGTTACTTCCTCGACTAATATATTCAACAACAACATGATCTAATAGTAACATTAAGTTCTGAAGCTCCCGAAGATATAAAATCAAGCGATCCTTTCTTGTTTTGGAAAATCCAGACTCTTGATTTGCTACCAATTGAGAATCCATTTCTAAGCATACTGAAGTTGCTCCACATATTTTTTCCAACCTCAAACCTGCCAAAGCAGCTTCATATTCAGATTTATTATTCGAATCGTGAAAACAAAATTTGATGGATTGAATCATTTTCTCTCTTGTTGGAGCTATTAGTTGAACCTCAACGCTGCATCCTGAAATAGTAGACCCTCCATATGTTCGAACGATCCACCTGGAATTCATTGGTACAATATCTTTACTTTCTTCAATATCCAATCTATTCGAATGAAACTGAACACAAAAGTCTGCCAACGCTTGAGCTTTAATTTTAGTTCGGGGAATGAACAAAATATCATAATCTCCTAACTCCACTGACCACTTGGTCATCCTCCCCGAAATATCAGGTCGTTGCAAGACATTCCTTAAAGAGAATGAAGTTCGGACTTCAATAGTGTGTGCTTGGAAATAAGGGCGCATTTTTCTAGCAGCAATCACCAGTGCTAATGCTGATTACTCCAGCTTCAAATACTTATTTTCTGCTGCGACTAGACTTTTGGTGATATAGTACACTGACTTTAGAATACCTGAATCTTCACTTATCAACACTGCACTTAGTGCAAAATCCGATACTACAATGTACAAAAAGAGCTTTTCTCCACTTCGAGGTTTTGACAAAATCTCTGGTGATGATAGCAAGTTTTTTATACTTGTAAATGTTGTCTCACACTCCGATGTCCATTCAAAACTATTTGGTCCTCGTAAAACTTAAAAGAAATGAAAGCATTTGTCTAGAAAATCTGGATGTAAATCGGTTAAGTGTTGTTAACCTTCTTGTCAAAATTTGCACTTCTTTAACAGATCGAGGCGAATTCATTGATATTAGAGCTTTCGATTGTTCTGGGTCAGCTTTTATTCCTCTTTTACTGATAACATAACCCAAGAACTTCCCTGATCGAACTCCAAACGTACACTTTTCACAATTAAACTTTAGCCTGATTGCACTTAAATTAAAAAAATGTTTAATCTAAATCCTTGAGATGCACATCATCCTTCAAACTTTTTACCACCATCTCATCTATATATACCTCCATATTTATTTTGATCCGAGTAGCAAAATATTTATTCATCATCCTTTGATAAGTGGCTCCAGCGTTTTTAAATCCAAAGACCATAACCTTATAGCAATGTAACCCTCTATCAGTTATGAAGGTCGTACATTCTTGGTCCTCTGGATCCATCTGAATCTGATTGTATCCTACAAAAGAATCCATGAATGTTAGTATTTTATTTCCTGAGGTGGAATCAATATATTGATCTATTCGAGGGACAAGAAATGGATCTTTAGGACAGGCTCGTTCAAGTCTGTAAAATCTACACACATTCTCCACTTCCCATTCTTCTTTTTTACCACTATTGGATTTGCCATCCATAAAGGATATTATGACTCCCTTATATGTCCAACCTTGGATAACCGATCCACCTCAGAAATAATTTCTTACGCCTTCTCCGAAGAGAATGCCCTTCTTTTCTGAATCACTGGTTTTACCTTCGGATCAATAGCCAAACTATGACGAATCACCTCGATCGGTACTCATGTCACATCCTCCGTTCTCCAAACGAAAACGTCCAAGTTAAAAGACAAAAATTCTAACAGTTGTTGACGTAAAAGTGGGGTTAGTAAGGTTCTGATTCGAAGCACTCTTCCTTCTGAAAAAGTATACTCCTCTATTTCTTCATTTATTGTTAAAGACCCTCGGGTTTCCCTCAGATCATCAACTCTTTCTTCCAAATCCGAGGTTAACCCCTTTGTATGCTATTCATGCATCAAAGCTCCACTCCTGGATCCCCGGATCCGAAACACAATGGCATAACACTCTCTTGCTACTTTCTGGTCGCTTCGAACGACCCCAATATGATCCCCTACCACATACTTAAAATATTAGTGTACCGTTGACACAACCCGATATATTCTAGAAAGCCAAGACCTTCCGAAAATAGCGTTGTAGCTCGTGGGGCAGTCCACCACCATAAAAAACACCTGGACATTCTTCTTGAAAGGCACTTTTCCCAAACTCACTTCCCCTTCGAATTCCCCAACCACACGAGATGTCACACCTGTAAACCCTATCATTGTACGTTTAGATTCAGAAATTCGAGGAGGATTTTGTATTCTATCATAAGTCATTTTAAAGAGGACATTTGCAGAACTACCAGTGTCTATAAGCACACGCCAAATTTTAATACCAGCCACTTCTGCACCAATAACTACCGTATCTTCATGCGGCCCCGACGTTCCCGCAAATAATCATCATCAAATAAGATGAAAGGAATGACATTTATTCTATATAAGTGAGTAGACATTTTCCCTTCAATTTGAGTTGTCAAATTGACAACATGTCTCTTCCTCGAACTATCAGTGTTTCCAGCCACTGAATCACCTCTGAAAATAGCTAATGATTCAAAAAAATTACGCAAATCTCGTACACGCCCCTTTATTATTGGCTCTTCAACAACCATCAAGATTAACCTGTTCAGATCCTTATCTAAAGATTCTGAAGAAATATCGAATTCTTCAGCTTTCGAATCTATAATCATTAAATTCTCAGCTAAAGTAGTTGGGTTACCCTTCGAAGTTGATGCTGGATTTTTCAACCCGCTCCCTTGTAACTTCACATAATTCAAGAGCTTCCCATTTTCAATCAAGATTTGAATTTCTTTTTTCAATGCTATAAAATCATTGGTATCATGTCCGATGTCCTCATGATACTTGCAATATTTTTTATTTCACTCTTCTCTTCACCTATATATTGGAGCTGACTTTCTGAAATTTACAAAGCTATTGTTCTTGTCAAAGATTGCAGTCACGCTTTCTGTCAAGTCCGCATAGTACTCTGGCCTAATCCACTGATTTGTCCTCGGTATGTTGTAATTATAAGATGGAACGTGATTTGAATATCCACCAGTTCGATGTGGAAAATTATTATTCTTCGGACGTGACTGCTGATTACCATTCGAGGGTTGCCCTTAGTTACTGGCCACCTGACTAGAATTCTTTGGAGTCCTAACTGGTCCTCCTTGGACCCTGGTTGACTCTTTAACCTTGATCTGATCCTCTACCGGAGCCATCAATGCTCCAAAGGTTATGAGCTATCCTTTTCGTCGTTTCATTAGCCAGATCCCCTGGCAATAAACCTTGGCGAAAAGATGCCATTGCCACATTTTCTTCGCAATTGTCCAAAGTTTCCTTAGTCACAACAAACCTCTTTGTGTAAGCCTTTAACTTCTCTCCAATCGCTTTTTTGCACTAAATAATCGTATCTCCGTTCACTCTCATCTTCTTACTTCCAACAAATTGCGTTCAGAAAGTAGTGTAGAAATCCCTAAAATTTGAAATGGATCCCCTCGGAATCTGGTTGTACCATTTTAATGTTGTTCCTTAGAAAGTTTGTGAAAAAACACGACACACCAGTCGGTCATCATCTTCAAAATTCATCATGTAGTTCTTGAACTATTCGATGTGGTCATCTGGATCTTGCATTCCATCGAACTTTTCCACCTTAGAAATATTAAAACACTTCGGAAGCGTTATATATCAACTCTCACTTGTCAACGGAGAGTTCCTCCAATCGAGTCCTTGCACATACTGATCATCAGTCCCCATGACTGCATACAGATTTTGATCAGTCTCAGCATATGGATTCGAGGTGTGCCCCTAACACCAAGTAGATTCCCTCAAGCTTGTATTTTTTAGATTTATGTTCCTTCTTATGCTTCATTGGCTATTCCCTTTCTGGTTCCTCCCTCGAAGAACTCTTATACCTCTTAAATCCTGATGCAGATTTTCAACCTCTTCGTCACTAGAGGCTACATATTTCTGTTTCTTTTTTTCCCTTTCCGAGAAGAATAACGCTCTTTTGGAGCTTTGAAGCGCACTTTCTTCTGCTCACTCCTAACAGTACGTGCGTTTTAGTAAGAGAGAGTTTTAGAGAGAGAAAATCAGAGCACAATTGAGTTAGACCAAAAAGTGTTAAACCCATTTATTAGTTCAACCCTGGCCTTTATATAGAGGCTCTAAGACTTAGCTCAAAACTGAAATCGGTTACATAAATGGATAAATTACCCTTATTTCTCAATAAAAATACATAATCAAAATTGTTCCATTAAACTTCTATTATTTACACTTTAAGCCTTAAATTTCTACTTCCTTATCAGATAGCTTTGGCCAATCAAGTTCATCATTCTCTCTATGGAATAAGTACATTACATGGAATCTCTAAAACTCAAGATTATCATTCAATATGTGATTTTACTGCACAAATTAATCATATTCAAGTCATAAAATCAGATTGATATATCAAAATAACAAGATATATTTATTCCTTACATGATCTTTAATTACCATGATGGGTGATTATGTATTAACTAACAATAAAAGTAGGTATTACCTGACTATAAGCTGCTGTTAAGATGGTTGTGCAAGAAGAAAGAAACAAGGGCAGTTGTTGGGATTATTTTAGATTGTAGAGTATGGATTCATACATCAAATAGTGTCTTCCTACTCACACATCGATTCTCTTTTAATGAATATTATCCTTTTTTTTCGACAACATTACTGTTCATATTGGGTCTTATACCTCGAAACACATTTCCTATTCTTGTAAACTCCATCTCATTAAGAATGATAACTTTATGGGTCAAGTATATTGATCTTCTATTTTCATTTTATAGGCAAAGGTCCTAAAAAGTTGGCTCAATATATTCGATATTTCTTTTGGTTTGGCCATGAGATGCAGTATCCGGGAGATAAAGTGGCATTGAACTTTTTCATCTTGCCCTATTTTGAGCGACCTTGAGATTCTAGATCTTAAAACCTGGAATCGGGTGATTGTCCGTAAACATATGTGGTCCATTTTAAGTAGTTACAACAATTATATATCTTGTGAGTGAATAAAAACATAAAATATTAAAAATAAAAACTTTTGAATTTTAAATTTAGGATCATCACCTTCTTGAGCTTGGTTGAAAATTCTCCAGCTCATGCCTTTGACTTTTAAAATGTACAAAATAACCATCGATAATGGTGAATCTACCTCTTTTTAGTATGACATATGAGCATAATATTATTCGTGACTCTAGGTTTGACAATAATCTTAAGTTTTTTGATATTATTATAGACGACCGTTGAAGTTGGGCTATTTGTATTAAGTCGGGTATTCCTATAAACCACCATAACATTTATGAGTAACAACCTTAAATTCTCACTCCCTACTCCAAATATTGATTTTAACGATGTCTATTGTTGGACCAACAAAAGTGGAGAAATACATTTCACCATCAAATGCACTTACCATGCAATTCTTACGTCCATTCCTTGTGTCCGGTGGACTGGATTGGTATGACATATATGGAATATTCCATAACACTATTTTATTCGCTTGCTTTCCATCCTTGGTAAATTGTCTACAAAGTATATGTTTATTAGTGATGGACTGAAATTCTCTCTTGACTGTGTTCTTTGATATTCTTCTCTTGAATCCATCTATCATATCCTTTATAACTGTGTTTTCACTCAGAGTATTTGGGACACTGCTATCACAAAGCTCAGATTTGCACTTAATGACCACCACTGGCCTAACTTGATCCAAAATGCTATAAATTGGCATCATTCTCGTCTATGCCACCTATTGTATTCGCTTTTTGGTGTGCTGACTTACCACGTTTAACGGGAGAACAATTTTAGAAATTTTTATTCCACATACCCTTTTTTATAGGATTTCGTATTATATGCTTTTAAACTTACAATTCACATTTTTGACACCAAAATTTATCGGTATAATTTTATCATTTACCTCATTATAATTTATTTTTATTTTATACAGTTTTCGTTTCTTTTTTCGGACTACAACAATTTTACATCGAATAAAATAAATAAACAATTATTTGGTTCATAATTATATGATAAATTTATTCTGAATTTTTGTTTTATTAGACGGAAAACTTAAGATCTTTACCACATATATTTTTTTAATTTAGTTTTAGTTTTATACACCCGTACCCTTTTAAACTTTATGCAATATATTGAATAATTTTATTCATTTATTTAATATTTTAATTTAAAAAATAAAGTAAATAGATCAAAATAAAATTTCAAACTATTCATTAGTAGTTACTCGATATATTAAACAGTTATATATACCTATTTAATCTTTGTATATAAGATTTTTGTTCTGTATGTCTAATGGTCTTCAATTTCATTGATCGAAATAAAATTCCGTTGATGAATTAGTAGATCTCGGGGGTGATTAGTAGAATTTGAAGCTCTGTTTTTATTAAATTGTAATTAAGTTTTAGCCTCTGAACTTTTTAATTTCTTATAATTTTCTTTAATTAGTAATAAAACTCCCAATTGATTAATAAAAAAACAGTCTCATTAGTAAATACCGACATTGGCCGACCTTTTACTTTTTCGTTGTTGTTGTTTGTCGTGATAAATATTTAAATGCCACTTAAACAAATATCTAACTCTACAAGTGTTATCTCAAAAAGACTGAGACCGCATAATTTGTCTCTATTTTAAAACTCCAATCTTATCAACCGACGACACTCATCAAGTCATCGTCGCCTTTACTTCTGCAATCTAAAGTAGAAGAAGGTCAATTTTAAACAGTAACCTAATAAAAGTTAAAAAAAAAAGTTTTCTAAATAATCAATTTCAGTACCCAAAAGAAACAAACTTTATATAAAGATATAAAACTAGTGTTTTTTTTTTAATGTTCTGTTCATTTTGTGCTAAAAAGATTCTTGTTTCACATGTATGAAGTCAATTGATGAGTGGCTGTTCTAGGTGAGAATTAATCGAGAATGGATTCGAAGATGAGAAGATCGATGGCGAAGCAAGATTTCTTCTCAGCTGTCCGATCCGGAGACCTGGATTCAGTGAAGAAGCTGACAGAAAACGACGATCTGATGTCTGTACAGAACGATGCCGGAGAGACGGGTCTGTACATAGCCGCACATGAAAACCACCAAGAACTCTTCTCTTACTTGTTCAACCTCTCCGATTCATCAGTTTTGAAGATCAGGTCTAAATCCGATATGGACCCTTTTCATGTCGCTGCTAGGCGTGGCCATCTCGGTATATATTCTTTGATATCTTATTCACTACTACTTTAGATTTCGATTCTAAGTTCAAATTGATCTATGCTGCTCTTTAGAACATATTTTGTGAAAGAAATCAACGGTCTATATGTTTAGCTTAAAGATTATTTAGAAAGTGATTGTGTTGGGATATACTTTTACATAGGTATTGTGAAGGAAGTGTTGAGTACTCATCCCGAGGTTTGTAAATGGTGCAACTCCTCAAATACAAGCCCGTTGTATTCGGCTGCTGTTCAGGAGCAGGTAGATGTGGTGAATGCTATATTAGAGGCTGATGTGAGCTGTGCAAGAATCGTGAGAAAAAACGGCAAAACGGCGTTGCACACGGCTGCGCGGTACGGCTTACTCAGTATAGTGAAAGCTTTAACTGATCGCGATGCAGGAATGGTGAGCATCAAAGACAAAAAGGGTCAGACTGCTTTGCACATGGCTGTCAAAGGTCAGTATCCTGCAGTGGTTGAGGAGATCTTGCTTCTTGATCACTCTATACTTAACCAACGTGACAACAAAGGAAATACAGCACTTCATATCGCCACCAGGAAATCTCGACCGCAGATAGTTAGCCTGCTGTTGGCCTATACGTCGATTGACGTTAACGCCATCAACAATCAGCAAGAAACCGCTATGGACTTGGCTGATAAACTTCAATATGGAGAAGTTACGTTGGAAATCAATGAAGCCCTATTAGAAGCCGGTGCCAAGAACGCGAGACATGTTGGTCAAATGGATGAAGCGATGGAGCTTAAGAGAACCGTGAGCGATATCAAGCACGAGGTGCAATCTCAGCTCGTGCAAAACGAAAAAACCAACCGTCGTGTTTCTGGGATTGCAAAAGAACTAAAAAAGCTTCACAGGGAAGCTGTTCAGAACACGACCAACTCGGTCACGGTTGTCGCTGTACTTTTTGCATCCATCGCTTTTTTAGCTATATTCAACCTACCCGGTCAGTATTTCACGGACGGACCGCAAGTAGGGAAATCGTACATAGCAGGGAAAGTAGGTTTCCACGTTTTTTGCATTCTAAACGCTATGTCTCTCTTCATATCTCTTGCTGTTGTTGTTGTTCAAATAACATTGGTGGCGTGGGACACGAGGTCTCAAAAGAAAGTTGTTTCGGTCGTAAACAAGCTAATGTGGGCAGCCTGTGCTTGTACACTAGGAGCTTTTCTCTCCATTGCTTTTGTGGTTGTGGGTAAGGAAACTTCTTGGATGGGAATGACAATTACACTAATGGGGGCTCCTATTCTAATTATAACTCTCGGAAGCATGTGCTACCTTGTTTTTAAACAACATTTCGGTAACGATTCTCAAAGACGTATTAAGAGGCCAAGCGCGAGTAAATCCTTCTCCTATTCCCACCATTCGGCAAACATATCGGATCCTGATGATGATAACCCCGACCTTGAAAAGATATATGCTTTGTAAATAACTTAAGATATAGACTTATAAGCTTGTTTCTTGTTCTATATATTTATCATAGGTATAAATATGTATATTGTATGTGCCACTACGACAGTTCTCTCCTCTTTCAGCTTATCATAACCAACTTTGTTTTGGTCACTGTAGTGTACAATGTAGCAGAATTTATCTTATTTGATGCCTATAATTTGGAACTAACTGGAACAATGATTCTTACAATTTTGGCCCCCCCTGTTGTAGTCAGATCAACTTATATAGTTCGAAGGTAAAGCTTTGCACTGATATTTATTACTCATTTCACTATAAATGGTTTTGGTTAGCTTCAATTTTTTTACATAACTTATATTAATCTATAAAATTGGTCATTTGTGGGTATCAACTTTCAATAATATATAGAAATGGTCATTTGTGGGTATGAGCTCTCAATAATCTATAAAATTGTTCATTTGCTGGCATTCTAGTCTTGATCTTGACAACAGTTCGCGATTTTATAATCACCTTCTAATCAGACCACTAATTGCTCCCTTGTATCGCTATTAGTGTTCGATTTTATAGTCAATTTTTAATTTACTCCTTCAACTTCAATTTCCCTTTCGCTTTCGCTTGGATTATTTTATTTTTTAAATCTCAAAACTAATTTCCACCTATGATAGACATTTTGCATGTCAGTGTAAACAATATTCTTATTTTATTTTTTATTAACCTATCAAGAACCGGTCCGAAAACAGTAATCTTTTTTAGTTTTATTAACCGGTCAATAATTGCCCGAAATCAAATTGATTTATGTATAATGTTTCGGGTTTAAGAAATTACTAATAACTAGGGATGGCAATTCGGGTGCTGTTCACGACCCGGTCCGGTTGGGTTCTGTCCGGTCCGAACATAGAATGGTCGGATCCGGGTTAAGAAATTGTAGCCCGCAACCGGACCGGGCCGAGTTCTGGTTTTTAGTTTGTCCGACCCGTTCCGGTCTAAAAATAATAAAAATATATAAAAATTTATATTTTTAATATATAATAATAATATATAAAAAAATAAATTATTATATTTAAAAATATTTAAAATTAATAAAATTAATAAAATTAATGTCCGCGGGTTGGGCCGGGTTGACCGACGGACACGAACAAACGGGTTCAGATTCGAAAATACAAGCCCGGGAGCAGATCGGACCAAGTCCAGACTCAAAAGTCTAAAAAACAGGCTCAGACGGACTGGGTTGAACCCGGTCCACGAACGGCCCATTACCATCCTTACTCGTAACTATCTAGTTTCGAAACTAAATCATTAATAATAAAATCAATTCATTGATTTTTTTAATACTCTTCTTGCTCATATCGTTATTATTATTTTTAATTTGTTTGCTTAATTTTTATTGAGTCAATCTGTTTTTCGATTTGAGATCATTTTTTTTTACTTTGATTAAAGATTGTCTGCAATTGTCGATCGTTTTGTGTTTTTTTTTCTTTTTCTGTATTTATCGATTGTTTATTGATTACCATGTGATTTTTGTTTTCTTGTTTTTGATGTTTTTTTATTGTGTGGAG
Organism: Limnanthes douglasii subsp. nivea; assembly: GCA_036936605.1. Classification (NCBI taxonomy): domain Eukaryota; kingdom Viridiplantae; phylum Streptophyta; class Magnoliopsida; order Brassicales; family Limnanthaceae; genus Limnanthes; species Limnanthes douglasii. Next base: position 64,073,593 of record JAUPFV010000002.1, on the reverse strand, counting down.
TTATTTTGTTATTGTACTAATAAATATATGATTCTCTTAGTTATGCTGATTCTTTATTTTCATACATTCACGTAAATATTTTTAAAATTATCTGAAAAGAGTGATTTTGGGTTAACAGATTTGGATACAGGATTATGAGTTAACGGGTTACGAAAATACGTTATAGGTGGTTGTGTAAACGGGTTGCGAAATTAAGTTATAGGTGGTTGCGTAAAAGGATTGGAAAATTAAGTTATATGTGGTTGTGTAAAAGTGTTGCGAAATTACGTTGTAATGGGTTTAAAAGAGTTGCAAAATTAGGTTATATGTGGTTTCGTAAAATGGTTGCGTAATTACGGTATAGGTGGTTAGATAAAAATCGTAAAATTACATGTCAATAGGTTGCGTAAAAGTTTTTTAGGTTTAAAAAACAAACAAAAAAATTTCTCTCGAAACTTAGTGTAAGTTGGGTGTGAAATTACGTTCAAACAAGTTGCGTAAAAGTTTTGCAAGTTTGTTTGGAAACTTAATGTAAGTTGAGTGCAATAAAAGCTTTTTTTCAAGTTTGAAATACCAAAAATAAAATTGGTCTAAAAACTAATTGTGTTTGGGTGCGAAATTAAGTGAACTTGATGGCTTATAAATTGTTTTAGGTTTGAAAAAAGAAAAGAAAGTTAGTTTGGAAAATTAATGTATATTGGATGCGAAATTGCATTCAAATTGGTTATATAAAAGCATTTTTAGATTTGAAAAAGAAAAAATGGTTTTCGTGCAATTATTTGCATTAAGTTGCGTAAATACGTTGTAAATGGTTGTGAAAAAGGAAAATAAAATCATTAATAATCTTAAATAGGTACACCAATTGTTATTAAGTTACTAATGGTACTTTTAGTTTCATAAAAAATACTTATATTCATCAAAATGAAACACAATTTTTTTTTAAAGCACGAACACAACAATTAAAAAGTTAAAGACGAAAAAGTAAGTTCTTCGTAAAAACTAGATTCGTAGTTGCTTTTGTGACAAATGACTTCATAATTCTCTAAAATTTTAGAATTGTAAATTTAGATACAATGTTTATTTATTTATTTTTATAGAAAAAACATATTATTTCCAAGGTATTATCCTAGAAATAGTAAATCTTTCTATTTTTGTGAAATAACTAATTTAAGACATGGTCTCAAAAGTTCTAAAAAACATTTACCATTGAAATTACACATAATTTTGAAATGAGGTCTCAAAATTAGTTGTTATTGAGATTTTAAAAAACACACTTATTTTCGACACATTAGTTCAAAATTATGTGCACTTTCTCTATTTTTTACTTGGAAAATTTTCTTAAACTAGTGTTTTTTTGTTAAAACCTAGTTTGTTGTTATTTTTTAAGCTAATATTACTACGGTATGCTTGTATATCTTAGAGCTGGATGAGACTTTCCCGATCTCACTTTATTCACCCCACATGAGCATTACAATTTGGATGAACTTAGCCATGGATAAAAAATGTTGATAAAGAGACGGATTATGTATTAATGATTAATAGGTGTGATATTGAGATATATGAAAATACTGCTAATCTAATTTACACTTGCGAAAACTCTGGAAAATATAGGAAAAAACTGAAGGCACCTAATGTGAAGATTATACAATTTGGTACAAAAAAATAATTTCCCCTTCAAACTTAGAGCTCATCCTAATGAAGAAAGACTATGATTTTTTACAGTCGAATTTGGCACACATAATCACCCACAAATTGACTATATATAATGATATCCTCAAGCGATAAACGTTAGTATAGCTGAATTTTTTTTGGTAAAGCAATTCTCTATATGTGGTTCTCGTCCTCATGAAATTTTACCCGCATTAAAGGAGGTTATTCCTCACGATTTGTCCAACGTGCGTAATCTTTAAAATATTAGACAAAAACAGTGTACATTAGAGAGAGGATATAAGTCATAACTTTAGGTTTTGTTGGGTAAAATAAAAGATAAATGAAAGATAAATGACATAGAACCGGAGACGATGAGTCTCAGATAATCATCGATTTATTATTTACACACCTAGCATTTATCGATCTACTAAGGATATTTCCCGAGGTCCTTATTATGGATAGTAATTAACATATGTCTCGATAGAAATTACCATTGTTCAAAATTATTTATGTTGCGTCAACCAATATTATAGTTTGTGTAGCTTTTATTTTTATAAACCATGAAAGGGTTGATAATACGTGGACATTGGATCGTCTACTTTCTTATGGAGGAAAATATTTGCGCATTACCTGATATTTTGATGACGGTTAGATAAGTGAAATTAATGAAAACTATTGGCTACATATTTCCAAAAGCTACACATATACTATTTAAATGATACATAAGAAAAAAATATCCTAACGAATACTAAGAAGATGTTTGATGATGGAAGTGTATTTGAAGGATTTCAAAGCTCTTAGGGGAAAGTTTTTTTTATCAGATACAACCAACAAGTTGAACTCTGATGAGTCCGAATTCTGCTTACTCCCCGGACAGGGACAGATCGGACCAAGACCTCCGGACCGGACAGATCACTTCGAACACTTAGCCTATTGGACTGTTCGAACTATGACAAAAGTACTAAAAAACCTAAACACTCCATGACTAAGCTACTTGCTCTTCTACTTAGAGCTCATGGGTCTTTAAACCTAACCCGGGTCCATTAAACATGACCCGAAAACCCATAAGGCCCAAATGTAAGGGTATAAATACCCAACCACCTGCATTAAATGTGAATAATAAAAAATAAAATAGAACCAGACTGCTTAATTCTCCCTCTACTTTCTACTCTAAATATAAAACACCCATACACTTCCACAAACCTCCGGACAAATTATAAATTTACCCTCAAACGATAATTAACCACACCAAATTGGCGACCACAATGGGAGGAGAAGGTGCCTGAATCAAGTATTCGAAACCAGCAAGAAAAGTTAGTCCGAATGAATCCGGATGCCCCGGAAGTACCACCAGCTTTGCTCGAAGTGGTGGGTGAAAATGATGAGTACACTATTGAAGAGCGCGATAGATTAAAGGGTGAAACAGAAGCTCTGAGGGCAGAAAATGCTAAGATAAACATGAAAGAAAAGTCAAAAGCATCGGTTTCTCATCACACCGATAACCCAGAGAGCATGAGCCTTCAAAGACTCATGTGAGTATAAAAAAGACTCATGCCAGCTCCAAAAAATCTCACCGGTCTAAGCCAGTGGAGAGTTCTGACTTAGGCTCAGAGTCGTCTGATAGCTCTTCGGATGATGAGGGAGTTGAAGAATACTTATCCTCTAGAAGTGATGAGGGTCGAACTAAAAAGAAGCAAAAGCAGATCAAAAAGTACTCAAGGAAAAGGGATAGACATGGAAAGATGAAGAAGAATATTGGTAAAGGGTCATCTCATAGCCGGAGGCATGTGGACCGGATGCTGATGGATCCTTTCGCTTTCCAAGATGAACCAGGCATCTTTGCTACTCACAATGAGGATACTATGTTCAGTCGTGGCAGAAATTGGAGTCAATCTCCATTATCTTCCAAAATTCTGTCCGGAAACCTCCCTAAGAGGTTTGACATCACCAAAATGGAAAAGTACGATGACAGTACTGATCCGGACAACCATTTGGAACAATTTAAAAACTTCATGATGAAATTTGATGACGATGATAAGCTACTTTGCAGAGCATTCTCCCAATCATTTACGGGGAGTGCTCTAAAGTGGTATAACAGCCTACCACAAGGCTGTATCAAGAATTTCGATACCTTTTGGGTGGCCTTTCGAAGGCAGTTCGTTGGGAGTAAAGAACTAAAGGGCAATGGAGAAACAATAATCCATTGTGCCCAGGAGCCAAATGAATTCTTAAAGGAATATATAAGTCGTTTTGTGAACACCAAGAATGGGTTGGCTGATTGCTTCGAGCAAGTGGTAATAGCATCCTTAAGACATGGCTTGAACCTTGGTAATTTGGCTGATTCAGTGACGAGAAAAAAGGCCATGACTTGGGGAGGGTTGATGAATCAGGTTGGAAAACAGATCAACGTTGATGAAATAAAGAAAACCAGGGTGTACATGCAGGTGAGGTCTACCCCGGTGACACCAAATCCCAATCAGAATCATTCCGGGAACAAGGCAAAGGAGACCGGACAGGGGCATGGTAGGGAAAAATCTCAGTCTCAGCCAGCTGCTCCTGCTCAGAGTCAGCAATCCAGAAACAAGAGAGGGCCTTGGGTCCAACCGGAGTGGTTCGAAAAATTGAGAGAAAGTGTGGCCACCATTTATGATAAAACAAAGGAAGAAGTGCACTATAGAAGACCGGCCACACTCCAATCTCCTAGAGAACATCATAATAATTCTTTCTGCCAATATCACAATGATATTGGCCATACCACTGATGATTGTATAGATTTGAAGCAAGAAGTTCAAAATTTGATTGAAAGGGGAAAACTGGGGGCTTATGTCAAAAGAAGAGGAGGTAACATGCCTGACAATACTCACCGGGTTGGTCCAAGTAGTGCTGCTCCGGAGGGAGCCATGGTTATAATTGAGAGGTTTGATGTGGAGTCTGAATACTTGGATCCTGATCCAACACGGAATAGAGTAGGTGCAATTGAGGAATCTTCCAGAACGGTCTCCGGGCTCATCAGGTTTTTAGAGTCACTGACAATTTTCGGAGGAGATACTATGACAGCTCCTACTGCTTCTTCGAGGAAGAGGCATGTTCATACTTTGGCCACCCAGCTAGAAGGAGGCATGACTTCCTATCAATCACAAATTCCATTCCCTTTCATTGTATTTGATGAAGATGATTTAAGAGATATAGCTGGCCCTCATGAAGATGCTGTTGTCATAGGGGCATCTATTGGGGGCAACGACATAAGACGAATTTTGGTGGATACTGGAAGCTCAGCCAATATCCTTTTCTTAGCCACGTACAAAAGAATGAAAAATCCAGCTATAATTCAGAGTTCGGACAGATCGATTGTGGGCTTTACTGGCAGCTCAGCAGACGTGATCGGAGAATTCGAAGAAGAAGTTTTGTTGGGCAAGGGCCCTTTTAAGAAGATGGTTAGGATACTTTTTATTGTGGTGGTTTGTCCCACTTGTTATAATGAAATTTTAGGGAGGTCTTGGCTCTCTAGGATGCATGCAGTGGCTTCAACAGTCCACCAATGTTTGAAATATGTTGTTCAGGGACAAGTGGGAGTTGTCCGGAGCAGTCAAAAGGTTGCAAGAGAATGTTATGCTACAACCCTGCCTCCCGGGACGTTGGGGGCAGTTCGTATCAGTGAACAATAGCTATTTGAGGGGCTTTCTGGGGGTGAGGGTGAAATTGATGACCCCAGAGAGACCCCTGGAGTGTTAATACCGGTCGAAGAAGTAGAGACACATTGTTTAGAAGAAGGAAATAGCGTCAAGATCGTGTCTAAAATGCCACCTGGTCTGAAAAGTGAGATGCTAAAGTTTTTGAAAATCCATCAGCACGTTTTTGCTTGGTGCAATGCTGATGTTACTGGGGTTCCAGCAGATGTGATATCACATCACTTATCCATCCGGAAAGACATAGCACCAGTGGTTCAAAATAGAAGGGATTTTTCCAAAGAAAAGGCTGATGTTATTGTACAAGAGGTTGACAGGCTCACAAAGATGGGGCATATCAAGGAGTCGCAATATCCTTTGTGGACTGCCAATCCGGTCCTGGTAAAAAAGAAAAATGGCAAGTGGCGCATGTGTATTGACTTCACAGATCTCAATAGAGCTTGCCCAAAAGATTTGTATCCAGTTCCCCGGATTGACCAACTAGTAGACTCCACCTCTGGGAACAAGCTACTATCCTTTATGGATGTTTACTCCGGATACAATCAAATCCAAGTAGATCCGAACGATCAAGAGCATACCACATTTGTCACTGACAGGGGTCTTCATTGCTACAAGGTAATACCATTTGGGTTGAAAAATGCTGGGGCTACTTATCAGAGGTTGGTAAACAAAGCTTTTGTTAATCAGATTGGAAGGAATATGGAAGTATACATCGATGACATGATGGTGAAGAGTGTGGATGAGAAATTGCACTTGGCTGACCTCCAAGAAACTTTTACCAACTTGGTGAAAGTGAATTTGAAGTTAAATCCGGAAAAATGCGTGTTCGGAGTACAATCCGGGAAGTTTCTGGGCTATATTATAAGTGAGCATGAGATACAGCCCGATCCGGACCAGCTCAACGCTTTGTTCCACATGGAGCCACCTCGAAATATGAAAGAAGTACAACGGCTAACGGGGAGGTTAGCTGCTTTAAACAGATTTATCTCAAGATCTTCGGACAGGTGTGCCCTGGTTTTTCAAACCTTGAAGGGTGCAAAGGGATTCGATTGGACCCCACAGTGTGATAAGGCTTTTAATGAGATCAAGAAGCACCTATTCTCCCCCAAAACCTTATTTAAACCAGTTGATGGGGAGATACTCTTCGTATACTTGGCAGTTTCAAGTTGTGCCATCAGTGCTGTGTTGGTGAGAGAAGTGGATAATTACCCCCATCCAGTGTACTACATCAGCAAAAGTTTGATAGATGCTGAAAGACGTTATTTGAAACTCGAAAAGTTGGCGTTAGCTCTAGTAATAGCTGCAAGAAAGATGAGGCCTTATTTCCAGGCTCATCCTATCATCGTCCGGACTTCTTTTCCCTTGAAGAATGTCCTCCAAAAGGCAGACATTTCAAGTAGGATGACTAAGTGGTCGGTAGAATTGGGGGATTTTGACATTGATTTCGCTCCTCGAACAACAGTTAAGGCCCAAGCTGTGGCTGATTTTTTGGTTGAATTTCACTCCGACAAAGATTCAGAGCAGGCTACTGACATGAAAGATAAAAAGGTCTGGGTCGTCCGGACGGATGGTGGATCCATCACTATGGGATGTGGTGCAGGGGTGTGTTTGACTTTCCCATATGGTGACAAAATGTACCAGGCTATATGTTTTGCTTTCAGGGCTTCCAATAATGTCTGAGTACGAAGCGGCTATAGCTGGTTTAAAGTTAGCCTATATTTGTGGGGCTAAGAGGGTCAAGCTACTGAGTGACTCCCAACTTCTTATCCACCATGCCCAAGGTCAATATGAGGCTAGAAAAGAGCAGCTAGTGAAGTATTTACTTCTTCTTAAAAATAAAGCACTCAAGTTTAAAAGCATTATTTATGAGCATATACCCCAGACAGAAAATGAGTTGGCAAATTCATTGGCAACTATAGCATACACGGAGTAACATCCATGGATCCATGTCCTGGAGAGCCCCTCCATTCAACTTAATATGGGTAAAGAAGAAGAAATTTTTGAAGTACAGGTGAAACAACCTCAGGATTGGAGATTTCCTCTCCTACAATACCTCTCCGACGGCATCGTGCCTCCGGACAAATCACTGGCAAGAAAACTTAAACACAAGGCCCGTGGTTTTATCATACTGAGTGATATTCTGTATAAAAAGTCTTACAGTAAACCTCTTATGCGCTGTTTGGGGGATGATGGATCTCAGGTAGTCCTCTCCGAATTACATGATGGTGAGGGATCAGCTCATTGTGGATTCAGGGCTTTAACAAGGAGAGTTTTACTGGCCGACTACTATTGGCCATCTATCATGAAAGATGCTAAGGAGCTGGTAAGAAGGTGTGACCCATGCCAAAGATACAGTAATGAAATTCATGTCCCAGCCATTCCTTTAGAGTCAATTTCTGAGCCTATACCTTTTGCCCGATGGGGGTTGGATTTAGTGGGGCCTCTCCCTATGGCATCCGGAGTGCGCATGACTATAATTGTTGCTATAGATTACTTTTCAAAGTGGATTAAAGCAACCCCTCTAGCAGGAACAACATCAAAAGCTGTCATAAAGTTCATTTTATCCAAAATCTGTTGCAGATTTGGTGTCCCACAAAAGATAACAACACACAATGGGCCACAGTTCGACAATAGGGAAATGGAGAGTTTTGTACCTCAAGGGGTATACAACATTTTTTCTCCTCACCTTTCCACCCACAAGCAAATGGCCAGGTTGAAGTAGCTAACAGAACTATTCTGTCCGGTTTAAAGAAGAATTTGGAAGGGGCTGCTGGGAAGTGGCCTAGTTATTTACAAGAGGTCTTGTGGGCTTACCGGACAACACCTGGGGCTGCAACTCAGGAGTCATCTTTTGCTTTGGTCTATGGGATGGATGCAGTGGCTCCCATAGAAGCAACTCTCCCATCTTTTCGTGTTCACCACTTCTCCGAATGCGCTAACGAAGTGGCAATCAGAGGTCAGCTCGATCTAGTGGAAGAAAGACGAGTTAAAGCTCTCCTTAGAGTTGCACACTATCAGGGTTTGATGAGAAGCAAATTTGATTCTAAAGTTAAAAGAAGAGATTTCCAGCCGGGGGACAAAGTATTGAGGAAAGTCTTCTTACACACTAAAGAAAAACAGCTCGGAAAATTGGCCCCAACTTGGGAAGGACCTTATGTGGTTGTTGAAAGGCTTAAACCTGGAACATATTGGCTGGAGGACAAGGATGGAAGAGTCCTGACCCACCCTTGGAATATCGAACATCTCCGGATGTACTTGGAGTAACATTTGTGTAAATATTTACTTGTTTAAACATCCATGTAAATATTTGGGGGCATACTCTTTCCTACCCTGGTGGCGCGGGGAGGTTTTAATGAGGTGTATGGGTTTTAAATAAAATTTGATGCCTTCTTAAAACAAATTTCGAAGTGTTCTTACTTTGTTTTTTATCACACCATCCGGACTGAAATAAAAGAGTGATGACTACTTAAACATTCGTCATCGGAGAATTTAAACACTCTCACTATGAAATAACTAAGGGATATTTAAACACTAGCCATTAAAATTGGAACAGCCTATGAAAGAAGGTGAAAATTTTGCAAAACAAGGATATTCGTTAAAATAACTTAAGTGCCTTGGCCTTCCAAGGACTTTCAAATTGTCAAAGCAGAGTAAATGATCTATCCGGTCAGATACCGGACACACTTACAAAAAGAATGCCTTGGCCTTCCAAGGACTTTGGTTCAGATAAAATGAAAAGTAAAACGTAATTCGTAAATTAAGGCTGAGCCTTTGAAGATGGCTCAGCTTCATCTACCTTCTTCTTCCCCTTAGGATCATCTTTTTCTTCGTTTGGGCTCTCCCCGGTATTTTCTTCGTCATCGGATGAAGATGCACTAGAGAAGCCAATCTGGTCGCCTTCGGCCATTGTGTGATATGGGAGGTCTTCAACCTCTACATGAAGCCATAAATCCCCTAGGTTCCTCTTCGGAAATTTCTCATGGAAGAGCAAGACCATGTCTGATCTTACCTTGGCATACATTTGCTCTTGAGTGTCGATCACGTTGTTGGCATAAGCATCGATCTTGGCTTGGATTTTGGCCTCTTGCTCCCTTAGCAAACTAGCTTTCTCCTTGGCAGCTTTGGACACTGTATTCTCAAGTGAAATTTTGTCATTGGTTAAGTTGGTGATGATTTGGTCTTTGGCCTTGATCTCCCCTTTTGAGGTGGCAAGATCTTTCTCCAGTCCGGACAGCTTCTCCCGGAGCTTTGTGATAGTGTTCTCTAGTGTGGTGACTTTTGTGGTACTCACTTTTTGGTTCCTCTTCAACTCTTTGTTTTCTTCCTTTAGAGTGGCAGCATTCGAAGTGGCAGTAAGAAGGTCGTCGGACAACCTCTCTTTGTCAGACTTAAGGTCTTTGATAATGGCTGCCTGATTTCGAACTTGTTACTCCAACGCGAGCACAGGCTGAACATTGCTTAATAAACAGTGGGCTATGACATCCCTTTCACTTGAAACAATAAAGGTCTTACCATTGAAAGTGACTGTGTTTGAGGTGCTCGGAGGGAGGTAAGGCCCAGCAAAATCGTCTATGGGGAGATTAATGAAGTACTCACCAAGCCCACCAAGACCAGTGATGTCTACCCCATCAATGTTAAGATCTCCCCCTTCGACCTCATCGGTTTGGAAGTCACCAGGTATCTCCTCCGCTTGTGTTGGGTCAGTGGGATTAGCTTGGGAAGGAGGCTCCGGAGCCCGGAGAGAAAGCTCGTCACCCTTAGAGGTCTTTTTCTTCTTGGCCTCCCTGTCTTTGCTTTCACCTCCCCGTTTACGATTTCTTTTGGAAGCCCTTGGAGGTTTTGGGGAATGCACTTCTTGCCTTTCAGTCTCCTGCTCCACCACTTCCAAGAGAGCAACATAAATTTGATTGGGGACTGGCCCCTCCGGATTTATTGAAGCATCCTCCTCTACCTCAGCAGGGTTAGCTCCACCCACCACCTTCTTGCCTTTCTTTTTACCTTTCATCTTGCTCGGGGCCTTGGCCCGGCCTGGTAAGTAGAGTGTCCCATCTGGTTCATGCGTTCTTTTGAGCACTACGTCTAGAGGAGGCTGGGTGGTGAGCTCTTCCCAAGTTAGGTCTCTCCGACCTGTGGTGTTCCAAAGGTGAGACCTTGCTAAGTTTCCCCCTGTGAAGGCAGCATGGAACCGATTCCCCCACTTCTCAGCGGCCCAAGCATTGATCTTGGTGCAAGTGATCTGCCCGGTTTTCAAATGATCACTGAAGTCCTTGGGCAGCTCTGCTAAAGCAAAAATAAGACCAATTAGTTTAAACTAACTAAAAAAAGAAAAAAAATGTAAAGTAGAAGACTTACGGTCGCTCCTCCATCTGCTTGTGAGAAGACTTGGGTTGACTACAACCTTGATTCTCTTCCCATTCTCCCAAACACCACTTACAAACAGGAATTGAGTCCTCCAATTCCTCTCCGCCTCCAACAAGTCATCAACAGCTTTAAAATTATCCCCCATATTGAAGTGATAGAAGGGGATGTGGTGGTTTCTGCAAAGATTGGCCACAGCAGCAAACTCCTCCATTGGCAGAGGAATCCTGGAGAGCCTCGAAGCCATGATGCAGGATATGAGGGTGTACCAGGCATTGGGGCTCAACTGGCTCGGACAGAGCTTTATCAAATGAAAGTATCTGACAATTTCTAGGTCCAATGGGAGTCTGAGCCCCCAATTGAACAGCTCCGTGAAGAGGACAATTTCGCTCAATTTGCAGTCCATGGGAGTCTTTGGGTTTATGGGGATCCTTATCTTTACATTCTCCGGAATTCCCCACTTCGTACGCATCCGACCCAGTTCAGCTGTGTGGATGAATGCGTAGTTAATCTTTTGCAGGGCGAGGAGGTACTTGACATTGACCTTGTGGAAACAAGGCCCTACCTTTCCTTTAAGACTCTACGGCAGCTCCGGATGCCTCAAACACAACTTTTCTTTGCCTTTGTCTTTCTTGGCAGCAACAGCACTACTGGTCTGTCCGGAGGGCTCAGACTCAAATGGAGCCTCTTCTATATAGTCCTCCATTACTTCCTCCATGATTGATGAAGGATTTTCGGCTGCAGTGGCAAGATGAAGGTCTAGATTTGGCTCAGTCTGGTCTCCGGACTGCTGAGCTTCAGTTTTTTCTAGGTTTCTGGCCTCCGGATGGGGCTCTGATACAGGTGTTTGCCTTCGAAGGCTTGCACTGCTACCCTCCGGACCGGACAGCCTGTCCTTGGGAGCTCTGATGGGCACTTCTGATCCAGTGTTGCTGTCCTTAGCACCCGATTTTGAAGGAGTGCTCTTAGGGGCTTGACCCTTGACTAACCGGCCTTTTCTCCGGTCAACTAATTTGTGAGGGGAATTTTCGGTGTCTGACCCCATAGCTATGAAGGGGGAAGGTTTTTTGAAGCTGGTAACAGTTACCCCTGGCTCAACAACAGGTTCCGATTCTTGAACCGAAGAACCAGAGATAATGGAGGAGAGATTAGTTTGAAATAACTTTTTCGGCTTGATGCCTTTTGAGGAAGAAGAACCTTGATCTGATTCTGTAGCTGAAGTCACTGGCTTGTCGATGGGCGAAACGGGTAATCCTGCTGCAATGCGTCTTTCCCTTTCGACCTTTTGCGCCTTTTCTAGTTCAGAAAGGTTGAGCCACCCACCTTTGATCAGAGCGTTCCTCGCTGTAAACATAAACAATCTGGGTAAAGTTTTTCTTTAGAGAGAAAAAGCTTTAAGAAGTTGCAGAGTAAATATGAGAGTGATGGTGAAACAGCAAAAAGTGTTTTAATTTATAGTAAATCTGAAAAAGGAGTTTGATTCCTAGGAGAATTCAAAAAGATTGGTAATGATTAAAGACGGCGCTGATGTCACCATCTTTAATTAAGAGGTTGCTTTTCGAAGAAGGTGGGTTCGAAATTTAAGGTGAAAAAACAGCTAAAGCAACCAACCAAAAAGCGACACGTGTCCCATAAACTCTCTCAAAAACTGTTTGGATTCACAAAGCTTTATCAGTCCGGATAAAGCCATAGCCCAAGTTGAGAGACCTGTCCGGGAAAAACTACCCTTGGCATCAGACTGTTTTTCAGGTTTTTTACAAAGGTATTTGAACAAACACCTAAAAAAGGGGCTCCTGATGAGTCCGAATTCTGCTTACTCCCCGGACAGGGACATATCGGACCAAGACCTCCGGACCGGACAGATCACTTCGAACACTTAGCCTATTGGACTGTTCGAACTATGACAAAAGTACTAAAAAACCTAAACACTCCATGACTAAGCTACTTCTCTCCTACTTAGAGCTCATGGGTCTTTAAACCTGACCCGGATCCATTAAACATGATCCGAAAACCCATAAGGCCCAAATGTAAGGGTATAAATACCCAACCACCTGCATTAAATGTGAATAATAAAAAATAAAATAGAACCAGGCTGCTTAATTCTCCATCTACTTTCTACTCTAAATATAAAACACCCATACACTTCCACAAACCTCCGGACAAATTACAAATTTACCCTCATACGATAATTAACCACACCGAATTCAAACATAACATAAATGAAAAAAGACTACAAAGCGTACCCTGGAGACCTCGGTTACGTTCAAACATCTTGTCTCAAACTGTACGGTATAAATTTATTTATATTCACACGAACAAGATCAAGCATTTTGACAACAATACAACAAATCAGTATATGTAATTTTGACTTAGTTTAATACATTTAATAAAGATAAAAGCATTAGGATGAGCCAACTTACATTTACATTATTTTGGTTAAGTATATTATTTTTTGTAGACTCAACACATAAAGATAAAAACATCATTTGAAAAAAATAAGGTAATCTCTACATTTGCATATATAGTTAGATATTTGATATTATTAGAAGTTTCATGTGGGAACATACCCTCAAAATATTTTTCAAACAATACGAAAGAACTAAGGAAATATGGACCAGTAAAGTGGAATACAAATATGTTATTAGAATTATTCATGCTTTTCCTTGCGCGTGCAAGGTTGGCAAACTAGTAATAGAGGTTAGCATTTGATACGATCAGGGTCATGTGATTTGTCGGCTAATCTATGCAGAAGAATTTACATGCAGTCCATGGTATAGGGGCTTCTCCGGAATGAACACCGTATTTTCCTTTCGGGATGTATATTTTTTTTTTCGTCTATGATGATTATGAGTGTTCATCTCCTTAAGGTTGATATAATTATGATCTCGGACTATTAGTTCAGCCATGGCTAGAGGTTTCACCCTCCCAATAGAGTTGTAGAAACAAATACATGGGGAAAATGATTTGGCAGATCTTCGATGATTTCAAGTTATCATGGAAGTCCACCGCTTTGGCGCTAAGGTTAACATACCTCGATACAAATTCTATAAGATTATCTTCTCTATTCTGCATGAGCTTCCATACATACCCCAATTATCTCTTAATTTTTTTGTTTAAGGAGAAACATATCATACAAAGATGACCTAACTAAGCGAACGTATGTACCAAGTTTTAGGACATTTTGTAGAACCACACCAGTGCGTCACATAGAAGGCTGAGGATAAATAAACGACACATCACCATACTTTCACACTGAAGATACTCTATTAGTTACAAAAAGTATAACATGTTGTGCTAAGTATTAGTGGTTCCCATGAAGTATGGTAACTTTATTATGTCTAACCCGACTAATATTTGCTCGATGAGTATCTTTGGGGACAACAGGGAGTTTCACAATCTCTTTATGCTAACAAAGGTTGGTATGACCACTAGTGTATCGGGCATTACTGACCGAGCACCCCTGAATTTGGGTGTGGACTTTAGGAAGTTTCCCCTCTTCTAAGGTGTCGTGCGTGCCCTCCAACCGAGCTGTTATTAGCACTTTGACCTCGTCCGATGGACCTATAGTGCTTCTTCTGTTGATAATATTTATTGTGTCGCCTATATTAATTCTTATTAAGTCGAAATCAAATTGGAAGAAAAGTTCCTAGACGACGTGGTGATGGTAGATTGTAGCAAAATAGACGTGTTGCACCTCCCCAACCTGGTCATTGCGAGTATGGCCATGAGTCATTCCTCCCTGCTAGCGGGTTGGTGCACCAAGCCGTTGTCTGGTTGCCTCTTAAGAGACAAAGATTCTCTTTACCACCTGTGTCAGATTGCTCACTTGGTGGGCTTAGTATTTGATCTTCTCATTGATCATGATGATCAGTTTATCGTATTTATCATCTTTATTCGAAGAGATTCAAATCAAATTATATGTTGTGTTGATACAAGATGTTTCAGCCGCTCTCTATTGCTAGAGGCTTCATATCTCCGTAATGAGATCATCCTCATCTCCCAAGTCTATCTCTCTCATAAATGTCAAGTGTAGTTTTGACATTCAATGTTTGGTGGCTGACATTATTCTTGATCTCAAATTTTTTTGGGAAAAAATGAAATGAGTATAAACTAGTGAATTAAAATGCAAGATGAACTGGTTCAAAAAATGGAACCAAAAGAGTTAAAAACGCACAAAATAATCTAAACTTCACAAAATTTTCAGATGATAATTATGATTTTTGCTTTACACAGCTCACTCTAACTTTCACTTAACTTTAAAATTATTTCATTAATAATTATATATTAGTCTTCTTGGGCGTTTCCTAAGTAGGATCATTTTCATTATTTTTTCCTCATTTCTGTACGCCCTCATTATTGCTTTATCATAGTCATGTACGACATTTTGGTTGCATCTTTATACGGTGTCAGATTCTTTATTCGTATAATGTCATATGAGTTATCCATACAGTGTTAGATACTTAATCTGTATGATATCAGATACTTTATCCATGCAGTATCAGATATGGTCTATGTACTGATGATAGTGTTAAGAGAGAAAAACTCTGCCTGAGGCGTTCAACTTACCTTTAACTCATTACGTCCCTATTAGGGTTGCATACGCTCTAGATGATTCTTGAAGTAAAGTTCAAGCTAAGGATCTTGCTTGGGCGCGACGCCATGTAAAGTGTACTTGGCCAAAGGGCCATGCCGAAGGCCGCGCACAGGCGTCGACCCATTGTTAAGTTGAACTTGAAAATTTGGCCAAGCTAGATTAAGCACGAGAGCATGACCTTGAAGGAACTTAGACTTGGTAAAATGACAAAACCAAGGTTCATGCAACCCCATATTACATGGGACTTTGCCGCTTGGAAAATTATGGGGTCGCGCATGAAAGGACGACCTCTTGCTAGAAAAAACTTAGCCACTTTGACAAGTAAAAAATCATGCATATGAGGGAAACCCTATGTTAAGATTGACTTGGACAAATGGCCAAGTCAATGGTCATGAATTAGCGCAACTCGTGGTTAAAGTGGACTTGGATAGTTCGCCAAGTCAAGGGTTGCGCGTGGTTGTGCGATCCTTAACTAATTTTAACTTGGCTGTTTGGCCAAGTTAGGGGTTGAATGTGGCTGTGCGGTATTTAAATGAATTAGATTTGGTTGATTAGCCAAATTAGGGATCACGCGACCCCGTATTAAATTTGGACTAGGCCGTTTGGCCAAGTCAACGATCGTACGTGATAGCCCAGTCATGTATTGAATGAGACTTGTTTATTTAGCCAATTCAGGGGACACATTCATTCACACGACCTTGTATTAAATAAGACTTGGCCGTTTGGCTAAACTAGGCTTCGTGTTCTTTTTATGAACCCCATATTAATGGTACTTGATAATTTAGACACGTTAGTTGTTGCATTTCCTCGCGCGACTAGATATTAAATGAGACTTAGCCCTTTGGCCAAGTTAGGGGATGCGTACCCTAACACTATCCAATATTGAATAGAACTTCACCGCTAGCCAAAGGGTCTCGTGAAGGAGTATGACACTTTATAAAATAAACAACTACCAAGTAAGGGATCATAGTTGCAAGGTGATTATTGTTAAAAATCCTAGGTTATTTAATTTGATGTTGGAGCTCATTTGTACCACATCATTTTAGATGGTTGATAAAATATTTGTAAATGAATTATAAATGTCAGGGACTAAATGAATTGGATTTAATTCTTCTAAAAAACAATGTTGCGTTATCTAATTTTTTCCTACTAAATCTATATCCTCAAAAAATATTGTAATTTATGTCTCAAAAGTTGAATACTTAATGGAATAATAAAATTTGTTTTAGATTCCATTTTTTTCTCGGTCTATAATGCTTTGTTGCAGTTGGACATCCCTATACAAGATAATTTTTAAAATTGGGCTTTCGTCCCATGAAAATTTCACGTGGCTTTTTAGTTATTACTGAAGTGGGTACTCTATTAAAGATATGTATTGGACACTTAAGAACTCCCCTCGTGTGAAATATATATTGACGTTTAAACAATTATGCTTCTAACCATTTTGTGTAATGTGCGATTTTGTAGTGGGAGAACTCAACATGGGTAATTTAAGGACAATGCCATACTTCTAAAGGTAGAGAGTAAATGGGCCATGACATTTCTCCCCATAACCATCATGCATACCATTATATTCACTATTATAGTTGGATTCAACGACTTTAAATTTTTTACCAAGTTGTAACTTAACCTTAGTTTTAAAATATTTGAACATGCAATAATTCTCATGAGAAAAATATTGGTATTCATGTAATGAAATTTTGTCCATGATTGAAATGTAGTATTTTTCACAATTCCATGATCTTCTAGGAAATTGACCGCAAATGTTTGTATGAATTAAAAGACATTTTGGCACAAAGGGGTTCAAATCTTCTATATTTGGTATATTTTTCTTTGATAAACCAAACACATTTCTCAAGGTCGTTGTAATAAAAGGGACCTAAAAGACCTTCAACAACAATCTTATCACTTATTTTCTTAATGATGTGGCCTAAACGTTAATGCCATGTAGATGTTGAGTTTTCAAAAATAGTTTTGTCTGATACATGCATGACAATACGATAACTAATAACATTACTCAATTGATATAAATTATGAATAAAATCAAGCACATGTATAAACCAATCTATTGTCAAATAAAATATGAAAGTTTTCATACTAATAAATTAAACATTTCCAATTTTGTCCAATAACAACACTGATATCAAGCGCCTCATAAATTAAAGAATAAATAAAATATTATTTAAATACAATACGCGTGTGCCATTGATTTAAAATTAATTAGAAATTATAAATGACTTCTACATAGCATGTAATCCTTTAAATAAAAATCCAAATCTCTCAATCAGTGAGAGCTCTACTTCAGTTTGAATCCTACAAAGAAACACAAACATAAATTGAGGTCGATGTATCAATCCACCATGTTTTCTTTGACACTTAAACTAAATTTACTTATAAAGTTACAGCTAAAAATAGTTTACATTTCTTGGTTATATATGCCTTTCACTTTTTCACAATCTCTCTTAACGTGATCCCTGATGAATTAAGAGTTTGCTCAAGGGTAATTTTGTATAAAACGAATATCTGAGGGACTAAACTGTTATAAAAACTTCTTTATAAGGGTGTTTTTAGAGATAGAAAGTACTATTCAATGTAGAGAGAGAAAATAGTGTAATATTAATCAACCATATTTCTCAACTCGTGTGGGGTCCTTTTATAGTATAATAACGGGCCCCACATGCTTAAATTCCTAACTATTACACATTTACTCTATATATTTTACCACTAATTCATAATTGATACTTTAATAATACATTTTAGAATCTTTCCCCAACAATAACACTTCTTTCTGATTTCCTCTTATGTATTTTATTCTCCTCCGATTTCCCCAGTCTTTGTAAAAATATTTACTAGGATTGCGATGAAATCTTCGAATTTCTTTTTATCTTTTAATTCTCCTAAAAAATGCTTCTTCGAATTTATTCTTATCTTTTAATTCTCATCGAAAAATGCTTCCTCGCAAATTATTTTCTGACAAGCATATGTTCTTTGAAAATTAACCTCCTCGACGACACTGATCAGTAGCCCCTCCAATCCTTGCAATTTCTTAGCGAATATTAGACCATAACTCAACATAAGCAATTTCTATCTCAGAAAATCTCATCGGAAACAATTATATGGACATTTTGATACCTTCAAAGAGTCTTCTTCAAAAATAATCGTATCAATACACATATCAATAGCCCCCTGACTTGGCTAATTAATTGCAAGGATTAAGCTTATCAAACCTTTAAGTATCAGTTCTCATATCTGAGTCAGCAATCTCCCGCCTTTTTTTAATGACGTCATTAGTCGTAATTCCTTGTCACCGAATCTTTTAAGAAATCTTATTACACTTCCCAACATTTTTCATCATTTGATTACCTCTTCACATTTTTCCTCAGTTCTCGATTCAATACAATTGTGCCTATATTACCTATAACACTCTTAGGAAAATAAAGGAAAATGTCCCCAGGCCTTTCTCACTTTAAAATCCCATATATTTCTATAAATACTCGCCCCTTTCATTTACACTCCAAACCTTTTGTTCTAAACTTTCTACAGAGAGAAAGATGGCTTATGCTTCCCAAACCTCGTCGAATTCCAGAGTGGATGTTTATTAGCCATTCGAAGAGAAAGTTGCTGCTGGTACCTACGTTGAGCTTCAACCCCAACATCCGGTTACTACTTTCTACGGTGCATGGCCCCCATCGGAAAATTCCTCTGCCATCATACCCTTAGAAATTTTTTGTTTAAACCAACGTCCCAATCTCGAACTCCTCGAATCTATAGGTAAAGATAAACATCACAAGCATTCTTTTGGAAAAAGAAAAAGGCATCACAAAGACAAAAGAAACCCTTAAGAACGGAAACGAGCAAGAGAAACTCCTTCTGAAACCCCATAGCCAAATTTGACTCCGGTACCTGACAATCCTCTGAAAACTGACGTCTCTGGATCAACCCTTCCAGCCACCCCTTCGATAACGGGGTAAGGAAGTCCTCGATTCTCCCCCTCAAGAACTACAATTACCGATGAAGATGTACATTTATTTCAAAACAAAACCTTGGAGAATAAGGGAAAAACGATAGCCTCGGTAAACCCTGAGCCAGAGGCACAACAAATTCCGATTGCAGAGAAAGGTAAATCTGATGGTCCTTCATTGGCTTCTTCTAGTCAGATATCTAGAACTCCTCTAACAATTTATGAAGAGCAAGCTCGAAGAATTGCCCCCAAATCCAAGGGTCATATTACTCTTCCTTTGGAAATTGATGCTATTGTGGGCAATAACATCCGAGGAATCGAAAACAAGCACCTAGTTTCACTCTACCATATCTCCTATAAATACTGCTCGCCTTCGGAAGAAAGCATGCTAAGGACTCGATGGTGCATCCTCTCGTATATTAACATAAGATTCCCCTCAGAATGTGAGACTCATTTATTCGTTAAGGATAATGACTTAGTTGTCTATACATAGATCATGAACTGGGGGTTGAGATATCCCTTAGACCCATTCTTCATTGAATATTTTTCCAAGATCGATCTATGCCCCTCCCAAGCTGGCCCACACATGTGGTTCACACTCATGGCTTGTATTATGGCTTCGAAGATTTCTGGCAACGAATTTTCCTTAAAAGAACTCATCGGACTATATGGCCTCGCAAAGAATCCGTTTTTCCCGTTTTACTCACTGACCTTTGGTCGAGGTCAAAAAGTAGTGAAGGACTTACGGGAGGCTGATAAAAAATGGAGGGAACAATTCTTATTCTTCTCCGGACATTAGGAGACGGGCTCTGAGTCAACCCCCTCGAATCCACACAAGCTTTATCTTGTGTGGACTAACAGATGTAAGTCTTTTCAACCCGCACTTTTATATTCCTCGAATAATAGTTTAATAACTTACTGTTCAAACTTTTGCACAACTATGACTGGGATTTTGAAGCCCTATGCTGACTATATAGAAAGTGCCACCATGGTGTTTACTAAACTTAGTAAATGGGCCAAGGAAAACTGGGAAAACAAATTCCGCCTCTGTTTTATGAACAATAACTTGGCCAAAAGTCAACTTTGGAGGCTAAATCCCCTCGACAGGCTAACTATGAAGGAATTGATGACTCCTCCTTGTCAGCAAGAATTCCTCGATCGAGTGGAAAAGAAAGACATCATTATTTATCTTCCGAAGCGCTCCCGATCCAAAATCCACTTAGACGATTCCGAAGAAGAATTATCGATCAAAGATCTTCAATCAGACTCCAAACGATTAGCTACAAACCAAGAGCCAATCTATTCGTCAAATACTGTAACACCCATCTCAGTTTCCCCTCTAAGAAAAACTGTCCATCCCATCAAGAAAAAAGATGCCAAGAAAAAAGAAACAAAGAAGAAAGCTATTTTGGAGCCCATCCAAGAGATATCCGAGGACACTAGAGCACAAGATGATGTCTAGGAAATCTCCGAGGGAACTAGAGCCCAAATTATTGCAACTGAACATGAAAATGAAGCTAGAAGAGATTCAGGACAAAAGCCCAACTCTCCACTCACCCAATCTTCAAGTCCGTATTCAACTGGCAATCTTCCAAGATTAGCACCGCTCCCATTCCCCCGAAGCGATCCTCCTCAAAATGTTGATCCCATTATTCTAACTGGCGAGTCTTCGAATTTTGACTCTACAACACTAGGTTCTCCTACTAGCTCCTTCAAAATTCCTTAGGGCGATGAATTTTCTTTAAGTGTTCGGAACTTACTGCATGCCTCTGTCAACATGAGAAGAAAAGTGCAACATCTGGAAGATCGGAAAAACCATTACAAGTTCAAGGCTTCCCTTTCTTCCACACAACTTGAAGAGATAAAGAAACAACACTCCATTGTAGAAGGACAAGCTGATGCAATTTTTGAAAAATTGTTTGCCTTAGAGAACTATGTCCTTGTCCTCGAAAAATGCTGTCAGGAAGAAATGGATCTCTACCAAAAGAAGACCGGAGCTCAAGAAAGACTCCTTACAGAACTCAAGAAAGCTCACCAAATTGCAACAAAGGAATTTAAGGATTGTCTTGCCGACTTCAAGTTTATTGTAGAGGAAAAGAAAAATCTCTTAAAGACGATTGCAGATTTTCCTTAACAGATAGAAACCGAGAAGGAGGCAGCTGTGAATGCTTATGTAGCAAAATGTGTGGACAAACTTAATGACCGAGATGCTACTACCCGAGCAGGAATGATCACCCAAATTCACGCAGAGTACCATGAGTATGACTTAGGCAGTTTTTGGAAGCTTCTCTCCCCCGAACTTCGTTTACCTAACATTGTTGTTAGTGATAGTGAGACATCAGATTCCAAGAAGAGCGAATCCTCGAAAAATTCCGAGTAACACTGACCTGGAATAATTATTTATATAACTTTTTGTATAAGTCTTTGTCAACTTTCAAGGCAATATTTGTAATGGTATCAACATGTTCCAAAGAATATCTATCTCGACTTTCCTTGTATGCCATTGTTTGGAATACCAATCTTATAATTTTAAACTTCACATTTGGTATGAAAATGATTGTATGTCAACTTGCGTTGAATAAAATAATTGCTTTATGTCAACTTTAATTGGTCATAATAATCATTGTATGCTGCTTTAAGGAAGACTTATAAAATGTCATAACTATTAACCTAATAGTCCAATCAAACCTTGTAACTTAGAAAAAATAATTCGAGGCAAAAAAATCAAATGCATTGATTAGCTAATCATGACACCTCGTTAAAACCTTCATGTGCCTAACAGGGTAGGAAAGAGTATGCCTTCACTGTTTTTGTAAACCTGAAAATAAACATAAAAAATAATAATTGCATGCCAAATTCTTCATCCTTATTTTAGATACAACTTTAAATTCTCTATGTTCCACGGATGCTTAAGGTATCTCCCTTCTCTATCTTTTAACCGATACGTTTCTTACTTCACTTTTTCTGTTACTTCATAATGGCCCTCCCATTTCGGTCCCAATTTTCCGAGGCTTTTCTCCTTGGTATGAAGAATTTTTTTTCGTAATACCTTGCCCCCACCTTGAAATTTCTCTGCTTTACCTACGAAGCGTACCTGCTCCTCATTAATATTTGATAATGTGAGGACTTCAATTGGGAACGTCGTCTTTTTTCCTCCACCAAATCTAATTCCATAGCCCTGTTTTGATCATTCAAGTCATATGCATAAGCTGCCACACGGTACGATGGGAAAAAAATTCCAAGGGGACCACCGCATTCATTCCGTACACCAAAGAAAATGGAGATGTTGCAGTTGAAGTTCGAGGCGTTGTTCTATTAGCCCACAATACTTCCTGTAAATAATCTGGTCGTTTTCCAGCCTTGCCTTCCAAGTTCTTCTTTAATCCGCCCGAAATCGTTCTATTGGTCACCTCCACCTGACCATTGGCTTGCAGATGAAACAGAGCAGAAAAATATTGCTGTATGCCCCTGGAAACACAAAAGCTCTTAAACTCCTTATTATCGAATTGAGGTCCATTATCCGTTGTGATTTTTATCGGCACCCCAAAACGAAAACAAATGTTCGAAAAAACAAACTTAATAACATCTTTTGCTTTCGTCCTTGCTAAAGGTTCTGCTTCTACCCACTTGGAAAAATAGTCAACTGCTACTATGATCGTTTGCCTTCCAGCGGTTTAACCTATCGAATGGCACTGCTTCGGAAATACTTTCTAGCAGCGCCCATGGATTGTGCATTATATTGACATATCTTTGACATGTGTCACATCGATTAACCAACTCTTTCGCATCACTGGAAATAGTCGACCAATAATAATTGACCAGAAACACTCGTCAAATTAATGCTTTATATCCGCAATGGGCCGACCCTTCCCCGTCATGCACTTCTGATAGGACAAATTGCGAATCGTCCTTAGCCAAACATCTAAGTAACAGTCTACTTAGGAATTTCTTATATAAGACTCCTCCTAAAAGGATATAACCGTGAGATTTAAACCCGATTCTCCTAGCCTCTGATTTTTCTACAGGTAAGCTATCCTTTTCAAGAAGTCCACAATTTTGACCTCCAATCATGTGTAACCACATTGCGTACTTCCTCCACACTCATCAAATGATCTGTATTGCTTGTAACCGAAGGTTACTCCTAAATTATGACCCATGGATGACCTTCTAGCCGCGAGGCAGCTGCTAAGGAATCAAGGATCATATTTTCTTCCCTTCGAACATGCTCATACTGAACTTCATCAAAATTTAAAACCAAGTCCTTCAAGACTTTCAAATACTTGACTAATTGATCCTTTCGTGCCTCTGACTCTCCCAAAGCTTGGTTTATCACCAATTGCGAATCACTAATCAATTTAACCTTTCTAGCCCCATACACTCGAGCCAACCTTAACCCTGCTAATGCTGCCTCATATTCTGCCTCGTTATTAGTTACTTTAAAACCGAAACGAATAGCTTGAAACATGGATATCCCATCTGGGGAAATTAGTTGGACTCCAGCACCACTTCCAGAAATATTTGACCCCCCATCCGTTCAAGCCAACCATTCTGTCTTACATGACTGGTCAACAATCTCTATGTCTGCTCTTTTTGAGTGAAATTCAACCAAGAAGTCAGCAAAAACTCGAGCTTTTATTGCCGTTCGAGGCTCAAACGTTATGTCAAAATCTCCCAGCTCAACTGACCATTTCTTCATTCTTCCAGATATATCCGGCCTTTGTAACAAACCTTTTAGGGGAAATGCTGTTCGAACTACTATAGGATGGGCTTGGAAGTACAGTCTCATTTTTCGAGCAGCTGTTACCAGATCAAAGCTAACTTTTCCAACTTCAGATACTGTTTCTCTGCATCTAGTAAACTTTTTCTAACATAATATACCGGCTTCAACAAATCAATCTCTTCTCGGAGTAATACAGCACTGACTGCAAAATCTGATACTGACACATAAACGATCAACTTTTCTCCCATCAAAGGTTTAGAAAGTATCTCTGGGGACATCAAATACTCTTAAATCCGACGAAATGCTTCAGAACATTCCTCGGTCCAACTAAACTGTCTGGCGTTTCTCAACACTTTAAAGAAAGGCGCACATTTATCCGATGAACGAGAAATAAACCTATTCAATGCTACCAATCTTCGTGTCAGAATCTGGACTTCCTTAATATTCCGAGGAGGAGTCATATTCGCCAAAGCCTTTACCTGTTCTGGATCAGCTTCGATTCCCCTTTCATTTATCATATAGCCAAGAAACTTTCCCGACCGCACATAAAAAATGCACTTTTCTGGGTTTAACTTTAGATTGAATTTGGTCAAATTATTAAAAGTTTCCTCCAAGTCAGAAAATGATCTTCGTCTTGTAAACTCTTTACCAGCATATCATCGTTGTAAGCTTCTACATTTCGGCCAATTTGCTCCTCAAAGGTTTTGTTTACCAAACGCTGATAAGTTGCCCCCTCTATTTTTCAGGCCAAATGGCATGACCTTATAACAGTATAATCCTCTCCCAGTGCTAAATGATGTGCTTTCTTCATCTCTTGCATCTAATCTGATCTGATTATATCCTGAATAAGCATCCATGAAAGACAATAACCGATTACCAAAAGTAGAATCCACTAACTGATCAATTCGAGGTACCGGAAAAGGATCATTTGGACAAACTCTATTCAGATCCGTGAAATCCACTCACATCCTCCATTTACCATTCTTTTTCCTGACTAAGACTGGATTCGAGGCCCATACATGGTATTGCGACTCTCGAATGTGGCCTATGCTTAATAATCGCTCAATCTCTGAAACAATAATTGTTGACATCTCCTGAGAAACTCGTCTTCTTTTCTGTACAATAGGCCAAACATCATGCTGTACTGCGAGTTTATGACATATTATCTCTGGAGGTACGCCCATAACGTCCTCTGTAAACCAAGCAAACATATTTAAATTTATCGACAAAAATGCAATCAACTTTTCTCTGAACTCAAAAGAAAGCTTTACTCCAATTTTTAAAAAATTTCCCTCTTGAAACTTGTGTTCCTCATGATCATCATCCGGAACCAAAAATCCGGGGGCCTCCCTCAGATCATCACAAGGAGTGATTACGGAGGAAGTCCCCTTTAGTTGCTATGCTTTTTTCGATGCTCCTCCCCGAACTCCTTTCGAGGATAAAGCTATCTGATAACACTGTCGAGCCATCTTCTGACTGCTCTTGATCATCCCTATATTGTTCCCTACCACATATTTCAAGCATTGGTGTACCATCGAAATAACACCATGCATCTTGGACAGCCAAGAATGGACCAAAATTGCATTATAAGAAGTTGGTGCGTCTACGACTATAAACAAAACTTCAACTTCCTTTTTGAATAGCCCACGACCGAGCTCCACCACACACTGAAACTCTCCCACGACTATTGCTGTTGCTCCTGTAAAGCCCACTATATTTCTGTCGGACCGTAGTACAACAGGTGGGTCAGAAATTCTCCTGTAGGTACTCCTAAGCAAAATATTTGCAGAACTTCCTGTATCAATAAGTATTTTCTGAACTTGGTCACCAACTATTTCTGCAGCAATAACCACCGCATCCTCATGCGGGCCCGCTACATTCCTCATATTATCATCGTCAAAACATATGATAAGAGAGGGCAATCAATGCATCTGCGCCGAAAATCATACTTCAATCTGCGTAGAGAGATTCACCATATGTCTTTTTCACGAACTATTGGAGTTCTCTGCAATGGTATCCCCTCCGAAAATAGCTAACGACTCGAAAAAAGAACATAAGTCATTTACTTTCCCCCTTGGAATAATCTCCTCTACCATGTTCACGTTATTTCTCCCTTCCTTGGGATCCAGATACTCTGTTCCAATATCAAAAGCATCAACCTCTTCGGAAATCACCATTGTTGTGTCAGCATTCTTTGGGACAGCCTTTACTGCAACATTTTCTGGGTATGTTTTTTCACGAATTCTAACAACATTCAATTCTCAATTAAAGCTTGCACCTCTTTTTTCAAAGCGATGCATTCCTTGGTGTCATGCCCAATATCCTCATGGTACTTACAGAACCCGTAAGCAATTCTGCTTTCCCTCGGAGTTTGAATAGGAAATGGATTT
Source organism: Limnanthes douglasii subsp. nivea (assembly GCA_036936605.1). Taxonomy (NCBI): domain Eukaryota; kingdom Viridiplantae; phylum Streptophyta; class Magnoliopsida; order Brassicales; family Limnanthaceae; genus Limnanthes; species Limnanthes douglasii. The sequence continues at coordinate 64,047,255 of JAUPFV010000002.1, read as the reverse complement.
CTGAACTACATTGTTGACCTTGCCTTATCAAATATCGTAGCCACATTTTCCATTAACTCAGCAAAATAGTCCGGACGAATCTACTTGTTCGAAATGGGCCTTTCTCCTTGGTTATAGCTTTGCTGATTATTATAGTTTTGCTGGTTCGTTATTGGCCTCAGCGGCTACTCGCCCATACCCTTAGCTTGGACATTAACACGAGGCCCTTGATTACTAGACTCAGACCTTTGAAATTGATTCTGGTCTAGCTGATCACTTGAACCTTTATCTGATGCCTGGGTCTCTTCCACCAAAATTATTTTCTCAACTTGATCCAGTAATGCCCCAAAATTCATCTCCTGACTCTCTGCTACCGTATCCTTTAAAAGTTCGGGGAGAAGCCCCATCCTAAATGCCGCTAGTGCCACACAATCTTTGCAGTACTCCATATCTGTTTTCGTTTTCACAAATAGATTGGTGTAATTCTTCAAACTCTCCCGAACGTTTTGCCTACAATACATTATCGTATCTCCATTGGCTCAAAATTTTTACTCCCCACAAAATGCTGTCTAAAGATATTCCAGAACATGTCGAAATTCTTTATCGAGCCGCGTCGAAGCCTGTTGTACTACTTGGAAGCCACCCCTTGAAGGTATGAGAAAATGCTATACACAACAATTTATCATCGTCATCGAAATTGATCATGAAATTTTTGAACTGCTCGATATGATTGTCTGGATCATGCGTCCCGTCGAACGTTTCTAGCTTTGAAATATCAAAGTGCTTTGGGAGGTTGCCTGCTAGAATTTCTGAGGACAAAGAAGAAGCTCTCTAGTTATGACATGTCCTATAAACATTAGCTATTGAATTCTCGTGGTACAGAAAATAAAAACCCTCCTCGGAAGGCAGAGTATACTGATACTGCCACTCTGAATTCCGCTGGTCGATATTTTGGTTCGCAGAAGGAAAATTCATTTGGTCATAACCTTGCTCTTTAGCATGAGTATGATAATTCTTTTCCCTCAAAGATTTTCTCTCCAAACTCTTTCCCCTCCGGTGCTCCACATGCATTCTGCCATGTCTTTTCTTTCGATGAATCCTTTCTGGAGATGATTCTAGTGAACTATAACGAGAATAATCACTTGAATCAGAAGATTCCAAGTGACGCTTTCCTTTCCTCCTCGAAGAACATCGTATGTGCCCTATATATCTGTCATCTTTATTTCTAGGATGAAGGTCAACTTCACGCTCATCTTTTCCGCTATCATGCTCTCTTCTAATCTCAGAACGAATATTTTCTTGGACAATTTCTTTTTCTGCCCTTAATTTTTCGATCTCCAGTAGTAACTCATTTCTCCGAGCCAGCAGAATCGACTCGTCAAAGATTTCTCTGGTGCGCTGACCACCATGCGCTTCATATTCCATATTGTTTCGATAAGTATTTCCAACAAGATTCTCCTCGCATTCGTTAATCATCCCCTTGCTTTTTCATGATTCCGCTCAGATTAAGAACGATTTCCAGAAAGCAATTGTCGTTAGGACAATATTTGTTTCCCACATATGGCGCCAATAATGAATTAAGAATTTTCTCAGGGGTAATTTTGTGTAAAACAAATATCTGAGGGACTAAACTATTATAAAAAATTCTTTATAAGGGTGCTTTTTAGAGAGAGAAGTACTACTGAATGTGGATAGAGAAAATAATGTAATATTAATCAACCAGATTTCTCAACTCGTGCGGGGTCGTTTTATAGTACAATAACGGGCCCCACATGCTTAAATTCCTAACTATTACACATTTACTCCCTATATTTTACCACTAATTCATAATTGATACTTTCATAATACATTTTACAATCTTTCCCCAATAAAAACACTTCTTACCAATTTCCTTTTGTGTCTTTTATTCTCCCTTATCAATCTCAACTTCTATAATGGAAACATATATTCACGTTTTCTTTATCCTTAGCTTTCTCGGGGCCAAACCCCTCTTGTATATATCCTAAAACTAAAATTTGTACAATTGCAACTAAAGTTTGCGAAACTGAAATTAGAGTTCGTTTAAGTTTATCTGAGAACCATTTTTACTAATATTCATCATATTGGCTTTTATAATCCTTCGACAATTCTTTTCCTCATCATGCAAGATGCTTGGAAAATAATATTTTTCATGCCCCATTCCGTGTAAAGGCAACCGTAGGTTGTCTACAAGACACTGAATTGTGTGAGGAAGTGACAAGATTATGTATGATACTACAACAATTTCTCGGAGGTCAACTTTTAATGCCTTCATTTTTAATGAATGTTAGCTATTTAAAAAATACGTTCTCAAGCTTTGCCAACACCTTTTTGTTTCATCATTGAAAGTTTCCCCATCATGTTTTTTATTTTAAATATGGTGAGTTAAGAAAACTCTTTCCGAGATAGGCAAACATTTCATTAGTATTTTTCATATACGTTGTCTGATACCATTTTGTAGTACATATCGACTCAAATGGCTTAGACACTCCCACCTCTTAAAGCGCATCCTCTTATCGTGAGTGTTTTTATCTATAAGATGAGAATTTTTTCCTTAGTTGGGGAAAATCTCACTTTTGCACTCCTTAAATTTTTTTCCTCCAACAATTGCGAAACTTGAATGGTGTTTCTTAGTTGAGTGTCACGAACAATAAAAAAAAATTGATGATATATTTTCTAAAAGAATTCCATATAAAATTTAACATACAATATGAATTTTATCAAACTTTAGATTCTAAAAGACATTTGTATGAGCTGAATCGTCGTGATCATTAATGAAGACGGTAGGCGTTAGTGTGCTATACATCATTTTGAAGAAAACACTTTAAGGAAAACAATGTTGGTTCAAGGGCATATATGAAAATAAGCAAGCCTTCCGTAAGGGTCGTACTTGACTATCACATGACATACTCAACACACCATTCAACGCTGAAAACCAGTTGTGCATGAATATGATGAGTGTCAATGCAACAAGTACATCTTGAAAATGGATGAACACCATTGAGACAAATATGAGGTATTCTTCCGTAAGGGTGAACCTACAATCACAATACTCGGTCCTTAGCTATGAACCCAAACCCCTTTCTTTCATGCCTTGTCCAAACATAGGCAATGCAAATGATTAAACATGTCTGTCAATATAGTTTCAGAGAAGAATTATATGTACCGTTCACTTTGTAGATCATACAAAGTAAGTCAAATGTCAATCTAACTAAATAAACTTTTATATGTTAGTGAAATCTGAAGCAATCTGTTGAATGTGAATAAACTGTTAAAAATTAAATATCTAAATCAATTAATCTCTTGATATAAACGACGTCACCAAAATGACAATAATAATAGTTAATCACTTTCTATTCTCGAAAAACTTAATTTATTAACGATATACTTTCTAATATATATATATAAATGAGACTACATAAATATATGTATCTTTATATGTTATGCCCTTATAAAAGGACCTAAAGTATATTTGAGGTAATAAAAATTAAAATTAAAATTCAACATTATTTATGGATAGTTAAATAAGTTTAAAATTACAGTACGACTTACCATTTGACCGTAATGTTTTATAAAAATGTTAACAAGATTAATTTTCATAAAAGATCGGGTTACTCCCACAAAAAATCATTTACTGATTAACTATTTTAAAAGAAAAACTATAATCCATCCTCTTTTATATGCGAGATTTAAAAATAGGACTTGATTTATTTGAAATGAGTATTTGTGGGTAATAATATTTTACCACCTCTCTTACCAGATTATTTATTCTGAAATTAAACGAACCAATTTGAACTCTATATACGTATAATTATTTTAAATTAAAAAAAACATTGAAAATATGTGTCAGAATGTAAAAAGAAAATTGTGTAAATACACCGGGTTGTAATCTATAATGATGCAATTTAAAATAAAAGATCAAACACAAATCCACACATAAATTTTACGTTTGAAATCCAACTAAAATGAGTAAAGAGCATTGAGAACATTTATGGGCTTAAAGTCTTAATTACCCAAAGCTATGTGGGTTCATCGTATTACGTTATCCGCGCACAGCCCAGCCCAAATTATACAAGGGTAGTTTCGTCAATTTCACTTTAAACAAGGAGCTACTAAAAACCCTAACCTTTATAAGAACAAACGCGAATCTTCTAATGCATTCGTAGCTCTTCTTCTTCCCACCTGCTATCTTCTGCATGTTACAAGTTTATTTTATAGAAATTTGATTGATTATTATTTGCTTCTTTCAGATGGTCTTTGTGGATTTTTGATTCCCATAAGACTCGTTCCCTTGAAGCCATATCGATCGTGTTGTTCTTTTTCTTTATCAATCTCTCGAGTTTCAACTTTTATCTTTGTTGATTCGACTGTTGATAAGAACAACTAAATGTTTTTTTCTTTGGACTATGAACTATGATGAGTCTATACAGACCTGTAATGATGTGCGGTTATGATCGCTGCAATTTTGAACATCTAAGGGACTGAGTTCATCTATTCAGATTTTTCAGTTTTCTATACTTTTATTACAGGTATTATTCATACATTTTATGTATGAAAAATACAACCTCTAATTCAGTATCTAAAGATGTCCAAGGCGTGCAAAGTTGTAATTTAAATGCATGAAAAATACAACCTTTAATGAGGATTCCAATCTAGAGCTGAACTTAGAGTTCCGAAACTGTATGCAAAAATAGTGCAAAAATAGTACCTATAAAGAGAAGAGAACAGGTAGTAACCCTCCCCGAAGGAGTGTTTCCCTTTGTATGTATGTCAACTCTTTCTCTTAGGCTATTATTGGTAAATAAGGTTGGTTTTTGGTCCCGTAAATAATATTACTATTCCGTGTTAAGGTTGTGCATTTTCCAGAATAAGTGGACGACATCTAAAATATCCTCGAGATCAGGTTGCAACATTTTTTAGAAATATAAAGTGCTTTTTTTTATAAAAGCAGTGTTTTCAAATAGGATACCTCATTTTATTAAAAGTGTAGACGGAAGGGTTGTTCGTCGTATTGGATTTGATGTGATATATAATTTTTTTTAATAAGTTGAGAAGAAATTTAGTTAGTTCATCATTCATCCCTTAATCAGTACCTTCTTTCTATCAATATTGTTATTTTAAATTTTTTTAAACCCAAATACTACAATTCCTATTATAGTTTTTTAATCCTAAATTTTTTATATTACCTTTTTATAATGTTCGATTTGATATATTTTTTTCTTATGATGGTTGATTTTTGTTTCATTTATTAATATTTTTTAATACAACCTTTCAATTTTAATTTTTTTAGTTATTTAGTCTCATTAGATAAACTTTATACTAATAACTAAGGCATTAGAATTGATATTATATAGTTTTCTTGACCATAATTTTAATTTAAGTTTGATGGTGATCATTATAATTTTTATCCAACAGATTTAAATCAATAAAATTTATATTATACTTTTAAATCTCACAATTTAGTTTTTCTTATCAAAATAACATTAACTATAACAATTATAAGGAAATATAACAATTATAAGGAAAGAAAGTATAATAACATTTATGTGTAGTATTAATAAGCGAACCATAATAATAATAATAATAATAAAATAATAAATTTAGGGGCGAATATTTCTTCCATATTTCAAAATAAAAAAAGACTAATCACTTGATTATCTTATTATCCTCATTTTATCTTTTAATTTATAATTTAATGTCATTAACCACTATGAACAGTGGCGGAACCAGGAATCCAGGTTAGGAGGGGCTGAAGTATTACATAAACTAGACATGTTTTAATTTTTTTTTTCCATTCACCTCGTATTTTTAATTTATTTTTTAATAATTTGTTTGGAAATATTAAAAAAAATTAATCCTGACATTTTTATTGATTAAGAAAATCATGAATATTTATTGAAATTAAATATATATAAAAAAATTATACATTTGATTTATGGGGCATATGTCTAAATAATCTTATGTTTATATATGAGTTAGTATCAGTGATAGCATTTATGTATAAAATCAAAAGACTTCATACTAGTTGAGATATGTTCTTACTTATTTGTCATTGATCCTTCTCATACCTATCCGGTGTGGAAATTTGGTCGCACATAACAAATTCTACCACGTTTACCTCCCCTTAGTTGACTTACCTAATGCTCCCTCTAATTAAGTTGTTTCATGATTCATATCTAAGTCATAAAGTTTTACAATGGATATATTTTTTCACTCTTATTAGAGCATCTTAGAAGTTCCTTAGGGTCACTTCAATTAATCAAGTGACACTATATTTATACACTCTAATAAAGTCACTCCGTTTTATGAGCATGACTGATGGTTCATCATCTTCGACATCCAAGAATTTCATTCATATCACGTTTTCGTAATGATAGTATATCAACCACAAGCGAGATTAACTAATACCAACTATTAGACCCAAATAATAGTATATCAACCACAAGCGAGATTAACTTCAAAACAACCAACCAAATAATAAAACAACCGATTTATTAACAAAATAAATCAACGGTAAAATAAATCAACAACCAGAATATTTATATGAAAAGACCACTTCGTTCTAAAGAGTAAAAGACCACGAGACTTATGAAGATTCCACCAAAAACACTTCTACTATTATGATAAGTTGAAGGTAAAAGTATATCCAATTCAATATAATAAATATCTACAACCCACCAACAATTTTAAACATAATAAACTAACAAAAAAAGAAACAAAAATGAATAATATTACAAAAACTACTCCACTATTCCAAAAATTATTTCTCCCGAACCGTAGCATCAAATAACAATCCAACCGGACATATTGAAGCTTTATATGTCCCAAACATGCTGTCCAAATTTCAGCCAAAACCGACACCGTTTGACCATTGATCAAACATTTTAAACATAACTTCTTTAAAAATTCCGAAAATACAAATTTCCCCAATACTAATCTTCCTTGAGGCTTGGGGGGGCTCGCGCCCCCCCAAGCCCCATAGTAAATCCGCCACTGACTATGAAACTCTGATATTAAATTTTACGCAATTAAATCCAACATATATATGATTTAACTTCTAAAATTAAACCCTAAAAACATAAAAACTTCAAATTTATTAAAGATTACTCATGGAATAGAAAGATATTCAAACTAAAGATTTAAGACCAGAGAACATCACTCAATCAACCAACAAGATAATTTAATCTAGTTTTTTAGTTTTAGCAAAAAATAACTAATTCAGAGACGACAGGTAGGAATTTGGTGCTTTTTTTCAAGAAAAAACACATGATTCCGAGACAGCACCTATAGTTCAAGAAAAAACACACTAATTCCGAGACGACAGGTAGGAATTAGGTGCTTTTTAAGTGATGCTGTTTTTTTAAAATAACGAATGATTAGAGGGACTGCCGATTTTTTTTCAAGATTAAAAGAGAAATCGAGGAGTTCGCTATGGTTTGTTGTTTTTCAAGATTAGAAGAGAAATCTAAAGAGGAGGCAGTCTTTATAGTGGCGAGGCTAGGGTTAAGGATTGATGTGAGAAGCTAATAGGGTAGGTTGGGTGTGCATAAGTTAATATGATGGAGATAGTTGGGATAGTGGTAGAAATCGTTGGAGTTGCTGGAGAATGAATGAGTTTTGGGATATAGATAAAGAAAAAGGTGGAGTTTCTCTTTATTTATGGGGAAAATAAAAAATTGATGGAGGAAATAGCTTCACCCTAAATATAGCTATTATAATATTATATTATTTTAAAAATATAATATACAAACTATAATAATAATATAGCTATTATAACATTATATTAGTTGTTCTTATCAAATTTTAAATGTTTTTTTTTTCTTTCAACTATAACAATTATAAAGAAAGAAAGGATAATAACATTTCTAGTATTAGTAAGCGAACCATAATAATAATAATAATGTAGCTATTATAATATAATATTATTTTCAAAATATAATATACAAACTATATAATAATTTATTTTATATTAATATAAATATAAATTATAATAAAAACAATAATCCTTTTAATAATTTAAGGTATAATTGAAGAACAATGTAGCAATTTGTTTACATAACAATAACTTGATTACTAAACAATAACAATTAAATATAAAACACTTATATAAATTATAATAAAATATAATAATAATCGAAATAATAATAATAATAATATATATACTAATTTAATACGATAATATACAAAAAGTATAACAGTTTGTCAATAGGTACACAACTAATATAACAACACTTGGAATATATATAAATTATAATTGAACCATAATAAGAAATAAGAACTAAAGTACAATAGTAAAAATATAATATTGTACTTTAGTTGTTTAAATGAAAGATCTTAAGTGGATTGGTCCTTGTAATTGGATCAAGTTTATGATCCAACACTCTCTTTTAGAATTGATCCCGTAAGTCCAAGTAAACTCTTTAATATTTTGAAGTCTTTATTTGTAAAAAGTTGTGGGTTCTTGTGGTAATCTTGAAGTTGATGTGTCCGACATGGAGTCAAGATATGTGCAAGGTAATAAATCCAAAAGACCTGCTACTTTTTTTTTACAAATCACAATCATTTGAAGAATTATTATTTTTTACATGTCATAGATTTTGTAATACAAAGTTGAATGATCGATTTACACCAGAAAATGTTGAGTTGTTGAATTGTGTGGCATGTTTTAATCATTGTTCTTCATTTGAAGGACATTAACTCACTTGTGAGGTTGTCAAGATTATACCCAAATGACGTTTTGGATGTTAGTGATAAAGAGTTGTCTAGCCAACTTGAGACTTATATTGAGTGTGTGAAGATGAACGATAATTTTTCCAGTTTGAAGAGTGTCATATCTTTTGGCTTTTGTAATTGAGCATCAAATTATTTATATATTTATTTATTCTCTGCTCCCCAACTTGCTTTTATTTTAAAGCCTGTTGTTAAGACACGTATTTCAAAGGATTCAACTCATACACCTTCTCTTTCAAGATTCTTTGCTACTAAGTTTTGTAGGTTTGTATGGAGATGTTGGTCCAAACTTGCTAGGTATGAACTTAATTTCTTCTTATCCTACAAAGGGTGTTGTGACATCTGCAAGTTATATGACAAAAAAATATTTAATTTGCTAGGAAATGTAAGGAAGATCTGCTAGAGGTTAGCCCTAAGTCTGAGTTTTTACAACTATAAATGATAAAGAAATTGCTGAAGCTCAAAGTCGGATGACGATGCATTTTTTTTAAATTACAAAAAATAAGGCAAATATACATTTAGAGAGCTAAATCTCCATCACCACAAGTTATATTTCATGTTAATAATAAAACTGATGGGGTTGACAATTGTTGTTGTGGTAGATAATTCTGCAGACTTGATAGTTACTTTAGTTGTTAAATCAATTAACAAAGAAATTGAGGTGAAGGATGATGTGGTTGTCACAATTGAAGTTTGTGTTAACTCTTTAGTTTCTCTAAACCATGCTATTATTGTTTTCTATAATGCCTGAAAGTCGGCTAAAGTTGTTTTATAGGCACCTATAGTTGCAGATACATATGATCATGGTTGTAGATTCATGTGACGGCTTATCAAACAATGGTGCTTCTTCAACAAAGGCTATTCTTACAACATATGATTTTATCTTGAATAAGTTAGAGATGGTGATTCGGCTTCTCACTTTAGCCATCTAGATAAATATTCCAACTCATATTTCTTCCACGGTCTTGGCTGATACGCAGTAAAATTTAGGGTTTAAGGTAGGATAAAATTTCTTTTTTTTCTTTAGCCCAAAGTCCACCATACAACTTGCATTTCTGGTTTCAAGCGCTTCTTGATAGTGTTGTTAAACCTTTTAAAGAGAGTGTTACAGAGATCCTATTGGTCTCCTACTATTACTTTTTATTCATTTAAGTCATAAACTGATGTCTGTTTGGTTCTCTTTATTTATGACTCTAAATCTATATGTAAGAGAGACAGGAACTCCGAAAAGGCATAATCATAATTTCAAGTTATTTTATCTCTCTCTATTGTCTATTCATATACTCATTGAAGAGAATTTGTGTTCTTAGAGGTAATCTTCTTATTTACAACATTATCTCCTAGTCCTTATTCTACCATTCTTCGAACCTTTCGTCGGGTTTCTAGTTTGGATTTATCGTGCCTAACGAGTCCTGTAACATTGGTATCAGAGCCATCAATCTTCCGGACCCGGATTTTTTTCTACTTCAAGATAAGCAATCATGGAAACTAGGGCACAAACTTTGATCGAGGTTAACAAGAAACTTGAGCAGATGAAGCAAGTTCAGGCCGATCAAGCCAAGCAAAATGAAGAAAATCGTGTGGCTCAACTCCAAGAAAACGATCTATTGAGGAATGGGATGACTGCTCGATTCAACGATATTAAGAACATGTTTGCAGAGCTACGCCCTATTACAAAGACCCCTGAAAAGCATCCGCTGGTTGACGACGATCCTTCACATTCCGGCGTTTTCACGATGCTTCCCTGAACATTCTTTCCGAAACCACCTGATTCGTTGAACCTCATCACCAGTTCGAATCGTGGAACTAATCAGGAGCGTAGCACGACACCAACAAACGGTTTGCTCGCCTGTCTTACGAAGGTTGGGTTTCGTATTGTTGATGGATCCGACCTACGCGATTGGGTTTTTAAATGCGAACAATTCTTTGTGCTTGACGGAACTCTAGATGAATCGAAGGTAAGACTCACTACTATTCATATGACAGGAAAGGCATTGCAATGGCACCACAGTTATATTGCAGAACGTTTCAATCGATACCCACCCTAGACAAAATATGTTGCAATTTCTACTCGTTTTGAAAGTTTGTATGTTGATCCATTATCAGAGTTGGTTAGGTTATAACAAGAGACCGATTCGGTTGAGGTGTTTCATGATAAATTCGAGTGTAAACTCACACGATTATCCCTACCACGCGCCCATGCGTTAAGTATTTTCTTAACTAATTTAAATCCACATTTGATGCTTCATGTGAGACAGTTTTAGAATGTGGAATCCATTGCCAAAGCAGCAAAAATATCTATGATGCATGAATCATATTTACACCTACTCCCTCACAAACCACAACGACCGTCTTTCAAACCCAACACCTATTCTACTCCAAACGCATATCAAACACCGAAATATCCGAATCAAAACACCAAGCCACCACTTTTACCCACTGCCCCTACCAACACCCAAACACACCAGACGCCAACTTTTATCTCAAGAAACAACAACCAAACACCCCGAAAATTTATTTGGAAAGAGATGCAAGATCGCAAACAAAAAGGTCTATGCATGTATTGCGATGAAATCTTCACTCCCGGTCATCAACAAACCCATCGCAAGGCTCATATATATGTCATGGAAGGTGATGCAGAATCTGAACTTTCTGATGTAGATGAGGTTCATGACGTCGTAAACACAACGGATGTTGAGTCATAGCAAACACAACCGCCTATGATTTCGCTATACGCACTGACGGGCAACACAACCTTCAATAGTATGCGTTTGACAGGACAAAGTGGTAAGCGCAAGATCCATATTTTGATTGATCCCGGGAGTACACACAACTTCTTGGACCTAAAGGTTGCCAATGAAATCGGTTGCCCTCTTGAAGCGACAAAACCGATGGTGGTTTCCGCAGCCCTAGGAAGCACAATTGTTACAAAATACAAGTGTAGCAATTTTTCTTGGAAAGTACAAGGCTATGATCTCATTACCGAGGTAAGAACTTTAAACCTTGACTATTGTGATTTTGTGCTAGGTATTCAATGGTTGCACACTCTCGGTCCAATTTTATAGGATTCTCTCAACCTTCGAATGGAATTCAACCTTAATGGTTTGAAGCATGTGCTGCGTGGGAATGTAAACAAGGGTTGTAAGGCGATCAACGAAGCAAGTTTGAACAAGTTAATGCTTCAAGAACCTCAGATCGCCTTGTTGTTTGGCCATGAGATAACAGATGACGTTTTAGACGACTTAAACCCAAAAGCTCTTTTGTCTCATATTTTGGCGACCAAAACAGAATTTTCTACAGACTCTATGCTGCGTGAGTTGATCAATTCGTACTCTGGAATTTTCGTTGAACCCACTGCTTTACCGCCTTTTCGTGAAGGGTTTAATCACAAAATTCCAGTGGTAAGCGGTTCTAATCCCGTTAATCTCCTACCCTATCGCTACTCATCCCTTCAAAAGGATGAAATAGACAAGATGATAAAGGATATGTTGAACCAAGGAATAATCGAACATAGTTCTAGTACGTATGCTTCTCCAATTGTCTTAGTAAAAAAGAAGGATGGTACTTGGAGGTTGTGCGTTGATTATCGCGGGTTAAACAAGCAAACCATCAAAGATAAATATCCTATTCCACTGTTAGAAGACGTGTTAGATGAATTGGGTGGGGCTGTATACTTTTCAAAATTAGACCTCCGTGCGGGTTTTCACCAACTACGAATGTCACCCGAAGATATATATAAAATAACATTCAAGACTCACTCCGGACACTATGAATATATTGTTATGCCGTTTGGTCTCACAAATGCCCCTTGTACTTTTCAGAGCCTCATGAATCACATTTTTAGTGAAGTTACGTGAAAGTTTGTACTCGTTTTTTTTACGATATCTTGGTGTATAGCTCTACTTGGGAAGCACATCTCACCCACTTACAAACCGATTTCGAGATCCTCCGCCAACAACAACTTTACCTCAAAGAAAGAAAATGCATTTTTGGAGCAACTGAGTATTTGGGACACTTCATTTCGGCAAAAGGAGTTGAAACCGATCCGGGTAAAGTTGACAGTATTACGCAATGGCCTACACCGACCACACAAAAACAATTACGTAGTTTTTTGGGACTTGCTAATTACTATCAGCGGTTCATCAAAGGATATAGCGTGATCGCTAGGCCCGTGGCCAACTTGTTAAAAAAAGATGGTTTCGAATGGAATGACGAAGCAAACACGACTTTTACGGGTTTAAAAAGAGCTTTATCGTCTACTCCCGTTTTAGCCTTACCGGATTTCGAAAAAACTTTTATCGTCGAGAACGATGCCTCTAAAGTCGGGATCAGAGCAGTTATTATGCAAGAGAATCACCCGATATGCTTTATTAGTCGAGCTTTGGGACCTCGGCACCAACGACTTTCGGTTTATGAAAAGGAGTTACTTGCGGTTGTATATGCAGTTCAACAATGGCATGCTTACCTTGCTCATGGCTCATTCATCATCAAAACCGATCAAAAGACTATCAAATATATGATGGAGCAAAAAGTTACTTCTCCTTTTTAACACATGTGGCTTTCTAAGTTTATGGGTTACAATTTTGTTATTGAGTAAAAACACGGAAAAGAAAACCACGCTGCTGATGCTCTATCACGGGTTTCGGGTTCACAACTCCTTAGCCTCACGTTGTCTACGGTTCAATCGGGTTTTTTTCGATTCCATCCGGCTTCTTTGGCAATCTGATCCTTCCCTCAAACAGATCATCGTCGATATTGTCGCTGGTACGAATGTTCATCCGCACTATACGTACACCAATAACGAACTGTGCAAGAAAAGAAAGCTAGTTATCGGAAACCACAAAGACAACAAATTATCAATTCTTCAGTGGTTACATGATTCAGTGGTTGTAGGTCACTCGAGTCGTGACTCTAATCTTCATCGTGCCAAAAATCTATTTTATTGGCCGAAAATGAGTACGGAAATACAAAATTATGTACGGAACTGTGCGATATGTCAACAAAACAAATACGATAGGACAAAACGACAGGGTCTATAATACCGGACGGACTTTGGGAATCAGTTAGCCTTGACTTTATCAAAGGACTTCCAAAATCAGCCGGCAAGCATTGTATACTTGTCGTTATCGATCGATTAAGCAAACATGCGCACTTTATCGCCATCTCGCATCCATATACCGCTTTCGATATTGCTCACATTTATCTCGATAATGTCTTCAAACACCATGGTATGCCGAAGGAGCTTATTAGCGATCGAGACCCTACTTTTCTAAGCGAAATTTGGCATGAACTTTTTCGAGTGCATGGAGTGGATCTTCGACATTCTTCCGCCTATCATCCACAAACCAATGGCCAAACAGAGGTCAATAACCGAACACTTGAGACTTATTTACACTGTATGACAGGTGAAGCTCCAACCACATGGTCCAAATGGCTTTCCTTAGCCGAGTGGTGGTGTAACAAGGAAATTGTTTTTTTGATCCAAAAACTGGAATACAATTGTGAACGCGATTAAGAGAACCGAAATATCCAACAATCATAATTAAAGAAGCATTCCTCGATTTGTGTAAAATAAGAAATTATGCAAATCCCACGTTTACGAGATTTACTCAAATTATAATGAGACATTTGAGAGTTGTATTTAGTTTCAATATCAATCTATGTTTGATCACCATAATTCAAAATAATCATATGTTTGTTGGAAGATCATATCAGTGTCCATACACTCACTTGTCAAGATTTTTAGAAGTAAACGACACATGAAAATACAATTGACTTCTACCTAATTTTATTAGATTGAAAATATTTCCCTTCTCGCTGAAGGGAAAGTAAAGGTATGGATGATGTCAGAGTGCATTACCTTATGAGATCAATCCATAAATTTATTCCAATCTAGATGATTCTCACTAGTAAAATGATTGAATTTCAGAAAATGATATAATATATTTCTCAATCGGGAGAACGAGTGAGTCTATGACTCATAGGAAAGGTAAAAAGTATCGTTGAGAAAATGTCATCACCATGGTATTTTTACATGAATGATTGTACAAAGCTTCTATAATGGGAAAAAAAATAACAATAAGTTAATGGTAGATGCAACGAGTGAAGGTTATAACACCAAAAATACTCCAAAAGACGCGTATGAAGTCCTTGAGGCATTACCAAGAAACAATTATGTAAGTTTATAGAAAAATTAGAAAAAATCAGCAGATACAATAATACGATATTACAACCCCAAATAATTGCGCTTGATAAACAGATATAATAAATGAGTATGATTTCAGCAACATTCAATAAGTGTGAAACGTATCATCCACGAAACCAGTTCGCTTAAGCAAACTATGCTATGTACGTAAAAAACTTCTGACGAGTCCACTACAATAATTATCATGCTAAGCTCTAGTAAAATCTAAACTTCTCATAGAAAAATACCGACAATATGTGGAAATAAGAGAATGTGGATAAGGTGGAAAAAATAAAAAATTAGATGATACTCTATATAAGTTCATCGAAGTTTCTAACAGTCGATTTGAGAAAACCAAATCAAGAGCAACGAACCTTGAGACACTTGCTCCTCATGGGGATTATCTAAAGAATTTAACAGTTTAGATCAGTTAAATTCACTATATCATAACTTTAAAAAATCAAAGCATCGTGCTAAGTAATACCGAGAATATCGCAAAACAGGTTAACACAATTATGCTAAAAAACAAGCAACAAGTTGAAATATAGTAGAGCTGAGTTTTGGAGAATCATATGTTTATGTAAAGAATGAAGTCTCTCGCCGTAACAATACAGAATTTCACCACAAAAGTGATGAGCCTTACCGTAGTAATACTGGTAAAAGAGGAACACAAGTTAGAGATAGAATTATGTCGTGGAAACTGAACATCCTTATTGAAACAATGCGGTAATTCATCACAACAATGAAAATGATTCAATGGCAATATTATTGATGAAGCACTATAGACTTCCAATAACAATTTCCCAGCATCAACTCCAGAAGATTGTTGCGGTAATTATACCATTCATCGCAACACAACTATAAATTTCCGTAATAACGAACCACCCGTGAAATCTATGCTTCAAACTTCTAAAAATATATGCCATGAATTTCGTACTTGGACTAAAAGAAGAATAAAAATACCAAATGTTTTTGTTGAATACAAAATGTAAAATAACTAAAGGTCTAATGCTACTTCTTAAACCTATTAATACACATATGAAATAAGTTTACAAAATTTCAGCAATATATAAGTTTCCAAAATATTTATCAATATTTTTAATGAAACTGTCTAATATTAATTTTTCTTATCCTACTTGATTTTTATTTATTTATATATGATTTTGGACGATTTGGATCACTAATTTTTTCAAAATATATGGATCTCCTCTTTCTTTAGAGCAACATTCTATATTTGATGATCATGATGCTCATGTACACCAAGAGGCTCAAATGAGGTCATAGTTTTTCATTTGATGATTAAGATGCTTCTGTAAAATAGAAGACTCTTTCTGTATACCATGAGAGTCCTTGTATTATATTTAATGAGCAAGAGGTTCTTCGTTTTGAAAAATATGGATTATCTATTTCTTTAAACCAACCATAAATTCAATATTTTATATTTGATAATCCGGATGCTTTTGTATTGCAGTGAGCCTTCTGTATACTAAGAAGGTCTCATATATAATTTGTATCTTTTACCGTCGTAGAGACATGTACATGTACATTAAGAGGATGTTGCATAGAGGTTGTATTATTTACAACATAAGATACCTGATCAGTAGGATACTGCACATCAATAGTAACTTGTGCATTAGTAAGATCCTACACTTTTTACTTATCTTGTGCATCATGAGAAATATCAACACATGTTTTTAAAGGTGAATATTTCATAACATGTTTTCTTCTTTTATATGTTTTAGTTTTTTTTAAGGTGTTTCTTCTATCTTCGCGTTTACTTGCAATATAGGAACTACAAGTATTTTTTCAACTTCCATCTTTTTTTCAATACGCTTTCTCTCGTGATATGTTCTATATTTATCCATACATTTCTTTATAATTGAAATGGTACTGTATTTATCAATACCTTATTATTTAAATTCTCTAATCTCATTTTTACTTTTTTTTATCAATTGCCATTTTTTCTATTTGCTCTACTGTTTGTAAGCCAATTCTTTGGCTAGACATAATTTGGTTGTTGGCGGAGTTTCAAGTTAACTATCTGCACAATAAATAAACAAGAGTATTAAATACGAGATAGAAAATATTCATTTTGGGATGCAATACCATGAAAATACTAAATATGAGACTGGTTTTAGATGAATAATATGAGACAATACATAGGTAACTACATGCGATACTAAATATAAAGAACACGAGACTACATACGAGACTACTTATAAATGAAAGATGCAAAATTAGATATTAAAAATGAGAGACGGGGCATAGCTAACTACATATAATAAGTAGACAATGCATAACTAACTGCCTATACTAGATACTAATTGCGAGATGTAAGATGAGACAACAAGCTAAAACACGGGATACGAGACAATGCATAACTAACTACATGTGACACCAGTTATAAAGAAGTAATGCAAGATCTTATTATAGGTTTGAAAGATGAAAGATGAGAGATAGCTAACGATATGCACTAATTCAAAACTAGTTATGAATGAAGAATACGAGATTTGGGATATAAGATGAGAGATGTGTGATTCTTATTTTTTTTGTACACTAATATGTTCAAATAATTATTCTCTATTCTTAATCGTATATTTGGTCACCTAGATTCATTGAATTTTAATTTTTTATCCAATTTTCAGGTTTTTTTAGAATTCCAAGAATGTAAGATACTGAATTTTGTCTATCTGAACTAGCAAAAACTTTGTTTACAATATTAAAGTTTATTAGACAATTTTATGCACTAACAATATTTGTTATTATAGATTTTCTTGGACATGGAGTTGATTTAGACCGTGTAGTTAATATTTTCTTTCTTTTTGTATTATTCTTCCTTTTGTTCTTATTTTTCTCATTTTTTTGTTAGTTTTGTTATTTTTCTTGTTCTCATTCCTTCGAACAAAAATATTTTTCTTTTTCTGATTATTTTTTCGTCTTTTTGTTCTTCTAGTTCTTGTTATTGTATTAGTTCTTATAGTTCATCTTATTCTTATTCTTATTTTTCATGTTATTGGCCGTCTTCGCCTTCTTTTTTTCTTCTTCTTATTTTGGCCCTTCTCACTAACTAAATCTTCTTCATTTGTTAGGGTCAATTCTTCATCCAAAACATACAAATTTTTAAATACTTAAGTGAATATGAGATATTTTATTTGTTTAATACAATATAAGATGTGATACATGTTTAAAAAAAAATATGAGATTCAATATATTTGTTCATCTATGACATGCTTAAAAGATTGAATCAAATCCAATTTTTTTTTCCAATTCTCACTCATTTGTAGCATCTTGGTAACATGATTTCTCTCGCTTCTCCTTTAAGATATTAATCACCAAAAACGAAAAAATCTAATCATGTCTTGTTTCGTAACTAAGCTTTATTGAATTTATTAGATTCTCCTTGATTGCTCAATCCCAATCATAGTTTTATAATTTTTTCTAGGTTTACGATGTAAAAAATATATTTATATAAGCTAATACATCCTTGAATGTAGAAAGGAACAATGTAGTATGCTAACATGATCAAAAGTATGACAACATATTTTATTACTTGATCTCCGTTAGTTTTAATAACTTTGGTTATTGAATCATGTAAACATGCGAGACCTTATTTAATATAACTACATGTTAGATTTGAGACTATGCATATACCTACAAGTCAGATGAGTGTAAAAAATACCCAAACATAATGAGATATGCGAGATAAGGTGTAAAAATACCCAAACATAATGAGATATACGTGATGTGAGGGGGTGTAAAAATACCCAAACATAATGAGATATGCGAGACAAGGTGTAACCAATTTAAGCGCGAAACAAGTGTAAAAATATGTAACTAAATAAAAAATTGCATATATTTATCATAAATTTGTAATTTGTTGAGACTAGTGATTCTTTATCATACTTTTCTTTTAATTAGAAATTGTAAGTTTTCACTTTCCTCTATGCACCTTATGTGAATCTAGTATATAGGTTCAAATTTTTCTATTGTTTAACGACATATTTTATTCATCGTGCTTTAAATCAAAGATAGTCTTCACATCTTGGGTTGTAATTGGTACAAATTTTTAATCCGTTTTGAAGGCATCTTGATGAGTAGAATATGTTTTGATTATTTCAACAATAAACTCTCAATTTTTTATATGTTTAATGTAACAAATGCGAGACTAGTTTAAATTGATAAGATGAGAGACATGTGTTCATTATAATATATTTCTCAATCGGGAGAACGAGTGAGTCTATGACTCATAGGAAAGGTAAAAAGTTTCGTTGAGAAAATGTTATCACCATGATATTTTTACATGAATGATTGTACAAAGCTTCTATAATGGGAAACAAAAGAACAATTAGTTAATGGTAGATGCAACGAGTAAAGGTTATAACACCAATAATACTCCAAAAAGCGCGTATGAAGTCCTTGAGGTATTACCAAGAAACAATTATATAAGTTTATAGAAAAATTAGAAAAAATCAGCAGATACAATAATACGATATTACAACCCCAAATCATTGCGCTTGATAAACAGATATAATAAATGAGGATGATTTCAGCAACATTCAATAAGTGTGAAACGTATCATCCATGAAACCAGTTCACTCAAGCAAACAATGCTATGTACGTAAAAAACTTCTGACGAGTCCACTACAATAATTATCATGCTAAGCTCTAGTAAAATCTAAACTTCTCATAGAAAAATACCGACAATATGTGGAAATAAGAGAATATGGATAAGCTGGAAAAAATAAAAAAATTAGATGATACTCTAGATAAGTTCATCAAAGCTTTCAACAGTCGATTTGAGAAAAACGAAACAAGAGCAACAAACCTTGAGACACTTTCTCCTCATGGGGATTATCTAAAGAATTTAACAGTTTAGATCAGTTAAATTCACTATAGCATAACTTTAAAAAATCAAAGCATCGTGCTAAGTAATACCGAGAATATCCTAAAACAGATTAACACAATTATGCTAAAAAACAAGCAACAAGTTGAAATATAGTAAAGCTGAGTTTTGGAGAATTTATGTAAAGAATAAAGTCTCTCGCCGTAACAAAAGTGATGAGCCTTACCGTAGTAATACTGGTAAAAGAGGAACACAAGTTAGAGATAGGATTATGTCGTGGAAACTGAACATCCTTATTGCAACAATGCGGTAATTCATCACAACAATGAAAATGATTCAATGGAAATATTATTGATGAAGCACCATAGACTTCCAGTAACAATTTCACAGCATCAACTCCAGAAGATTGTTGCGATAACTATACCATTCATCGCAACACAACAACAAATTTTCGTAACAGCCAACCACCCGTGAAATCTATGCTTCAAACTAAAAATATATGCCATGAATTTCGTACTTGGACTAAAAGAAGAATAAAAATACAAAATGTTTTTGTTGAATACAAAATGTAAAACAACTAAAGGTCTAATGCTACTTCTTAAACTTGTTAATACACTTATGAAATAAGTTTACAAAATTTCAGCAATATATAGGTGTCCAAAATATTTATCAATATTTTAAAATAAATCTCTCCAATATAAAGTTTTCTTATCCTACTTGATTTTTATTTATTTATTTATGATTTTGGACAATTTGGATCACTAATTTTTTAAAAATATTTGGATCTCCTCTTTGTTTAGAGCAATATTTTATATTTGATGATCATGATGCTCATGTACATCACGAGGCTCAAATGAGGTCGTAGTTTTTCATTTGATGATTAAGATGCTCCTGTAAAATAGAAGGCTCTTTCTGTATACCATGAAAGTCCTTGTATTATATTTAATGAGCAAGAGGTTCTTCGTTTTGAAAAATATGGATTATCTCTTTCTTTAAACCAACCATAAATTCAATATTTTCTATTTGATAATCCGGATGCTTTTGTATTGCAGTGATCCTTCTGTATACTAGGAAGGTCTCGTATATAATTTGTATCTTTTACTGTCGTAGAGACATGTACATGTACATTAAGAGGATGTTGCATAGAGGTTGTATTATTTACAACATAAGATACCTGATCAGTAGGATACTGCACATCAGTAGTAACCTGTGCATTAGTAAGATCCTACACTTTTTACTTATCTTGTGCATCATGAGAAACATCAATACATGTTTTTTTAAGGTGAATATTTCATAACATGTTTTCTTCTTTTATATGTTTTAGTTTTTTTTAAGGCGTTTCTTTTATCTTCGCGTTTACTTGCAATATAGGAACTACAACTGTTTTTTCAACTTCTATCTTTTTTTCAATACGTTTTCTCTCGTGATATGTTTTATATTTATCCATGTATTTCTTTATAATTGAAATGATACTGTATTTATCAATACCTTATTATTTAAATTATTTAATCTCATTTTTACTTTTTTTATCAATTGCCATTTTTTCTATTTCCTCTACTGTTTGTAAGCCAATTCTTTGGCTAGACATAATTTTGGTTGTTGGCGGAGTTTCAAGTTAACTATCTGCAAAATAAATAAACAGTAGTATTAAACACGAGATAAAAAAATACTCATTTTGGGATGCAATACCATGATAATACTAAATATGAGACTGGTTTTAGATGAATAATATGAGATAATACATAGGTAACTACATGCGATACTAAATATAAAGAACACGAGACTACATACGAGACTACTTATAAATGAAAGATGTGAAATTAGATATTAAAGATGAGAGACAAGGCATAGCTAACTACATATAATAAGTAGACAATGTATAACTAACTGCCTATAGTAGACACTAATTGCGAGATGTAAGATGAGACAACAAGCTAAAACACGGGATACGAGACAATGCATAACTAACTACATGTGACACGAGTTATAAAGAAGTAATGCAAGATGTTATTTTAGGTTTAAAAGATGAAAGATGAGAGATAGCTAACGATATGCATTAATTCAAAACTAGTTATGAATGAAGAATATGAGATTTGGGATATAAGATGAGAGATGTGTGATTCTTATTTTTTTGTACACTAATATCTTCAAACAGTTATTCTCTATTCTTAATCGTATATTTGGTCACCTAGATTCATTGAATTTTTATTTTTTTATCCAATTTTCAGGTCTTTTTAGAATTCTAAGAATGTAAGATACTGAATTCCGTCTATCTGAACTAGCAAAAACTTTGTTTACAATATTAAAGTTTATTAGAAAATTTTATGCACTAACAATATTTTTTATTATAGATTTTCTTGGACATGGAGTTTATTTAGACCGTGTAGTTAATATTTTCTTTCTTATTTCATTATTCTTCCTTTGGTTCTTATTTTTCTTATTTTTTGTTATTTTTCTTGTTCTTATTCTTTCGAACAAAAATATTTTTCTTTTTCTTATTATTTTTTCGTCTTTTTGTTCTTCTAGTTCTTGTTATTGTATTAGTTCTTTTAGTTCTTCTTATTATTTTTGTTTTTGTTCTTATTCTTATTTTTCATGTTATTTTCCGTATTCGTCTTTTTTTTCTTCTTCTTATTTTAGCCCTTCTCACTAACTAAATCTTCTTCATTTGTTAGGGTCAATTCTTCATCCAAAACATATAATTTTTTAAATACTTAAGTGAAGATGAGATACATTTTACTTGTTTAACACAATATAAGATGTGATACGTGTTTTAAAAGAAATATGAGATTAAATATATTTGTGCATCTATGACATGCTTAAAAGATTGAATCAAATCCAATTTTTTCCAATTCTCACTCATTTGTAGCATCTTGGTAACATGATTTCTCTCGCTTCTCCTTTAAGATACTAATCACCAATTAAAGAAAAACATCTAATCATGTCTTGTTTCGTAACTAAGCTTTATTAAATTTATTAGATTCTCCTTGATTTCTCTATCCCAATCATAGTTTTATAATTTTTTCTAGGTTTCAGATGTAAAAAATATATTTATATAAGCTAATACATCCTTGAATGTAGAAAGGAACAATGTCGAGTATGCTAACATGATCAAAAGTATGACAACATATATTATTACTTGATCTCCATTAGTTTTAATAACTTTGGTTATTGAATCATGTAAACATACGAGACCTTATTTAATATAACTACATGTTAGATTCGAGACTATGCATATACCTACAAGTCAGATGAGTCTTAAAAAATACCCAAATATATTGAGATATACGAGACAACGTGTAAAAATATCCAAACATAATGAGATATGCGTGATGTGAGGGGGTGTAAAAATACCCAAACATAATGAGATATGCGAGACAAGGTGTAACCAATCTAAGCGCCAAACAAGTGTAAAAATATATAACTAAATAAACAATTGCATATATTTATCATAAATTTGTAATTGGTTGAGATTAGTGTTTCTTTATCATACTTTTCTTTTAATTAGAAATTGTAAGTTTTCACTTTCCTCTATTCACCTTATGTGAATCTAGTATATAGGTTCAAAATTTTATTTTGTTTAACGACATGTTTTATTCATCGTGCTTCAAATCAAAGATAGTCTTCACATCTTGGGTTGTAATTGGTACAAATTTTTAATTCGTTTTGAAGGCATCTTGATGAGTAGAATATGTTTTGATTATTTCAACAATAAAATCTCAATTTTTTTAAATGTTTAATGTAACAAATGCGAGACTAGTTTAAATTAATAAGATGAGAGACATGTGTTCATTGTAAATATGCGAAACGTTTGACTATTAATCAATTGCAAGATATGTATTTGGTCTTGCAGGTTGGAAGGCGAGAAAACTAAAAAACCGAGTATATTTAGTTGCAAAACAATTGTCAATCTTCAATAAAAAAGTTGAAAGATTGCTGTCTATTGGTAAAATGCAACAATTAACTATTTGTTAATTACCAAAACAATATGTGTGATAAGTATTGGCTCCGTACCTCATTTTACCATAGAGCTAATGAAGTAACATGTATTTCATAGTTATTTCTAAATTTACCAACTATTATGAAAACTAAAGACAGATAAAAGACATTAAGAAAACACATCCAAAAATATTTTATAGTGCGTTTTTAAACCATAAAACTAAATACAAATATAAAAGTTAAAAAATTTAAGATCGAAGTTAGATGCTAATCAAAACCGATCCTACCTTACTTAAATTATGATCCCTTCATGTTTTTAGGAAGAGAATTGATTCAGTAGCTTTAAAAAATTGATTCGTTTGTTTGATGGAGGTTGTTTCGTCAATCGATCGAGCTTCAGGTTTCTCGAAAGAATCGATGGAAACTATTTGTCATTCTAAACAGAAAAAATGAACACTTAGATTTCAAAATCGGTATACAATTATCGAGTATGTTTAAACATAATATATATTTAAGATATTTTTGATAAATTATTTAGTCCATATAGGTATGAGTAAATATAGGTTTTCTTTTAATAATGTCATAATTGAGGCTTTGAACAGTGAGTTGTCCCTCGACTATCACGTTTGGTGGCAGATAGTCCCTGGACTTTCAAATGTCCGTTGGCAGTCCGTGGACTATCGCATTTGGATAAAGTTAGTCTAGAGGATCCTCTGATCCACCAGATGCTGCCACATGTCCCTATACTCCCCAGGTTTTTGTGTCACCAGTAGTCCCTTGACTTTAGGTCAAACCCCAAATTTAGTCCGCGACATTAAATGACCCACCTACCCCTTCAATTTCCAGCTTGGCATTTAAATTAAATCAGTTTGTCCATGTGGCATTATTATGCCTACGTGTAATATTTTTCCCCAAATTCATTTATAACAATATCAATCGGTGCGTCACATTGTTACATTTTATGTTTTCATTAATTTAATTTAATTTATTATAATAATTAAACCATTTTTTTTAAATTTGCTTGATTATATGACACTACCAAGCACATAACCTTCAGCACTAATAATTAAACCAAATCTTTTTTTTTAATTTGCATTATTAGTTTTTAATTTGTGGCCAATTTTAGATAAATTTCTAAACCCTAAACTATACCTAAATTTATACCCAAATTGAAACACAAACCCTAAATCATGTGCCTTAATCTCAGTGTCTACACCCTGTTTGCTAGCCCAAACAAAGAACAATACTAATAAAATTACTTAATTAAAAGAATAGAAGAAGGAGAAGGAACAAAAAATAAAAAGAAAGAAAAAGGAGAGAGAGGAGAAGTCATTCGTGTTTGAGGAAGATGAAATTAGAAATATATGTAATGGTGTTCAATTATTAATTTAACTTAATTAAATAAAACAATGACACATCCAATTCATTTAATAGACACGTAGGAAAAATTTGCCATCTCACCAACAACTATACCAACAAGGATTCTGGTCAAAGAGCAAAATCGTACCTAAAGTCAAGGACTACTGGTGACACAAAAAACTGGAGAGTATGGGGACAGGTGGCAGCATCTGGTGGATCAGAGGATCCTCTGGACTAACTTTATCCAAACGCGATAGTCGAGAGACTATCAACGAACATTTAAAAATTCATGGACTATCTGCCACCAAACGCGATAGTCGAGGGACGACTCACTATTCAAAGCCTCGTAATTGAATTATGTGTAGGATCCTAAATGATAACTGACTAGTTTTTCAAATAAATATTAATTTTTTTTGATTATATTTATTTCTTAGTACCAATAAGTTTGACTTAATTCTATTTAAGAGAGTTGCGTTTTAGTGAACAGTTTCATAAAATAAAATCATTTGTACCAAGTAGAAAAAATTTGCGGGGCCATTAAATCTCAGTGTTTTATCCACTATATAATATACATCTTCTTTACTTTGTTGTTCTGCAACTCCAACAATGAGCCTACGACGAACGATCAAGAGGCAAAATGACGTCGCTCTACAATTCTCGAAGCACGTCTTCTCGACATTAGCAAAAGACTCGAATGCCGTTCTATCTCCAGCGTCGATGATGGTGATCCTGAGCTTGATGGCTGCCGGAGCTGAGGGCGACACATTGGACCAGCTGCTATCATACATGAAGGCCCGAAATATTGATCAGGTTAACGAATCGGCATCGAATCTGATTGACGAGGTTCTCGCTGACGCTAGCCATATGAGAGGACCGTGTGTATGGGCTGCCCATAGTGTGTGGACTGATACTTCTCTCTCTTTGAAGGAATCCTTTGATAAAATTGTCGAGACAATCTATGAAGCTGATTGTTACCAAGTTGATTTCATAAATAAGGTAATTGTAGCTTCTTTCTTTAATCTTGTTTTTGCAGCCCATACTAATAATGCCAATTTCAACTCATATTAGGGTTTAGAGTTTAGTACGTTTCAAACCCTAGACCATTAGTCCTACAGTCTCGTTATAATCTTGTGCACTAAACTTATTGAAAATACACATCTTCATTCTTATTATGTTATGCATTTCTTGATGTTGAATATTCACTAAAAATTCTTTCTATCTTGAGATGCTATTAGGGGAAGGAGGTTTTGAAGGAAGTAAATTTATGGATTGAAAAACAGACAGATGGTTTAGTCAAAGAAACTCTTCCTCCTGGGTCAGTTACTGCATTTACAAGACTTATCTTGGTGAATACACTTTACTTCAAAGCTCTTTGGGTCGAAATTTTCGAAACTTATCGTACAAGAGATAACGACTTTTATCTACTGAATGGGAGTTCAGTTCGTGTGCCATTCATGACTAACGGTGAAAAACAATACTTAGGTTTTTATGAAGATTTTCAAGTCCTGAAGCTGCCCTACAAGCAAGGCTGGGATAAACGCCGATTCGCCATGTACATTTATCTTCCTGATGCGAAAGATGGGATCAATTCATTGTTAGAGAAAATGGGTTCCGAATCGGGTTTCGTGGACAGCCATGTTCCGGACAAAAAATATAAAATGGATGAATTCAGGATCCCCAAGTTTAAGATCTCATTTGGGTTTGAAGCTGTAGAAGTTTTGAAGGAATTAGGACTTGATTTGCCTTTCTCGTTGAAAGAAGGGGGTTTGACGGAAATTGTGGACTGCGAAGAGGGTAATGGTATAACTGTCGACAGATTTTATCATAAGTGCTTCATTGAGGTAAATGAAAGAGGAACTGAAGCTGGTGCTGCTTCTGTTGCTACTGGGGGAATTGGGGGAGCATTGATTCGTGATCGTAAAGACTTCGTAGCGGACCATCCGTTCGTTTTCGTTATTAGAGAAGATGTTTCCAAAGTAATTCTCTTTACTGGACAGGTTCTCGATCCTTCTATCTCGCCTCGTGTCTGAATAGTGCACTCAGAAGAATAAGTGAGTTGTCACACATCTTTTTTAGCATATAAGAAACAATCGCTTGGTAACGCAAATACTATTTACTTCTTTTCGTACAATCATTAACAATGGCTCCTATTTGTCCTTCAACTTTTACTAGATAAGCTGTTGTGAGGTTGTATTTAGTCTATATGAGATGTTTTGTACTTTTGAGTCGTAGTGGCTGTAGTGGTTCCCTTGTGTTGCGCGGCTGTTTCTCATGTTTCTGTTGTTATATGTGGGTGATACCACACTGTTTGTTTAAATCGCTGTCCAGCCAACAAAAAAATTAAAGCTCGGTCCATCCCTGAAAAAGGACATAAGCTTAACCTCAAATTCAAATCCCGTAAGAAAAACTATCGGACTTGATAGCTAAACTGGTTTGGGGAAAACCCCACTAACTCTTATGTTTTATAATTTCTAGGTTGTGGTTTCTATTTAGGGTTTTAAAAGAAAAAGGTTTATTTCCTATTTAGTGTGGTTTTAAAATTTCAATAAGATATTTTAATGCATTTATTTTAGAGGATTTATTATATAAGGTTCGTTAACAAAACCTATTTAAGTTTAAGGTCTATAGTATTTGATTAAAATTTCTTCTAAGTGTTTCAAAATATAAATACAAAATTTAAAACTAACAAACATTGTTCTTCTTTGACGTTTACCGCCTCTGTGGTCAAGAAATTGACGCCATTTTGTTCTCCGATTATTTTTCGATAAACCTTTAAAGTATTTGAGAACAAAATTTGTGCTAAAAATAGTAAGAAAATCTACTTCCGATCATCTTGTTTATCGAATGTATAGTGCGATTTTACTGATTTTCAGAAACTTAGTGTTTAATTGGAAGCTTTTTTTCTGAGTTTTTCATTTAGTGCAGTTCTAATCTTCTTCATTTTTTTGCGTGATTTATTCAGTTGGTTATTCCTTTTTACTTCAGGTGAGTGAATAAATGATTAGGATAAAGGATCTTCGATCTCGAACCTGATGTGACTAAAGCTCAAAGTGTAGAGAAAGTAGAAAAAGAATATAATATTCAATTGTCCACCTACCAAGAATTAATGGGCTCCTTTTTATAGTGGGAAAGTGGGTCCCGTTTATGTCTTTAGTGGTCTTGCATATTTCACTATTAGTCCTTTACAAACTACTTTGTTTACAAATAGTTTCCCAATAAATAATAAATACAGTGATGATCATATTTCCCTTCTCCTGTTTACAATTAACTCCTTTTCTATTAAGATCAGCGAATTACTCCCTTATCAGTAGCCCCCAGTCTTCAAGAGCGTCGGGAATGAAGACTCGTAAAATGAGTTGGTTCGAAACGCCTCTGTCCCTTACGCCCCGGTACCGAACGACCGGGCAGCCTCGATATCAATTGCCCCGGGGTTCCCCGATTGTCCGCTCTTTCCTGGGATGACTGCGAATCGTCCCGATGCTCAAACCCTTATCATGGGTCTGCTACCGACCCTGATTGACAGATTCCCCATGGGTTTAAATGGGTAATCAGACTTTTTAGAAGACAAACCGAGTATATGAAGCCCAAATAGCGTATCCATCAGAGCTAGTCGGTGTAGACCAATGACGCTAGCCTGAGCAAAAGCTACACGTGTCATCCGAGTATTCGAAGCGTGCTCGTCTGCACATCTTTCCAAAAGGCTCTTCGACTTCCCGTTGCTTTTTGTCGTTTGGACTCCCCCATACGTGAAGCGGTTAAGTGAGGGTGCCCATAAATACCTTATTCGCAAGAATCACTCTCAGAGGAATTCTAGAGAGAGAAAGTGCTGTCCAGACTATTCTAGAAAGAGAGAGCAAGGTTTATGAAAAGTAGGAACCCAAAGCTAAAACAAAAAGCGAAGAAGAAGAAAGAGCCTGTGTTTGAATTTGTCGACTGGGCCAGTATTGGTGACCGTG
Organism: Limnanthes douglasii subsp. nivea; assembly: GCA_036936605.1. NCBI lineage: Eukaryota > Viridiplantae > Streptophyta > Magnoliopsida > Brassicales > Limnanthaceae > Limnanthes > Limnanthes douglasii. The sequence continues at coordinate 64,018,247 of JAUPFV010000002.1, read as the reverse complement.
CTGAAGAGTACCGAGCTGCGGGACTAATTTGGAGTTCTGACACAAAGCCCTTTACGCCCGTGCCGCTTCCCCACGACGCTGTCCTTCCTAATCCAATCCCTGCTGAATCCTTTATTATACCCGAACCGTCTGGCGCTCAAACCCCCCAAGCCATTGTTATTCCCTCTAGCATCAGCTCTCCACACTCCCCAGTTACTCAGCTCAACCGTTCGACGCCTTCGTCGGTGAATTCTTATACCGTTCCGACCCCTTTTCTTCCTCGACATCAAGGCAAAGCTAGGTTTCTTTCCATGGGAGACTCAAATACCTCGACTTTGCCAACGGGGGGTAATTGATCATTTCTTGCCTTTGCCTCTCCCAAAGCTTGGTTTATCACAAATTGTGAATCACTAATCAATTTAACCTTTCTAGCCCCACACACTCGAGCCAACCTTAACTCTGCTAATGCTGCCTCATATTCTGCCTCGTTATTAGTTGCTTTAAAACCGAAACGGATAGCTTGAAACATGGCTATCCCATATGGGGAAATTAGCTGGACTCCAGCACCACTTCCAGAAACATTCGACCCCCCATCCGTTCGAACCAACCATTCTGTCTTACATGACTGGTCATAAATCTCTATGTCTGCTCTTTTTGAGTGAAATTCAACCAAGAAGTCAGCCAGAACCTGAGCTTTTATTGTCGTTCGAGGCTTAAATGTTATGTCAAAATCTCCCAGCTCAACTGACCATTTCGTCATTCTTCCAGATATATCCGGCCTTTGTAACAAACCTTTTAAGGGAAATGCTGTTCGAACTACTATAGGATGGGCTTGGAAGTACAGTCTAATTTTTCGAGCAGTTGTTACCAGATCAAAGCTAACTTTTCCAACTTGAGATACTGTTTCTCTGCATCTAGTAAACTTTTTCTAACATAATATACCGGCTTCAACAAATCAATCTCTTTTCTGAGTAATACAACACTGACTGCAGAATATGATACCGACACATAAACGATCAACTTTTATCCCATCAAAGGTTTAGAAAGTATCTCTGGGGACATCAAATACTCTTGAATCTGAAGAAATGCTTCAGAATATTCCTCGGTCCAACTAAACTGTTTGGCGTTTCTCAACACTTTAAAGAAAGGCGTATATTTATCCGATGAACGAGAAATAAACCTATTCAATGCTGCCAATCTTCGTGTCAGACTCTGGACTTCCTTAATATTCTGAGGAGGAGTCATAGTCGTCAAAGCCTTTACCTGTTCTGGATCAGCTTTGATTCCCCTTTCACTTATCATATAGCCAAAAAACTTCCCCGACCGCACACAAAAAATGCACTTTTCTGGGTTTAACTTTAGATTGAATTTGCTCAAATTATTAAAAGTTTCCTCCAAGTCAGAAAATGATCTTCGTCCTGTAAACTCTTTACCAACATATCATCGATGTAAGCTTCTACATTTCGGCCAATTTGCTCCTCAAAGGTTTTGTTTACCAAACGCTGATAAGTCGCCCCCGCATTTTTCAAGCCAAATGACATGACCTTATAATAGTATAATCCTCTCCCAGTGATAAACGATGTGCTTTCTTCATCTCTTGCATCTAATCTGATATGATTATAACCTGAATAAGCATCCATGAAAGACAATAACCGATTACCCGAAGTAGAATCCACTAACTGATCAATTCGAGGTACCAGAAAAGGATCATTTGGACAAACTCTATTCAGATCCGTGAAATCCACTCACATCCTCCACTTATCATTCTTTTTCATGACTAAGACTGTATTCGAGGCCCATACAGAGTATTGCGACTCTCGAATATGGCCTATGCTTAATAATCGCTTAACCTTTGAAACAATAGCTGCTGACATCTCCTGAGAAACTGGTCTTCTTTTCTGTACAATAGGCTGAACATCATGCCGTACTGCGAGTTTATGACATATTATCTCTGGAGGTACGCTCATAACGTCCTCTGCAAACCTAGCAAACATATTTAATTTTGTCGACAAAAATGCAATCAACTTTTCTCTGAACTCAAAAAGAAAGCTTTACTCCACTTTTTAAAAAATTTCCCTCTTAAAGTTGTGTTCCTCATGATCATCATCCGAAACCAGAAATCTGGGGGCCTCCCTCGGATCATCACAATGAGTGATTACGGAGGAAGTCCCCTTTATCTGCTATACTTTTTCCGATGTTTCTCCCCGAACTCCTTTCAAGGATAAAGCTATCTGATAACACTGTTGAGCCATCTTCTGGCTGCTCTTGATCGTCCCTAAATTGTTCCCTACCACATATTTCAAGCATTGGTGTATCGTCGAAATAACACCATGCATCCTCGACAGCCAAGAACGGCCCAAAATTGCATTATAAAAGTTGGTGCGTCTACGACTATAAACAAAACTTCAACTTCATTTTTGAATGGCCCACGACCGAGCTCCACCACACACTGAAACTCTCCCATGACTATTGTTGTTGCTCCTGTAAAGACCACTATATTTCTGTCGGACCCTAGTACAACAAGTGGGTCAGAAATTCTCCTGCAGGTACTCATAAACAAAATATTTTTAGAACTTCCTGTATTAATAAGTATTTTCTAAACTTGGTCACCAGCTATTCCTGCAGCGATAACCACCGCATCCTCATGCGGGCCCGCTACATTCCTCATATTATCATCGTCAAAACATATGATAAGGGAGGGCAAGCGATGCATCCGCGCTGAAACCCATACTTAAATCTGCGTAGAGAGATTCACCATATGTCTTTTTCACGAACTATTGGAGTTCTCTGCAATGGTATCCCCTCCGAAAATAGCTAACGACTCGAAAAAAGAACATAAGTCATTTACTTTCCCCCCTTGGAATAATCTCCTCTACCATGTTCACGTTATTTCTCCCTTCCTTGGGATCCAGATACTCTGCTCCAATATCAAAAGCATCAACCTCTTCGGAAATCACCATTGTTGTGTCAGCATTCTTTGGGACAGCCTTTACTGCAACATTTTTCTGGGTATGTTTTTTCATGAATTCTAACAATATTCCATTCTCAATTAAAGCTTGCACCTCTTTTTTCAAAGCGATGCATTCCTTGGTGTCATGACCAATATCCTCATGGTACTTACAGAACCTGTTAGCACTTCTTCTTTCCCTTGGAGTTTGAATAGGAAAAGGCTTTCTGAACTGCACTGTTGACCTTGTCTTATAAAAAATCGTAGCCATATTTTCCATTAACTCAGCAAAATAGTCCGGACGAATCCACTTTTTCGAAATGGGCCTTGCTCTTTGGTTATAGTTTTGCTGATTAGTATAGTTTTGTTGGTTCGTTATTGGCCTCAGTGGATACTGGCCCATACCCTTAGCTTGAACATTAACACGAGGCCCTTGATTACTAGACTCAGACCTTTGAAATTGATTCTGGTCTAGCTGATCACTTGATCCTTTATCTGATGCCTGGATCTCCTCCACCAAAATTATTTTCTCAACTTGATCCAGTAATGCCCCAAAAGTCATTGCCTGACTCTCTGCTACCGTATCCTTTAAAAGTCCGGGGAGAAGCCCCATCCTGAATGCCGCTAGTGCCACATAATATTTGCAGCACTCTATATTTGTTTTCGTTTTCATAAATCGATTGGTGTAATTCTTCAAACTCTCCCCAACTTTTTGCCTACAGTACATTATCGTATCTCCATTGGCTCGAAATTTTTACTCCCCACAAAATATTGTCTAAAGATATTGCAGAACATGTCGAAATTCTTTATCGAGCCCCGTGGAAGCCTGTTGTACTACTTGGAAGCCACCCCTTTGAAGGTATGAGAAAAAGCTCTACACAGCAATTTATCATCGTCATCGAAATTGATCATGAAATTTTTGAACTGCTCGATATGATTGTCAGGATCCTGCGTCCCGTCGAACTTTTCTAGCTTTGAAATATCAAAGTGCTTTGGGAGGTTTCCTGCTAGAATTTCTGAGGACAAAAGAGAAGCTCTCCAGTTATGACATGTCCTATAAACATTAGCTCTTGAATTCTTGTGGTTCGGAAGGCATAGTATACTGATGTTGCCACTCTGAATTCTGCTGGTCGACATTTTGGTTCCCAGAAGGAAAATTCATTTGGTCATAACCTTGCTCATTAGCATGAGTATGATAATTCTTTTCCCTCAAAGATTTTCTCTCCAAACTCCTTCCCCTCCGGTGCTCCACATGCATTCTGCCATGTCTTTTCTTTCGATGACTCCTTTCCAGAGATGATTCTAGTGAACTATAATGAGAATAATCACTTGAATCAGAAGATTCCAAGTGACTCTTTCCTTTCCTCCTCGAAGAACGTCGTCTGTGCCCTATATATCTGTCATTTCTGTTTCTAGGATGAAGGTCAACTTCATGCTCATCTTTTCCGCTATCATGCTCTCTTCTAATCTCTTAACGAAGATTTTCTTCGACAGTTTCTTTTTCTACCCTTAATTTTTCGATCTCCAGTAGTTAATCATTTCTCCGAGCCAGCAGAACCGACTCGTCAAAGATTTCTCCGGTGCGCTGACCACCATGCACTTCATATTCCATATTGTTCCGATAAGTATTTCCAACATGATTCTCCTCACATTCGTTAATCATCCCCTTGATTTTCCATAATTCCGCTCAGATTAAGAACGATTTCCAGAAAGCAATTGTCGTCAGGACAATCTTTGTTTCCCACAGACGGCGCCAATGATGAATTAAGAGTTTTCTCAAGGGTAATTTTGTGTAAAACAAATATCTGAGGGACTAAACTGCTATAAAAACTTCTTTATAAGGGTGCTTTTTAGAGGGAGAAAGTACTACTCAATGTGGATAGAGAAAATAGTGTAATATTAATCAACCAGATTTCTCAACTCGTGTGGGGTCCTTTAATAGTACAATAACGGGCCCCACATGCTTAAATTCCTAACTATTACACATTTACTCTCTATATTTTACCACTAATTCATAATTGATACTTTCATAATACATTTTACAATCTTTCCCCAATAAAAACACTTGTTTCCAATTTCCCTTTATGTCTTTTATTCTCCCTTATCAATCCCAACTTTTATAATGGAAACATATATTCACTTTTTCTTTATCCTTAGCTTTCTTGGGGCCAAACCCCTCTTGTATATATCCTAAAACTAAAATTTTTACAACTGCAACTAAAGTTTGCGAAACTGAAATTAGAGTTCGTTTACGTTTATCTGAGAACCATTTTTACTAATATTCATCATATTGGCTTTTTTAATCCTTCGATTATTCTTTTCCTCATCATGCAAGATGCTTGGAAAATAATTTTTTTCATGCCCCATTCCGTGTAAAGGCAACCGTAGGTTGTCTACAAAACACTGAATTGTGGGAGGAAGTGACAAGATTATGTATGATACTACAATAATTTCTCGGAGGTCAACTTTTAATGCTTTCATTTTTTATGAATGTTAGCTATTTAAAAAATACGCTCTCAAGCTTTGCCAATACCTTTTTGTTTCATCATTGAAAGTTTCCTCATCATGTTTTTAATTTTAAATATGGTGAGTTAAAAAAATTCTTTCCGAGATAGGCAAACATTTCATTAGTATTTTTCATATACGTTGTCTGATACCATTTTGTAGTACATATCGACTCAAATGGCTATGATACTCCCACTTCTTAAGCGCATCCTCTTATCGTGAGTGTTTTTATCTATAAGATGAGAAATTTTTTCCTTAGTTGGGGAAAATCTCACTTTTGCACTCCTTAAATTTTTTCCTCCAACAATTGCGAAACGTGAATGGTGTTTCTTAGTTGAGTGTCACGAACAATAAAAGGAAAACATAAATTTGATGATATATTTTCTAAAAGAATTCCAAATAAAATTTAACATACAATATGAATTTTATCAAGCTTTAGATTCTAAAAGACATTCGTATGAGCTGAATCGTTGTGATCATTAATGAAGACGGTAGGCGTTAGTGTGCTACACATCATTTTGAAGAAAACACTTTAAGGAAAACAATGTTGGTTCAAGGGCATATATGAAAATAAGCAAGCCTTCCGTAAGGGTCGTACTTGACTATCACATGACATACTCAAGGCACCATTCAACGCTGAAAACTAGTTGTGCATGAATATGATGAGTGTGAATGCAACAAGTACATCTTGAAAATGGATGAACACCATTGAGACAAATATGAGGTATACTTCCGTAAGGGTGAACCTACAGTCACAATACTCGGTCCTTAGCTATGAACCCAAACCCCTTTCTTTCATACCTTGTCCCAACATAGGAAATGCAAATGATAAAACATGTCTGTCAATATAGTTCCAGAGAATAATTATATGCAGTGTTCACTTTGTAGATCATACAAACGTAAGTCAAATGCCAATCTAACGAAATAAACTTTTATATGTTAGTGAAATCTGAAGCAATCTGTTAAATGTGAATAAACTGTTAAAAATTAAATATCTAAATCAATTAATCTCTTGACATAAACCACGTCACCCAAATGACAATAATAGTAGATAATCACTCTCTATTCTGGAAAAATATAATTTATTAACGATATACTTTCTAATACATGTATAAATGAGACTACATAAAGTATCTTTATATGTTTTCCCTTATAAAAAGACCTAAAGTATATTTCAGGTAATAAAAATAAAAAATTAAAATTCAACATTACTTATGGATAATTAAATAAGTTTAAAATTATAGTACAACTTACCATTGACAGTAATGTTTTATAAAAATGTTAACAAGATTAATTTTTATAAGAGATCGGGTTACTCCCACAAAAAATCATTTACTGATTAACTATTTTAAAAGAAAAACTATAATCCCACAAAAAATCATTTATATGCGAGATTTAAAAATAGGACTTGATTTATTTGAAGCGAGTATTTGTGGGTAATAATATTTTACCACCTCTCTTACCAGATTATTTATTCTGAAATTAAACGAGCCAATTTGAACTCTATATACGTATAATTAATTTAAATTAAAAAAACATTGAAAATATGTGTCAGAATGTAAAAAGAAAATTGTGTAAATACAACGGGTTATAATCTATAATGATGCAATTTAAAATAAAAGATCAAACACAAATCCACAGATAAAAGTTACGTTCGAAAATCCAACTAAAATGAGTAAAGAGCACTGAGAACATTTATGGGCTTAAAGTTTTAATTACCCAAAACTACGTGGATTCAGCATATTCAAATACGTTATCCACGGCCCAAATTATACAAGGGTAGTTTCGTCAGTGATAGCATTTTATCAATCTTAGAAGTTCCTTAGCGTCACTTCAATTAATCAAGTGACACTATCTTTATACACTCTAATAAAGTCATCATCTTCGACATCCAAGAATTTCGTCATCCATATCACGTTTTCGTCTGGGTATGGAGCTCTAATACCAACTATTAAACCGAAATAATAGTATATCAACCACAAGCGAGATTAACTTCAAAACAACCAATCAAATAATAAAACAACCGATTTATTAACAAAATAAATCAACGGTAAAATAAATCAACAACCAGAATATTTATATGAAAAGACCACTTCGTTCCGAAGAGTAAAAGACCATGAGGCTTATGAAGATTCCACCAAAAACACTTCTACTATTATGATAAGTTGAAGGTAAAAGTATCCAATTCAATATAATAAATATCTACAACCCACCAACAATTTTAAACATAATAAACTAACAAAAAAAGAAACAAAAATGAATAATATTACAAAAACTACTCCACTATTCCAAAAATGATTTCTCCCGAACCGTAGCATCAAATAACAATCCAACCGGACATAGCTACCGTAGCATCAAATAACAATCCAACCGGACATAGCTTTATATGTCCCAAACATGCTGTCCAAATTTCAGCCCAAACCGACACCGTTTGACCATTGATCAAACATTTTAAACATAACTTCTTTAAAAATTCCGAAAATAAAAATTTCCCCAATACTAATCTTACTTGAGGCTTGGGGGGCTCGCGCCCCCTAGCCCCATAGTAAATCCGCCGGTGCTAGTATCCCTCCCCAAGGATTGTTTCCCTATGTATGTATGTCAACTCTTTCTCTTAGGCTATTATTGGTAAATAAGGTTGGTTTTTGGTCCCGTAAATAATATTGTATCGTGTAAGACTATCCGTGTTAAGGTTGTGCATTTTCCAGAATAAGTGGACGACATCTTAAATATCCTCGATATCAGGTTGCTTATAAAAGCAATGTTTTCAAATAGGATACCTCATTTGAAAGCATTTGAAGGAAAAAGAAGGAAAGAAAGAATTAGGGTTTTGGAGTTAGAATTAAGTAAAAGGAAAAGCGCCTGAATTGGTACTGATTTTGTTATAAAGCTTTGGTTGGGTGTTTTGCCCTCAAGCCCTTTAATTTTGCTCTGTCTTAATTAGACACCATAATCTCTGTAAATTTTCAATTCAGTAATAAAATGTTTTTGCTTAAAAAAAATAAAAATAGGATACCTCATTTTATAAACGGTTTAGATGGAAGGGTTGTTCATCTTATTGGATTTGATGTGATATATAATTTTTTTTTATAAGTTGAGAAGAAATTTAATTAGTTCATCATTCATCCCTTAATCAGTTCCTAGTTCCTTCTTTCTATCAGTATTGTTATTTTAATTTTTTTTAAACTCAAATACTACAATTCCTCTTATAGTTTTTAATCCTAATTTTTTTATATTACCTTTTTATAATGTTCGATTTGATATTTTTTTTCCTTTTGATTGTTTGATATATGTTTCATTTATTAATATTTTTATTAATACAACCTTTCAGTTTTAAAATATTTAGTTATTTAGTCTGATAGATAAACTTTATACTAATAACTAATGCATTAGAATTGATATTATATAGTTTTGTTACCATAATTATAATTTTAATTGAGTTTGATGATGATCATTATAATTTTTATCCAACATATTTACATCAATAAAATTTACATTATACTTTTAAATTTCACACTGAAACAATTTATCAGAATTTTCTACCACTTATAAAACTATAAGTTATCTTATGTTGAACTATACAATTATAAGGAAATAAAGTATAATAACATTTTTAGTATTAGTAAGTGAACCATAATAATAATAATATAGCTATTATAACATTATATTATTTTCAAAATATAATATACAAACTATATAACAATTTATTTTATATTAATATAAATATAAATTATAATAAAAAACAATATTCCTTATAATAATAATTTAAGATATAATTTAAGAATATAAATATAAGTTATAATAAAAAAACAATATTCGTTATAATAATAATTTAAAGTATAATTTAAGAACAATGTAGCAATTTGTTTACATAACAATAACTTGTTTACAAAACAATAACAATTAAATATAAAACACTTATATGATTATAAATTATAATAAAATATAATAATAACCGTAATATATATATATATATATATATATATATATATATATATATATATATATATATATATATATATATATATATATATATATACTAATTTAAACAAAACTAATATAACACAGTTGGAGTATATATAAATTATAATTAAACCATAATAACAACTAAAGTACAATAGTAAAAATATAATAATGTACTTTAATTGTTTAGATGAACCCTCTTAAGTGGATTGGTCTTTATAATTGGATCAACTTTATGACCCAACACTCTCCTTTAGAATTGATCACGAAGTAAGCTCTTTAATACTTTTAAAGTTTTTATTTTTAATATTTTGAAGTCTTTATTTTTTAGTGGCTTAGTAAAAATATTGGTAACTTGATCTCGTCTCTTTATTTAAAGGAATTGATTTGATGTAATAAAGTATTAGGGCTAAAACTTGAAAAGTATGTAATGATAAGGGGCTCATATGTAATAATCAATATGTATGGTTAGAGTTAGTACAATAGTGAGGGTTTAAGGATCCAATAACTTTATTCTGTTTATCTTTTTGGACTCGAAGGGTCTTCCGACGAACGTTGGTTTACAATCTTTATCTTTTTGGACCGGAAGGGTCTTCCAACGAATGTTGGTCTACAATCTTTATCTTTTTGGACTGGAAGGGTCTTTCAACGAATGTTGGTCTACAAGCTGAAAACCTTTGAAGTACAATAATATTTTCAAAAGTTTGGCGGAACAAACTAAAAATCTTTGATAAAAAGGTAAGTATAATAATATTTGCATAAGAAAGCATTTGGAGGAGAAAGTTTAATTTTTTTTATAAAAAGATAAGTATAATAATATTTTCATAAGAAAGCATTTGGAGGAGAAAGTTTAATTTTTTTTATAAAAATCTAAGTATAATAATATTTCATAAGAAACCGTTTGGAGGAGAAAGTTTGAAGTCTTTTATAAAAAGCTAAGTATAATATCAGTTATATATGAAAAAGTTTGGAGGAGAAAACTGATTATTTTTTTACAATAAGAATAAAAATAAGCATACTAACATTTGTTATATGAAATTTTTTGGGTGGAGAACTTTGGAGATTTTTATTTATGAAAGTTAACGGTTATCAATATTTTTCATATAATTGTTTTTTGAGGGAGGACATATAACCAAATTAAATTTTCATTAAGAACTTTTATAGTACAGAGTGTGTCATAAGAACACAAAAGACATAACAAAAATACCCATGGTATGATCAGTTCGCAAGGTTTGCACCAAAAATTTGAAGATAAAAACTAAGTAATATACCCCAACCTTTATCTACCACAGAAACTCCCACCAAAAAATGCTTTTCTATAACACGCTCCCAAAGGCTTCCTGGCTTTAAATTGGGAAAACACTCATGCATTTCTAATACCAAAACCGATTTGATGTTTGCATATCTCTATTCTAAGCGGGAGACACATCCAACAACATACTTCTCAAGGCAACTATTCTTGTAATTATCAGAGTTTTTCCTAATATTTTCCTTCTCAGCAGTGAGTCTCTCAATCTCTTTGATAACATTCTCAAAATGCGTTTTGGTCTCATTAAAAGAATAAAAGAGACCATCAATGAGGGTGCTCCCTTGAATATATTTGGTGATAAATCGCTCTCATTCATCGTCGAAATCCTATTTCTTCTTGGATAATTTGGTTTTCAATGCTTTAATCTTCTCCAGACGCTCAACGAAAGTTTTCTTCTCACTGGAAAGTTCTTCCTTTAACCTTTTCAGATCGAATCTTTTTTGGATGCATTTTTTAATAGCTGATGAGTCCGGATTCTGTGACCACTACGAACAGGGATAGTTCGGACAAAGACTACCTAACCGGACAGGGCAGTTCGAACACCTCATCCATTGGACTGTTCGAACTGGAACTAAAGTACTTAAAACCTAAACACTTCTTGACTAAGCTTCTTGCTCTCCTACTAAGAGCTCATGGGTCCTTGAACATGACCCGGGTCCATTAAACATGACCCGAAAGCCCATAAAGCCCAAATGTAAGGGTATAAATACCCAACCACCAGCATTAAATGTGGGTAATGAAAATTAAATACAACCAGGCTGCTTAATTCTCCCTCTACTCTCTACTCAAACATTAAATACTCTCAAACTTCCACACAGTTCTAAACAAAAATTACAAACTTACCCTCAGACGAAAATAAATCACACCAAATTGGCGACCACAGTGGGAGCACGACGGTGACTGAATCAAGCATTCGAAACCAACAGGAAAAATCAGTCCGAATGAATCCGGACGCCCCAGAAGTACCACCAGCTTTGCTTGAAGTGGTGGGTGAAAATGATGAATACACCATCGAGGAGCGTGATCGATTAAAGGGCGAGATAGAAGCTCTGAGGGCAGAGAAGGCTAAGATGGGCATGAAAGAGAAGTCAAAAGCATCAGTCGCTCATCGTACCGACAACCCTAGAGAGCATGAGCCTTCGAAGACTCATGCTAGCTCCAAAAAGTCTCACCGGTCTAAGCCAATGGAGAGTTCAGACTCAGACTCAGAGTCTTCTGGTAGCTTCTCGGACGAGGATGGAGTTGAAGAGTCCTTATCCTCCAGCAGTGATGAGGGCCGATCCAAAAAGAAGCAAAAGTTGATTAAAAAGTATTCAAGAAAAAGGGATAGACATGGGAAATTTAAGAGGAATATAGGGAAAGGATCATCTCACAGCCGGAGGCATGTAGACCGGATGCTGGTGGATCCTTTTGCCTTCCACGATGAACCAGGTATCTTTGCAACTCCTAATGAGGATACTGTGTTCTGTCGTGGCCGGAATTGGAGACAATCTCCATTGTCTTCCAAGATTCTATCCGGAAACCTCCCTAAGAGGTTCGATAGCACTAAAATGGAGAAATACGATGGCAGTAAAGATCCGGACAACCACTTGGAGCAATTTAAAAATTTCATGATGAATTTTGATGATGACGACAAGTTACTCTGTAGCGCATTCTCCCAATCCTTTACGGGGAGTGCTCTGAAGTGGTATAACAGCTTACCTCAAGGCTGCATCAAGAATTTTGATACCTTTTGGGTGGCCTTTCGAAGGCAGTTTGTTGGGAGGAAAGAGTTGAAAGGGAATGGGGACACAATAATCCATTGTGCCCAAGAACCAAACGAATCATTGATAGAATACATAAGTCGTTTTGTAAACACCAAAAATGGGTTGGCTGATTGCTTCGAGCAAGTAGCAATAGCGTCTTTGAGGCAGGGCTTAAACCCTGGAAATTTGGCTGATTCAGTGACCAGAAAGAAAGCCATGACTTGGGGAGGTTTGCTGAATCAAGTCGGAAAGCAAATCAACGTTGATGAAACAAAGAAAACTAGGGTGCACAGGCAGGTGAGGTCTGCCCCGGTTGCACCAAACCCTAATCAAAATCAGTCCGGGAACAAGGCAAGAGAGGCCGGACAGGGGCATAACAGGGCTAAAGCTCAATCTCAGCCAACTGCGCCTGCCCAGAGTCAACAGTCTAGAAATAAGAGAGGGCCTTGGGTTCAACCGGAGTGGTTTTGCAGAGTTAAAAGAAAGTGTGGCCACCATTTATGACAAAACGAAGGAAGAAGTACACTATAGAAGGCCGACCGCACTGCAATCTCCTAGAGAACATCGTAACAATTCTTTCTGCCAGTACGATAATGATACTGGCCATACCACTGACGATTGCATAGCCTTGAAACAAGAAGTTCAGAAATTAATTGAAAGAGGAAAGATGGGGGCATATGTCAAAAGAAGAGGAGGAAATATGCCTGATAATGCTCATCGGGTTGGTCCGAGCAATGCTACTCCGGAGAGGGCTATGGTTATAATCGAAAGATTTGATGTAGAATCAGAATACTTGGATCCTGATCCAACTCGAAATAGAGTTGGTGCCATTGAGGAACGTTGTAAAATAGTCTCCGGGCTTATTAAGTTTTTTGAGTCACTTACAATTTTCGGAGGGGATACTATGACAGCTCCTACTGCTTCTTCAAGGAAGAGGCACGTTCATACTTTAGCTACCCAGCTAGAAGGAGGCATGACCTCCTATCAATCACAAATTCCATTTCCCTTCATTTTTTTCGATGAAGATGACTTAAGGGATATAACCGGCCCTCATGAAGATGCTGTTGTCATAGGAGCATCCATTGGGGGCAATGACATAAGACGAATCTTGGTGGATACTGGGAGTTCAGCCAATATCCTATTTTTAACCACTTACAAAAAGATGAAAAATCCAGCTATAATTCAGCGTTCAGACAGATCAATTGTGGGTTTCACTGGAAGCTCAGCAGATGTGATCGGGGAGTTCGAAGAGAAAGTTTTGTTGGGAAAAGGCCCTTCCAAGAAGATGGTCATGATACTTTTTATTGTGGTGGATTGTCCCACTTGCTATAATGCTATTTTAGGGAGGTCTTGGCTCTCTAGGATGCATGCAGTGGCCTCGACAGTCCACTAATGTTTGAAATATGCTGTTCAAGGACAGGTGGGAGTTGTCCGGAGCAGTCAAAATATTGCAAGAGAGTGTTATGCTACGTCACTGGCTCCACGGACGTTGGGGGCAACTCGTGTCAATGAAGAATAACAGTTTGAGGGGCTTTCTCGGGGTGAGGGTGAAATTGATGACCCTAGAGAGACCCCTGGAGTGTTGATACCGATTGAAGAAGTTGAAACACATTCTTTGGAAGAAGGAAAAAGTGTTAAGATAGGGTCCAAAATGCCATCCGAACTGAAGAATAAGATGTTGAAGTTTCTAAAAGACCATCAGCATGTCTTTGCTTGGTGCAATGCTGATGTTACTGGGGTTCCAGCTGATATTATATCACATCACCTATCCATTCGGAGGGACATATCACCTGTGGTACAAAAGAGAAGGGTTTTTTCTAAGGAAGAGGCTGATGTTATTGTTCAAGAAGTTGACAGGCTCACAAAAATAGGGCATATAAAGGAGTCTCAGTATCCTTTGTGGACTGCCAATCCGGTCTTGGTGAAAAAGAAAAATGGCAAGTGGCGTATGTGCATTGACTTCACAGATCTCAATAGGGCTTGCCCAAAAGATTTATATCCAGTTCCCCTGATTGATCAGCTGGTAGATTCCACCTCTGGGAATAAGCTACTATCCTTCATGGATGCTTTCTCCGGGTACAATCAAATTCAAGTAGATCCGAAGGATCAGGAGCATACCACGTTTGTCACTGACAGGGGTCTTCATTGCTACAAGGTGATGCCATTTGGATTGAAAAATGCTGGGGCTACTTATCAAAGATTGGTGAACAAAGCCTTTGCTGATCAAATTGGAAGAAATATGGAAGTATACATTGATGACATGATGGTGAAAAGTGTGGATGAACAACTGCACTTGGCGGACCTCCAAGAAACTTTTGCTAACTTAGTAAAATTGAATTTGAAGCTAAATTCAGAGAAATGTGTGTTCGGAGTGCAGTCCGGAAAATTCCTAGGTTATATAATAAGTGAGCAAGGGATACAGCCCGATCCGGACCAGCTTAATGCTTTATTCCAAATGGAGCCTCCTCGGAATGTTAAAGAAGTACAACGGTTGACTGGGAGGTTGGCTGCTTTAAATCGATTCATCTCAAGGTCTTCGGACAGACGTGCCCCGTTTTTTCAAACTTTAAAGGGTGCGAAGGGATTTGACTGGACTTCACAGTGTGATGAGGCCTTCAATGAGATTAAGAAACATCTGTCCTCCCCCAAGACTTTATTTAAACCTGTTGATGGAGAGACACTCTTCGTATACTTGACAGTTTCAAGTTGTGCCATCAGTGCTGTATTGGTAAGAGAGGTGGATAATTACCCCCATCCAGTGTACTACATCAGCAAGAGCCTGATAGATGCAGAAAAACGCTATTTGAAACTCGAAAAATTAGCATTAGCCTTGGTAATTGCTGTAAAGAAGATGAGGCCTTATTTTCAGGCTCATCCTATTATCGTCCAGACATCTTTTCCCTTGAAGAATGTTCTCCAAAAGGCAGAAATTTCAAGTAGAATGACTAAGTGGTCAGTGGGATTGGGGGACTTCGATATTGATTTTGCTCCTCGAACAGCAATCAAAGCCCAAGCTGTGGCTGATTTTTTAGTTGAATTCCACTCTGATAGGAATACGGAGCGAACTACTGAAATGAAAGACAAAAAGGTCTGGATCGTCCAGACAGATGGTGGATCAAGTACCATGGGATGTGGTGTAGGGGTGTGCTTGGCTTCTCCATATGGTGACAAGATGTACCAGGCTATATGTTTTGCTTTCAGGGCTTCCAACAATGAGTCCGAATATGAAGCAGCTATAGCTGGTTTAAAGTTAGCTTATATTTGTGGGGCCAAAAGGGTCAAGCTGATGAGTGATTCCCAGCTTCTTATCCACCATGCGCAAGGTCAATCTGAGGCTAAAAAGAGCAACTAGTGAAGTACTTACTTCTTCTTAAAAACGAGTCACTTAAGTTCAAAAGCGTTGTTTATGAGCATATACCCCGAACAGAGAATGAACTAGAAGATTCCTTGGCAACCATAGCATACACTGAGTCATATCCTTGGATCCATGTGCTGGAGTGCCCTTCCATTCAACTCAATGTGAGCAAAGAGGAAGAAATTTTCGATGTACAGATGAAACAACCTCAAGATTGGAAATTTCCTCTCCTGCAGTATCTCTCCGATGGCATCTTGCCTCCGGATAAATCACTAGCAAGAAAGATGAAGCACAAGGCTCATGGTTTTATCATACTGAGAGACGTTTTGTATAAAAAGTCTTACAGTAAGCCTCTTTTGCGATGTTTGGGAAATGATGAGTCTCAAGTAGTCCTCTCCAAATTGCATCATGGTGAGGGATCAGCTCACTGTGGATTCAGGGCTCTAACAAGGAGAGTTTTACTGGCTGGCTATTATTGGCCCTCTATAATGCAAGATGCTAAGGAGCTGGTGAGAAGGTGTGATCCATGCCAAAGATATAGCAACGAAATTCATATCCCAGCCATCCATTTAGAGTCAATTTCCGAACCTATACCTTTTGCTCGATGGGGGTTGGATTTGGTGGGACCTCTTCCTATGGCATCCGGAGGACGCAGAACTATAATTGTTGCTATTGATTATTTTTCGAAGTGGATTGAAGAAGCCCCGCTGGCAGGAACAACATCGAAAGCTGTCATAAAATTTATTTTATCCAATATCTGTTGCAGATTTGGTGTTCCACAAAAGATAACGACAGACAATGGGCCACAGTTCGACAACAAGGAAATGAAGAGTTTTTGTGCCTCAAAGGGTATACAACATTGTTTCTCTTCACTTTTCCACCCACAAGCAAACGGTCAGGTTGAAGTGGCTAACAGAACTATACTGTCCCGTTTAAAGAATAATTTGGAAGGGGCTCCTGGGAAATGGCCTAGCTATTTACAAGAGGTTTTGTGGGCATACCGGACTACACCTGGGGCTGCAACACAAGAGTCACCATTTTCCTTGGTCTATGGGATGGATGCAATAGCTCCCATAGAAGCAACCCTCCCTTCAATTCGAGTTCACAACTTCTCCGAACACGCTAACGAAGTGGCAATCAGAGGTCAGCTTGACCTAATAGAGGAAAGACGAGTTAAAGCTCACCTTAGAGCTGCACACTATCAGGGTTTGATGAAAAATAGGTTTGCTTCTAGAGTTAAAAGAAGAGATTTCCAGCCGGGGGACAAGGTGTTGAGGAAAGTCTTCTTACACACTAAAGAGAAGCTGCTCGGCAAACTGGCCCCAACTTGGGAAGGACCTTATATGGTCACTGAAAGGCTTAAACCTGGAACATATTGGCTAAAAGACAAGGATGAAAGGGTTTTGAATCACCCTTGGAATATTGAGCATCTACGGATGTACTTGGAATAGAAGCTATGTAAATATTTACTTGTTTAAAAATCCATATAAATATTTGGGGGCATACTCTTTCCCACTCTGGTGGCACGGGGAGGTTATAATGAGGTGTCCGGGCTTTTTTATAAAATTTGATGCCTTCTTGAAAAAATTCGAAATGTTCTTACTTTGTTTTTTGTCACACCATCCGGGTTGAATTAAAGGAAGGATGACTACTTAAACATTTATCATCGGAGAATTTAAACACTCTCGCTTTAGAATATTTATGAAATAACTAAGGGCTATTTAAACACCAGCCACCAAAATTGAAACAAATTGTGAAATAATGCAAGAGTTGCGCAAAACAAAGATATTCATTAAAATAACCCAAGTGCCTTGGCCTTCCAAGGACTTTAAAATTGTCAGAACAAAAGATCTATCCGGACAAAATGCCGGACACAATTACAAAAATGCCTTGGCCTTCCAAGGACTTTAGTTCAGATATCATAAAAAGATAATTTATAATTTAAGACTGAGCCTTTGAAGATGGCTCAGCCTCACCTGCCTTTTTCTTCTTCTTCTTGGGATCGTCCTCCTCCTCGTTTGGGCTCTCCTCGGTGTTCTCTTCGTCGTCAGATGAGGATGCACTGGAGAAGTCAAACCTGTCGCCTTCGGCCATTGTATGGAAGGGAAGGTCTGGATACTCTACAAAAGTCCATAAGTCTCCCAGATTCCTCTTCGGAAACTTCTCATGAAAAAGCAAGACCATGTCCGACTTCACCTTGGCATACATTTCTTCTTGACTGTCTATTACATTGTTGGCATAAGCATCGATCTTGGCCTGAATTTTGGCCTATTGCTCCCTTAGCAGATCTGCTTTCTCCTCTACAGCCTTGGACACTGTGTTCTCGAGCGCAATCTTGTCATTTGTCAAGTTGTGGATGACTTGGTCTTTGGCCTTTGCCTCCTCTTTTGAAGAGGTGAGATCTTTCTCCAATCCGGACAACTTCTCCCGGAGCTCTTTGATAGTGTCTTCTAAAGTGGCAGCCTTTATGGACCACCCCTCTTGGATCTTCTTTAGCTCATCATTTTCTCCCTTCAGAATGTCAGCATGTTGAGTGGCAGTAAGAAGATCATCGGACAGTCTCTCTTTGTCAGATTTGAGATCTTTGATAGTATCTGCCTGACTTCGAACTTGTTTCTCCAAAACAAGCAGTGGCTGAACATTACTTAATATGGAGTGAGCTATAATATCCCTTTCACTTGATACAGTAAAAGTCTTACCATTAAAAGTAACGGTGTTCGAAGTACTCGGAGGGAGGTAAGGCCCAGCAAAGTCGTCTTTGGGAAGGTTTGCAAAATAGTCACCAAGTCCATCAAGCCCTGTGATGTCAACACCATCAATGCTAAGGTCTCCTTCTCCGACCTCGTGAGTTTGAAAGTCACCAGGGATCTCCTCTTCTCTTGTCGAATCAGTATAATCTACATGGGGGAGAGGCTCTGGAGGCCGGAGAGAAAGTTCATCACCCCTGGAGGTCTTTTTCTTCTTAGCCTCCATGTCATTCCTTTCTGCTCCCCGTTTTTGGTCTCTTTTGGGAAACCTTGGGGGTTTTGGGGATTTAACCTCCTCCATAGCACTTTCATGCTCTACCACTTCTAGCAGAGCAGAATCAATCTGGCTTGGGGCTGGCCCCTCTGGGTTTGTTAGAGCAGCCTCCTCCACCTCGGCAGGGTTAGCCTCACCTGCAGCCTTCTTGCCCTTTCCCTTCTTGCCTTTCATTTTACTCGGGGCCTTGGCTCGACCTGGCAAGTATAATAACCCGTCCGGTGCATGTGTTCTCTTGAGGACTACATCCGGAGGAGGTGGAGTGGTGAGCTCTTCCCAGGTCAAGTCCCTCCGGCCAGTAGTGTTCCAGAGGTGAGACCTTGCAAAATTGCCTCCTGTAAAAGCATCATGAAACCGGTTCCCCCACTTTTCAGCAGCCCAAGTGTTGATCTTGGTACAAGTGGTCTGCCCGGCCTTTAGATAGTCATTGAAGTCTTTGGGCAGCTCTGTTAAGACAAAAGACAAGACCAGTCAGTTTAGGAAAATTCAATAAAAGTAAAGTAAAAATGTAAGGTAGGATCCTTACGATCACTCCTCCATCTGCTGGTGAGGAGACTTGGGTTGACTCCATCTTTGATTTTCCTCCCATTCTCCCAAGCGTCGCTTACGAACAGGAATTGAGTCCTCCAATTTCTCTCCGACTCAAGCAGATCATCCACTGCTTTATAATTATCACCCATGTTGAAGTGATAGAAGGGAATGTGGCGGTTTCTGCAGAGACTGGCCACATCTGCGAATTCCTCCATTGGTAAAGGAATCCCGGAGAGCCTGGAGGCCATGATGCAGGCCATAAGTATGTACCAGGCATTGGGGCTCAATTGACTAGGGAAGAGCCTGATGAGGTGGAAATACCTAACTATTTCCAGATCTAAGGGGAACCTTAAACCCCAGTTAAAAAGCTCAGTGAAGATGACTATTTCACTGAGTCTGCAGTCCATTGCGGTTTCGGGGTCTATGGGGATTCTTATCTTTATGTTCTCCAGAATCCCCCACTTTGTACGCATCCGGCCGAACTTGGCTGTATGAATAAAAGCATAGTTGATTTTTTTGTAAAGCAAGAAGGTATTTAACGTTTACCTTGTGGAAACAAGGTCCCACTTTTCCTTCGAGGATTTCTGGTAATTCTGGATGCCTAAGGCATAGCTTCTCTTTGCCCTTGTCCTTCTTGGCAGCAGCATCATCACTAGTCTGTCCGGAGGGTTCGTACTCGAATGGAGCCTCTTCGATAGAGTCCTCCATTATTTCCTCCATGATTGAGGAAGGGTTTTCAGTTATCTTTGTGAGGGGGGAGTTTGGAGTTGGTTCAGTATGACCTCCGGACTGATGAGCTTCGATACTCTCCTGGACTCTGGCCTCTGGCCGGGGCTCTGATATGGTGGTTTCTCTTCGGGAGATTGAGCCAGTGGCCTCCGGTCCGGACATCCTGTCCTTGGGTGCTTTTATGGGTTCTTCTGACCCTGTACTGTTATCCTTGGCACCTGATTTCGAAGGGGTGCCTTTGGAAGCCTGCCCTTTGACCAGCCGACCTTTTCTTCGATCGACCAGTTTGTTGGGAGAAGTATCTGCATCAGACCCCATGGCCAACTTGTTAAAAAAAAGATGGTTTCGAATGGAATGACGAAGCAAACGCGGCTTTTACGGCTTTAAAAAGAGCTTTATCGTCTACTCCTGTTTTAGCCTTACCAGATTTTGACAAAACCGTTAATGTTGAGACCGATGCCTCTAACGTCGGGATCAGAGCAGTTCTTATCCAAAAGAATCATCTGATATGCTTTATTAGTCAAGCTTTGGGACCTCAGCACCAACGAATTTCGGTTTATGAAAAGGAGTTACTTACGGTTGTATATACAGTTCCACAATGACATGCATACCTTGCTCATGGCTTATTCATCATCAAAACCGATCAAAAGAGTACCAAATATATGATGGAACAAAAAGTTACTACTTTTTTTTAACACATGTGGCTTTGTAAGTTGATGGGTTACAATTTTGTTATTGAGTACAAACATGGAAAAGAAAACCACGTTGTCGATGCTCTATCATGGGTTTCGGGTTCACAAATCCTTAGTCTCACGTTGTCTACGGTTCAATCGGGTTTTTTCGATTCTATCCGGCTTCTTTGGTAATCTGATCCTTCCCTCAAACAGATCATCGCCGATATTGTCGCTGATACGAATGTTCATCCACACTATACGTACACCAATAACAAACTGCGCAAGAAAAGAAAGCTAGTAATCGGAAACACAAAGACAACAAATTATCAATTCTTCAGTGGTTACATGATTCAATGGTTGGAGGTCACTCGGGTCGTGACTCTACTATTCATCGTGCCAAAACTCTATTTTATTGGCCGAAAATGAGTATAGAAATACAAAATTATGTACGGAACTGTGCGATATGTCAACAAAACAAATACGACAGGACAAAACGACATGGTCTGTTACAGCCACTGCCGATACCGGACGGACATTGGGAATCAGTTAGCCTTGACTTTATCGAAGGACTTCCAAAATCACCTGGGAAGCATTGTATACTTATTGTTATCGATCGATTAAGAAAACATGTGCAATTTATCGCCATCTCGCATCCATATACCGCTTTCGATATTGCTCATATTTATCTCGATAATTTCTTCAAACACTATGGTATGCCAAATGAGCTTATTAGCGATCGAGACCCTACTTTTCTAAGCAAAATTTGGCAAGAACTTTTTCGAGTGCATGGAGTGGATCTTCAACATTCTTCCGCCTATCATCCACAAACTGATGGCCAAACAGAGGTCACTAACCGAACACTTGAGACTTATTTACGCTGTATGACAGGTAAAGCTCCAACCACATGGTCCAAATGGCTTTCCTTAGTCGAGTGGTGGTGTAACAGAAAGCCTTGATCTAAAAGCCTCTCTTCAAGCTAAAATTAAAAGGGAAAAGCAACTGAAGGCCAACTTGAAAGCTCTTGGGAGACGAATAGGATTTTGAGACTTTAATAGCAGTCCAAGACTAAAGCTGAGTTACTTATATAATACCTAAATATTTGTCAAGATATATATAAATAAAATAATGATTTATCGTGCGTATGATAATCTATGCCTCAAATACTTACTATTACTTGAATGATAAATTACGCATTTCTGATTTTATCCATCAAGTATTTGTTGCATCGTTGCAGGGGAAATATTTTTTATTACTTATAATATTGATACGTGTGTGTTGAAGTACTAATTTAATTTTATTTTTGTTTTATTTTTATTGATGAAGGTTACATATATAAATAGTTAATAACAAGGAATTTTTTTTGATCCAAAAACTGGAATACAATTTAGAACGCGATTAAGAGAACCGAAATATCCAACAATCATAATCAAAGAAGCATTCCTCGATTTGTGTAAAATAAGAATGCAAATCCCTCGTTTACGAGATTTACTCAGATTATAATGAGACATTTGAGAGTTGTATTTAGTTTCAATATCAATCTATGTTTGATCACCATAATTCAAAACAATCATATGTTTCTTGGAAGGTCATATCAGTGTCCATACACTCACTTGTCAAGATTTTTAGAATTAAACGACACATGAAAATACAATTGACTTACACCTAATTCTATTAGATTGAAAATATTTCCCTTCTCGCTGAAGGGAAAGTAAAGGCATGGATGATGTCAGAGTGCATTACCTTATGAGATCAATCCATAAAATTATTCCGATCTAGATGATTCTCACTAGTAAAATGATTAAATTTTAGAAAATGATATAATATATTTCTCAATCGGGAGAACGAGTGAGTCTATGACTCATAGGAAAGGTAAAACGTTTCGTTGAGAAAATGTCATCACCATGGTATTTTTACATGAATGATTGTACAAAACTTGTATAATGGGAAACAAAAGAACAATAAGTTAATGGTAGATGCAACGAGTGAAGGTTATAACACCAATAATACTCCAAACAACGCGTATGAAGTCCTTGAGGCATTACCAAGAAACAATTATGTAAGTTTATAGAAAAATTAGAAAAAATCAGCAGATACAATAATACGATATTACAACCCCAAATCATTGCGCTTGATAAACAGATATAATAAATGATGATGATTTCAGCAACATTCAATAAGTGTGAAACGTATCATCCATGAAACCAGTTCGTTCAAGCAAACAATGCTATGTACGTAAAAAACTTCTGACGAGTCCACTACAATAATTATCATGCTAAGCTCTAGTAAAATCTAAACTTCTCATAGAAAAATACCGACAATATGTGGAAATAAGAGAATATGGATAAGCTAGAAAAAATAAAAAATTAGATGATACTCTAGATAAGTTCATCGAAGCTTTCAACAGTCAATTTGAGAAAAACGAAACAAGAGCAACGAACCTTGAGACACTTTCTCCTCATGGGGATTATCTAAAGAATTTAACAGTTTAGATCAGCTAAATTCACTATGGCATAACTTTAAAAAATCAAAGCATCGTGCTAAGCAATACCGAAAATATCCCAAAACAGGTTAACACAATTATGCTAAAAAACAAGCAACAAGTTGAAATATAGTAAAGCTGAGTTTTGGAGAATCATATGTTTATGTAAAGAATGAAGTCTCTCATCGTAACAATAAAGAATTTCACCACGAAAGTGATGAGCCTTACCGTAGTAATACTGGTAAAAGAGGAACACAAGTTAGAGATAGGATAATGTCGTGGAAACTGAACATCCTTATTGCAACAATGCGGTAATTCATCACAACAATGAAAATGATTCAATGGAAATATTATTGATGAAGCACCATAGACTTCCAGTAACAATTTCACAGCATCAACTCCAGAAGATTGTTGTGGTAACTATACCATTCATCGCAACACAACTACAAATTTTCGTAACAGCGAACCACCTGTGAAATCTATGCTTCAAACTTCTAAAAATATATGCCATGAATTTCGTACTTAGACTAAAATAAGAATAAAAATACCAAATGTTTTTGTTGAATACAAAATGTAAAACAACTAAAGGTCTAATGCTACTTCTTAAACCTGTTAATACACATATGAAATAAGTTTACAAAATTTCAGCAATATATAGGTTTCCAAAATATTTATCAATATATTTAAATGAATCTGTCCAATATAAAGTTTTCTTATCCTAGTTGATTTTTTATTTATTTATTTATTTATGATTTTGGACAATTTGGATCACTAATTTTTTTTAAAATATCTGGATCTCCTCTTTGTTTAGAGAAACATTCTATATTTGATGATCATGATGCTCATGTACACCAGGAGGCTCAAATGAGGTCGTAGTTTTTCATTTGATGATTAAGATGCTCCTGTAAAATAGAAGGCTCTTTCTGTATACCATGAAAGTCCTTGTATTATATTTAATGAGCAAGAGGTTCTTCGTTTTGAAAAAATATGGATTATCTCTTTCTTTAAACCAACCATAAACTCAATATTTTCTATTTGATGATCCGGATGCTTTTGTATTGTAGTGATCCTTCTATATACTAGGAAGGTCTCGTATATAATTTGTATCTTTTACTGTCGTAGAGACATGTACATGTACATTAAGAGGATGTTGCATAGAGGTTGTATTATTTACAACATAAGATACCTGATCAGTAGGATACTGCACATCAGTAGTAGCTTGTGCATTAGTAAGATCCTACACTTTTTACTTATCTTGTGCATCATGAGAAACATCAATACATGTTTTTAAGGTGAATATTTCATAATATGTTTTCTTTATATATGTTTTAGTTTTTTTTGAAGGCGTTTCTTTTATCTTCACGTTTACTTGCAATATAGGAACTACAAGTGTTTTTTCAACTTCTATCTTTTTTTCAATATGTTTTCTCTCGTGATATGTTTTATATTTATCCATATATTTCTTTATAATTGAAATGGTACTGTATTTATCAATACCTTATTATTTAAATTCTTTAATCTCATTTTTACTTTTTTTATCAATTGCCATTTTTTCTATTTACTCTACTGTTTGTAAGCCAATTCTTTGGCTAGACATAATTTTGGTTGTTGGCGGAGTTTTAAGTTAACTATCTCCAAAATAAATAAACAATAGTATTAAATACGAGATAAAAAAAATACTCATTTTGAGATGCAATACCATGAAAATACTAAATATGAGACTGGTTTTAGATGAATAATATGAGACAATACATAGGTAACTACATGCGATACTAAATATAAAGAACACGAGACTACATACGAGACTACTTATAAATGAAAGATGTGAAATTAGATATTAAAGATGAGAGACAAGGCATAGCTAACTACATATAATAAGTAGACAATGCATAACTAACTGCCTATACTAGATACTAATTGCGAGATGTAAGATGAGACAACAAGCTAAAACACGGGATACGAGACAATGCATAACTAACTACATGTGACACGAGTTATAAAGAAGTAATGCAAGATGTTATTCTAGGTTTGAAAGATGAAAGAAGAGAGATAGCTAACGATATGCACTAATTCAAAACTAGTTATGAATGAAGAATATGAGATTTGGGATATAAGATGAGAGATGTGTGATTCTTATTTTTTTTGTACACTAATATCTTCAAACAATTATTCTCTATTCTTAATCGTATATTTGGTCACCTAGATTCATTGAATTTTTATTTTTTATCCAATTTTCAGGTCTTTTTAGAATTCTAAGAATGTAAGATAGTGAATTTCGTCTATCTGAACTAGCAAAAGCTTTGTTTACAATATTAAAGTTTATTAGAAAATTTTATGCACTAACAATATTTTTTATTATAGATTTTTTTGGACATGGAGTTTATTTAGACTGTGTAGTTAATATTTTCTTTCTTATTTCATTATTCTTCCTTTTGTTCTTATTTTTCTTATTTTTTTGTTATTTTTTGTTATTTTTCTTGTTCTTATTCTTTTAAACAAAAATATTTTTATTTTTCTTATTATTTTTTCGTCTTTTTGTTCTTCTAGTTCCTGTTATTGTATTAGTTCTTATAGTTCTTCTTATTATTTTTGTTCTTGTTCTTATTCTTATTTTTCATGTTATTTGCCGTATTCGTCTTTTTTTCTTCTTCTTATTTTGGCCCTTCTCACTAACTAAATCTTCTTCATTTGTTAGGGTCAATTCTTCATCCAAAACATACAAATTTTTAAATACTTAAGTGAATATGAGATACATTTTACTTGTTTAATACAATATAAGATGTGATACGTGTTTTAAAAGAAATATGAGATTAAATATATTTGTTCATCTATGACATGCTTAAAAGATTGAATCAAATCCAATTTTTTTCCAATTCTCACTCATTTGTAGCATCTTGGTAACATGATTTCTCTCGCTTCTCCTTTAAGATACTAATCACCAAAAGAGAAAAACATCTAATCATGTCTTGTTTCGTAACTAAGCTTTATTGAATTTATCAGATTCTCCTTGATTTCTCTATCCCAATCATAGTTTTATAATTTTTTCTAGGTTTCCGATGTAAAAAATATATTTATATAAGCTAATACATCCTTGAACATAGAAAGAAACAATGTGGAGTATGGTAACATGATTAAAAGTATGACAACATATATTATTACTTGATCTCCGTTAGTTTTAATAACTTTGGTTATTGAATCATGTAAACATGCGAGACCTTATTTAATATAACTACATGTTAGATTCGAGACTATGCATATACCTACAAGTCAGATGAGTGTCAAAAAATACCCAAACATATTGAGATATGCGAGACAATAAAAATATCCAAACATAATGAGATATGCGTGATGTGAGGGGGTGTAAAAATACCCAAACATAATGAGATATGCGAGACAAGGTGTAACCAATCTAAGCGCGAAACAAGTGTAAAAACATATAACTAAATAAAAAATTGCATATATTTATCATAAAGTTGTAATTGGTTGAGATTAGTGTTTCTTTATCATACTTTTCTTTTAATTAGAAATTGTAAGTTTTCACTTTCCTCTATTCACCTTATGTGAATCTAGTATATAGGTTCAAATTTTTGTATTGTTTAACGACATGTTTTATTCATCGTGCTTCAAATCAAAGATAGTCTTCACATCTTGGGTTGTAATTGGTACAAATTTTTAATCCGTTTTGAAGGCATCTTGATGAGTAGAATATGTTTTGATTATTTCAACAATAAAATCTCAATTTTTTAAATGTTTAATCTAACAAATGCGAGACTAGTTTAAATTAATAAGATGAGAGACATGTGTTCATTGTTAATATGCGAAACGTTTGACTATTAATCAATTGCAAGATATGTATTTGGTCTTGCAGGTTGGAAGGCGAGAAAACTGAAAAACCGAGTATATTTAGTTGCGAAATAATTGTCAATCTTCAATAAAAAAGTTGAAAGATTGTTGTCTATTGGTAAAATGCAACAATTAACTATTTGTTAATTACCAAAACAATATGCGTGATAAGTATTGGCTCCGTACCTCATTTTACCATAGAGCTAATGAAGTAACATGTATTTCATAGTTATTTATAAATTTACCAACTATTATGAAAACTAAAGACAGATAAAAGACATTAAGAAAACACATGCAAAAATATTTTATAGTGCGTTTTAAACCATAAAACTAAATACAAATATAAAAGTTAAAAAATTTAAGATCGAAGTTAGATGCTAATCAAAACCGATCCTACCTTACTTAAATTATGATCCCTTCATGTTTTTAGGAAGAGAATTGATTCAGTAGCTTTAAAAAAATTGATTCGTTTGTTTGATGGAGGTTGTTTTGTCAATCGATCGAGCTTCAGGTTTCTCGAAAGAATCGATGGAAACTATTTGTCATTCTAGAAAGAAAAAGTGAACACTGAGATTTCAAAATCGATATAGAATTATCGAGTACGTTTAAACGTAATATATATTAAAGATATTTTTGATAAATTATTTAGTCCATATAAGTATGAGTAAATATAGGTTTTCTTTTAATAATGTCATAATTGAGGCTTTGAACAGTGACTTGTCCCTCGACTATCGCGTTTGGTGGCAGATAGTCCCTGGACTTTCAAATGTCCGTTGGCAGTCCCTGGACTATCGCGTTTGGATAAAGTTAGTCCAGAGGATCCTCTGATCCACCAGATGCTGCGACTAGTCCCCATACTCCCCAGTTTTTTGTGTCACCAGTAGTCCCTTGACTTTAGGTCAAACCCCAAATTTAGTCCGCGACATTAAATGACCCACCTACCCGTTAAATTTCCAGGTATTTAAAATTAAATCAGTTTGTCCATGTGACATTATTATGCCTACGTGTAATATTTTTCCCCAAATTCATTTATAACAATATCAATCGCTGCATTACATTGTTACATTTTATGTTTTAATTAATTTAATTTAATTTATTATAATAATTAAACCAATTTTTTTTTTTAATTTGCTCGATTATATGACACTACCAAGCACATAACCTTCAACACTAATAATTAAACCGAATCTTTTTTTTTTTAATTTGCATAATTAGTTTTTAATTTGTGGCCAATTTCATCTGCCTTTCTGTCAAAGAAAACAAGAACATCGTCAGGTAAATCTTTAAATCTCTAACACACAGGGCTAACAACAGCGGTGCCAACGTTCTCAACAGTCCCCACCGTCGATTTCAACGGCCCAGAGTTTTGCTTCGCGTACTCGTACAAATTCGAAGCGCAAACCAAAGTTCGAATCACAGCGACCCTAATGAGGCCTAAATGTTTCAGTTCATGATTCTTTCTCTCAATCTACACCTTAGCCATGGCGAGAATAGCTTCTAATTAAAATAAAGATAAAAAATTAAACCAAATCTAAACCCTAGATTTTCCGCATCCCTGAACTGAACAAACTATCTCTTTTCAAATTCCAGTCCCTCGACTTTCTCCTCTCCTCTCTCCCTTGTTCTACCGCAAATCCCCAAATCAAACCCTAATCTAAACCCTAAACTATACCTAAATTTATACCCAAATCGAAACACAAACCCTAAATCATTTGCCTTAATCTTAGTGTCCACACCCTGTTTGCTAGCCCAAACAAAGAACAATACTAATAAAATTACTTCTAATAAAATTACTTAATTAAAAGAATAGAAGGAGAAGGAGAAGGAAAAAAGAATAAGAACAAAGAAAAAAAAGGTAAGAGAGGAGAAGTCATTCAAGTTCGAGGAAGATGAAATTAGAAATATATGTAATGGTATTAATTGAACTTAATTAAATAAAACAATGACTTTAGGATTCATTTAATTTGTCATCTCACCGGTATGGGACAGGTGGCAGCATCGGTGGATCAGAGGATCCTTTGGACTAACTTTATCCAAACGCGATCGTACAGGGACTGTCAACAGACATTTGAAAGTCCAAAGACTATCTGCCACCAAACACGATAGCGGAGGGATGACTCACTGTTCAAAATCTCATAATTGAATTATGGGTAGGATCCTAAATGTTAAGTGACTAGTTTTTCAAATAAATATTAATTTTGCTTGATTATATTTATTTCTTAGTACCAATAAGTTTGACTTAATTCTATTTAGGAGAGTTGCGTTTTAGTGAACAGTTTCATAAAATAAAATCATTTGTACCAAGTAGAAAAAATTTGCGGGGCCATTAAATCTCAGTGTTTTATCCACTATATAATATACATCTTCTTGACTTTGTTGTTCTGCAACTCCAACAATGAGCCTACGACGAACGATCAAGAGGCAAATGACGTCGCTCTACAATTCTCGAAGCACGTCTTCTCGACATTAGCAAAAGACTCGAATGCCGTTCTATCTCCAGCGTCGATGATGGTGATCCTGAGCTTGATGGCTGCCGGAGCTGAGGGAGACACATTGGACCAACTGCTATCATACACGAAGGCCCGAAATATTGATCAGGTTAACGAATCGGCATCGAATCTGATTGACGAGGTTCTCGCTGACGCTAGCCATATGAGAGGACCGTGTGTATGGGCTGCCCATAGTGTGTGGACTGATACTTCTCTCTCTTTGAAGGAATCCTTTGATAAAATTGTCGAGACAATCTATGAAGCTGATTGTTACCAAGTTGATTTCATGAATAAGGTAATTGTAGCTTCTTTCTTTAATCTTGTTTTTGCAGCCCATACTAATAATGCCAATTTCAACTCATATTAGGGTTCAGAGTTTAGAATGTTTCAAACCCTAGACCATTAGTCCTACGGACTTGTATGAGTTTAGAGTTTAGTATGTTTCAAACCCTGGACCATTAGTCCTACAGTCTAGTAATAATCTTGTGCACTAAACTTATTGAAAATACACATCTTCATTCTTATTATGTTATGCATTTCTTAATGTTGAATATTCATTAAAAATTCTTTCTATATTGAGATGCTATTAGGGGGAGGAGGTTTTGAACGAAGTGAATTTATGGATTGAAAAACAGACAGATGGTTTAGTCAAAGAAACTCTTCCTCCTGGGTCAGTTACTGCATTTACAAGACTTATCTTAGTGAATACACTTTACTTCAAAGCTCTTTGGGTCGAAATTTTCGAAACTTTTCGCACAAGAGATAATGACTTTTATCTACTGAATGGGATTTCAGTTCGTGTGCCATTCATGACTAATGGTGAAAAACAATACTTAGGTTTTTATGAAGATTTTCAAGTCCTGAAGCTGCCCTACAAGCAAGGCTGGGATAAACGCCGATTCGCCATGTACATTTATCTTCCTGATGCAAAAGATGGGATCAATTCATTGCTAGAGAAAATGGGTTTCGAATCGGGTTTCGTGGACAGCCATGTTCCGGACAAAAAATATAAAATGGATGAATTTAGGATCCCCAAGTTTAAAATCTCATTTGGGTTTGAAGCTGTAGAAGTTTTGAAGGAATTAGGACTTGATTTGCCTTTCTCGTTGAAAGAAGGGGGTTTGACGGAAATCGTGGACTGCGAAGAGGGTAATGGTATAACTGTCAACAGATTTTATCATAAGTGCTTCATTGAGGTACATGAAAGAGGAACTGAAGCTGGTGCTGCTTCTGTTGCTACTGGGGGAATTGTGGCAGCATTGATTCGTGATCGTAAAGACGGTAGAAAATAGTGTTTCGTTTTCCGGATAATCTCTGAAGTCTTGTAAACAATTTCTTATTGAAATATTTTTGGGGTTCTCCAAAAATTTCAATTGGATAAAATCAGAGATATGTACTTTGAACAGAGAGGATGAAAATGATATGATTTCCTTTTCAACAGAACCCATATTTATAATTTCGACCAACCAAAATACAGTTTGGAAGTTAGGGCAGTTAGGGTCTCTCAACCGGTTTTGTGTTAAAACGGTCAAATTTTCAAATTTGAACAAAACGGTCAAATTTTCAATTTCGAAATTCTGTTGACTTGCAACAGTAGCCGATTTAACCAAAATAAAATGTAGAAAATAGTCGATCCCGCTAATCGTGATATAATCTAACAAGCGTGCACTCCGCACTCTACGACTTGTTTGATAATATATCATGATTAAATTGGTCGACTAGTCGATCCAATTACACTAAAATAAATAACAATCTTCCCCCATTTTAGTGTAATTCATGATCCACTAAACACAATCATATCAAATATCAAATTTATGCATAAATGAAATATCGTAACGATTGAATTTCACATTAGTATATTACACTTTCCAAATATTCGAATATCAAGGTATCACTAAGGATTGAACCTTTACTATTCCCAATGAATACATGAAGATAATATACACATAAATTTACATTCTCACTTGTTCTTACTTGACACTATATTTTACTAGCCTTGTGTCCTTATCCTTCTTAAGCATATCAAAGCCAAGTCCTAGCTTCTTGAAGCGGCTAAACTTCATGCTCAAATAGGTAGTTCTTTTCATCTTGCACCTGCATATGCAATTTTTCAAAAGAGCTATTAAGAAGATAATCTTCAACCTTCACAACTTGCAGTTCTGAACACATACCTTGGGATGATATACAAATGTGTTCCAATATCTTGATGTTAAGCTTTCCACATTGAATTCAACACCTAATGTCATATTAGATGGGAATTGGGTATCTCAACATGAGAGATTTCAAATGGACTTTAATCCCATCCCAATAGCCGATTTGTGCACAAGATCTCTATTTAACCCCTTGGTTAAATGATCGGCTAAGTTATATTGAGTTCTCACAAACTCTACTGATATAACATCATGCGTGATACGCTCACGAATCATACTGTGTCTAACACCTAAGTGTCTAGACCTGCCTTTGTAAACTTGTCTATAAACATTGGCCAAGGCAACCTCACTATCACATCTGATAGATATAGGTGATATCGGTTTGGGCCACAACGGAATTTCATACATTAAATTTCTTAGCCACTCAGCTTCTTTACTCGCTGCTGCTAATGCCACAAACTCTGATTCCATTGTTGAATCAGTAATACAAGTTTGTTTCTTAGACGCCCAAGAGATAGCACCTCCCCCAAGTATAAATACCCATCCACTTGTGGAAGAATGATCTTCCATATTGGAAATATAACTCGCGTCTGAATATCCTTCAATTACAGAAGGAAATCCGGTATAAGTTAAACCATAATTCATGGTTCCT
This sequence comes from Limnanthes douglasii subsp. nivea, assembly GCA_036936605.1. NCBI lineage: Eukaryota > Viridiplantae > Streptophyta > Magnoliopsida > Brassicales > Limnanthaceae > Limnanthes > Limnanthes douglasii. Next base: position 63,985,876 of record JAUPFV010000002.1, on the reverse strand, counting down.
TTCAAATACTTGAATACTCGATTTAAAGCTTGCCAATGATGCGAACTAGGATTGCTAGTATACCTACTAAGTTTTCCAACAGCAAAGGCAATATCCGGCCTAGTGCTAGTCATGGCATACATAAGACACCCGATGGCTCTCGAGTATTCAAGTTGAGATACAGCAATACCTTTATTAGGTAGAAGCTTAAGACTAGGATCTATAGGTGTGCTTACCGGAGAACAATCTTTAAAATTAAATTTATTTAATATCTTCTCAATATAGTGAGATTGAGAAATCGATATACTATTGTTCTTTCGCTTGATTCTTATACCAAGAATCATTTCAGCTTCCCCCAAATCCTTCATCTCAAAGTTAGATGATAAAAAATTCTTCGTTTCATTAACCTGATTTTGGTCAGTACCAAAAATCAACATATCATCCACATATAGACAAATCATAACTCCTTTACCAGAATTATCAAATTTGCTATATACACACTTGTCTGCTTGGTTAAGAATAAATCCATTAGACAATATCACATTATCAAATTTTTGATGCCAATCTTTTGGTGCTTGTTTCAAACCATACAAAGACTTTTTCAACTTGCATACCTTGTTTTCACAACCAGGCATCACAAACCCTTCCGGTTGTTTCATATAAATCTCCTCATCCAAATCACCATTCAAGAATGCTGTTTTAACATCCATTTGATGAATTACAAGATTGTATACAGATGCAAGTGCAATCAACAATCTAATAGTGGAAATCCTAGCAACCGGAGCATAAGTATCAAAGAAGTCAATGCCTTCTCTTTGTCTAAATCCCTGGATAACCAATCTAGCTTTATACCTTTCAATAATACCATCTACTTTCATTTTTCGTTTAAATATCCATCTATTTCCCAATGATTTGCACCCAGGAGGTAAATCAGCCAACTCCCATGTATTATTATGCATGATAGACTCTATTTCATCCTGGATAGCTTCTTTCCAGAATGCAGCATCCCTTGATGCCATAGCATCACTAAAAGTCCTTGGATCATCTTCAATAACAAAACAGTATTGATATTGATAGTCAATCTTATCTCTTGACCCTTCAACTAAATATAGTTGAAAATCAGATCCGTACGACTTAGCTTTTCTGGCTCTAGTACTTCTCCTTGGTTCAGAAGGTCTAGGTACACAATTGGTACCACTTGATATATTTTCAATTTCACTTGAGTTCCTATTCAAAGAGTTTTGAATTAAATCTCTAGGTCTAGGTATAGAAGTAAATCTCTCTTCATCAAATATTGCATCTCTTGACTCGATAACTGTGTTCACCGACACATAGTCATTAGATTCTAACACATAGAACCTATATGCAATGGAATGCTCAGCATACCCAATGAAGATACAATCTATACCTCTTTCACCCAAATTTTTCCTTTTAGGTTCAGTGAGTCTTACAACAGCTCTACAACCCCAAACTCTCAGATAATTTAGTGTTGGAGGCTTCTTAAACCAAAGCTCATACGGGGTCATCTTATTCCTTTTAGTAGGAACACGATTCAATAAATAACAGGCTGTTAACATAGCCTCACCCCAGAATCCTTCACTCAAACCCGAATAGGACAACATAGAATTAACCATTTCTTTCAAAGTCCTATTCTTCCTTTCAGCTATACCATTTTGTTGTGGTGTATAAGGAGCCGTGGTTTGATGAATTATACCCGTAGACTGAAAATATATTGGATCATAATATTCACCTCCTCTATCCGTACGTAGATTTTTAATCAAATCATTCTTATGTAGCTCTACTTCTTCCTTATAGATTTTAAACTTATCAAGAGCTTCATTTTTAGCATGCAACAAATAAATGTAGCAATATCTAGATGCATCATCAATAAAAGTAATAACATACTTTTTATTTCCTAATGAAGGTGTAGCATGGAAATCACATAAATCACTATGTACTAGTTCCAATATTTTGGAAACTCGGTTAACATTATTGAAAGGTTTTCTAGTTATCTTAGGTAACATACAAGTTTTACATTTTTCATTATTTGCATCAACAGGAGGAATAAGGCTCATTTTAGACATGTCTTTTATTCTTTCATAATGAACATGTCCTAATCTAGCATGCCATAATTCTGTTTTATTTATATTTCTACACACACTAGTAGAAGTCATGCAAACAGAATCATTTTCGAATGAAACATTAATATTTAACATAAACATACCATTACATAAATATCCGAATCCCATAAATACACCATGTTTTGACAAAACATATTTGCCACTTTCGTACACTTGTTTGAAACCACAATTGTTTAAAACAACACCAGACAAAAGATTCTTTCGAATCCCAGGAACATACAATACATTGTTCAATAATATGTACTTTCCAGAAGTAAATAGTAATTTAACATTTCCTAGTCCTTTGATTGGTTCGGTAGCAACATTTCCCATCTTAAGTGAAGGTCCATCTTCAATCGGTTGAAAATTACTAAACCACCGAAGATCTTTACATACATGACTTGTTGCTCCCGAATCAACCCACCAAGCAACATCATCATCCTGCACATAAAATGCTTCAGATATTAGAGATATATAATTTTGACCAGAATTAGAATTCTGAAATAAAATCTGACCTTGTTGCTTTTCAGGATCCTTAGATCCACTTGAACCAGCATTGTGTCCACTTGAACCAGCATTGTTCCCACTTGGACCAACATTATTTTTGCCTTTTCCAACTCGACAATCCCTTCTAAAGTGACCAGGTTTGCCACATTTACAGCATGCTATTTTAGGCTTTTTGCTGTTAAAATTACTGTTTTTGTTGTTTCCTTTAAACTTTCGTTTATTCCCCTTATCTGTATTTCCATTCTTAAAGAATCCGCTGCTTTCAGCCATATTTACAGATGAGTTTCCCACTTGGTTTTTACCCTTGGGATTACTTAATTCATCTTGAGCCCTTAGAGACTCTTCAATCTTAAAATGACTACCAAGTTCGACTAGAGTCATTTCTTCCTTGTTGTGTTTCAGTGTGTGTTTAAAATCCTTCCACGAAGGAGGCAATTTGTCAATAACAGAAGAAACCGAAATACATTCGTCCATTTTCATATTGTGTTGAACAAATTGACCCAGAATTCTTAGTAGTTCATTATACTGTTCCATTACAGGTCTAGAGTCAACCATTTTGTAATTTATAAAATTACTAACCAGGAACTTCCTACTAGAAGCATCTTCTGCCATGTATTTTGATTCTATAGAATCCCATAATTCTTTTGCAGATTCGACATTTTGGTATACATCAAACAAAGTATCAGACATACCGTTTAATATATGGCCTCGGCAAATGTAGTCATCATTCTCCCACTTGCTGCGCCTCCTCGTTTGTTCCAATGTTTCATTCTCAGTGATCTCTGGCCAGGGGGTACTCAAGACATACACAACCTTGAGTGTAGTCAACAGAAAATGCATATTTTTCTGCCATCGTCTGAAATCATGTCCTTCAAACTTGTCCAACTTAGCGAATTTACTTGTCATCTCCTTCGCAGATTCTCCTCCGTTCGTCATCTCTATCTTCATCAACAAGACCAGAATATTTCAATAAAATGTAGAAAATAGTGTTTCGTTTTCCGGATAATCTCTGAAGTCTTGTAAACAATTTCTTATTGAAATATTTTTGGGGTTCTCCAAAAATTTCAATTGGATAAAATCAGAGATATGTACTTTGAACAGAGAGGATGAAAATGATATGATTTCCTTTTCAACAGAACCCATATTTATAATTTCGACCAACCAAAATACAGTTTGGAAGTTAGGGCAGTTAGGGTCTCTCAACCGGTTTTGTGTTAAAACGGTCAAATTTTCAAATTTGAACAAAACGGTCAAATTTTCAATTTCGAAATTCTGTTGACTTGCAACAGTAGCTCGACCCCAGCCAGGGGCTCCGCCCCTTGGACCCCGCAAGGGGCTCCGCCCCTTGACCCCGCTAATCGTGATATAATCTAACAAGCGTGCACTCCGCACTCTACGACTTGTTTGATAATATATCATGATTAAATTGGTCGACTAGTCGATCCAATTACACTAAAATAAATAACAAAGACTTCGTAGCAGACCATCCGTTCGTTTTCGTTATTAGAGAAGATGTTTCCAAAGTAATTCTCTTTACTGGACAGGTTCTCAATCCTTCTATCTCGCCTCGTCTCTGAATAGTGCACTCAGAAGAATAAGTTAGTTGTCACACATCTTTTTTAGCATATAAGAAACAATCGCTTGGTAACGCAAATACTATTTACTTCATTTCCTACAATCATTAACCATGCTTCAACTTTTGCTAGAGCACGTTAAGTTTTGTTTTAACAATTTCAGATTGAAATTATTTTGGTGGTTCTCCAAAATTTTCAACCGGATAAAATCAGCGCTTTTGTTTGGACAACGAGAATGAATTTTTGTTATTCTCCTTTGTTATAGGACCATACTTACTTATTCAACCAAAATACTCAAACTGTAAAACAGTTTTATGTCTAAAAACGGTTAAAATTTCAAATGATAAACTGACTAAAATTCAAATTCAAATTCGAATTATTTTTCGAAAATATAAATACAAAATTTAAAACTAACCATCATTCTTCTCCCTCTTTCCTACATGTATATCTTAAGATGTTTACCGATTCCGTGATCAAGAAATTGACTCCGATTTTTTTCTCCGGTTACTTTTCGATAAAATCTTTAAAGTATTTCGGAACAAAATCTACGCTAAAAATAGTAAGAAAATCTACTTCCGATCATCTTGTTTTTTCAAATATATAGTTCTATTTTACTTATTTTCAGAAACTTAGAGTTTAATTGGAAGATTTTTTTTTTCTGACTCTTTTATTAAGTGCACTGATGATCTTCTTCATTTATATTAGTTTTGCGTGATTTATTTAGTTGGTTATTCCTTTTTCAGTATACCCTTACTTCATCATTTTTTTCGTTTAATTCATTTTTCCGTTAGTCAAACTACTTACTCGTGTATGCTCATAATTACTGCAAGCCCTGCATAATTACTTCCAAACAATCCTGTTATTGTTTCTCATCATCTATATTGTTCTGGTTTAGCATCTAGCATTTGATATATGTCATAGTTGGTGAGGTTTAGCATCTATTACTTAACATCTATCGTAGTTAGCCTGTTTTTGGCATATATAATTCCCAAATTTTGTTACATTTGTATAGGTTTCGCAGTTATCATTTTGGCCATGATTACACTTTTTAAAGGCTTTGCATCTATCACGTTGTCTTGGTTATACATTAGCATACGTTTTGCATATATCAAATTACCCCCTGGTTTTACATTTGCAAAGGTTTGACATTTATTAATTTTGTAATGGTTTCATTTTCATAGGTTTCAGATCTATCATTTATCATACTTCCACTGATTTCGCATCTATCATAACTGACATTTTTTCTCATTTGATTGTTTTTACAGAAAATGGCTTAAAAAACTTGTTTCTTCAGGCCATACCTATTTGCATTGATAAAACAGATAAAAGAGACAAAAGCAAGTTCGTAACACATAGAAGAAAAAAAACACCATTTTATTTCATATTGAAAGCAACATGTGATCTTAGAAAAAAAAGACGTCTTACAAAAAATATTGGGAGTTGATTGAAGAGATAATAAAGAAGTATGATGATGAAAATGAAGCTTTCAAATTGGGGCTTAAGTTTCCACGCATGACAACCAATGATGTCAAGATAATCTTTGGTTTAAAACATGGAAACAATCATATGCCACTACAAGCCAAACACTCTGAACCAATACATTATGATGAGGAAAAAAAGAACAATCGAGGATAACCAATACATACTGTTCTGATGACAACTTAAGAAAAATTGTTAAAGGTCGACCAAGACCAACCACAAATAAAGTGATAAAGGTATGCAATTCCATTTTTTCTTACATTATTGCACTCATTTCTCATTGCCATAGGTTTCACATTTGCATAGGTTTCTCATCTACCACTTTTTCTTTGGTTTCACATTTGCATAGGTTTCTCATCTACCACTTTTTCCTTAGTTTCACATTTTTTATAGGTTTCACATCTAACATTTTTTACTATGGTTTCACATTTGCATGTGTTTCACGTTTATCACTTTAGCCCTATTCTAAATTAGCATAAGTTTCACCTGCGTTAATTCTCCCGCTTGTTTAACATTTGCAAAGGTTCCATATCTATCACTTTTACATTGGTTCACATTTGCATAGGTTTCGCTAGAATATATCATTTCACAACTATCATATTTACCATTGTTTAACATCTATTATAGTTTACAATTATTTATCATCTATAATCTATATATTAACTAATGTTCTTTATAGGGATGCTATAAATAAAGCAGCAAAAAAACCTAGAGAGCATGCAATAAAAGATGTTGTGATAATATCTATAATGTTAGCCCGCTCTACCTTGTTTTTATCTACATCTAGAGATGTACTAGCATGTAAAGTGGTATATTACGTAAAAGAACTAGACAAAATAAACATCTACAATTGGGCTGAAGCAATCCGGGACAAGTTGATGAATTCAATAGAAATTTTCCATGAAAATAAACCTGGAAAAGTAGTTGGTTATGTTGCTCTTTTACTAGTTAGTATTTTTCTTTATTTTATTTTAAATATTATTTAGTAAAAAAATGGAATCTAAAGTATTTTTAATATATAGCCATCCATTAAAGAACAGAAAAATACATGTCAAAAGGAAGAAATTGAAGACAAGATACCTAGATGCTTCAAATGGTTGGGTATTGAGAGCGAAACAAAATTAAATTTGATTTACACCATAATAGAGATCACAAATGAACATGTATATTTACACATTTTTTGGTCCATTTTCGCATTTTACATAATTATATGTCTTTACTTTAACATTTTAACAATTTTATAAGAAGAATTGAACCTAACAGAAGAAGAAGAACAATTTGGAGGAGTATTGCAAATAGCAGAAGAAGATTCATTAGAGAAAGAAGAAAATAATGATGTTCCTCAACATAATGATGATGTTCCAGAAGATATTCCATAACATGGACAACATGAATGATTCCATCGTATGATACAAAAGGTGTTCAATATGATGTTTATTTTGAACAAGTTAATCTCAACGGCAACAACGATAGTCCAAATTGGAATACGAACCAAGCCTCTATTGTAAATAATTCTACTATTAGCGAAATAATAATAGATAACTACATTGTTAAACCACGTCCAAAAGTTACAAGAACTAAAAATACTACAATACAAAGAAAAAAATCAATACAGAAAGTGAAAGAGAAAACTTTACCGACATAATTTGGTCATCTCAACAAACAAAAGATGGTACAGACAGGACGTGCTCCTATTGTAAGAAAGGAAAATGAAATATCACATATTCTTAGGAATCTAAAGAGACATAAGAAGAAGAGAAGAAGTCCCCAAATGATAATATTGACCGAATGTACCATGTGATAGTAGAAAACAGAAGGCTAAAGAGATTACTGTACCAACAAAAGGTAAAAATTTCTCTTTTATCATATTTCGCATCTATAATGAATCATCTTATAAAATATTTCGCATCTATAATGAATCATCTTATAAAATATTTCGCATCTATCATAGTCATGTATGTTTTACATGTATCGTATTTAATAAAAGTACCACATATATCATCCATCATCTTATAATAGGTTTGACATCTATTACATTCAATTTACGTTTCACATCTATCATATTTATCAAGGTTGCGCATCTATTATCCATAATCTCATAAAAGGTTTCACATCTATTATTTTAATCCACGTTTCATATTTATCATATCTATCAAGGTTCCACATCGATCATGAATAATCTCATAAAAGGCTTCACACCTATCATATTTATTTATGTTTCATCATATTTATCAAGGTTACGCATCCATCATCCATCATCTTTATAAAAGGTTTCATATATTTGACATGGGTTAATATTTTGTAGAACAAAATATCCCCAATCCCAGCACCAGTAGAGCCTTTCTGTAGCCAGAGTATTGACTTATCAAGAGTATATATAATAGAAAGAAATAAAATCGAACGTAGAAAATTTCAAGATGAAACTGAAGAACTAAAAAGGAAACTCAATGAAAAAGACAAGATCATTTTACAAATGAAGTCTGATGCAGAGATGGACACATAGTTTCAACTAAAATGACAATTCAAATGTCTATACCAAACATAGAGGATGAAGTTAAAAAAAACATCTTACAAAAAACCAAAAACTTACGAAAGAAACATTGATTAAATGATTAAACCCAACACTCACTGAATAAAAAAGCATGTATTCTAAATACAAGACAGAATAATAACAACTCGGTGTACAACAACCTGCTTCGAATATAAGTAAGTCTCCCACCCACAAGGACCTCAATACAGTTGTTGGTGTCAAAATTCCTATTGTTGGTGTGGAAAACCCAGACGATACACCTGATATTATTATGGAAGTCCGGGATCCACCTCCACTGCAAAAAAACAATGATGCTGGTTTGGAACAACAAGATCCTAAATTACGGTTGTTGTGGAAGAGGAGCACATTAATCGTATTGTTGCTGTTGCTGTTGAAGATGAGCACATTAATCCTATTTATGTTGTTGCTGTTAAAGATGAGCATGTTAATCCTGTTTATGTTAAGGTTGAAAACCAAGATGTTTCCCTTGTTGATGTTGCTCTTGTTCAATCTAAGGTTATTATTGCTATTGAAAAAGAGCATGTTATTCATGTTGATGTTGGGGTTGATAACCAAGATGTTCCCCTCTGTTGATGTTGCTCTTGTTATATTTAAGTTTATTTTTTCACGCTGAAGAGGAGCATGTTACTCATGTTGATGTTTGGGTTGAAAACAAAGATGTTCCCCTTGTTGATGTTACAGTTATGAAAGAACAAGATCCTGATATTACTGTTGTTGTCAAAGAACAAGATCCTAATACTAATGTTATCAAAGATCATGATACCAATATTGTTGTAGATGTTGCTGAAGTATCTGTTACTCAAGTATCTGAAGTGACCCAGAATGTTGCTGAAGTAACTGTTACAGTGGATAAATAGGTGATATAGATAACTCAAAAAGCAACAAAACATGTTTTTAAAAAACCTATGTATTTGGACATATATTTTGTTGTGTATTATCTTATTTGTTTGCTTAAATATTGCAATATTTTAATACTTATTTATTTAATGTCTGATATCTCATAGTTGTATGGTGGTTTTGCATAATATATCGTTTCTCATCTATCAAAATTCCACTGTTTTCACATCTATCAAGTTGTTGATGGTTTCACATCTATCATCTTTCGCAACTAAGGCTTTTACACATGTTTCAAATCTAATATGTAATTTTATTTTGTACAAGATCATGCCTCTGAAGTCCAATAAATTAAAACTCCACAATTCATTTACTTAGACCCAACTATTGGGAAGCAAATTATAAGGATTGAAAAGGATCTACAAAAACAAGGAGGTGAATTACCTTTCTTTTCTTCTCTTATCTTGCACTCTTTTTGCATCTATCGTAGTTCCACTAGTTTCACAACTAGTCTAGTTGACATGGTTTCCCATCTATCCAAGTTTCATTATTTAAAAATCTATTATATTTGCAGTAGTTTCACAATATCGTAGTTGCTTTGGTTTCTCATCTATCATAGTTTCTCTAGTTTCTCATTAATCACATTTCCGTATGTTTCACATCTATCGTAGTTTTACTGGTTTCTCATTTATCATAGTTTTGAAGGTTTCGCATCTATCGTAGTTTCAATGGTTTATCATCTATCATAGTTATGAAGGTTTCACATCTATTACATCTTACAGTTTCACTAGTTTCACATTTTTGCAGAAAGAGTTGGATAAAGGGCCTTCATTTGAACTAAATTTAGAACATTCTCAATATAAAATCCCTGATGAACTCCCTAACACGAAAATTACCAAAAAAGAATGGTCATTTAGAAATAAAGTAACAGTCCCAATTGAAATAGAACAATACTACAAATTAGAACTGATTTAAAAAAGAGAAAACAACGACGATCCAACAGTATGGTTAATTCCAGATATAGCAAAATCTTTTATTTTTATTTCTAAAATGATGGAGATATTAGGTTAAGATCAAACGAATCTAAGGTAAAAGTTAAATTTACATTTATTTTGTTTGCTTTGCTTTCCATTATATAGATAAACTAACTTTTAGCTTCCACTTTTGACAACACAAGTAAAAGACGGTTATATGTATATCCACCTTAAACAACACAATTATCAAATGCCAGTTGCTCAACGTCCGAGAGAATTTATGCCAATAACATACATATCTGGAAGTATAATGGTAAGAATAATATACTTTTACAAAACATGTACTAATTAATAAACAAAAAATTGTTTCTAAATATTATTGCTTCAATGTAGCCGATGCTAAACCAAAATGTGGATGTAACACTATATGTTGACAATAAGGTAGAAGACATCACAAAATGTTACATCTTTTTTTCACTTCTAACACAAGACCAACGAGGGAATATTTCCTATTGGAAATTACTGGTAATAGATGTCGAACATGAAAAAACAATATATTTAAACCCACTGCAAAGACATCCAGATCCAACAAGAAAAAGTGCAGAAATATTAGTAACTGTCTATCTTTTAATGTATTATCATACCATATATATACATGTCTCTCATCTAATTTATTTGTATGAGTATTAACCTACAGACTCAATACCTTCAAATAACAAATATTTTACGAGCAAAAGAAAAAAAAATAAAGATTGTATATCCAACAAAAATCCTTAAACAAAAAAATGGATAACTTGATTGTAGAGTAATGGTCTGTGATTACTTCAAATATTATGTTATATATGGAAAAATTGACCTTGAAAAAACTTCAGACGTTGCATCATTAAGAAGAGCATAAATGTTCTATATATTTATTAATGAATGCAACGCTAACGGATTTTCAGGTAGTATTTTTTAATATTTGTTATAATGTTTGTAATAAATGTTTGTTGTACAGTTTGTCAACAATCAATATTTTTTACGTTGAATAATTTTTTAAGCGTATCGCAACTCTCACTATGTTTCCATATACAACCTCACATCTATTATATATATATACATGAAAACGTTTTGCATCTATCGTATCCTTTGTGTCCTTGTGTTAGCGTTTATAAAAAATATAAATAGAATGTTTCAGATCTATCGTATCTTTTATAGGATAGGTTTTGCATCTATTGTTAATTTTGTATGTCTTGTTTTACATCTATCTAGTCATTAATTTTTGTTGGGTAGCTTTCACATCTTCTAGTATAATTATTTATCTTCATCCAGTTAATATTTAGAGAAGTTCTCTCTTTTTGTAATTAATGTAGTTTACCATACTCCCACTTATTTTGTCAAATCAAAATTTAAACTAGTGATTAACATTTGATTGATTATTTACTTATATGATTTTACAAAAGTAGATATACTCATGATTAATGTGCAATAACTTCAAAAATTCACCAATAACAAACAAGATTTAATTACTTTGGATGCTTCCAAACTTTTCAACTTCTAAAGTTTTTAACCATACAGTTCAGTTCATACTTTAGGCTCTCATATATGAAAAAAATATTTTTTTGAAAAATGGAATCTCTAAATTATTCTTGAGACGATTCAATTTATTTTCCTATTAAAAAAAGAGAGGAAACGTGACCAAAATGAAGATGCACATGAAAAGTATGAAGAAAAACTTGAAAGAGGAGGAATAAGATTAAGAGAAAGACGACTCTGACTAAAAGTAAAATGAAAGGTCTGGTTTTATTTTTTGTTGTTTCCATCTTCCTATGTGTTCATGTTCTTGCTTTTTGATATCCAAAATGTTTATCTATGTTACTACCTAAGAACAATATGAATTTGAGTATGACAAATGAGACTCTATTTTTATAGTTTTTTCGAGCTTGTTTCTGTTATATTGAACTTTCCATGTATTTCTCTTTTTTCATAATGAAGTTTATCCTTTAATTATTTTCACCCATATATCAAAACTATGTATTTTAGTTATGATACGTTTTGCATCTATCACCATAAAAAATATAGTTGCTAATGACCTGGTTTAGCATCTATCAAACCAATGTATTTGGTTATCCAATGTTTCATATCTATCACAACATCACCGGGTTTAGCATCTATCAAACCCATGTATTTGGTTATCAAAAGTTTCACAACTATCATAAACAAATTTATTTCGTTTTAACACGTTTCACATCTATCAAAGCCATATATTTACTTATGCCTATTTTTGCATTTATCAAGTCCATCTATTTTGGTTATAAAAGGTTTTGAATCTTCGTATATCACAAAAGGTTTCAAATCTATTGTGCATCATCTATTTTTATTATGACAAAAAAAGTCAGAAAAAACTAAAAGTATCAAAAATTATATTGATCTTACAAAACGTCTCTAATGATCGTCTATTATGACCACATTTAGAACAACGATAACACGTTATAGTTTGAATACTCAATTCTCCTCTAAATAGAATTCGCTTCCTCTTAGGTGGCTGGCCTATTCTTTTTAAAATCGGAGGAAGTATATCTGGAGAATTTGTTAAAGTACATGCTTGACCAAAAGTAGTAAATGAAACTATACCATATGCATAGGTTGCCTTATAAGAGCTTACAAAATATAATGGTTCAACATATTTCATAGAATCCGCATCTATATAAAATAAGACTGATAAAATATTAGAGCATGGGAAACAATCTCGTTGCTACACACAACAAGAATAAGTACACACACTAAGATCAACAACTATAAGAGGACCACAAAACACTTCATGCAAAAGAGGAGTAAACGAATGAACTGTCCATGAACGACCTTCTTCGACATTAGATTTAAACTTTTTATTAAATCCAAGACACAAATCGTTAGTCTAATGTTTCAAAATTAGCAAAATATCTCAAAATTTGACTTATTTATAAAACTCTAATCCTATGAATTGACTCCAGTACAAGAAAACCGCAAAATTGTTTAATTTAACTGTTAAAAGACTCATTTGGAGTAGAAGTAATGTAACCATACCTCTTGCCTTTGAAAAAATTACAAACATATTTGTCGGGAGGTAAATTATCACAAAAACTAACAACCTTCCCATCTCATTTTAAGAAATTCATCAATATATTGAATAAACCAATTATGAATAACATCATACGCGCACCTTTTAAACATGTGAACCAATCAACAATATCTTAAAATAGAAATTAAACCTTTTCAGAACAAGAAAACTTACTCTTTACCCTTTGTAGTTGATTGATTAGGATATTGGTTTGTTGTTTGGGGATGAAATACTAGATTTTTGCAGAAAATAAAGTTTCAGATTTCTGGGTGTTTATGAGGGTGAGAGGTAAAAGATGAAATTGTGAGAGGAAGAATTTTTTTTGAATTTGGATAGACTTAAAACATTCTTTAGTTAAACTTATAATTTTAAAATGAGGGTATTTTTGGAATAAATTGGTAGATTTGTAATGAGTTTTGGGTAGAATTACTTTGGAACCACATAGAGTTTTTGATGGAATAGTTTATCGTAGGTACACTAATTATTGTATTGTTTTTACCTTTAGAAAGAAATCTCACACTTACATCTAGTTGTATAAAAAGTTTCTTTGGATTTCTCTCCCCATGATAATAATAAAAAATCTCACACACATCAAAGATAAAACTCAATTTTATTTATATGTTAAACTTTTCACAAATACTGTGTTGTTATCCATTATAATTTCGATGTTTAGATTCTTTATATTCAAATAGGGTTACAATTATTTGCAAAATAATTTTTTCAAGATTCTTAGGTCGTATCTCTCTAGATGTATACTTTACAAATTCTCGAGAAAATTGTTTGGTAAATGGATACCCTAAGTTTTCACTAGAACGTACATATCATATCGATATAATTCCATTTTGAATTAGTTATCTAACATACTCATGTCTTAGACTTATATGTCTAGTGATGTAGGAAAGACTGCGGACGAACTAGTTTATTGCTCAGGTATCGGATTTGGATCAAATAGGTACTCAAATCGAAGCTTTCGACGAGCCCGTCAAATTCAAAAAATGTGATTTGTCACAATGTTTGATACCCAAATTCGACACGCAAAGTCTTCAAAAACACTTTTAATATTTTAGCGTTAATTTTAATTTATTTATTTTATTTCAAAATAGTTATATAATTTCCCTTATTTAGAATTAGGGTTTTGGGTAGTGGTATATAAAACATCTTATATCCTAGTTTGAAGTCAGACTTTGATTAATAAAATTTTGAGATTATTTCTCCTAGTCTTCTTTATTTTCTAACCTAGGGTTAGGATCATATATACTGTTTTCTTTTTTAAATCTTCCGCCACGCCATCAGTTGGTATCAAAGACAAGCAATTCCTGCTACGCAGATATATGAATCATGTTCCAGGTACCTCTTGATTTGAAGGCTAGAATAGAGAACGCTATCTTCGAGTCACCCTATACAATTGGAGGAAGAATTTGCAAGTTTGTAATTGATTCATATATCTATGAGAATCTGATTTCAAAGGAGGTTGTTCAGATGCTGGTGTTGAAGACGGAAGTTCTTCCATACCCGTACATACTGTCAGGATTGATAGAGTAAACTGAGGTAACAGTGTCTGAACGCTGTCAAATTGCATTTTCTGTTCGTAATTACAAGGATACAACATGGTGTGACGTAGTTCCTATGGATGTTTTTCATCTAGTTTTAGGACGTCCATGGCGATTTAAGAGGAATTCTATTTATGATGGTAGAATAAATCAATACAGTTTTGGGAAAGATGGTTGCAAGTTTACATTGGTGCCCTTTAGAGTTGTGTCTCCAAAACCACCACCAGTTAAGGAGTTTCATGCTCATATTGCACCAGCTATTCATCTTAGTTTTGATGCTAAAACTATATCTGAGCCCAAATTTGAAAATTTGATTTACGATAAGTATAATGACGAGGTCGAGGAGAATAGAGTTGATGATAAAAATATAATACCCTTCAAAAAATTAGAAATTTCAAAACTATTTTTTTATCAAAGAAAATAAAAAGAATTTCGAAATTAATTTTTTCATGTTAGAATTCAATTAAATTTGGTGGATAAAAATTATTTTATTCAAAATTCTCCATCCAATTTAAAATTAAAAACAAACTTCATTGTAAAAAACGGATTTGTGAGTGAAGACTTACCACCTACAAAACCTCAAGATGAATTTACATGAATTATTACAAATTGTGAAGACAAAAGATATATAGAAGACACTGTCATAAAAAAGAAGACGTTTAGGGGACAAGCGAAAACTATTGTCAAGTATGAAGATTTGCCAAACGTGAAGAATAAAACTGGCCGGTAAAGCCAAGTTCCCCATTGCAAGTATGATTATAGAGTGGTCGGTGATGAGTCAATAAATGTTTGGGGGAATATTTCGGAGCTTGTGCTTGATATGAATAGAGAGAGAAAGTGTAGAGAGAGAGAGAATGGAATAGAATAATATTCAATGTCCCCCATACCAAGAAAGTGGGTAACCTTTTATACTAAAATAAGGTGGACCCACTACAATCCTTAGTGGGCTGTTTACATAATTAATGGGCCCCTTGGTAAGTACCATGTTCACAAATTGGTCCCCGAAAGATCCTAAATACATTAATAATTATACCAAGTATCTTTTATCTACAATTGAACCCTCATTACTTATATCGGCGAATTCCACCCTTATCAGTAGCCCCCCAGTCTTCGGGAGTGTCAGGAGCGGAGACTCATAGCCGAGCCTAAACCTATCGACCGCAGTCTCCTGTGCTTCGGGCCAACGACCTATCCCGTGATGAATTACCCCTTTTCCAAGAGCGTCGGGCATTCCACGACGTTGCCCGTTTCGATTTGTCCCATGGGCGTTCGATGACATTCCCGCAACGCTTTTTAACTAACTTTATCCGAAGGCGATACTCAGGTTCTGCTAGACATTTCTAGCCCGGCATTCTTAGTTCCGGCCAGGTCAGTTACCCCGTCTTCTTGGGCTTCTATTCCTGACCCCATGGTGATGGGCCGGCTCGTCGTGGTGGATCAGGTTAAGCTGGCCCATCTCATCAGTTGGTTCGAAGGGGCTAACCTAGGTAATCCTTCATCAGAAGGTGGTCGACACGTATCTCCCGTTGATGGGGTGCGTCCTTGCCAGACTAGTTTTTAGGGGGACTCTTCGTCTTCCCGCTGTGCTTTTGTCGGTTGGTATTCCCCGGTCATTCTTCGTCGCCTATAAATACTCCACAATTCTTGATTTCTCTCAGAGGCATTCTAGAGAGAGAAAGTGCTGTCAGATCATTTCTAGAGAGGGAATGCTTGTTTTATGAAACCCAGATACCCGAAGCAACCACATACCAAGAAAAAGAAAAAGTCTGTGTTTGGTTTCAAAGAGTGGGCAAGCATCGGAGACCGAGCCGAAGAGTACCGACGCGCTAGCTTAATTTGGGGATCTAATTCTAAACCATTTACTCCCATCCCGCAGCCTCACGACCCCGTTTTAGCTACCCCGATCCCTGCCGAATCCTTCCTTTCGCCCGAACCGCCTGGCTCTCTGTCCCCCGAGACTAGCCTATCTCCAGAAACCGTAGTCCTCTCTTCTAGCAGCAGCTCCTCTCGTTCCCCTGTAATTCGGTCGGAGAATCCGACCCCGTCGTCTGTTAATTCGTACGTTCCGTCGCCTTCGTTCCCGCCCCGACGCGTTCATAAAACCAGGTTCTTGACCATGGGCGAAAACAGTCCCCCTGCGTCTCCCACAGGAGGTAATTATCTTGAAATGGTTCAGCTCACTCCCTCAATTCGAGTGTACCGGACTGGTCTTAACACTGCCGTAAATTTTTTAGGTCTACCCAAGCGTCGGCTGACGCCAGAGGAGCTGGACGCGGCTCATCGGGCTCACTCTGGGAATACTGCTGACCCTACAAGCTCCCGGGTTCGTTCGTCGGATCCAACTGCTGCTGCTGCCCAGAGCTCTGACCAGGCCCCGAACTTGAATATTAGAGAGTCGGAGGTGGATGTTCTTCCCGCAGAGGTCAGTATTGCCGCTGATGGGGGCGCTGCTAACCCTCCTGACGACCATCTTCCCGAGGAAGTAGAGGCTGTAATTACTACCACCTACTTTCGCTGGCTTCCTTCAAGATATGTCGTTTCTCTTTTCGAGGGTAAATACCTCTACTTTCCAGAGACCGAGCATAAGGAGCTGCTGGTTCGCTGGGGGATCCCTGAGAGCGTAACTGTTCGGTTTCCGGTTCCCGGGGAGACTCTTGTGCATCTCCGATCGCGGGAGATAGTGATTTTTACAGAGTTGTTTAACTGGGGCTTAAGGTTCCCCTTAGATCCCGAGATCGCCCTTTATTTCCGCACCCTTCAGATCTGCCCCTCCCAACTGACGCCCAACGCATGGTATACTCTGATGTCATGCATTATGGCTTCGCGCTTGTCAGGTCGGGTTATGCCCATGGAGGAATATATAGCCATGCCAGGTCTGTCCAAATCTCCTAAATCTCCATTCCTCTACTCTTTCCTGGCGAACAAGTGGAAGATAGTCAACGACTTCCTCGAAGGCGACAAAGGCTGGAAACACCGCTTCGTTTTCTTAAGTGGTTGCTGGGAAAATGGTCTGCCTTACTGTAAGGAGAACCCGAGGAGACTGCTACGAACTTGGGTCTCCGATGGTAATTTTTTTTAAGGCCCGATCCCTTGTGTAGTGACGAAGGAGTTCGTGCAAGGGCTGAAGAAAGATCACTCGAAGGCCGCTGAGGCCACGTTCGAAGTGTTGAAAGACTATGCTCGGAAGCATTAGGGTCGAGCTATGCACCGGACCTTCAAAGACACCAACCTAATCATGAGTAACCTCTGGCGTTGCTCGTCCGAAGTTCTCACCATCGAGCAATTGCGACAGCCCCCGAGTATGGAGGATCTGATCGCGAAAACCAACGCCCCTGGGTCACAGTTGTACCTCCCAAAACGCAACAAGGCGCCTAGCAAGCGCCCGAAGTCAGACGATGAGGTCGGGGAGAACAACACCGGGGCTGCAGAGGCGGGCGCGGTAATTCGAGAGGAGGTACCCGTCCATGAAGGTGGGGAGGCAGACCAGGCCCAGGCTCCGGTGCAGAAGAGGAAAAGTCAAGCCGATGCGGAGGGGACCAATGCGAATAAATCCAAGCACTCCAAGAAAGAGAGTGGGCCTGTTGATGGCGCGGATGATGGCACTGTGCCGAAGCTGTTGAATCAGGACGATGGTGCTAAAGGTAGTTTAACGACTGACCTTGTAGTGGAGATTCCGGATGATGCCGAGCCATCCAAAACGCCGGACCCAGCTGCGGCCTCGTCGAGCGGTACGAAGTACCCGGTGCTAACGACGCTTGGAAGTCCGCATACGTTCCCGCTGCAGGGATCGGACGGTCTGACCTTATCCTTGTACAATTTGCTCATACCGGCGGCCATGAAAGAGCATCGGGCGATCGAGTTGAGCCAGCAGCTAGGACGCGCGGATGCAAAATTTTTTAGCTTGATGGGGGAGGTGGAAAAGGCCAAGACGGCTCAGGGGTTGGCGGAGGGGCGAATCGCGGAAGCCGAACGTGTTGCGGAGGAGGCAAAGATAGCCGCGGAGGAGGCGAAGAAGGCTGCGGAGGAGACGAAGAAAGTCGCGGAAGATCGTGCTGCTGCATTGGCTCAGGAGGTCCAAAAGCTATGATCTTCGAACGTTGCCTTTGGAAACCGGTGTAGGAAGTGGTCGGAGGAAGAAACTGCCGACGCCAAGGCCACGTATGTGCTGTCGTTTCATAATCGCTTCCCGGACCTTCACCTTGGGACAATGTGGCTGGATGTGCCAGAGGGGGACCGCCCTGAGGGAGTCGTCTGTAAAGATGAAGAGGAATCAGACGATACTGAGTCCGAGGAGGCGGATGACGAGTGATCCAGAAGTTGTGTTTGTTGTCTTAAATATCTGACTCTTTCAATGTTTTTTTGTTTAGTTGGTGTTGTTTTGCATAATCTTTGGGGGTCGCGGGGTCCCCTAAGAATATTCCCTATTAACACTTTAATTTATCATGTTTATGTTGATATGCCATCGACTTTTCTTGCTATATTATTTCAGATGTTGTTACCTAGGCAAAACAAAGTGGCTCCGTGAAAAGACCTAAGTATAAGATTTTTTTATTAAAGAAAAAACCCTGATGGGATCGGGAATCATAAAATGTGGATCATTTCGGTAACTGAAAAACCAAAGTAGGTTCTGTAGATCAATGTAATATTGAAAATTCCTGATAGGATCGGGAATCGTAAAATGTCGATCAGTTCGGGAACTGAAAAACCAAAGTAGGTGCTGTAGATCAATGTAATATTGAAAATTCCTGATAGGATCGGGAATCACAAAATGTGGATCAGTTATAAATACTGAAAAACCAATTAAGGTTCTGTAGATCAATGTAACATTGAAACTTTTCCCAAAGGGTCGGGAAAATCAGACATGTAGATCCATTAATATTAGTGGGAACAGACGCTGACCAGCTCGTCAGCTGATCAAGTTCGTAACACTTCAACATTTGGAAGGCAAAAGAAAATTTTGATTAACATAATCAAGTGATCGGGTGTTTATGATGCCTCGTTAAAACCTTCTCGCGCCAGCGAGGTAGGAAAGAGTGCATCCCCGACCAATAAGTTTTTACAGACCATGTCAAACAAATTACAAAGATTTCACCACTATTCTAAATACAATTTTAGATGTTCAATATTCCATGGTAGCCTCAAAGGATGCCCGAGCCTGTTTTGCAAGCGGTATGTCCCGCTCTTGATTTTCTCCACGATTTTGTAGGGTTCTTCCCAATTTGGGGCGAGTTTGCCGAGGCTTTTGTCTTTGGTGTGAAGAAAGACGCGCCTCAAAACCTTGTCGCCGAACTTAAACTCCCGACGGCGTACCGACTTCTCATCAGGGTCTGATAGTGCAAAGAGTTCAACTGGGCGCGATTGCGCTTCTCTTCTATGAGATCGAGTTCGAGCCGTCTGATGTCGTCGTTTGCTTCCTCCTCATAGGTACCGACCCTGAAAGATGGAAAAATGGATTCCGCAGGGGTAACCGCTTCCATACCGTATACCAGAGCATAAGGTGATTCCTGGGTAGCCGTCTGGGGGGTGGTTCGGTAAGCTCACAACACCTCTTGTAGGTAGTCGGGCCATTTTCCGACCTTTCCTTCAAGATTTTTCCTGAGCCCGTCCAAAATGGTCCGATTGGTGACTTCGACCTGCCCGTTTGCTTGAGGATGGAAAGGAGCGGAGTAACATTGCATGATCTTATGAGTGGTGCATAAAGCTCTCATTTCCCCGCTGTCGAACTGTGGTCCGTTATCCATAGTTAACCTCTGTGGTACCCCGAACCGACAACATATGTTAGACCAGATGAATTTGATGATGTCTTTGGTCTTGGTGGCGGATAAAGGTTCAGCTTCGACCCACTTCGAAAAATAGTCTACTGCCACGACTATCGTCTCTCTGCCACCCAATGCCATTGGTAGTGGTCCGACAAGGTCGATTCCCCATCGGTCAAAGGGTAGACCTTCGGATATGGACTCTAGAGGAGCCGCGAGAACGTTTATCGCGTTTGCGAATCGTTGACACGTATCACATTTTTTGACTATTAGTCGTGCATCTGCTGTTATTGTCGGCCAATAGAACCCCGCGAGAAGAATCCTTCTGATCAAAGCTTTGTAACCACAATGTGCTGCACCCTCACCATCATGCAGCTCGGATACAATTATTTGTGATTCATGGGCCCCTAAGCATCAGAGCAGGGGGAGGCTGAAGGATTTCTTGTATAGTACTTCACCTAAAAGGACGTAACCCCGAGCCTTGTTGCGTACTTTCCGAGCTGAGGCGTTATCGCTAGGCAACCTACCTTCAACTAAGAAGGTGATAATGTGACGTCGCCAATGTGAGATTGTTACCGAAGAGATCTGACAGACAATTTCAGGTCGGTTATCTAACTCGTGACGTTTGATAATCGACGGGCTTTCTTGTTCGGTCACCCAAGGATAGTTACTGGAGCAGGAAATTGTTGCCAAAGAATCTGCAGCTATGTTTTCGCTTCTCGGGACATGTTCGTAGGTGACTTTGTCAAATGAGACGGCTAGCACTCTGAGTGCTGCTAGGTATTGTACCAGATGCTCTTTCCGAGCTTCCGCATTCCCCGAAGCTTGGGTTATCAAAAGTTGGGAATCGCTTACGAGGCGTACCTGCTTTGCCCCACATACCTGCGCTAACCGTAGCCCTGCCAGAGCAGCCTCGTATTCAGCTTCATTGTTCGAAGTATGGAAACCAAATCGAACGGCTTGGTGCATGCTAATTCCCAATGGAGTAACTATTTGTATCTCTGCTCCACAACCACTGATGTTAGCCCCCCCGTTGGTTCAGACGGTCCATTCGTTCAGTGCGGCTTCTTGGGAAGGCGCGTCCGGATCAGGTCGTTCAGGATGAAACCCTACTAAAAAATCAGCCAGGACTTGGCCTTTAATGGCTGTCCGAGGTTCGAAGTCGATGTCAAAATCGCCCAATTCGACCGACCATTTGGACATTCTCCCGGACATGTCTGGTCGCTGGAGGATGTACTTGAGTGGGAACGAGGTTCAGACTACGATAGGGTGGGCTTCAAAGTACGGGCGCATTTTTCGTGCTGCCGTGACCAAGGCGAGAACCATTTTTTCCAACTTCAAATACCGAGTCTTGGCGTCCAGCAGGCTTTTGCTCACAAAGTAAACCGCTGTAGGGGCCGATCTTGACTCACTGATCAAAGCCGCACTAACCGCAAAGTCAGTAACCGCAACGTAAAGGAAAAGTGTCTCGCCTGCGACGGGTTTTCTCAAGAGGTTCGGGAATGACAGATATTGTTTAATTCCCAAGAACGCTTCGTTACATTCGGAAGTCCAGACAATTTTTTTGGCTTGTCTCAAGACCTGATAAAAGGGAGCGCACTTATCAGATGACCGAGAAATGAACCGATTTAAGGCAGCCAGACGCCCTGTTAGGATCTGGACTTCCTTGATGCTCCGGGGCGGAGTCATATCGGTCAGAGCTCGTAGTTGGACGGGATCGGCTTCAATCCCTTTCTCGCTAACGAAGAACCCTAGAAATTTTCCTGACCGGACCCCGAAGGAGCACTTTTCCGGGTTAAGCTTGAGATTTATTCCCCGCAGGTTATCAAAGGTTTCTCTCAGATTGGTTTGGTGGGCTTCATCTGTGCCGCTTTTAACCAACATATCATCGATGTACACCTCCATATTTCTCCCAATTTGACCCTCGAACATTTTGTTAACTAGCCTTTGGTATGTGGCGCCGATATTTTTTAGCCCGAAGGGCATTACTTTGTAGCAGTATAGTCCTCGGCCCGTGATGAATGTGGTACTTTCTTGATCCGCAGCGTGTAATTTGATCTGATTATAACCGGCGTATGCATCCATGAATGACAACAATTTGTTACCCGAGGTCGAATCTACCAACTGGTCGATTCTCGGCATCGGGAAGGGGTTGCTTCGGGCATGCTCAATTAAGGTCGGTGAAATCCACGCACATTCTCCATTTCCTGTTTTTCTTCTTGACCAGAACGGGATTTGAGGTCCACAACGGGTAACTTGCTTCCTTGATATGACCGACGCTGATCATTCTCTCGACTTCTCGTAAGATAATGTTTGATTTTTCCGGGGAAAAAGCCCGACGCTTCAGGGAGATCGGTCTGACGTTTCTGTTGACAGTTAGCTTGTGAATAGCAAAAGATTCTGGGACCCCGGTGACGTCTCTTGAGCACCACGCGAACAAATCTAGGTTTTCCCGCAGGAGAGTCAGTAGCTCTTCCCTGAAGGTCGGTAAGAGGCGTACCCCAATCCGCAGGGATTTCCCCGCAGCGAATTGGTGTTGCTCGCATTCTTCGTCCGTCGTCAAAAGGCTTGGGGCTTCCATGGGGTCATCAACGGGCAATCATTCCGGGGTGAGCCCCTTTAATTGCTATTCTCGAGCTTGAATCATCTCTTGGTCTTTTTTAGGTGCCAATGCTGCTCGGTAACATTCCCGTGCTGCTTTCTGGCTGCTTCGGACCACTCCCACGTTGTTTCCGACCACGTATTTTAAACACTGGTGGATTGTAGAAGACACCGCATGCATTCGCGATATCCATGATCGGCCGAAAATGGCATTGTGGGAAGCCGGCGCGTCTACTACCACGAATAAAACCGTAACCTCTTTTTTGAACAGGCTACGACCTAATTGGACTACGCCCTCAAATTCTCCTATAACGTCGGCTGCTGACCCTGTGAACCCCACTATGGTACGGTCGGACCGTGCAATCACTGGTGGTGTCCTAAACTTGGCGAAAATGGATGCGAAGATTATGTTGGCCGAACTACTGGTATCCACCAAGATGCGCCGAACCTCATCCCCCGCAATGGCTGCCCCGATTACGATGGCATCCTCATGGGGGTCGGCTATGTCTGTCATGTCGTCGTCGTCGAAGTACAGAATTAGAGACGGGACACTTCTGGACTGGGAGTAAGTTCTGGCCTCCAACTGAGTGGTTAGGTTGACGATGTGCCTTTTCCTGGACGAATGTGTAACTCTTGCCATAGAATCTCCCCCAAAAATAGTTAGGGATTCAAAAAATTTACAAAGGCCTCGTACATTACCGACGTTCTCCTCGGCTTCCTCCTCGATAATCCCGATGATGTTGCGATTTGCTTCGGGGTCGAGGTACTCAATGGAAACATCGAAAGGATCGGTTACTTCTGAAATTGCCATGGTGGTTTCGGGTTTTGGTATTATCACGACTTCCTTCGAGGTCGTACTTTGCTGTGCCTTCTTAACATACTCCAGGAGGTTTCCGTGCTCTATGAGCATCTGTATTTCTTTCATCAAGGCAATGCAGTCTTTAGTATCATTCCCAACGTCCTCGTGATAGCGACAATAGCGGTTATTTCTTTGTTCCCGAGGTATCGGTATCAGGAAAGGTCTTCGGTACATTCCGCTCTTCTTAGTCTTCTCGTAGATTGACGATACACACTCCGTAAGGTCTGCGAAGTATGCAGGGCGGATCCATTTGTTAGACATAGGTCGTGAAGTCGTCTCATTTGTCTGCTTTGGTTTTGGGCTTGTTAGGACCGAAGGCTTGGCCGATACAGGCGGGGTCGAGTGTATCGTGCTGACAGGTTGGGCTGACCTAGCGTAGTCCGACCGAGTGCCTTGCCTTATCACTACCGATGCTTGTGCACTTTGCTGAATTTGCGCCGCCAGCTCGGATGCTTTAGTTTCTTCGATCAATATCTGTTTTTCTATTTGAGCTAGAAGTGCGGAAAACGTGAACGCTTGTTTCTTCGTCACTGCTTGCTTCATTGGTCCTGGGAGCAGACCCAAGCGGAACGCAGTTAGGGCCACGTTCTCTTCGCAGTGGTCTAGGTCGGTCTTCGCGTCGATGAATCGTCTGGTGTACTCTCTGAGGCTTTCCCCTAATTTCTGCCTACAATTCATAATAGTGTCTCCGTTGGCCCGTAAACTTTTACTTCCCACAAAGTGTTGCCTAAACATTGTCCAAAATATCCCGAAGTTTCGGATGCAGCCCTGCGGTAAACGGTTGTACCACTTAGATGCTCGGTCCCTGAAGGTCATGGAGAAAGCTCTACATAGGACTTTGTCATCATTGTCGAAACTCAGCATGAAGTTTTTGAAGGCTTCCAAATGATTATCGGGGTCCTTCTTCCCATCGTACTTTTCTAGCTTAGAAATTTCAAATCGCTTCAGGAGCTGTCCTGCTAATATCTCGTCGGACAATGGAGATGCCCTCCAATTGACTCCGAACCCGCACGCTCCTCCTCCAAGTCCTTCTGTCTGCACTCCGTAGAGTCCCTCATCTCCTAGGCTGATAAACTGGCTGCTGGTTTGGTAACCGTGGTTCTGAATGTTCGACGGTTGCCATGGCACTGGGGGCAGCGCTGCCCGCTCTTCACGGCTGGCGGCGGGCATTTCTTCCTTCTCAAAGGACACCGGGGTTTGCTTCTCGGTGCTACCCTTCTTGTATTTTGGGGAGTCTGTCCTGGGTCCTCGGGGGCGTCGGGAACGATTCTTTCGTGTGCGCTGGACCCTTTCCCGTCGCCGATACTCCCTGCCCGATGAATCATCCGTGGTGTAGTCAACCGACATGCCGTGATGATCCTCTGGGTACCGCTGAGTTCTGGCATTTTGCCCTTCTTCGAGATGAGGCTCTCGATAATACCTAACAGGTCGGGCTTCGATGCGCGGCCCAACATGACGGTCGGCCTCCTCATGATCCTCCAAAGGGGTTCCTTGCCTTTTCCTTCCCGGACCCTTTTCTCGTCCAGTGCCCGCTCCCTTTCTGCGGGTAGTCGGGCAATGTCTTCAAGGAGCTGTTTTCGGGTCATTATTAGGGTCGACCGTTTGTCCCGACCCCGGTCGTGGTGTTCCCGACCAGTTGCTTCCTCGCCCTCTGACACCGAGACGGCTCGGATCACTTCTCTGCCCACCCTCTCTATCACAACTTCGTTGTTCATCTCGTAAAGTGTGATTTTAAAAGAAAAAAGATTCATTTTTGGTATCACTGTTTCCCACAGACGGTGCCAATGATGAGTCAATAAATGTTTGGGGGAATATTTCGGAGCTTGTGCTTGATATGACTAGAGAGAGAAAGTGTAGAGAGAGAGAATGGAATAGAATAATATTCAATGTCCCCCCTACCAAGAAAGTGGGTCACCTTTTATACTAAAATAAGGTGGACCCACTACAATCGTTAGTGGGCTGTTTACATAATTAATGGGCCCCTTGGTAAGTACCATGTTCACAAATTGGTCCCCGAAAGATCCTAAATACATTAATAATTATACCAAGTATCTTTTATCTACAATTGAACCCTCATTACTTATATCGGCGAATTCCACCCTTATCAGTCGGTACCAGCCAACAACTCTTATTTTGCCATCCACTTAGCCCAGGTAGTTGGTTATTTCTCTCTCACGACACCGTATCTATAACAAGTTTGTAGATTTCATCCGAAAAGAATACCGGGAAAGTGGCTATGCAGACGCTCTGGCAGCTGTTGCAATGTTTGATGAAGTCGATCCCAAACATGTACTTTTGTTGTTTCTATATACCCCAAAAACTTGGATATCGGAGAAACTGAGCGCTTGTGATGGTAACACTACCTGCTCTATTGTTGTCTCATAATTTTGTGACGTTTTGAGTGTGATTCAGTTTTTTTTTTGTATAAAAAGCTGTAAATTTTATATATAAATGAAAAGGTACATGAGGTTCAGGGGATATTGGCCCCGTTACAAAGAGGACTCTGATTACGAGAAAGCATATATAAAAGGGTTACATTAAAGTAAAGTCGAAACTATAATGGGATTGTTATCTTTATTCCGTGGAAACGTGAACGGAGATCCCATAGTAGATGATGGGCTACAACTGAGTTTGGAGTTGACGTGTTGTTGAAGATCCGTGAATTTCGTTCTCTATAGATGTAATATATGGTTGAGCATAACACGGTTTTCCAGAGGGGGGTTGCTTCGTTGGGATGGTGGGACCATAAACTTGAAGTATCCAACCAAGTGTCCGAAGATAAGGGATAGGAGGGTATGTGCAGCTTGCAGAAAATGTTTTCAAAGATAAAAGAGGTGTAGGGCCATAGTATAAGAAGCTGTTCCAAGGATTCAGGATGGGTTGAGTAGAGGACACAGTTGGGGTCTGTAGCAAGACCCCAGCTGGTAATCTTGTCGCGAGTGGTTAGCTTTCCTCGGATGGCCATCCAAGAAAAAAAAGAGTGTCTAAGGATGGATTATTTGTTCTAGATAAGAGAGCTCCATTGGACTTTTGTTCGGGAGGGTCAAATAGTGGCTTGGACTTGTTTGGGATCCACATGAAAGTGTCTTCCGTGTCCAAGGCAGGGGGGAGGGCGTTGAGAGCAGCTTGGATTTCGTTCAGGTTGGTTTGCATATGTCTATTCTGAGATCAAGCCTAGGAGGCTCATCGCCACCGGGCGTTGTCGTTGAGGTCAGAAACACAGTTGATATTACGGAGATAAGCTAAGTTGACAATGCTAAGGCCGTAACGATTGACAAAAGAGCAATGGAATAGCCATGGGTCATGCCAGATGGAGGTGCTGATGCCATTTCCCACGTTTACCTTGTAGAGGTGCGAGGCTTGGCGTTTGAGATTCATGATTTTTCTCGAGACACAACTAGAATTAGAAGGGGTTGGGAGAGTCCTGAAGCTTCTTGATTTTATCTTTGCCACCGTGATCCATTGAGACCAGATGGAATTTTTGTTTTTGGTAATAATGGACCATAAGTTTTTTAAGGCGGCCGCCTGATTCCAAATTTTTAGGTTTGGGATCCCAAAGCCACCCTCATCCGTGGGAAAAGTCAATTTCTCCGAAGCCACCTTGGCCCCAGTGATCTTCATTTCAGCGTCGGACCAAAGGAATCGTCGCAGAAGCTGCGAGAGTTCTTTGAGGAATCTGCCTGGAAGGATGAAGATGAAGGACCAGTAAACCTGACTTGCGAAGAGGACTGATTTGATGAGCTGAAGGCGGCCTGCGTACGAGAGGTTTTCGTTATCCAGGACTTTAGTCGGAAATTTATAGTCGTGGAAAGAGGGTGAGAATCATTGTAGGAAATACGAGAGGTCATAAGAAGGACTCCTAGATAGCGCATTGGGAGGGAGCCTTCGTGAAAGCCAAGGAGGCGGAGGATGTCAGCCTTAGTTTCAACGGAGATTCCAGAGAAGAAGACATGGCTCTTGGAAGGGTTCAGGTGGAGGCTCGAGAGGCTAGGGAATTCATGAAGGCCCTCACGGATGAGGTTGATCGATTGGAGGTTAGATCTGCAGAATATCATTAGGTCTTCGGCAAAACATAGGTTGATGATCTTGAGGGAGTGGCATTTCCAGTGAAAACCAAAGATGGGGGCTTGGCTTTTTTCGTGGAGGTTGGATCTGCATGAAAATGAAAAAAATGTATGGGGATTAGGGGCCTCTTTGATGGAGGAGACCCTTTCCCCCCTTGAAAGTAGCAGGAGAGGGTGCTGTTGATACAAATGGCAAAATAGAAGGTGGTAATACATAAATTATCTAACCTATCATTTCAATTGGAAAATCTATTGCATAAAGGGCGTCGGGAACAATTTCCCAACTGATATTGTCAAACACTTTCATAAGGCCGATCTTTAGGACACATCTGGGTCCCTTATGGTCGTTCTGATAGCCATGCATCAGGTCTTGGGAGAGGAGGATGTTATCAGTGATAGAGCAGCCAGGGACAAAAGCAGAATGCGAGGAGTCAATGAGGTAAGTGAGTGAGGGTTTTATCCTGTTAACAATGATTTTAGATATAATCTTGTAAATTACATTGCAGCAAGAGATGGGTCTGAAGTCGGGGGGGAAGGGGAAGCAGTTTTAGGGATGATGGCAATAATTATTTTATTTCAATTAGGGTTCATTTTCTCATGGCGGAAGAAATGCTTGATCCCCGCACATATGTCAGGGCCGAAAATATGCCAGCAGGTTTTGGAAAAACCCACATTGAATCCATCAGGGCCAGGGGCTTTTTTATTATTAATATAAAAGAAACTGATTTGATTTCACTATCAGTAATGGGTTTAACATTGTTAGCTTAGTCTGAGGGTGAGACATAGGTTTTGAGCAGGGATCAGATTCTGTTTAGGCCAGCATAGCCCTCATGGCTAGGGGTGCCAAGCAGGTTGGGAGAGAAAGAAGGTGGAGATAACCTTTGGGTTAGTACTAGCTCAGTCATCCAGATTGGTGATGGATAGGATTTTGTTTCGAGCTCTACCGGCTTTGATATTGTTGTGGAAGAATTTGGAGTTTTTATCCCCAAGCTCGAGCCAGGTATCTCTGGACTTTTGTTTGAGGAAACATTCTTCCGTACGGCTATAAAAGATTTATGACTCATTAGCTTCCCTCTCTATTGATAGAAGATAGAGCTCAGAGGGGTTGGAGGCGAGGTTTTGCTGGGCGCGGGAAAGAGCCTTTGAGCTTCATCCACCCTATGGTTGATGTTACTAAAGTGTCTCCTGTTAAGGGCTTCAAGGGATGGGGCTAGACGGGAGAGCTTAATGACAATGGATTTCATAGGATTTTTGTGGCCAAGAAAGCCATAGCTGCTAGAGACAATGTCATGGAAGTTGGGGTGGAGGTGCCACATATTAAAGTATTTGAAGGGCTTGGGAGGGGGGGGGGGGGGGGTGAAGGGGTGATGATGTAATTGATTATAGGGGTGTGGTCGGAGCTACGGGGGAGGTCAAAGTGGGCATATGAGTTGGGAAAGATGTCGTCCCAAAGGTCATTTACCAGGGCTCTATCAATATTTGAGGAGTTAGGGTTGTTGAGGCGATGATTGAACCAAGAGTATTGAAAACGTGAAGACCGGAGATCTTCAAGATTACAATTTCGGCAACCCTCGTTAAAGTTGGTGATAGTGTTGTTCCAACAGGGGTCGGGGCTAGTGCTTATGAGGGTTTCTAATTGCGTTGAAGTCCCCAAGAACGGTCCAGGGAGGACGGTATAGGTTTGAGAAAGGTGTTTAGGTCCCTCCAAAGAGGGAGGCTGTCCGATGGCTCATTAAAGCCACAGATAGCACTGGTGAGAATGGTGATGTTTTTTTTATCCATGTAAGCTTCTTATGCATGAGATTTATGTTGTTTTCATTGATATCTACACTAAGTATGAACAAATAGAGAGGGCTAACATGATCTTTGATCTACCCGGTAAATTGAGCTGGTTATTCTTGACGATGAGGTGTATAATAGAAATGAGGACCCTTGGCTTGAAGGCAGTAGAACCAGGATTGGAAAGTTTCTTGTTTAAGAGAGTGCAACAATTGACACTTTAAATGAAAATAGGGCAAAAATAAAAAGCAGTAATTTATATACAAAAAAAGATTGCCAAAGACACACTGATGTCATGGATGGTATTACAAACCACGTTGGAGTTGGATCTTATAAAGAATGGTCTAAGGAGAAAAGGCAAGCATGGCTATTATCGAAGCGTACGATTCCTCTTTTCGGCAAGGATTTTCCCAAAACAAAAGAAATGGCTGATGTTTTAGATGCTTTTCATGTCATAGCCGAGCTTCCCTCTGACTGCTTGGACGCTTACATCATTTCGATGACAACTGCCCCATCTGATAAGTTGGCAGTGGAGCTTCTCCAAACTGAGTGTCACGTCAAGAATTCATTAAGAGTTGTTCTAATTTTTGAGAAGCTTATCAATCTTGAAGCAGCTGCGACTGCTGTGGCTAGGCTGTTCTCAATCGAGTTGTACAGAAACCGGATCAACAGGAAACGCAAAGTCATGATTGGGTACTCCGATTCTGGCAAGGATGTTGGACGCCTGTCAGTTGCTTGAGAGTTGTACAAAGTTCAAGAAAATCTTGTTAAGGTTGCAACCAACAATCAGAATTGGGGTAGGCTCCATTTTCTCTCAACGCCTGATGTTGAAATTTGTGGGCTTATCAAGAAATTGGCTGCAACAAGACTCGTGAGTACACAAATAACAGAACTTGTGAATGCCGAGCTTTTAGAGTCTAGGTTGGAAAGCTTCAAATGTACTGGCCGTGTTGAACTGACACTTCACAGCTCTTTATACGGATCTGGCTAATCACGATACATATCTTGAAGGGTTTCCTCACGTTAAAGAGAGACATAACTTGAGAGACAAGATTCAGCGTAGGCTTTATAATATTTTGATACAGGTGAGTAGCTCTCTTGGTTTGCCACATATGATCCCAGGGCTCAGAATGGAATCTAACATGTAATCTAAGGAAGCTTTTCGTGGTTATGATGGGGTTACCAAGATAACTATTTCCAGGTCTGTCTATAAAAAAGACTACC
Source organism: Limnanthes douglasii subsp. nivea (assembly GCA_036936605.1). NCBI lineage: Eukaryota > Viridiplantae > Streptophyta > Magnoliopsida > Brassicales > Limnanthaceae > Limnanthes > Limnanthes douglasii. Next base: position 63,954,946 of record JAUPFV010000002.1, on the reverse strand, counting down.
ACAAACTCAAAGCTAGCAGCTTCCTGGCAAACATCCGAGAAATTTCAGGGGAATCAGGTGGTTTAATTCAATGGCAGAAATAGCTACTTTCAAACTCGTTGAAAGGTGATAAGATCGAAATACACTATGTGGAAAACAAAATATCAACTTTTAGGTTAGTCAAATCGTTTTTATTTTTATGCTGGAAAGAAATTTTTTTGGTCATGTCTCCTTGTCGTTTGAGCAAAGGAGAAAATGATGTATGTTTTAGCATCCAGACAGACAGTTGGGCAAAAGAAACTTAAGAAACCAAAAAGCAAGTTTGCGAATCCGTCAGGTAGCAGCAGGGGTTACTTAGTTTTAAGGGATGGTGAACATTGTTGGACAAAAAAAAGCATTTTATGGGAGCTACTTTAGTGGAAAAACAATTTGATTATGCACAATATAGACCTGATGCATACCGAGAAAAACTGTTTGGAGAATATGATGTTTACAATCGTGGATCTTAAATCAAGGACTAAGGACAATGCAAAAGCTAGGGAATATATGGAGTATTTATGCTCAAGGAGCTATATGAATCTGATCAATGACCCAAGGTTAGGAAAGGTTAAGCTAAAGGCTAATTATATACTTAACAAAGACCAACAATAGGCTGTTCGAACATGCCTAGGAAATTTGAAGCTTTTGGACGGTTCTGCAAGCAATCTCTCACATTGCACATATGTAGAGGGTTTCAGTAGCTTGAAATGCCATGATTGTCATATCCGTATGGAGAAATTATTACCCTTTGCCTTCCGTCATTTGTTACCTACTCCAATATGGGAGGCAGTAGTTGATTTATGTCATTTTCCAAGACCTTTGTTCATCAACCCTTTGCGTTGAACAATTACTTGTGTTGGAGAAAAATATAGCACAAATAATATGTAAGTTGGAGAAGATATTTCCTCCAACGTTCTTTGATGTAATGGAGCATCTTCCGATTTATTTGCCATATAAAGCGCTTAATGATGGACCTTATTAATATCGGTGGATGTGTCCTTTTGAATCATAAGTTTTTCTGATTGGTTTTAGTAAATGTTTACGTTTTTTGGTTACGAATTAATCGACGCAAACCTTTGTTTAAACCTTCTTAGGTATCTTCGTAAGCTGAAACTCATGGTGACTTAAAAACATATGTTGAAGGATCTATCTCACAAACATACCTTCTCAAAGAAGTATCATCATTTTGTGAGATGTATCTAGATGAAAATGTGCAGACAAATCAGCCACAACCACCGCAGAATGACGATGGAGGCGAAGTGGAGGCTGACGAACATTTATCAATCTTTCCGCACCCCAGCAGACCAAAGAGAGGCGGGAAAAATTCTGAATACTTGTCTGAAAAATATTCAAACATGTTACACATATATGTCTTGAAAAATACCCCTGAAATTGCCACCATTATCGAATGAGTTTTAATTGATTTGCCAAGATATAAAAAATTGCAATACTAATGTTTATTTTGCAGCTCCCACAATGTACAACTTCGTCAACTCAATCTCGATTCTATTGCAATAGAGCTCGATCAATACTTCATCGAGAGATTTGGTCATTGGCCGAAAGAATATGTAATATTCACTTTACTTGTTACTTCTTTGTTTAATCACCATTTTCTTACTTTCGTTTTTTAAGTACATACAATATCCAATTCAAATGTATATGCTATGATGTTGCTGCTGGTATGAACTTACTTTCTTTGCGGTAGTAATTTCGATTTTGGTTGGAGTAGTTGCATTTAGAATAAGAGTGAGATTTTGTGTAATTTGCAGTAGCTAGCTCCCTGCATTTCCAACAATTATTTCATTGTCGTTGCAACAATATTAGTAGGTTATAAATTAGTATTGGTTTCTTCTTTTTTGTGAGTGTCATAAATTACCTTATTCCATGCTTATTCATAGGTTGGTACAAACATCGATACATTGGACTGTCTATATCAACATTGGCCAATAGTCCCTATTGCGAGATTCGCAAGTTCAATAGATATTACACCAGGGGTTGCCTCTTCGACAGAAAACGTGGAAGAGGACATAAGACAAACAATAGTGGTGTCATGGTTGTGGGGATATATGGTGCTGATATGTTAGACTACTATGGACAAATAGCAGAAATTTGGGAGGTGTCTTATGGTGGGGTGATGGAATCGATTGTGTTTTCTAAATACGATTGGGTTAGTAATGATAGGAAGCATATGCGAGTTCTACATACAAATGGTTTGATAGAAATTCGTCAAAGAAGTCAGATGTCACAACATGATCGATTCATATTGGCTACTCAAGCTTGGCAAGTCTATTATCTAGATTGTGTGTCAAAAAAAGCATCTCATAAAAAATAGGTAGTTGTATGCAAGACAAAGGCCCGAAATAGAATAAACATGATATATTTTATTCCGAATGATGATGGAGAAGAAGTATTAGTTGTTGAACAAATACAACAAGGAGTCTTCCAAGAATCTGAAATGCCTCCGCCGGTGCCGCTACAACCCGATATGAACCTAAATGATCCTAACAATTTTGTTGATCACGAATGTTTTGATATCGTTGAAACAAAAGAGTTTAATTATGAGTTTGTTCGTGATGAGGATATCATAGATAATGTAAGCGGGGATGAATACGATATCGAATTAAACTAATTAGTAATGTTAATTAATATTGTATATTAGATGTCAATATTGATCGATTTGAATCTATTTGTTGAGTTAATGAATTTGATGTTATCAATATGATATGCTTAATTTACTAATTGTGAGTTTGAGTAGTATATTTAACTTTACGTTTTGCTGGTTGTATTCTATTTATTTTAGGCAGGACTGGGTGTATTTGTATTGTAACTTGACTATTTTTCCACAATTTCTATTTCTGCAACGAAATAAAGACCCTTGAGCAACGCACAGTTAATAAAAATACATTACCTACTGACAAGATTTTCACCTCTTTCACACAGACTAATATTTAATTATTATACCTTAACCCTAATTTTATCTCTATCTAATATAAATATAAAATGCCTCACTTATTGTAAAGCCCTAAATCCAAAACTTTTTATCTTTTCTCTTTTTGCCGCTGTATACATTCTCAATGAACAAAGCTTAACTTGTTGCTCGAGTAAGAATATGTAGGTTCCCGATAAACAAAGCTCAGCCTGTTGTTCAAGTAAAAATATTTTGGTTGTCGATTGGTAAACCTGTTTATGGTTTTTATCCTCAAGTCCATAAGTTATGCATCTTTCACTGTTTTTTTTCCATTATAAATGCTGTATAAGTTTATGTTTATGCCTTCGCGCATCTGTCAATTGTTTATTTTGTTCTAAATGTTGTTTATGTTACTGTTTATGCCTCTATGTGTCTATCAATCGTTTGTTTGGTTTTAAATTCTGTTAGTGTTGTTGTTTATGCCTCAGTGTTGATAGATATTATGTGTATGCTGCTGTTTTGCTTGGTAATTAATTCATGTTATGCCTATTTGTTAAGATGTTTCATGTCTTAAAATGTTTTATAGTGCCTGTGTGTTTGTGTTCATTTTTATACCTTTATGTTGATAGATATCAAGTATATGGTTTTGTTTTGTTTGATAATTACTTCATGTGTTAATATGTTTTAATTTTGAGAATGTTGTTTAGGTTCATGCCTTTTTGTTAGGATTCTATTTGTATTGTTCAAAATGTTGTTCTATTGAATTATCATAATGCTGTTTAGGTTTATGCATGTGTGTTGGATCCAATTTGTAGTGATGTTTATGGTTTATGCATGTGTTAATTTTGTTTATTGGTCATGATGCTGTTTAGGGAGATAATTGTTGTGAAAATATTGGTTGATGTCATTAGGAGTATAAGATGTCTCTCATTCTTTGGTAAATTTGTTCAAAACAAATTTTGTTTCGAAGCTTAAGTAGAATCCTCCAACCCCAAAGACACCATGACCAATGTAGTCCAAAAAAAGTTTACAACAATTATGTGGACTAACGTGTGAATGCTAATTTAGTTATTGTTTTAGGACAATTCGAGGTGGCTACTCCTTCAATATAGGTTACTCATTCCATATTTTTTAAGTGACCGAAGGGTTTACCGACACTATATACCTATATTGAGGGAGAGTCCCACTTAGACTTCGTTTCCTAAGTCTTATAAGTGCACAAATTGTCACTGAGACCATTGATATTCTAGTTTTTTAGTCTTTAAAGGTTTATCGGTTAAATAGACAGAATACATAAACATTGGTTTCATTTACAATCTTTACTCTTTGTAGCCTGATAAGTTGATGTACAAATAATCTCGTGGAGTAATGTGTGGCTTTGTACATAATAGTTGTTCTCTTATAATGGTAGTTTTTTTGTTGTATAAGTAGTTGTGTTTCTACTGTAATCGACATATTTTTGTACATGTACCAGTTTCAGAGCCCATTGATATTTTATTCTTGAAATCTCCAAAGGCTTAGAGCGTCTTTGTAAAATTTGAGAATACAAGATTAATGGGCCGCAAAAAGAGTCTCCGCAATTGGTGTTTAAAAACCAGTCGAGGTAGCTTCTTCCTGATATAGGTTACATTGCCAATTTTTTTTGTTGCTACTCCTTCAATATATTGGCAGTGAGTAAACATTTTGAAATGCAATTTTTCTATGTTAAGCGACAAGCCACTTCGACTAGGCTTGCTAAGTTAATTGCATAAATTATCACCGGAATCAACGAGTTTGCAGCTAATCCTTTATGTTTTTTTAGTTACGGATTATAACATGGAACAATGTATGCAGGCTTTCCAACAAGCTAGTTTCTTATTGATCATCCTAATTCCTCCTTTGTTATGTCCTTAATTGTGTATCCACAAAAAGATGAATTGGCATATCTTGTACATGTATTGCTAAGGAAGTGGAATTACGAGGACTAGAATGTAAATAATAAAACCTTATATAGCAGATTATAAAGTTAGAGGAGGAATTAAGAATTATGTATTTTAGTCAGGGACTAACATGTAATAAGTCCTTCTATGTAACTGATTTAAGTTGTATACTAAGTCTTTGTGCCTCTATATAAATGCCAAAACTGATCTAGTAAAGGGGTTGGATTTTTGAGTTAGAACACTGGAGTACTTTGACTTTCTCTCTCCGAATCTGTTTCTCTCTCTTAAAATTTACTTTATTTGTTTACTGAAGCAATTTGTGTATTCAGACTCATCAAATCGGTAATTTGACAAAGGACGATTAACAATCGGTGCCTATTTTGTTAGCTCAAATTTTATCGATTTTGAAAAAGAATCTTAAAACTTTGCAATGAATCTAGAAAATGACCCATTGGTTCAATCAGTTGTCGAAACCCTAAAAAAATATTTGCAATGGATAAATAATAAACAAGAAGGGTCCACTTTGATCCACTAAACTCAATCTAAGTTAGAGTTACGAATGAATCAACTTTTGGATAAGATAAATGCTCTGAACGAGAAATACAATGAGAGAGAACTATAGATTCAACCAGCAAGGCTGAAATCCAAAGTGAGACAAATGAATGAATAAAATAAAGTCGGAAACCAATCTGATCGATCTTGTACTGATTGTCAAATCAGGAGTGAACTGAATAAGGTGCGCTTCAAAGCTCCAAAAGAGCGTCATTATTCTCGAAAAGAAAACAAAGATAAACAAAAGTATATCACATCTACTGATAAGGAGGTTGAAAGCTCTGGATTAGGTTATAAAATGTATAGGTGTTCTTCGAAATAAGAGAGGGATCAACCTCGAAAGTATAAGAATGAGTGCAAATCTAGGAGAGATTGTGTACCTCGATGTTTGATGGAGTCTAATTGGTGTGAAGGAAACATGTCGAATAAGTATGATGGGGCTGCTCAGAATTTATATCCAGTAATGGGAATTTAGGATCAGTATGTTCAAGGTGTCGATTGGAGGAATTCTCCATTGACAAGTGAAATTAGATCTATAACGCTTTCGAAGCGTTTTGACATCGTAAAAGTTGAAAAGTTTGACAAGATCCAAACGATCACATGAAATAATTCAAAAATTATATGTTGAATTTTGAGGACGACGACAAGCTGGTATGTCGGGCATTCTTACAGAAGTTTAAGGGAATAACTTTGAAATGGTATAACCGAATTCCAAGGTGATCCATTTCAAATTTCAGTGATTTTTATATTGCACGTTGAATTCAAGGATCCAGTAGTTGTGATATCATGAATGAATAGCAGTCAAGGAGGTTGACCTTGGATTTTGATAAAAAGGTTGACGATCCAAGGGAAACCCCAGGGTCATTAACAATAAGTGAAGAGATAGAGGAGTATATTTTTTTAGGGAAGAGCACTTCGAATATAAGCCTTACTGACCCTAGTTCTATGTAAAAAACTGTTACAATTTTTGTCTCATAATCTGGAAGTTTTCGCTTGGAAAATAAATGACGTGATAGGAGTACTGATCGAATTAATTTGCAATAGTTTAGCTGTTAATCTGAGGGTGAAACTTGTAATTCAAAAGAGGCGGACATTTTCGTTAGAAAAAACAAAAGTGATTGTTTCCGAGGTGGATCGTTTATCCACGGTCGGACATATAAGGGAGTCCCAACATCCTTTATGGACGGCGAATCCAGTAGTGGCCAAGAAGGAAAATGAGAAATGGAGAATGTGTGGATTTTATAGACTTAAATCGAGCTTGTCCTAAAGACCCATTTCCTGTTCATCGAATATACCAGCTGATTGATTCTACTTTATGAAACAAAATATTAAATTTTATGGATGCTTTTGCAGAATATAATCAGGTCTAAATGGATCTGAAGGATCAAGAGTGTACTAATTTCATCACTGATAGGGGTTTGCATTGTTATAAGATTATACTTTTTGGATTGAAAAATGTCGGGGCTACCTACCAAAGGTTAATGAATAAAGTATTTGCTATCCAGATTGGAAAAAACATGGAGGTATACATTGATGACATGGTTGTAAAAATTTTAGTAGATGATGTGCACTTGGAAGATTTAGAGGAGACAGATCTGAATTTAAGGGCAATAAGGCTGAAGCTGAAACCTGAAAAATATACTTTTGGATTTCGATGAGAGAAGTTCTTGAGTTATTTTATCAGCGAAAGAGGGATAGAAGCTGACCCATAATAGTTGAAAGCTGTAGTGTCTATGAAATCGCCTCAAACTGTCAAAGAACTAGAAGTTTTGACAGGAAGGTTAGAAGTGATGAGTCCGGATAACTTAATCACAGCCTACTGAGATTTTCGGACGAGGGCAATTCGTACATAAACTTGCCATCGAACTATCCAGACAAGACAAAAGTAAAGAAAAACCTAAACACCTTCTCACTAAGCTATGTGATAATCAAATTAATAAGTAAATGAGTCCTTAAACTTGACTCGGTTCCATAACTTGACCCGAAAGCCCATGGGTCCATAATTAAAGGTATAAATACCCCAACTACTTTCATTAATGAGGATAATGAGAATTTAATACAAGCAGGTAGCTCAAATCTCTCACTACTTCACACTAAAACATTTAATACTGTATAAACTTTCCAAAACACTTGACAAAATTACCCTCAGCTCAAAATAAATCTCACCAAGCAGCACTTAATAGATTAATTTCCTGATTCTCTGATAAATGTTTTCCTTTCTTTCAAGTGTAGCGAGGGCCAAAGAAATTTGAGTGAATTTTGGATTGTGAAGCAGCATTTACAAGCATCAAGGATTTATTATCATCACCATAATATTATCTAAGCCTCAAAGTGGAGAACAACTCTTTTTATACATTCCAGTATGAGATTTTGCAGTAAGTGTTGTATTGATACGCGAAGATTCAGGAATTCCGAGGTCGGTATACTATGTCAGCAAAAGTTTGATGGCAGCAGAAAAGAGATATATAAAACTTGAGAAATTAGCAATGACATTGGTGGTGGCTGCTAGAAAGATGCGCCTTATTTTCAAGCTCAAACCATTGAAGTTATGACTTTATTTCCACTGAAAAATGTTTTGCAACGTCCTGATATTTCAGGGAGAATGACTAAGTGGTCAATGGAATTGGGAGATTTTGATATTATATTCACACCTCGAACTGCAATTAAAGCCCAAGATTTGGCAGATTTTCTTATTGAATTTCATTCAAGCAGATCAGATACAGAGGATATCAAGGATGTTTTACTAGTAATTCGATGTGGGTTATTCGAACTGATGACGGATCTAGTGTTTTGGGATGTACTGATGAAGTTCAATTAGTTGATCCATATACAGAAACAATGTTTCAATCTGTCAAATTTGGTTTTCACGCTTCGAATAATGAAGCTGAATACGAAGTTGCTTTAGCTAGTTTGAGACTTGCGAAGATATGTGGAGCAACTTTGGTATGATTAGAGATAGATTCTCAATTAGTAGCAAATCAAGTATCTAGAAGGTTTGAAGCAAAAAAAGATCGTTTAATTTTGTACCTTCAAGAACATCGAAATTTGATGCTTTTATTCGATCGAGTAGTTGTGGAACATATAAGTCGAGAAAGTAACATAGTGTCTAACACAATAGCAAATGTTCCTTACAAAGAAGTATATCCGTGGATTTTGCTTTAAAAAAGTCATTCGGTTTTAACTCAATCAGACCAATGTGAATATATTGAGGAACTGTATGTCACCCCAGATACAGTTAGAGGTGATTGGGGAACTGCTGTTTTGAATTTTTTGGTTATCGGTTAGTTACCCGAAGATGTAAAATTAGCCAAAAAATTGCAAATTAAAACTTTTGGCTACATAGTATTGGATGAGGCTTTATACAAGAAAGCATTGAATAGGCCTTTACTACGATGTTTGAATAAACAAGAATCACAAGAAGTTTTATCAGAATTTCATGATGGAGAAGGATCAATGCATTGTGGCTTTAATAAATTAACTCGTCGAGTTTTGCTTGCAGCGTTTTATTGGCCTTCAATCATGAACGATGCCAAGAATTTGGTTCGAAGCTCTGATACTTGTCAAAGGTTTGCTAATTATATTCATAAGACAGCAGTTCCACTTATGTCTACTACCGAAGCCATTTCGTTTGATAGATAGGGAATAGATTTAGTGGGACCTTTACCAATGGCTTTTAGAGGACGACAAATGATAATGTTGCAGTCGACAATTTTATAAAATGGGCAGAAGAAGAGCCATTATCTGGAACAAAAGCATCATTAAATTCATTGTAAATAGTATTTTCTACCGTTTTGGAGTGCCTCTAAGAATTACCACATAAAATGGTCCTCAATTTAATAGTAAAGAAATGATTTCTTTTTGTGCTTCAAAGGGAATTAAGAAGTTATTTCCAACACCATTTCATCCTCTAGTAAATGGACAAGTGGAAGTGACAAATAGGTTTATCTTGGAAGGTTTGAATAAGAATTTAATAGGAGCGGCAAGAAGGTGGCCTAACTATTTGCAAGAATTACTTTCGGCTTATCGAACAAATCATAGGGAAGATACTAAATAAACTCCTTTTTCTATAGCAAATGGAATGGATGCTGTTAGCCCTACAGTATCTAATTTATCATCTTTTAGGATAATTCAACATTCTAAAGAGTTGAATGACGAAGCGAAAAGAGAAAGTTTGGATTTGATTGATGAAAAAACAATTTGAGCTCGTTTAAATGTAAATCATTATCAAACTCTTATAAGGAATAGATTTAATTCGAGGGTGAAAATGAGGGAGTTTAAGGTAGGAGATAAAGTGTTAAGAGAGGTAATTCTACACACCAAGGAGAAGAGCCTCAGAAAGATGGACCCAAATTGGAAGGACCTTACATAGTTGAATGGATAAAGCCAAGTTCTTATCGCTTATGTGATAATAAAAGGAGGATGCTTCAACACCCATGGAATATACAACATCTGAAGTTGTACCGAGAATAACTGTGTTAAATATTTGAAATTGTTTTCTTTGATTGATTAGCGCACTTTCTCCTACCCTGTTGGCCTATGAGGTTTTAACGAGGCGCTATATACATATTTAAATTTCTCAATAAGACGCATATTTTGGCCAATGGTTGTTTGAAATCGTTTATTTAAACTATTTTGGTAACTGGTCAAAGACTGATCATCTTTGAGGTTAACCAACAGTAGAATATTATGAAGTGTTATTTATACTTTTTGAAGAAGCAACCATGTTCGAAGTGTTATGTTCATTAAATTTTTATGATGTTCGAAGTGTTACTTTCATTAAACACTCTATGCTGTTCGAAGTGTTACGTTCATTAAACACTCTGTGATATTCAAAGTGATACATCATTAAATGCACGGTCAATTTTGAAGTATTACACATCGTTATGGTTGTTCAAAGTTTTATATCATGTTTTTATATTGGTTAACTAATATAAATAACAATTAAAGTGAACTTAACTTAAAATGAGGGATGATGCATAAAAAATGATCTTTGTCATTCAAGATAATTTGATGGATACAAAAGTTATAGTAATTATATGACAAATACAAAAAGATAATTAAAACACAAAAGATAATAAAACTATTCGTCTTCAAAGCTCACTTCAGATTATTCTTCTTCGGAGTATGAACTTGGAATAGGTTCGAAGGCCTCGTTGGGGCGCCGTTCGACGGAAATTTCATTCCAAAAGCTGGAAAGATTTATCTTAGGATACATGGCATGAATTTCTCGAAGGAGTGTGATGCTCTCTCTTCTTTGCCATTACTGATAGCTGCCAATATATCTTTGGTGCACTCATCTTCAGCACCAGTGACAACAAGTTTTTTTCTTTCTCGAAGTGAGCCTTGAGAGTAGCCATCTCACCAGTTTAGTTTTTCTTTTCTGCTTCACTCTTGTTCAAAGAAGTTTGAAGATCATCGAGTTTTTTCTTTTCAGCTTCTAACTCTTCAAAATGTTTGGTTTTGACTTGGTCAATTTCTTCCTGATGCGAGGTGTTGAGATCTTCTTTCTCCGTATGATGCATTTTTTGGAGATACTTATTGACATGAAGAAGTCCTCAGATAAATTCAGACCTTGTCATATGGAATCCATAGAACTGATCTTTTATATGGTCACCAAATATTTCTTTCATCTTTTCTCAGCTTCAACAACACCTTTATAGCGAACCATCTATTTAGCCATATATTTCAAGTTCCTTTGAGAGACATCAATTTCTTGAGTATGTCTTTTCGTTGTAATATTAAGATCGGAAAAACGTTGAAGAGCAGCTATGACTTCTTCAGCAGGCTTCTCAGGAGGAAAGACCACTTGGCTAGGCCGAGTAATAAGATCTAAAGAAATTGTAGGAATAATAACTTCAGGAGATGCGGCTTCAGAGAAAGCCAGTGCAGATCTCCTACCAAAGTTATGAAAATGAGTTTGAATCTCTTGAATGATGGGATCTTGTTCTCCAGTAAACTCTTGTAATTCATCGAAGTTAATAAAACTGTCAGGGTCGAAGTGATCATCAGCTTGGTTATCCTCTACATCGACAGTTTCCTTTTGCTGTATGGTGGCATCCTCAGCATTATCTTCAGTTTTTTTGATGACTTTGCTGATTATCAGTAACTACATATTTATTGTCATCGGACAGGTTATCTTCCATAACCTCCACTACTTTCTTTTTTTCTTTTTTTTGGGTTGGCTCTAAGGATATTCTTCTTTTTCGAAGGTGCCAAAGTTTTCTTCTTTTTTGGAGACTGACCCTCTTCTATTCCCTCTTCGATGGTGGAAAGTGTGTTTCCTTTTGTTTTTTGTTTTGAACATTTCGGCTTCAGATCTGTTGAAGAGCTAGCACCAGATGTTTTAGCTACCTTTTTTATTCTTTTTATGCCTTCTTCTTTTGGGAAAGATGGTTGTCTGATCTAATTACGGATTGGTAAGAACACTTTGCAGTTGGGACAGACCAATCTCCTCACAGCTTATCGAAGGTTGGATGGTTCCATCAAGTTTTCGAGTCGAAAAGATCCAGGTGTGATTGGGAATAGGTGACTGTTGATGAAATTGATGTGTTCGAAGGCTGTGTGGAAAGAGTTATTCCATCCCTTTTCAGTCCAAACAACAAGATTTTTGAAAGTTTCTCTGGATTTTTCTTAACGAATGGAATAATGCCTCGAAATTTGTGTTCGAAATATAAAAGTTGATAATGAGTGAGGATAACATTAGTTGAAGATTTAATTTAGGAAAACAGTATTAAGAGACTTGCGATTACTCCTCCGGACGATAGTTAATAATTCGAATATAACTTTGTCATTTTCGCATGGTCTTGAGATAAAGATGAATTTATGCTTCCAAAATTTGTCTCCTTCCAGGATATCGTTGATAATTTTTAAGTCATCGTCTAATGTAAGATACTAAAACGTAAGCATTGGTCCCTTTGACAATTTAGTTAGGGATATGAAGTCCTCGATGCAGAACGGAATTTTGGATAATCGAGAGGCCATGATTACAGAAAGAAGCGTGAACCACTGATTTGGTGCTACTTAGGCGGACAAAAATTCGGAAGTTCGAAGTAATCCACTATCACGGGTCCAGTGGAAATCTAAGCCCCTAGTTTATTACTTGTGGGTAAACTACTAGTTCGTCTTTTTTGTAGTCTAATGGTGTTTCTCCTTTTTTGGGAAGATGAAGTGTAAGTTTGTCTCTCATTCCCCACTGCTTCTTTAAAAATCACTTTCTTGGCTCTCTTCATAGTATATGTATGAAATTCTTTTTAAGGTCACAACATAATTCGCATCAAGAGACCCTAAATTCTCACCAATTGATGCCCTTTCCTCCTTAGAAATGGTAATAATAGATTTCTTTCTTCTCAGTTTGCGGATTTGTTCATGTGTAGCATTCTGTAATTCCTTCGAAGGTTCCTCCTCTATATCAGCTTCATTGTTTGACCGAGTAGCATCAGAATCAACTTCTGTTTCTGATGCTTCATCTCTTAGTCGAGGAGGATTATGTAAGGGTTTTGTTGAGATGATACAACTATCTCAACAATCTCCTTCAGAGGAGGAGAAGTGGTAGATGGATTTGACGTAACATCAGTATTGTCTCCCATAGCTATGAATTTTTTTTCTAAGAGTTTGTGGGGGAAACGTTGAGGAAGGGGTTGCTTCGAATTGTTTCAAAGAAAATTTTCTTATTTCACAAATAATTCAAGGCGATGACCCGGTAAGAGAAGGTGAGATTCGAGGTGCTTTTGGCGTTCGAGTTTTTGAAGACTGAATTTCTTCTGTAAGAGGCGAAGGTGAAAAACAGGAGCTTTGGAATGATCAAAATTACCGTAAGAGATAGTCTTTGTAGATGTTTATATTCTTCTTCTCTTTCACTGATACAGAAATAATCAGAAGCTCCGAAGACGTTGTTGTCTGATTTTAGGGGGCTTTGGATCTTCTGGATTTTTTCACTTTCTCTCTCAATGAATTTTGTTTGTTGATCAAACAATGGGTCAAAATGGAATTCATAAGAAGATAAAAGACATATTGAGAAGTGGAAAATATGGATGTTGATTGGACAGAAGTTGAAACGATTGCGTAGATAAGGGTTCAACATTTGTTACTTTAAGGGCCTAGTGGTAGATCTGGCACCTAGAGGGTCATGATTTGCTAGGAATTAGGTTGGACACCTAAGACTATTAGTTGTTGCTTCAATAATGATGTAAAATAATGATTATCTGTTGACATATACGATGTACTTGGCACGTATAATGGTATAACAGAATGATCAATGCAATTCAGATTATGGAAGAGGAAATTATCTTCATTTATGTTTAAATTCAAAGTTGATTAGTTCTCATTCATTTACTGACATGAGAACTAAGGGGGCTATCAATAAGGAAGTGGAATTTCGAGGACTAAAATGTAAATAATAAAACCTTATACAACATATTATAAATTAGAGGAGGAATTGAGAACTATGTATTTTAGTGATGGATTAAGTTTGTGTGCCTCTATATAAAGGCCAACGCTGATCTAATAAAAGGGTTGGATTTTTGAGTTAGAAAATTTGAGTACTTTGAATTTCTCTCTGGATAATCTATTTCACTCTCTAAAACTTTACTTCCTGTGTTTACTGAAGCAATTCAAGTAATCAGACTCATCAGGTTTCACTGGACACTGGAAATGAGAAGAAAGAACAAAGGGAGGAGATTAAAGAACACAAGGATAAGATGTATCAACTTGAAGCCATCAAGTTATAGCTATAGGAAAGTTTTGTTTGAATGCCAATTTTATTTTTCAATCATATTCTGTATTGATGAATCACATTTATTAGATTATTATATTTTTAACTTTGGAATAAAAAAATATAGCTGGGTAGCTATGCAGCCTCTTGCATATGTATTTATTTTCTTAAATGCCTGCTTATATTTAACAACAAGCATATACCGGAAGTGCAAAAACGTTACAACAGGTGAGCAACACTCTGATCCCGATCAAACAGCTGACGAAGGGGATGACAAAAACAGGGAGTCTACTGGACGGGGTTCAACTAGCGGAGAATCTTGGAACAGCTGGAGCAAGAAGTCCCCAAGTGAGCGTATTATGGGGGACCGTCAAGCACATCCGGTAAGGATCAAGGGGGATCTCGTTGTTGCATAGCTCAGATCGGAGCAGCGCGTCATCAGACGTTCAACAGGCAGTCTCGAGATCGGACATGCGTGTTCGTAAGTTGTCATTGTATACTCCCACGGGTCGGAAGGCGGCAGGGGAGGGAGAAGGACACTGGTCGGGATCTATCAGCAACGAATTCCCCATACAGATAGAGGAACCTATAAAAACGATACTCTGAAGGCTTCAGGATCAAGGTATCATTAGCCAAAGAAGACCCTGGCCAATCCACGTGGCCTGCTTGACGAACGTCAGCGACGAAGACATCGTAAATTGGTCTGCATGCATCGTCATAAGTCCTCTGTCCTTGCTACAGGTGCCGCGACAACCTTTACCAAGTCCGAACGATTTTCGACCACCAGATCTGCTGGTCTGCAATATTCACCCTAGCTCACAAGCACAAATCCTCGGCGCGGAATATAATTCCAAAGTACTCCAAAGATTCAAATATCGTAAATCAAGAAGGTGGTAAGACCCTTGCAGAGTTCACCAACAACATAGAGATTGGGAAGCTCGGACCCGGTCAAGACCTGAAAGGAGCACTCAACTACTAGTCTAGTAGTTGTTTTTTTTCCAATGAATATTTAGGAGTCTCTCTTGTTCATAGATCTTGAAACCATTGGAAATTAAATTCAAATTCTTTCCAACATAAGTGCAACACTGTTAGTGACTTCAGTAGTTAGTTATCATGCAACAGAAGAGCAACGACCGTTGCAACGACGAACACTAACATAATTAATTGTTTCGATAAATAAGTATCACAGAATCGCAACAACTCTTGCAATGCATCATTTAGTTATCATGCAACAGATATGCGACTAGTTTTGCGACGACGGACACACTAACAGACTTAACCGTTTCGATAAATTAGTGCCACAGAACCACAACAATTCTTGCAACGACTTGACTCGGTTCCATCCAAGTCAAATTTTACAACCGCACTCATTGCAAAACTGTACCAAAAGAGTTTCGGTGGCAACTGGATTTGGTTAATGATCTCGCTTCTCGCTTAACACAACTAACGATTCCGGTCTCTAACCTGCTGCCAATGGCTTATTGCATCAAACTCGAAACGATATTCGTAATGTATGTCTACCTCACATATCGACTGCGGAGAATGTTCGAAGATATGAAGTACTATTCAAAAATATTAGTCAAGCCTAAATGTTAGTAATATGTTGATTTACCCCTGTCATAGTTCTTTTTGTTTTAATATTAGTCATAGTAAATTTCAAACAACATATGATACATTAGAGTTCGATTTAGATTTGCTTAATTTTACAATATTGTAGAATATATAACCTATTTTTCACCTTTAATACCAAGGCGTTATAAAGTGATTATATAATGTTTTTGTTATATATATATATATATATATATATATATATATATATATATATATATATATATATATATATATATATATATATATATATATTGATCGTACTTAAATTATAAAATAAAAAAAACATAAATTTAGAATAATAATAATAATTAATATGTAAATTTATTTAAAAACATGATTATTATAAAAGTTTAAAAAAAAAGAAAAAGAAAATAAAATTGAATGTAAAAATATAAATTGTTTTGTTTTAAAATAAAAATCCATATTGAAGAAATATTTGGAATTGCATACCTTGACTTCACTTTTATATTCGTAATTTGAAAAGATCTCTAAATAAATATACGGAAAAGGCATTCTATGGAATGTTTATAGTTTTTCAAAAATTGTGTTTCAAGTATTATCAAAAGGTCGGTATCGAACATTATTTTTGTTCCTGTTTTAGCGGGATTTAGTGCACTCTATTTTAGTAATTTGATGATAGGAGGCATTCGATTATGTGAAGTTTTTTCTAAAGGCGAAGTTGTTAAGAATAATGATTAAATGTGATATATCGAAAAAATATATTATTACAACAATAATTGAGTTGTTAAGAATAATGATTAAATGTGATAAATCGAAAAAATATATTATTACAACAATAATTGAAAACATATTGTTGTACGTGTAGTTAACCTTTGGTTTAATTGTTTGTAGTAATGTGTATTTTTATACCTATTTCATTTAAATTTAGATGAAGTTTGATGATTTTAAAATATTATGATGTGTTTTATTAATGTTTTTTGTTACGATTTTAATGTTACAAACTAAAGCTTTAATCATTATATTCTGTTTTTTTTATATATTTTTCTATTATAAAAAATCTTACAACTAAATGCGAAGTTTTTAGTAGTATTTGGTCTTGTAGTTTGAT
Organism: Limnanthes douglasii subsp. nivea; assembly: GCA_036936605.1. Taxonomy (NCBI): domain Eukaryota; kingdom Viridiplantae; phylum Streptophyta; class Magnoliopsida; order Brassicales; family Limnanthaceae; genus Limnanthes; species Limnanthes douglasii. Next base: position 63,938,159 of record JAUPFV010000002.1, on the reverse strand, counting down.
AAGCAAAGTTTAAATTTTTATTTGTTATTATTTTTTTATTAAATATTTAGTTTTATCGTACATCTTTAGATATAGGTTTGTATATATAAAAGCCAACATAATCACTACACATACACAAGCATTATTTGTGATTATCAAAGATCACTAATATAAAATAGTTCAAGTACTAATGGTTGACCAATACTTAATACTGGTTTGTAAATTATCAAATTATTTGGCTAACATAAAATAGTGGAATAGATTTATTAGTCTAACATAAAATGTAAATATTTATTACAAAATATTTAATTGATTTATGTTTGATTGAAGGAGAGCTAAGTACAATTTAGTAGTATGTGATGTTTTCCAAAGATTTATTAGTGATGTTTCTTGTCACGATAATGTTCGTACGAGAGTGTTTTAAAAAGAATAAGAGAATGATTAGAGAGATAAAAGAGGCAACACGAATAATATTGTAATAATTGACTAATGATTAGACCATTTTCCTCAAAAGGGGCGGTCCTTTGTATAGTACAAGTAGTAAATTTTTTATTTACATATTAACCCTTGCTTATGTGAGTCTTTAGGGTTAAAAACACCACAAGTCCTCCATGTTTGTCACTTGTAACACATCAGTCCCTATTCTTTGTCTCTGTGATAAATCGGTCCCTTATGTTTTAAAAGCGTAACAAAGAGATCATTTTCTGAAAATTTGAGGGACCTGTTTATTACAAATTGAAAACATAAAGGACCTGTTTATTACAGACATGAAGGACCTATTTATTACAAAAAAGGATCTGTTAGTTACATTTTTAAAACATAAGAGACTGGTTTATTACAGAGACAAAGAATAGGGACTAATGTGTTACAAGTGACAAACATGGAGGACTTGTGGTGTTTTTTACCCTGAGTCTTTACATCCCACCACTTTACTAACTATAATCATAAATATTAAAGATTACACAATGCACCCTCAATCTTATATACTTGTCTAATTTATACCCAATACTTTATTACAACAAATTAAACCCTCAAATTTATCTATTTTTTTTATTCATGACAATATTTTCTTTCCTTATCAGTACCCCCAACCATTGTGAAGATATTTGAACAAAGACTGATTCATAAAAGCGTATTTTTCTTCCCCATGGATCTCCTTAGATATTTCTTCCAAGACCACTTATTGGATTATTCTTCCACTGACACTTTTTGAGCGACTCTTTCATAAGGTCTCCTTGAACTATTCTTTCTCACGCTCCTCCTCGGGTTACTTTTTCACTTGGTACTTTTTCCATACTTATGACTTCACCATTGGTAATGATGATCTCAGGCTCACCCATCATTTGTTTCGGGTTGCGTGTTGGAGTAGGGCTTCACAAGTCCCGTGTGTGCTACGTCATGTCTATGTGTTAGAATGTTTTTAGATTGATGATGTCATTAGATTCCACATGTCGCCTTCTTCCTGACACATACAATCATGCCTTCCATAAGAAATTGTAAAAGGATAGGCATGCTAGAAGACCCTTACGCTTCTCGATACGCATGTGCTTCAAATTGTAGGTAGAATAGTTGTCCCAAAAAATTCTTTTGCCTATTTGGGCCTTCGTAACCCTTAGAAACCCACTTTATCTATAAATACTTGGATTCGTTCATAACTTCATAGTTACTTGAATTTTTCTATTTTAGTTTGATTAAGAAAAACTCTGGTTTAGAGAGAAAAGTAGATTGCTCTTCCAAACTCTTTCTCTGACCTTTGATGCATAAGGAATCCAAAGGTCTTGAAAGTTACAAAGTTTGGGAATGGTTTAATATTGCAAACAAAGTTGAGGAAAAGAGACCCGCTGGCATAGAAGACGAGCCACGACCTCTGAAAATTCTCCAAACAATGTATTTCGGTTAGGGGCCTCTATAAAGAAGCATTTCGAGGCGACATGAACTGCATGTACTAATATTCTAAATGTTCTTCCGATTACTAAGCCCCCCGATCAAACTTTTCTGAGGCGCGATAAGATTGACATTGGTACTTCGAAAGAAACTCGCAAGACTTCTTCATTTCTCTCGATGAATGATAAACCTCAAATTACTGAGAAAGCTACACGAGATCCGTCTAAGAGGAAGATATCTTCGGGGCCTCCTGCTAAACGATCGAAAAAGATAAAAGTCATGCCCTCTATTCATACTTCAAAATCCCACCATAAGGTACTACTCAAATAACCCCCGAGGTTATTCCTCAGAAACATTCATAAAAAGCTGTTCAACGAGAGAAGGTTGGTGGTCTGTCCTTAAAATCCATTCCAAAAGTGCAAGAAATGTATTTAATTTATGAGTCAGATGAACACGAAGAAGGAGAAAGTAGAATTCATGTTGAAGCTCAACCTATCCAAGTTATCCCTGCATTGATTCCCTCCATCAAACCTTATAGACCGACTCAAGAGTCTTCTCTTCTTTAAATTGTGACCAACTCTCCTGTTCACCAAGAAGAAGCTCCCAAGAAGAAGAAGAAAAAGAAAGATCCTGCTGAACTGCCCTCGAACCTAAAAGCCATTATGGGAAACAATATCAGTGGGGTCGAGGCCAAACATCTTTTATCCCTTCACAAAATAAAGTACAAGTATCTTCACCCATCTGAAGAGGGTAAGCTCATGGATACGTGGGGGATTCAAGATTCTATCACAATTTGGTTTCTTGAGGTTAGGGATACACCTTTTTCTATTTGAGATCATGCATTCATTTTTTACATAAAGATTATGAACTAGATTTTTTGACTCCCTCTAGACCCTAATCTAGTAGAATAATTTCATCTGATAAAGTTATGTCCGACCCAAGGCAGCCCCAACATGTGGTTCATACTGATGGCTTGCATCATGACTTCCCTGATTTCTCAGATCAGATTTTCCATGGAATAACTTGTTGGGTTGACATGTGTAGCTAAAAAATCACACTTTCATATCTATTCACTATCTCTATGGAGAAAATATAAGATTGTAAACGATCACTTATAAGCTGATAAGAAATGGAAGAAAAAATTAATTTTTGTCTCCGGATTATGGGAGATATGCTTTGAGCATTATGTTGAGATGCACCATCGACTTACGGTAAAGTGGACTAGTCGAGGTACTTTTTCTCATTCTTTCTTTATTTGACTTACTTAAATCATTCGCTTTACACAAAAATTTCCTTGGGAACAACTATGAAAGGGATATGCAAACCGTTTGTGGACCAAGTTTAGTCAGCTAGTTGGATCTTTGTCCAATTGAGCTACTGGGCCATTAGTAGTTGGAACCATCAACTCCATAGGTGTTGTACTCCTTTAAATTTGGAAAAAAGTCATATTTTGAGGATTGATCTGACCCAAACGAAGTCCATAAAAGAGCTATGGTTCCTCCCGCGGAAAAGCAGTACTTATGAGATTGAAATGCTTTATTAACCTTGTTTACCTCCCTACTAGGGATAAGGATCCCAGTCACTGATATCCAAAAGAGGGCCGATGTTAAAAAAAATCATGAAAAACTTCCACATGAGAAGAAAACTTTCGTTGAGCGTTTGGCAAAAATTGGGCCACTTGATCTGAATTAACAAAAGAGAAGGAGGAGTTCAACGATGAGCGAGAGAGATTTATCACTAAAGATATTGAACGGAACATGCTTATTGATGGCCTTTTTTATTCTTGTATTCAAACCAAAACACATTTTGATAACGTTTTCAAAGAGATTGAGCGACTCATTGTTGAGAAATAATTTATTAGGAAAGACACTGAGAGGTAAAAAGATATTTATCTTGAGGAGCACGTTGCTGATTGTGTCTTTCGTTCAGAAGAGAGGGATGCAAACATCAAGTCAGCTTTAGTAGTAGAAATTCATGAACTCTTTCCTAACTTCAATCCTGGAAGTCTTTGGGAGCGTGTCGTAGAAAATAAATCGTCCAGAGGGAGTTTCCTTGGTGGATGAAGAATCAACCAGTGACTTAGAAAGGTCAAGTAGTCCATCCTCCAGTAACGGTTCATCTGAAAACAGTTAAGAAGGTACCTCGTTGGAGTAAGGTTGGAGTGTGCTACTAAGTTCTTATTCTCATCGTTTTTTAGTAAACCTTGTGAACTGATCATATCATAGGCATATTGTTTGTTAACTCCTTGTGCTCTCATGATACATCATGTAATTTAAAAGTTTTTAATGGAAAAGTTCTTCGGTTATATGCATTCCATGAAGATTTTTCATACACGAAATATTGTTGACCATTAACTGGCTTAAACAAAGATCTTTGAAGTTCTCTACCGAAACTTTTCCATATGAAAAATGTTATTATGCTTAAATTTCATAAAGGTATCTAAACCATCTCCTCCAAACGTTTTCATATCTAGACCATCTCCTCCAAACTTTTTCATATGAAAATACTAATGTACTTAACTTTTTATAAAAGACTTTCAACTTTCTCCTCCAAACTTTTTCATAAGAAAATACTATTATACTTAACGTGTTATAAAAGATTTTCAACTTACTCCTCCAAACGTTTTTATATGAAAATACTATTATACTTAACTTTTTTATAAAAGATTTACAACATTCTCCTTCAAAAGTTTTCATATGAAAGTACTATTGTACTTAACTTTTTATAAAATATTTTCAACTTTATCCTCCAGATTTTTCACATGAAAATATGATTATACTTAACGTTTTATAAAAGACTTTTAACTTTCTCCTCCAAACTTTTTCATATGAAAATACTATTATACTTAAATTTCTATATAAGACCTTCAACTTTATCCTCTAAACTTTTTCATATGAAAATACTAGTATACTTAACTTTTTATAAAAGACTTTCAACTTGTAGACCAACATTAGTTGGGAGACCATTCCGGTTTAAGAAAAAACAAAATTATAGACCAGCACTCTTTGGAAGACCCTTCCGGTCCAAGAAAATAAAATTATAGAGCAACATTCTTTTGAAGACCCTTCCGGTCCAATAAGATAAAAATTATAGAGCAACATTCATGGGAAGAACTTCTGGTCCCAAATAATAACAATTGTAGACCAACATTAATTGGAAGACCCTTCCGGTCCAAAAAAATAAAAACTGTAAACCATCATTCGCTGGAAGACCATTCTGGTCTTAAGAAGATAAAAACTGTAGAAGTTAGTTTAATATGAAAATAAATATTATATATATAAGTCTAATATGAGCGCACGTCATAAAGCTTACACAAGCTTTCAAAAATATATACAAATTTACGTATCCATTCCAAATACAATTTCAGGTGCTCAATATTCTACGGGTAATGAAGATCTCTTAATTCTTTATCTTGAGTTGATATTTCCCCGGCCTTACCTTCTTAGTTACAGTATACAAAACTTCCTAGTTAGGCCCTAGCTTGCCAAACTATTTTTTTCGTATCAAGAAATACTTTTCTCAACACCTTGTCCCCTGCTTTAAATTCCCGGTATCTAACTTTGGAAGCGTTCTGACTTCTCATCAAAGTTTGATAGTGCAAAGTATTCAATTGTGCTTTTCTTCTCTTTTCTTCTATGAAATATAAATTTTTTACGCTTTCCTTTATCGTTGATCTCATTGTATTACTTGCTGATTCAAAATGAGGGGAAGATTACTTCAGGTGGAACAATTGCTTCCATCTCATAGACCAACACAAACGGTGATTCTTGGCTAGCTGTCCAAAGAGTAGTTCTGTATGCCCACAAAATGTTTTGTAAATAATCTGATCATTTCCCAGCCTTATCCTACAAGTTGTTTCTCAACCCATCAAGAATTTTTCTATTAGTAACATTGACTTGGTCGTTTGCTTGTGGATGGAAGGGTGCCGAGAAGTATTGTTGTATTCCCTTAAGAGAACATAAGTCCTTCATCTCCTTGTTGTCAAACTGTGGCCCATTTTCCATAGTCATTTTCCTTGGAACTCTAAAACGACAACAAATATTAGAAACAATGAAATTGATCACATGTTTAGCCTTTGCACCTGCTAATGGTTCAACTTCCACCCACATAGAGAAATAATCTACTGCGACAATTATTATTTGTCGTCTCCCTGATGCTATCGGTATAGGTCCTACCAGATCATATCTCATCTGTCAAAAGGTAATGATTCAGATACTGATTCAAGAGGCACTCGTGTTGTATGGATTGCATTAGAAAATATTTAGCAAGTGTCACATTTATGAACTAACTATTTGGCATCCAAAGCGATAGTAGGCCAATATTACTCTACCAGAAGAATTCTTTGTATCAAAGTTTTATACCCACAATGCGCGGATCCTTCCGCATTATGTAAATTCGATAATATGATTTGTGATTCATTTTCTCTAAGGCATCAAATTAAGGCATGCTAAAATGTTTTTTATACAAGATATCTCTAAGGACCACTAATAATCATAGACTTACGGTCTACGAGAATTCAGCCAGACAGTTTACTCCACTGACGGAAACCATATCTGGCATCTACGACATGACCAAAGATCAGGTACGCTACCAGTCTCCACGAGTCATGTCTGCCCCCGACTACAAGCAATGGACGCGACACTTCTACTCCTACCAAAACAACCATAGTCACGGGACTAATGACCGCTGGCAACTAAAATATGAAATCAAAATATTGGTAGATAAAGGTGACATCATCCAATTTGTCAGACATCAAAAGAGGCACCACTGGAGCGATAAAAGGGAAAATCCGTGCCAAACCAACAAAGAGCCTCAATGGGAAGATAAAAGAGTTGATGTGGAAAAGAAACAATGGATATTTATAATCTCCGGAGGGGGCACATTAACAGAAGCAGATCAGCAGTCCAAATAATGGTTGAAAACAAACCAACAAATACACTCAGTTGAAGGCCCATCCTACAATACCTACAAAGAATCCATGGTTGATCTCACTTTTAACGATGACGACGTAAGAGTAATTGTTACCCCCCATAAAGATGTGTTAACAATCAACCTGAATATAGGAGGGACCATGGTGACTAGAGTATTGGTTGATGGGGGCGGTTCCGCTAATATTATTTTCAGAGAAAGTTATAGTCAGATGTTGGAGGCCCCACCTTATAAATCCAAGCAACGTAACTTAATGGGGTATGAAGAAAAAACATCGCAGTGTATGGGGGAAGTAGAAGTTTTGGTTAAAATAGGGCATGGTGCCACAAAGAAGAAGATTAAGACCCTCTTCATGATCTCAGATGCGTCGAGCTCGTATCATGCCATCATTGGGTGACCGTGGCTACACCGAATGGAAGCTATACTCTGCACGTTCAAGATGTATCAAATACCTAGTGGGCACTTCCATGGGGATTATACGCCCGCATGAACGTGCTAGTCGAACCCACCAAACCGATATAATAAGAATTAACAGACGAGGGGGAACCGAGCGAGCAAAACAATATTTCCCCCTCGCCCGATCCGATGGAGGATCCTAGAGAAAATGCACAACCAGATGATAGCCAAGAGGGTTTCTCAGACGAATTTGTAGGAAATGGACGCACACTACGCATCAGTATAAGTTTTAATTCTGTTTTTAAAGCTTATTTAATTATTTTCTTACAATTGTTTTTAGATATTTTTGCATCGAACCGCTGATGATGTAACGGGATTTGATCCCTCGGTAATATACCATAAATTAGAGATTCATAGATACACCAAGCCTGTTAGAAAAAATGTAGATATTTTTCTGTTAAAAAGTAGGAAGAAATAAATAACTAGTTGGCAACGCGTTCCGGTCTTGGGAACATCTGTCGTGCTTGGTAGTCTGTATGGGTTGCAAACCCAATATTAGTTAAAGAGAATGGAGGAAATGGCGCATGTGAATGGACTTCAACGACTTGAACCAAACGTGTCCTAAGAATGCATTCCATTTTTTGCGCATTGATCAACTAGTGGATTCCGCCTCACGATGTGAATATTTGTCCTTTATGGATCCGTATTCTGGTTATAACTAGATTCGGACACATCGGAACGATGAGGCGCACACCGCTGTTCGAACGAAATTAGGATTGTTTTGCTATACCATCATGTCTTTCGGCTAATGAATGAAAAATCGACTTATCAACGCCTGATCAACTAGATATTTAAGGACCAATTAGGTCACAACATAGATGCTTACATCGACAACATGATCGTCCAAATGAACACCACGGAGCAGCAGCTAGAAGTGCTAAATAACGTCTTCACAGTTTTATGTAAGTACAACTTAAAACTAAACCTACTAAAGTGTACTTCTGATGTCTGAATAGAAAAATTATTAGGACACGTCATCACTAAAGGGGGATCGAAGCGGACCCAGTGCAGTTACAAGCCCTAATGCAGATGGAGCCCCCAAAAAAACATAAAGGAAATTTAATGGCTCACCCGGCGCCTCACGACCCTCTCCTGCATCGTCTCGAAGGCGTTAGATAAGAGCCACCCATTTTCTAGAATAAAGAATGCGACACAGCTTTCATCGCTTTGAAAACTTACCTCACGTGACCATAAATCTTATCTACACTAGTGATAGGTGAAGTCTTGTACCTTTAATTATCTGTATCTTCTTGTGTCATCAATGCTGTCTTGGTTTATGAAATCGAGGGCATAAAACGACTAATCTATTACACCAGTAAAACATTAATAGCTGCCGAAAACCGTTATCTAAACCTGAACAAACTAGCACTAGGATTAGCGGTCGCTGCTTGGAAAATTCTAGCACTATAGAATCTCTTCAACCGACCGCATCTGTTTGTTCAACAGTACTACTGATTAGAGGGACCCTTACGAACTCTACCTGGTACATTACCCTCGGATAAAGCAATCTCTCAAGCCCTTTAGTTACGCGCCACAAAATATATTATTTTAGACAACATTTTCTATGGTAAAAGTATAATCTGACCTTGGTTACATTGTTTAGGTTAGGAAACAGTTCTTCACGAGTTGCACTCCGGCGATGCAGGAGCCCATTATGGCCACCAAAGCATCATTCTTCGTTTCCTACTTGTAGGGTACTATTGGCCCGAACTAGCTTCAGATGCCAAGAAAATCATTTAATAGTGTCACGCTTGTTAGCAATTTTCCAGCACCAGTCACCTCCCCAGTGAGGCATCGGTCTGGTTGCCAATCCAATTCCTTGTCTTTTTATAAATGAGGCATCGATCTGGTTGGGCCCTTACTAATGGCTATAGGAAAACGAAATGTTCTCAAGCAAACGGACAGGTCGAGCTTATCAATCATACTATTCTTGACGGTATCAAGAAGAAACTGGAGGGTGCTAAAGGTAAATGGCCAGACAAAATCTCAATGGTGATATGGAACTATTGTACCACCCCATGCACAACCACATGAGAAACGCCATTCACCCTCGTCTACGGATTAAAAGTTGTGGTTCCAACATAAATCATCATCCCAAGCCATATGATTATAAATTATTCTAAAACTCTAATGAAAATGGTCTAGCATTCAACATTGATCTCATTGAAAAAAGACAAGATCAAGCACGTATCCGAGCAGATCATTACATGAGCCTGATGAGAGGGCATTTTACTTACAAATTATGACCTCACAATCTTCAAATATGAGACCTCATCATGAAAAAATGTTTCAAGGGGTTGAAAAATAAGGAAACTATCAAGTTGGGAGCCACTTGGGAAGGAACCTATACTATTATTTCTAAAGGACACCATCGAGCCTACCGCCTAGCCGATCGGGAAGGTTGTACCCCCAAGCATCCTTGGAGTATTAGCCATATAATGAACTGGTGCACTTTTTATCCAGTCTGATGGGGCAGAGGATGTTTTAATGAGACATTTAATTATTTTATCCACTAATAAAATTTTATCGCTTTTGTCATTCGAATGTGTATGTTTATACTATTCCTTGCAACTATACGAATGGGTCACTAACCGCGTCTGCGAGCCAGACAATGGGGGGCATATTGTGCCATATTTAGACATGATCTAAAATCTAACACAAATGGGCTAATTGATCACGCCTTGTAAGGCTAGGAAAGGAGCCATATTGTGCTCAATGTCGCATTATGGTATTATTTATACGAACTACTCCAACCCACTAAGTTACGCAATAAGCCGAACCAGTCGCTCCAACAAATTTAGTGGAGGTACAAATATTTCCCTTTAGTTATACAATGGCCATACTGAGCTCGATCTTGTAAGGGAATGTTAACAAACAAACACAAGTATAACACAAACATTCAGTCCATCTCCAAAGAAAATTTAACTAGACAGATAATTCATCCCAAAATATTACAACCTACAAAGTCATCACGATATCATCCACAACAAAGTCTTTATTATACAACAAATCAAAGTAAATCTACACATTAGCATGGGCACAGGCTGGACTCTAACCCTCCACCTTTTTGAACAAGGGTTGCATTAACAGGCCCATCTGTGGCCTGCACCACTATTACATCAACATTACCTTGCAACTTATCTTTATTCCCAACCATTGCTTTCTTTCATGGATGAAGCAACTTAATATGATCATAACTTCATATTGGGGTTCAAAGCCACCAAAATGGTCAAACATTTTTTCTAATCCATTTATATTATACCCATGGCAATTTTTATGACCTGACGTTCCTGTCCTCCAAACCCACCTCCGCTTTCTTTAATACCTCGACACACTCTCGATCATTTTCTCCTAAAACGTTCCCTAATAGTACCTTCAGCTCGGACACTTTCGAGGTCAACACAAATATCTTCTCTGCTTGCTCCTCCACCCTGCTGGCTTGGAGTTTTAGGCTATCAGAGTTTTATTTTTCTTCACCAGATCATTATTTTGGGCAAATAGCAATGTGATACTGTTCACAGTCTCCAAACTACTCTTGTGAATGGAATCCCTCTCATCGCAAATACCAATAAGTTGCCTATGTAAATCATCATTATCTTTCACGACCTTGTCAAACACTGCTTCATAGACCCATAAGTTGTCTTAAAAATGAGTTAGTTCTGTCCTCAAGCCACAAACTGAGCCAAAGAACAATAGGTCCAATTTCCACTTCTCCATTATAACACAGTCCTGTTAAATTGAAAAATAGCCTAACTTAATAAAAATTCATAAGCCAATATTCACAGATGCATGCATATACATACCTCGATTGCTAGGCATTATGTTATAAGAGGATAGCTTAGGGCAATGGCGAATTTGGCCCATCATTAACTGCCAGGGCATGGGCATTGCCAACTTCAACGAAGGAAGGTCTTCTGCCAATTTACCCCCCCCCTAGCTTAGGGCAATGGCGAATTTGGCCCATCATTAACTGCCAGGGCATGGGAGATCTCTAATTCAGCTATTACTATTTTTCCATCTCGGGAGATCTCTAATTCAGGCACCCGTCTCAGACCGGATTTCAGGAAATTCAAAAGGGAGAAATCTCGCGAGGGTTCCAATCCTCATGAACTATTAGCAGCTGTAACTAACTTAATGACTGGATTCACCACACCTCTTGGTCGACCATCTTTACACCACTCTTCGTACTTGTCTTTAGGTGCATAGACAAGCGTGTCGATTAAATTGAAATATCATCACAAGCAACCATAAATATATCATCTACGAAAAAACAAAAATCATCTTACCTTTTCTTTTCCATCGCCTTTCTAACTGTAAGGCCATGACAGTACTTTAATGCTCCAAATTTCCTGATACGTATATAAACCTATGCTTCCACTTCTTATCTGAGGTGGAAATATCTACTATACGCCTAGTCCTGTTAACTGAAGATGAAAGAAAAGTGAGCGCACCAATTTAGATACGTTTACCGCAGCTAAGAGATCTACTAAACATACTAGAATGTTTAGTACTTTGGAGCTCAACACAATAATCAGTAAAGTCCTCCACCCTCTGGACGTTAACTAAGTAGGGAATCCGTATGAAACTGAAGAAATCACTGAGTAATGGAGATAGGGGAAGCCAGAGACTCCAATAAAATATCATTGTATATAGGCATGTCTTGCCTTCCTCAGTGTCATAAGGTTAAGCCCCATCAGTAAGAACCCTAATCATCACATCATCTAGAACCACATACCTAGTCCTAAATACCACCAATGACTCTTCAGTAAGATAACCGTATTTACACAATATTTTCATAAAATACTCCTCCAGAAAACAGGCGTTCTCAAACTCTAACTCTTTATTTTCTACAACCTTCTCTCTTCTCTTTATATTTTTCTTTGTCGCCATTTTTAAACTGACTGCAATAATCCAATAACAGTTATGAGAGTCAAGTATTATCCTACTTACGGTGGTTTACAAAAATTTACTGGAGGGGTGGCTTTCTTATCGGCAAACTCTGACGAATATAACCCACAGAAATTACAAAAAACAAATACCCTAGATCTACTCATGAGAAGTCATCCCCAGCATTACAGAACTTACTAAGATAGTGATAATATGAATAATTTCTTAGCAAGGTACACAAATGACAATTTTTCTTCTCCCTTTTTGTTTTTAGTCCTTCGAAAATGTGAAAATGGATTATAGTATACTAAACTCCTCCCCCTCTTACTACCTTTACACCTGCCGTGATAAAAATTAAGTCATTATTATGTGGTTGTTTAATAACCACGGGCTTCTCAAAATACTAAGCGCCACGATCTATTTTCAAATCTTGATATGTGAATATCATATGTAAAGAGCCATGCTTCACAACACACGCCGTAAGTTCACAAGTTATTATTTACATAATCATAAGGTATATATATTATTCACATCTTCCCACTCAAATTTATTATTCCATTTAGCACCTACTGCTACGTTGCTAAATGGACTACGGGAAAACCCGATGAGGTCGACAATATTAGTATCAATATCGATGGGCAAGATGTGAAAAAGATAAATAAGTAAAAATTGAGACCGAGTTGAAACCAATGTCCTCAGATTCCGTTCCACAATGGCATGTAGTTTATGCGATAAATCGATTCCATTAACGGAGCAGAAGCTCCTATAAAGGTTCTCCCGCTTGCTTTGAAAAAGAAAGCCGAGCCGATGTCAAATGAAGAAACTAAAAAAGCATAGTCAAGACTCAAACTAAAACCAAAGAAAAGGATTTTATGGCCTCTACCCGCCCGAGGCCTGAGCTGATTAGTGTCAAAGCCAAGTGGATAAACATTAATCAGATGTAAGTTGGTTCGAGCAGATGTAAAGTATCAAGCCCGGTTGAATATAGTAGGTAACCGAGAAAAAAATCATAAATGAAGTCAAAGCTATTTATTAGTCGTCCCATATAACACACCAAGCCCAATAATGGCTGTAAATTCAGGGCTATTATCATTTATGATGGTCTAGGTGCGAGAATAATAAAGTCATGCAATAAACGACTAAAGTGTAACTGCAATGTAATAATATAAATACGGAACCATTATATGTAAAAAGGCCATCTTCTCAATTTCAATAAAAAATCACTACTTTATAAAATACATTGTTAGATTTCTCTTTAGCATAAATGTTTTGAGAGAAATGAATATGGAAGTGTTACAGGAGCCTAGAATCATCGCCTAAAAAATGATAGAAGAACTACATTATTATGATCAATATATCGAGGAGCGGCTTAAGGAGTCTCCTTCGTGGCTAGAAGAAAAAACTTTTAGAAGACATAACCAAATTGAACTTGGAGAAAGATGAGGTGCTGACTGCCAAAATCCGTAGGTTTGAGATTCAAAGAGAGCATCTATCCGGAGAAAATGAAATCAAGGGCACTCGTTGAACTCGTGGTATGCATGAAACTTAGAGGCGAAAAAACCGATATTCCTCGAGGAGGGAAGCAAATCTTGTGCGTTAGTATGATTCCATTGAGTCTAGTCACTAATGCATGTATGATGCGAAAGAGTCCACCCTTCCGGAGAGAGATGCCAACGTCAGAAGAGTAGCAAAATAAAGGATTCGAAGATGCATAAAGATAGCCACTGAACTTCTCACTGATCTAAGGGCTTGAAGAAAGAAAATAAAACATATGAATCCTAGTAACGAGATAAAATGGTGACCGCTCTAGAAGGGAGCAAGCTACGCCCCATGTTCAATTTCCATCGGGACGTCAAATCTTCAAATACCGTGTAAGTAACCCGTTTGCGAATCTATGAGAATACGGTTTGTATACGGTTGCGAACGAAGGCCATCGGGGAAGTATGTATAAGATTGGGCATAACTGGAGTTCATCCCCCCTCTCCGAATAAATTTTAACAGGGCACATGTCGAAGCGATTTGGCATCTCGAGGTTAGAAACGTTCGATGAGACTCAAGACCCAGAGAACCACATTGAGAAGTTCAAAAACGTTATGATTAACTACGCTGATGATGATAAATTTTTGTGCATGGTGTTCTCCCAAACGTGTAAGGATGGATCCTCGAAATGGTATAACCATATGTGAAGGGTTGTATCAAATTATTTGATATGTATTGGAATTTATTCCGCCAACAATTTGTGGGAAGCAAAACATTCCATGAAAATTATGATACAATAATTTACTTAAAATAGACATAAAATTGAGGAGAGCTTAATGGATTATACCTATCCTTTCATGAAAACTAGACCGACATTGAGGGTTGCGAAGAAAAGTGACACTAGCATCTTTTTGAATGGGACTTATGCCCATTATTTTGAAAGATAACATCGCGAAAAAATATGGCATAACATTTAAAGCGTTGATGGTTTAGGTAGAGAATATAATTTTGATAGAAGAGACACATAGTTCAAAAGTCGCTTCTATGGTACAAATTGAGTGGAACCAGTTCCAACAATCTCTGATGGTAGCATACATTCAACCTCCTAGAAATTCCCCCAATTTTTTTCCATCAACCACTAGCCAAGAATATCGACCCACTTAAATCTGAAACTGAGGGTGAACCCACATGATAAAAACATAAACAGGGTATCAGGCACTGTTGAACAAGTGGATTTGACCAATTCATTTCGCTGAATTAACATAATGTGTGGCTACAATCTACGATATGGCTTGAATTCACATACAGTTTCAAAAACTTACTTTGATACGAACTACGAGGAAAAATAAAAGCAGCAGGTATTGTAAGTACCATCTGGACGTCAGGCATGACATGGAGGATTTTATAGCATTGAGAAAAGAGATCGAAGTGTTCACTCAAAATGGTAAATTGACAACTTTCGTTAAGAAACAATCTCATCGTGATCCTATAGCCAGGAAGTTTGTAATCCCTCAAAGGAAAAGGAATACTTTGATTACTTCGGAACCTATTAATTCCTTTCATGCCTCTTCCGTGTATTTGGATCCTAAGTCGTGCAAGAATAAAGTTATGTTGGTCGATGAGCCAGTTGTGAACGAAAAGGTTAGTGGATTATGTGCTTTCTTTGGATCATTGACAATTTTTGGGAGTGATATCGTTTCAACAACACCAAATTCTCCAGAAAAGGGTATACCATGAGCCTAGCTTCTGAGTTGGGGCGGGTGGTTTGCCACACTTATACAAAGTCCATCTCTGTTGCTTTATTTTGAGGATGATGCCATAAGAGAAGTGGTTAGCCCACACGAAGACGATGTAGTGATCGTGGTAGAAATCTGGAGACACAAGAAGCTCTTTCAACATATTATTCATGATGACTTATGAGAATATAAAAAAACCCATACAATACTATACATTTGGATCGAACGATTGAGCGTTTTACTGGGGTGACCGCTGAAGAAGCTGGGGAATTTGAGGGTACAGTGGCCCTGGTTCGCGGACCACTCAAGAAAGAGGTGACAATATTATTCATCGTAGTGGATGTTTCCACATCATACAATGAGATATTCATAAGATCTCAGTTGTGTAGAATGCATACGGTTGCTTAAACTATTCACCAGTGTTTAAAATATGTTGTGGGAGATAATGTGGAAACAATCAGAAGTAGCCAGAAAATGGCGAAAGAATTTTATTGAACAACTTTGGCCCCACAATAATTAAAGGGAGATCCAATAAAACATAGCAGTTAGTGGGGTCCTCTTCTGGGTCTGATCCTGTCGACGATCTGAGGGAGACCCCCAGATTTCTGGTCCATGTTGAAAGTTTCGGGGATAACATTTTTTCCTGTGGGAAGAGTTTAAATATTGGTACAAATTTATCTTAGAAGATGAGGGAGAGGTTAATTCACTTTCTATCATCAAGGTTACATATGTTTGCATGGTCAACCGACGATGTTACGGGGATGACCTCTAAATTTTTGTGTCACAATTTTGCAATCCAAAGTAATGTGCGCTCGATCATTAAAAAACAAATGTTTTTTTCTCAAGATTTTGAGGCCATTATGGCAGAGGTAGATCGTCTATCCAAAGTTGGGCATATACAAGAATGCCAATACCTATTATGGACAACCAATTTGTTTTTTGTAAAAAAAAAAGATGGTAAGTGAGGAATGTGCGTAAATTTCACCAATTTGAATGGATGATGATCAATTAGTGGATTCCACATCAAGAAATCGGTTGCTTTCTTTCATGGATGCGTACATAGAGTATAATCAGATTAAAATATATCTGAAAGACCAAGAGAGCACTTTCTTTATTACCGTAAGGGGCATGCATTGCTATTAAGTTATGATTTTTAAATTGAAAATTGTTGGGACTACTTAGCAACGTATGGTGAACAAGGCTTTTGCGGCTTTGATCAGATGAAATATCGAGGTATATATTGATGATATGCTGTATGTCTACATAGTGATACCGGATTATGTTGTGAGCTTGTATTGATTCGAGAGACCGATGATTGCATACAACCATTATATTATGTCTGTAAAATCCTGTTGGATGCAAAAAAAAGATATTTGAAGTTGTAAAAATTAGTCATTGCTTTTGTTCTTACAACTTGGAATATGAGACCTTATTTTCAAGCCCACTCAATTATAGTTCGAACATCTTTTCCACTGAAAAGCATGTTGCAAAGACTTGGTGTGTTTGGTAGAATGACTAAATGTTTTGTGGGGCTAGGTGATTTTGACAATGGTTTTGAGCCATGAATGACTATACACAAAGGTTGAATGAATAGTTCAAACAGACGAGAGTTCCATCACTTTGAGATGTGGGGCTTGGGCCAGTTGGTTTCTCCGGATGGGATTAAGATGTATTAAGATATACGTTTTAGTTTTCGAGCATCTAATAATGAGGCAGAATACGAAACTGATTTGGCACGATTAAGGCTTGACTACATCAGCAGAGCCAAAACGGTTTGTTTGGTGAGTGACTCATAACATCTAATAAATCTCACATCTGGCCAATCTGAAGCTAGAAAAGATCACTTAATGAAGTATTTGATGGAATTTAAAGTCTTAGGTGTTTTCGAGAATATAAATTACAAGCACGCCCATACGATTGAAAATTATTTGGCAGACTCTCTCTCTACTATTGCATATTCTGACGTGCATCCATGGATCCTTATGTAATAAATTCATTCAATCATAAATTGGTCCAAACGAGTTAAAGGGTCGGACGAGGTTTTCCAAATCAGGCCACACAATGAAAATGATTGGAGGCACGATACTAATAAATACCTAACCAATGATGTCTTGTCAGTTGATAAGGAAATAACTAAAAGAAAACAGTTTCAAGCGCAGTTATGTTGTACTTGGAGACATTTGTATAAAAAATATTTTGTCATGCCTTTGCTAGGATGCCTTGGGGAAAATGAATTACATATTATATTATTCGAACTAAATAATTGTGAAGGGTCCGCACAGTACCGGTACAAGGTATTGATACAAACAATTCTTCTAGGAGGTTATTATCGACCCACAATTGCTTTTTATGCCAAATAATTGGTTAAAAGGCATGAAGCTTGCCAAATATTTTCTAATAAAATCCACATGCTAGGGGTACCTCTTGAGTAAATATCTGAAGTACTAGCTTTCGACCGATGAGGTATCAACCTGGTTGGACAGTTGCCGGTGGCATCCAAAGGACGACATATAATAGAATTATGGTTCCAATAGACTTTTTTTTCTAAGTGGGTGGAGGCTGAACCACTGGTAAGTACAAAATATAAAAGTTTGATTCAATTTATTATCTCTAATATTTGTTGTTGCTTCAATATTCGAAAATAATAATGATGGATAATGGGGCACAGTTGGAAAGTAAGGTTGGAAAATGGCCCGATTACTGGCAATAAGTCCAATGGGTGTATCGAACCACTCCTCGAACACCAAAGCAAGAATCTCTATTTGCACTAGTCTATGGGATAGATTTTATAGTACCATCTGAGGCAGTTGTCCTTCCGTATATATTTAGTGAGTATTCCGAGGAGGATAACAATGAGGGGAAGCGTACCGAGTTTGACGTGGTCGAAGAAAGAAGAAGGTGAGGACAATTGAATATTTTATATTACCAAACATTAATGAGGAGCATGTACGCGTCTTTAGTTGGGTGGAGATAATTTAATATAGGGACATGGTCCTAACCGGGACGCCGTACATGGTAACTGAGAAGTTGACACCGGTGACATTTCAACTCAGAGATAAAGAAGGAAGGGATCTTCAGCATCCTGGAAAAATCGAACACCTTAAGTTGTATTTGCAATGAATGTAAAAGTTTTTCTATATATCTAAACTTGTTTAAAGGTAGATGACACCCGCTTTCTTACCCCCGTGACGCATGATAGTTTTAATGAGGTGCCCTTGAAGCCGATTTATAAATACAAAATTATTTTTGCCATTTTAAAACAGTTTTCACAATCATTTATTTTTGGACAGGAAGGGTCTTCCAACTAATGTTGGTCAACAATTATTTATTTTTAGACTGGAAGGTTCTTCCTACGAATATTGGTCGATAATCATTTATTTCTGGACCGGAAGGGTCTTCCACCGAATGTTGGTCAACAACAATTTATTTTAGTATCTGAAGGTTCTCCAAACGAATAATGGTCAATAATTAATTCTTTTTTATTTCATACTTAAAAGTTAGTTAACATGAAATTATCTGAAGAAAAGTAGTTCCATGTATAAATATAGAAATATAAAATGCCCCGGCGACGCAAGGACTTCACAAGAATGCAATAGGCACAAAAATATCTACAAAAAAGACAAAATAATAAATCACACAAGTATTCCTTACTCCGAAGAAGTGCCTTCAGATTTATCTTCCGATGAACCAGATGAAGAATTTGCTGATTCATCAGAACTCTCAGGTGACTCATCATCTTCCAAAGAAATACCCTACATGTGAGACAAAGGCATGCTCTTGCTCACGATCGAACGCATCAGCCTCTATTTTGAACCATTTTTTTCCTTCTTCAGCTCATTTAAGTCGGTTTACAACAACCACTTTAAGATGGGTGACTTCATATTTCAACTTTTTCATCTCGGACGTCCTCCTAAAAGCTTCTTTCTTATAAATATTTTTTTTAATGTTAAATATCTTGACCTTTCTTTCAAGAAATTTTGTGGGCTTAAGAATTTCAAGAAGTTGAAAGGCTACAAAGTCATCATTATAGAGACCAAATTGCTCGAATGAAGAGACGACCTGGAACTACTTGGGAAGTTGGCGTGATCTTCTTTGTTTTCTTGGGTATCATATCCTTGGTTTAGTTGAGTAACATGATCTTTGTTCGATACCAAAGGAGAATCCGAATTGATAACATCAACCTCCTTAAGAGAAGGCAGATCGAGCTCCATTGTTTCATTATCCGAGGGGCCAACATTTTCTTTTATCATTTTGTCTTTTTGATTAACAACCATGTGTTTGCGTTTCTTCTTCGAGGGAAAGTCGATGTGGATTTTGTTCTAATAAATGAAGTAAAAAAATCCGAGTATGAATGTAACTCTGCTAGTCCATTTTAGGGAAAGCCAATGCGGATTTTCAGTTGATGCACTGAACCATGTCTTCCGCAAATCTGAAAGGAAGAAAAACTTTTGCTTCCATTTATTATCGGTTTTGAGAAGATTGTTCAGTATCGTAAATTTATTCTTTAGATAAGGAGTAAAAAAAATAAGGATTCTTTGCAATGCTGGTTAATCCGACGAATTACGCTATAGAAAACCGATCCCAGATATCATGGCCGCTATTATGCAGGCCATCAGTGTAAACCACATGTTTAGACCTGCTAGAGTAGGGAAAATGTCTACTAGTTCGAAATATTTAACCGAAGTTCGATCAAAAGGGAAACGAAGCGGGATCAAGAGGGAATTGAAGACCCCAGTTGAGAATTTTTGGCTAAACGATTAGTTCATTGTCCTGAACAGATAGAGGAGTCTTCCTAATATCAGGAAGTTGAATTTTTATTGAGCATGGAATTCCCCACGGGTCTCGAAGCTTTACTTTCTCGGAGGCGTGTTAGTATCAATAATTGACCTTGTACAAGTATATCAATTATTGGGTCTCCCAACCCGTTAACTTAGAGAGTGGGTTGGGAGCTGAGAGCCTGGACCGACTCTCTTATCGGTCTGGACCGGTCCGCTTGGTAAGCAGACCGGTAAGGGAGATATATAAGTTTTTTTTCCTAATCTAAGTATGATTCTAACCCTAAACATTAAACTTTATGATAAACTAACGGTTCATCCCACTAAGAGTCGGACCATAGAAAACCGACTCTTAAGGCCAATCTTGGTCCATAATATTTGGATCCCTTTGCTAAGTATTCGGGGTTGGACCCGTCCGGTAGCTTACTGATTCGGTCTTGGTCTAGCCTAAACATGGACCGAACTGACCTAATGAAAGGACTATATACAAGGCTACTAAATGCTTGTTTTCAACCTTATAAAATTTATTTCCTGAGAATAACGTTGGTGTTCGAAGGCAGTTTGACGTCGTCCTTTCTTTTTTGTGATTTCATCTTCTTATTTTTTATAACAGAACCAACATTCACTGTGCCTTGGGCGATGTTAGCTCGGTTTGAGAGGTAGTTCCTAGTTCGGAGAACGAAGCGACAATTGAGTTTCCGTTTGGGTTAGCTTAAACAATAACATGATTATGGTTTTCTTTATACTCATCGACCAAATGTCTTGACCTCATTTTCCTAACCGGTTCAAGGGTCCGCGTTTAAATTTCACGTACCTCTTCGAGATTTGGGAGTCTACTTTCTTTTCAAACCATCGTACATTGCTTTCTCAACGCCTTTCTGTTTGTCACCCATCAGAATAAACGATGATTCAGGCATCGATTTCTTCGAAGTGTCAAGATCACTCGTCTTGTGTATCAGACAAGTTTAACCGGGAGGCTGAGTGGTATTATGGATGGATGGATTTTGGGTATTCGTAGTTTTTATCATTCCAGACTGCTTCTTGGGTGGAGGCCACAAACCGTAATACATGGTTTAAATAATTTTCAACGATGATGCATGTCATTTTTGAAAGCGTGCTTGTCAGCTCCAGATATCGAATGACATATGGATTTAAACAAAACACCTGGTACATGATTACAAAGTCAGCAATACGATTGATGATCTCATCGATCCGATAAAGGGCACAAAATAGATCAACTTATATATCTTTGAGGCGACATCCAAATTTAGTCATCACTCTGATTTCTTTGCAAGGACTACGAGGCTCCTGATAAGGGTGATAGTGATCAGAATTGATAGTCGGATCGATTAAATATGAAGGGTAATTTGGTTTTATAAAATTCTTGTAAAAGAAGCCCAACAAATGTGTAAAATTGAGGGTATTTTTTTGTAATAAATAATAACTATGTTACATTCGTAAAAATTCCAAGCCAATAAATCTAGAATAAGAAAAGAGAAATTTCTTAAGATTTTTTTCATGAGTTAAATTACTTCTTTTGCCCCTCATGCTCTTGATAATATATATATAGTAAAAAGCAGCAGCATGACAGATTTTAATAGTAAAAAAGCAGCAGCATAACAGATTTTAATAGTCGGAGAATTAAATTAGAAGTTGATGACTTTTTAAGTGATATTTAGATTAAGAGTATCATATAACACCTGTATCGCTATATTCATAATAATGATCATGCGAAAAACTCTATATTGGAAATTCCTAAACATGTAAACATTTGGTTCCCTAGTATTAAGGAACATTTCTTTAACACTTGTGAAGGTGAGGTTTCTTTTTTACCTATTCGCTTGATTATGGATTCTGATTTTCTAGTCCTCCAAACCTTCTCAATTTTTGTCCAGGTTACTGAAAACTTTCCTTGATAACTTATATCTAATTTTTGGACTATTCGTATTGGAGCCATAATATTGTCACAGAGGTTTTATCAACAATTCTATACAGAGTGAGTTTATTACTCTGTCAAAGGTGTTGGCGGAAAATATAAAACAACACTCTCTTTAAAACAAAAAAACAACTTTGATATTGATAAAAGGAGAAATATTACAAGACACTCTTAAACCTCACACAAGAAGAGAAAATATTTTTCTAACACTCAAGAGAGCATTCTTGTCTCTATTTTCTCTCACTCTAATTTTCTCTCTAACTTTGATTCTTTGTGTGTTTGTGTGATGCTCTAGATGGTGGGAGAGCTCCACTATTTATAGAACCATAGTGGAGAAAAGGATCCACCATCTAAGATCTTATGGATAGTTAAACACTCAACCTCAACACTACACTCAAGGGAAAGGTGTTTCTTACACTCAACATCAAAGAGTATCTTGCACTCAACATAAACTACTAAATATTAATTTAAATGTTTCTAGAGTATTCTTTCTAGATGGGTCTTATTAAGTGGGTTGGACCCTTTGAGTGGGTTGGGCCCTTTAAGTGGATCAAGTTCATGATCCAACACTCCCCCTTAAACTTGATCCCGTGACCCCTAGTAGTTTCCTTAATCGTTTGAAGTCTTCGCTTTTCAGTGGCTTGGTGAAAATATCAGCAGCTTGATCTTGTGTCTTCACATATTCAACTTGCACATCCTTTCTTGAAATACACTCCCTTATGTAGTGGTAGCGGACATCTATATGCTTGCTTCGATCATGGAATACTGGATTCTTGGCTAAGGCAATGGCTGACTTATTGTCGACATAGACCTTAGTTGGCTCATGTTGTGTTAGGTCTATCTCTTTTAATAGATTTCTAAGCCAAATTGCATGACTAACACAGGTAGTGGCAGCAACATATTCTGCCTCACAAGTGGATAATGTGACTATCGGTTGTTTCTTTGACATCCATGTGAAAGCAATGTTTCCCATGAAGAATACAAATCAAGTAGTACTCCTTCGATTATCTATGCCTCCACCCCAATCACTATCGCTATACCCAACAAGTTTGTAATCATTAGAAATGGAATAGAGTAATCCAAAGTCGATTGTACCTTTCAGATAACGAAGGATTCTCTTTGCAGCCTTGAAATGAGTTGTTGTTGGAGATTCCATATAGCGACTAACCAATCCAACTGCATGAAGAATATCTGGTCTCGTACAAGTTAGATAACGTAGGCTACCCACCAAACTTTTGAATAATATCGGATCCACACTTTCGCCTTCTTCATGCTTGGACATTTTGACTCCAAACTCCATGGGTGTGCTTATTGGGCTACAATTTTCCATCTTAAACTTCTTCAAGATATCTTTAGCATAGCTTTCTTGTGAGATAAAAATTCCATCTTTTTGTTGCTTAACTTCAATGCCAAGGTAGTACGCCATGAGCCCCAAATCTGTCATCTCGAATTCCTTCGTCATTACTTCCTTGAATTTATTGAACATGCTCGGGCTGCTTCCGGTGAAGATCAAATCGTCCACGTAGAGACACACAATTAAAATATCTCCATCTTTGATCTTGGTGTATAGAGCGTGCTCGTACGGACATTTGTTGAAGCCGTTCTCTTGGAAATACTTATCGATTCTACTGTTCCATGTCCTTGGTGCTTGTTTTAGCCCGTAAAGAGCCTTCTTTAGCTTCAACACCTTATCTTTGTGGCCTTTGATCTCATAGCCTAATGGTTGTTGAATGTATACTTCTTCTTCAAGGACGCCATTTAGAAATGCTGACTTTACATCCATTTGTTGTATCTTCCACTTGTTTTGAGCTGCCAAAGAAATTATTAGTCTAATAGTTTCCAATCGGGCAACGGGGGCGAATACCTCATCATAGTCAATTCCCGCCTTTTGACTATAGCCTTTTGCAACAAGCCTCGCTTTGTGTTTTTCAATCTCCCCCTTAGCATTTATCTTGCTTTTGTATAACCATCTGACGCCTATTGTCTTGCACCCTTTGGGAAGTGAGGTGAGTTCCCATGTGTCATTCTTCTCGATGGCTCTAATTTCTTCATCCATCGCGTCTCTCCATTGTTTCTCTTGTGCAGCTTCTTGAAATGTTACTGGCTCACAATCAGCAAAGAGACAAAAAAGTGTAATGTTATCCATTGCTTCGGTTACCTCATAAAGATCACTAAGGCTTCTTGTACGTTCCACTGCTCTCACATTTTGACTACCATTTGACGATGATGAAGGTGGCGAGTCTCCATGAGTAGTTGCTGTTGGTGAGGCATGTTGGGTAGCAACATCTTCTGATTGCTCATTTGGTGTCTTCTCATCTTCTTCAATTTGGGGGAAAAATGTGAACTCATTTGTATGAGACCCAAAATCCCATTCGCCTTCTTCATCAACTATCACGTCTCGGCTTATCACAACCTTCTTGTTGTTTGGGTTGTATAACTTGTAGCCTTTGGAACTTGAGTCGTAACCGATGAAGATAAAACTTTTTCTTTTATCATCGAGTTTGGTTCGTTGTTCGTCTGGTACATGGACATGAGCTACGCTTCCAAATACTCTCAAGTGGGAAATTCCGGGCTTTCTTCCACTCCACGCTTCTTGTGGTGTCTTTCCCCAAACACTTCTTGTGGTGTCTTTCCCCAAACACTTCTTGTTGGAGATCGGTTGGACAAGTAAACCGCACATGCCACTGCTTCCGCCCAAAAATCCTTAGGCAGTTTCTTACTTTTGAGCATGCTTCGCGCCATATCAAGGATTGTTCTGTTCTTCCTTTCTGCCACACCATTTTGTTGAGGTGATCTAGGAACTGTCAAGCGGCGACGAATTCCATGTGCTTCACAAAACTCTAGGAATTCATTGGATGTGAACTCCCCTCCTCGATCAGATCTCATGGCTTTAATCTTATTTCCGCTCTCTTTTTCCACAACTGCTTTGAACTTCTTAAATACTCCAAAGACTTCAGATTTCTGTTTCAAGAAGTATACCCACGTTTTTCTTGAAAAATCATCAATGAAGAGAAGGAAGTAGTTACTTTTACCTAGAGAGCTCGGCTTGATTGGACCACACACATCGGTATGAATAAGCTCGAGAGGTTTATTGGCTCTTGACTCTGACTCCTTTGGAAAGCTTTTTCTGAATTGCTTTCCAAGTAAACATCCTTCGCATAACTGGTCAGGATGATTGATACACGGTAACCCTCTCACCATTTCCTTCTTTGACAATAACTCTAAACTTGAAAAGTTTAGATGCCCAAATCGAACATGCCATAGCCACGACGAATCTTTGTAACACGCCTTAAGACACTTTGCAACATCATTTTGAATATTCAAAGGAAACATTCTATTCTTTGACATTTGGACTTTAGCTATTAAGTCTCCTTTGTCGTCTCTTAGAAAAAGACTATAATTTTTCATATGAATATCATAGCCCTTTTCTAGTAGTTGTCCCAAGCTCAAAATGTTGTTTTTCATGCTTGGTACGTAGTAGACATTTGAAATAATTTGGTGACTACCATCTTTTGCACGAATAAGAATGTTACCTTTTCCTTTCACCGATATTTTGCTATCATCTCCAAAAGAGACATTTCCACTCACTGCTTCATTGATCTCTACGAACATGCTTCTTTTCCCACACATATGGTTGCTTGCACCGCTGTCAAGATACCACGTGTTCTCTTGACCTTCATTAGTGCTTTTGTATGTTAGTAATAACATATCTTTTTCCTCCGTCTTCTCCTCGGCATAGTTGGCCCTCTCCTCAACTCTATTGTTGGGGCCTCTACATTCGGAAGCATAATGTCCAAACCTTTGACATTTATAGCATTTGATTTGAGATTTATCATACCTCGAGTTCGTATTTCTTCTTCCACGACCTCGTGTTGAGCTTTATTGTTTCTCGTAGTTGTAGTTGGAATTATTGTTGTTGTAATTCCAGCCACGTCCACTGCCGTGATAACCACCTCGTCCGCGGCCTCTGCCTCTGCCTCGGCTACGTTGGTTTCTATCATCTCCTTGATTTGCATGCATGTCTTTCAATTCTACTTTGAGGAGTTGCTCGGCGATCTCTTGCTTCTTCTTGTGCGTTTCTTCATAGGCTTGTAATGATCCTTGGAGTTCTTCGATCATCATTTTCTCCAAGTCTTTAGTTTCTTCAATCGTCACGACGATGTGCTCAAATTTAGGATCCAACGAGCGGAGTATTTTTTCGATTACTCTCACATCTTCTAACTTCTCACCATTTCTTTTTAATTGATTAGAAACGGTTGCTACTCTTGAGAAATATTCCGAAATAGATTCGGACGCTTTCATATGTAATGATTCAAATTCACCTCTTAATGTTTGGAGACGTACCTTTTTCACCTTTTCGACTCCTTTATAAGAGATTTGTAATTTCTCCCACGCTTGCTTGGCGGAAGATGCGCTCGAAATCGTTTCGAAACCATCAACATCTAATGCTTGATAGATGAGGAAGAGAGCTTTTTTGTCTCTCTTTCTTGAATCCTTCAAATTTGTTTTCTCTTCGTGAGAAAGGCTTGCTTCATCTTCGGGTTCGTCAAACCCTTTATCTACGGCATCCCACACATCATGTGCTCCAAGAAGAGCTTTCATCTTGATACTCCAATTATCATAGTTGTTGTTGTTGAGTGTTGGAACTTGGAAGGATGATACACCATTTGCCATATTTTTAAATATGTTGAATATTTAAAAACAAAATTTCCAATATATTGAAAATTTAAAAACAAAATTTTGGAAAGAGCTTGTGGCTCTGATACCACTTTGTTGGCGGAAAATATAAAACAACACTCTCTTTAAAACAAAAAAACAACTTTGATATTGATAAAAGGAGAAATATTACAAGACACTCTTAAACCTCACACAAGAAGATAAAATATTTTTCTAACACTCAAGAGAGCATTCTTGTCTCTCTTTTCTCTCACTCTAATTTTCTCTCTAACTTTGATTCTTTGTGTGTTTGTGTGATGCTCTAGATGGTGGGAGAGCTCCACTATTTATAGAGCCATAGTGGAGACAAGGATTCACCATCTAAGATCTTATGGATAGTTAAACACTCAACCTCAACACTACACTCAAGGGAAAGGTGTTTCTTACACTCAACATCAAAGAGTATCTTGCACTCAACATAAACTACTAAATATTAATTTAAATGTTTCTAGAGTATTCTTTCTAGATGGGTCTTATTAAGTGGGTTGGACCCTTTGAGTGGGTTGGGCCCTTTAAGTGGATCAAGTTTATGATCCAACAAAAGGCTCTAGATGAAATACAAAACCTTTCATTTACTTTCAAACGTATATACATGCTAATGTCTTTTATGACCTTCCAATTTAGAAAAAAGTATGGAAGGAGAAGTTCCTATTGTTTTTAGTGTTAGTCGAACTTGGATTTTTTTTATCCTTATCCCCTATTGTCAAGATGGATATGGATAGAAATACAGAATATTTTACATGTATGAAATATACAAGACTTGTTGAATATTATTTCCATAACAGGTCATGGGTGAGTATTTTTATTTGTATACGGAAAATTGTTTGTGATTCCCCTATATATGAAAATTATCTGTATAAGAAGAATATGGAGATGCAATTTTGAATGGAGAAAACGTTGAGAAAACTCCTCCAACGAGAAAGATAAGTACTATATCAAAAGAGATTAGTTCAAATAAATCGAATGTGGTAACTTATAATACCAAAAAAAGGCTAAAAACCAAGATCTGGCTACTTGTAAATGTAGTGTAATTGATATTATTAGGTTATATAAGAAATGGGAAACTTGCCCAATTTTCAAAAGATGAAACAAAAGATAAAGAACATGATGCCACTTATTAGGCATTGTAAATCTTCGGCGACCAAACCTAATATCTCTTAGGTTATTCATATTACTCGTAAGGATAATTTAATGTTTTATAATGAAATTATCATACATCTGGCTCGTGTAGTTCAACAATAACGTACTTATGTTGCTGTTTCTTCTTCGGCTCCTCAATCTTCTTCTTTTTAAAGCCTGTTGTTGAAACAGGCTTGTCAAAGAGTTCAACTCCTGTAACTTCTATTTCAAGGTGTGTTACTATTAAATTTGTAACGTTACTCCAAACTTACTAGATATGGGTATCATTTCTCCTTTCCTTCGAAGAGAGTTGTTATATCTGAAAATTAAAAATAGAAAAATAAACTTGATTTTTTGTGTGAAATATAAGGTGGATCAGCTACACATTAGCCATGGGCTTGGTTTTATTGCTATGAAAGAAAAGAAAATTGTTGCAGCTACGAGAGGTTTGAAGTGTGATCATGATAAATTTATTTTCGTTTTTGATTAAAACGGAATAAGATCGAAGATACTTCAAAGGCATTAGAACCTTTATCTTTACAAGTTACATTTTCTACTGATAATGAAATTTATGGTGGATTTCCTAAAACAAGGGATATAGTGGCATTCTTTAATTTGACCAGTACCTTAGTTTTTAAATTACTTAACAAATAGGTTAGGCTGAAAAAGATGTAGTTACCACTTCCAAAACTTGTATCAACTTCTCAGTGGTGGCAGATCCTGTTACTAATGTTTTGGAGTTTATCAGATGTAGGTACAAATTCAAATAAAACTATTGTTGTTGATTCATGTGATGGCTTGTTCATTCATGTCATGGCTTATCCAACATTGGTGCTTGTTATCTAAAGTTAATTCTATATTATCATTTTTTTTGTATGGAATAAATTCAGAGTGAGTCAGTTTCCCACATTGGCTAAAAGGTTGTTGAATTTATGTTGTAGGTATGATCAATTTTTTTTTCCTTTTTGCTTTTCTATGGAAATTAATTATATTTATGCTGTTTTTTTATATGATACCTACAAGGTATTCCTAATGGATTGATTATGTTTCATCATTCCAATATCCATTTTGCAACTTGTATCTCTAATTTTTGAGAAATTCTAGATGGTACCATTGAACTTTTTGAAGATTTATTTCAACAAAAAGCTGCTCTTAAAAATAAAATTTGATAGTTCCAAATGTTATTTAGAGAATAGTTTCTTATAGTAAAGAGAAATTTTGAGGAGTAAATCTAGGGAGAGAAACACAAGATAATTAGAGAGATAAATAGACAAAATGTATTCATGATTAAAAAATAAATCACTCTTCCCTTCCCAATCAGAGGATGTGTCTTTTTATAGTACAATTAATGGGTCTCACACGTTTAATAAATGATTAATATGTCGAGTGTCTCTGTTTCAGAGTGTATCGTGTGATACGTGCCTTTTGGTCTGACACAAAACTGACTTGAAGCGACACTCTCCTACCCTATGAATTCATTCCCTTTTATCCTAGGCCATTTGCCCTTAGGAAAACATCTCATAGAAGCTCATGGGTTTGAATTGTATTGTGGCACGACGCTCTTGTATAAATACATCAATGCCTCTCATCATTCTCACTCAAAACATTTTAGAGAGAGACTTTTCAAAAAATATCTAGAAAGATAAGTACTTTGAGGTGTCTCTAATTTCTCAAGGAGTTCCTTAATCTTAGAGTGGTTTTATATTAGTAAGGAAGCTAAATAAATACGAGTTTCTGGATTTCACGTTGAACAAGAACCTCAACCAATCGTTACAACGTATTATGGTAACTGGCCTTGAACCAACGGTTCTTCCGACACGATAATCCTCTCGAATACTCATCATCTGCCCCCAACCAGAATTTCTCGATAATCGTTAAGGATTATTATATTACTTCGATGGGTGATAAGTAAGAGGGTGTTGGGTCGTCGAAAGGTAATGCTTCGAAGCGCAAACGATCCCCTAAACCTGTGGAAAAAACTCACACCCAAGCCCGGTCATATTTTCCGACTACTCCATTTGCTATACCACAAACCACTTCACGTCCTACTCCCAAAGCCTCTCATCGAAAGTTAAAGAATACTACCGTGGCTCCTGCACTGAAAAGATCCCTCAAACCCATCCAAAAAATGATGTCAAGTATTTTGATTGATAAGCTTGTAAATGTAGACCCAAACACTGCCTAAACCTCTCAATCCAAAGAAATTGTTGATGCTGGGAAAGCAATAGTACCACATTCTGGTGAAGAGCTAGCAGAGTCAAGCCCTCCAATTATTGACGAGAACTTTCCTCCAAAAAAACCAAATCAAAGGAAGACCCTATACTTTCTTCACATATCGACGCTCTAATCGGTAAAAATCTATAATCCTTTCGAAATAAACATATTTTAGCCTCGTATAACGTGAAATAAAAATACTACGATGCATCCGATGAGGCTAAGCTAAGGGCCCGATGGGGTCTATTTCAATTAACATCCAATTTTTTGGCTGTTGGAGAGACGCCTTTATCATTTGAAGATCATGAAGTAATTGTTTATCCATACATTTTGAATTTGGGACTCCGATTTCTTCTTGAACCTTTCTTCGTTGAATATTTCGAGATGGTCGACCTTTGTCTGACCCAAGCTGGACCTACTATGTGATTTACCTTAATCACTTGTATAATGGCCTCTCATATTTTTAGGATATGATTTCTACTAGAAGAATTCGTCGGTATTGCTGGGGTTATGAAGAATCCCTATTTTCCATTATACTATTTAACTCTTGTGAATACAATCAAAATCATTGAAGACCTGCTTGAATTTGATAAGAAATTGAAGCCATAACTGATAAACCACACATACTATCCTTAAAATGAACGAACCGAGGTACTTTAGTTTTCAATTTTACTTTCTATCTTTATTCTTCGAATCTAATTCCTTTCATTTTAAAAAAAATAAATGAAAGGGGTGTCCAAACCATTTGTGGATCATGTGCCCAAAGCAACACAAATATTTTCAAAACTGAGTAAGTGGGCTGAGATACCTTGGTACAACAGATTTCATCGTTGCTTTACTTCAATCAATCTCGCTAAGAGTCATCTTTGGATGGTTGATCCATCCAAACATCTTTTTTTACAAGAGCTAATGGTTCCTCCTACTCAAGACGAGGTGTTAAATCTATTAGCATCCCGGGATGTGGAGAAAGGTTACCATCTCAAAAACCTTTCAGAAAAGAAACGTCAACAAAAATTGAAGGAAAATGTTATAAATAATACAGAAACATCATTTCTTCGGACAATGAAGTTGCTGATCCTAACTTACCCTCCTCGGAAAAAGTTATCATTGAATCAGATTCCTCTTAGCTTCCAAATGACAAACTAAACATTCAAGAAGATGAAGGTAATATTTCTCAAGAGGATAATTCTTCGACGACCATTTTGTTTGAAGGTGGCTCCTCATCCGAGTCATTCGAAAACCCTCACAAGGATGTCTTTTCTATTAAGATCCTCAAAATTCTTTGATCCTTGGTTATCTTTGGAAGTATTTGAGAGATCGAAAAATCGTTACAAATAAGAGTTTTATAGATATAAATTAAAGGTCAAATAACTTGAACAATAGCTCTCCACAGTTCATGATCAAGCCAACGCGATTTATTAAAAGCTCACTTGTGCGAAAGATTATATCATGATTTCCGACAAGTTTTGTTAAAAAGAATGAGATCTTTACACTGAGAAAAACACCCAGGAAGGATTTTCTTATATAGGCTTACAAGGAGGGGAATGATAAGGCCTCGTATTACTTCGAACAAACTATTAATGACTTGGAAAAATCCTTGAAAAAAAAGCAGACTATTCAAGTCCAAGCTGAGATTGATAAAAAAACTGTTCTTGAAGCCTATGCTGCTAAATTTGTTGCTAAAGTGGATGCGAGGGACGCAAACGTTAAGTTTGGTTTAATTTTAAAAATTCATGAACGTTAGTATGACTTAAAGTTGGGCAGTTTCTGTAAAACGTTTCAGGTGCTTATGTTCAAATTGTATTTTGTGAAGTCCTCACTTTGTTCGAGGAAATTTTATGAATGATAATTGGATTTTCCTTTTCTTTGTTGATTTTTTATTCAAAGTTAATATTTTAAAATTTTACTTCCGTTGGAAGACCCCTTAGGTCCAAGATTAACAATTAGAGACTAACTTTTGTTGGAAGACCCTTTAGGTCCAAGATTAATAGATAGAGACCAACTTTTGTTGGAAGACCCTTTACGTCAAAGATTAATAGTTAGAAACTAATTTTTTTTGGAAGACCATTTAGGTCCAAGATTAATTTCAAATAGAAAAATAACTTTTTATATATATATATATATATATATATATCGATCGGTTAATAGGGCACCTCGTTTAAACCATCCTACGCCACAAGGATAGGAAAGAGTATGTCATTGATATTTTACATGTATCAATATATGTTTTTATGTTCATTCTAGATACAACTTAAGATGTTCAATATTTCATAGGTGTCGGAGATTTCTCCCTTCTTTATCCTTGGTTTGATATGTTCCTAGCTTTACTTTTTCTGTTACCTCATATGAGCCTTCCCAATTTAGTCATAACTTTTCGAGGTACTTTTCTTAAGTGTAGAGTAATATCTTTCTTGAAACTTGGTCCCATATTTTGAATTCTCTTTATTTTACCTTCGACACATATCTGCTTCTCAACAATGTTTGGTAGTGCAACAAATTTAATTGTGTTCATCTTCTTTTTTCTTCAATTAGACCCAATTCAGTTAGCCTTTTTTCTTTTTTCAATCTCATATACTAACGTAAATGGAGATTCTAAAGTTTCCATTCGAGAAGTAGTTTGATATGCCCAAATAACGTTTTGCAAATAATCCAACTATTTTTCGGCTTTCCCTTCCAAATTTTTTTGAAGTCATCAAGTATTGTTCAATTAGTCACCTCAACTTGACAATTCTCTTGATAATGGAAAGGAACCAAAAAACATTGTTGTATCATTTAAAAAGAGAAACATTAGTTCATGACCTTATAATCAAATTGTTGTCCATTGACCATAATAATTTTCCTCAAAACCCCAAAACGACAACATATATTTGAGATGATAAACTTAATTAAATCATTTCCTTTTGTCCCGGCTAGTAGTTCGACTATTATCCACTTTGAAAAATAATCCACTGCCACAATAATTGTTTGTGTACCTCCATATGTCATTGGCAATGGTCTGAAGAAACTGTAACCCCACCTGTCAAATGGTAAAGCTTCAGATATAGATTCAAGAGGGACTTTCGGTTTATGAAGTATATCAGCAAATCTTTGGCACGTATCACATCTTTTAACCAAATCTTTAGCGTTGGTCGAGATCATAGGCCAATAATAACCTACCATAAATACTCTTCATATCAACGTTTTATACTCACACTGCACATACCCTTCTCCATCGTGTAATTCTGATAATATCATATGTGACTCAAATTTCCCCAAATATCGAAGTAAAGGTATTCTAAAATATTTTTTGTATAAGATTCCTCGAAGGACCACATAACCATGGGACTTTGAACGTATCCTTTTAGACAAAAATTTATCAACTGGCACAAATTTTTTACAAACAATTCTCTCATATCTAATCCTCTAATCTTTTTAGTTGCTCGTTGAAATTTGTAAAGCTTCATCGATCTCTTTAATCCACTCTGAACGTTTTATAATTGAATTGGTTTTCTTGTGTGATCATCCACGTATATCCGATAGAATAGGTAATTATAGCCAACGATCTGCCACAAAATTATGAGATTTGTGAACTTGTTCGTATTTGATGTTTTCAAAAACCACGCCCAAACCTTTTAATGGCTTGCGATATTTGAAAATACGATTTTTTCTTGCCTCAGAAATGCCTGATGCATGATTTATCAAGAGTTGTGCATCACTTACCAAGAATACCTTTTTCTCCCACATATGTGGGCAAACCTTAAACCTGCTAAATTTGTCTCGTATTCTGACTCATTGTTTGATGCTTGAAATCTGATGCGTAAAACTTGATGCATTATCATTCCATCTCGAGATATTAATTGGAAATAACCCCCACAACCCGAAGTTCTTAATCATCCATCAGTCCAAATTTTCCATTCTTCCTTTGAAGTTTTCTCATCATACTCCATATTAGATCGAAAGAAAATTAAACCAAAACGTGTGCCAAAGCTTGAGCTGATTGCTGTTTTGGTCTCAAACTCTATGTCAAAATCACCTAGCTTCACAGACTACTTAATCATCCTTCCAGAAATGCCAGATCTTTCCAACATATTATTTAAGGGAAAAGAAGTTCAGATTACAATTATATGAGCTTGGAAATAAGGTCTCATTTTTTCGAGCAGTAGTAACCAAAGCTAAGGACAATTTCTTTAACTTCAAATATCTTTTCTCAGCATCCAAAAGGCTCTTATGTACATTCTTGGGTCCAATTAAAACAGCTTGCTTGTCTCAACACTTTGAAAAAGAAGCACATTTATCGGAAGAACATGATATGAATCTATTCAAAGCTGCTAATATTCTTGTCAAAATTTGAACCTCTTTGATAGTCTTAGGAGTGTCATTGTATGTATAGCATTTAATTGTGTAGGAACAACTTCAATCCCTCGTTCACTGACTATATAGCCAAGAAATTTTACGAATCTTACTCCAAATGTGCATTTTTTTGTTATCAACTTTAGATCGATCATTTTCAAGTTATCAAAAGTTTCTTCAAAATCAGCAAAGTGAGCTTCATATTTCATACCTTTTACTAAGCTGCCATCAATGGATACTTTAATATATCGTCTGATTTGAGTTTCAAAAGTTTTATTTGCTAAACCATGATACGTTGCACCCACATTTTTTAGTCTGGAAGACATGACTTTGTATCAATTCAAACCTCTTCCGGTATTAAACGAAGTACTTTCTTTATCCCTCATATCTTTCTTGATTTGATTATATCCTGCGTAGACATCCATAAAAAAAATATTCTCTAAAGTGGAATCCATTAATTGTTCTATTCAGGGTATCCAGAAAGAATCTTTTGGACATGCTCTGTTCAAGTTGGTAAAGCCTACACGCATTCGCCATTCAGAATTTTTCTTTTCTACCAGAACCAGATTAGTTGTCCATAACGGATACTGGTATTATTTTATATGCCCATATTTTGATAAACGATCTACCCCGACCATTATAGCCTCAGATGGTTCGT